>CM023613.1:12220665-13420665 GCA_013358685.1 Antennarius maculatus | reverse complement strand
AATATGCTGTGAAATGATAAACATAAAAGCTGTTACATGATATGTAGAGACACATCAAGCAAGAAGAGTTCTCACCATCATCATTTAATTCCTCATCTTGGTTCAGACCAGGGATGTCTCCAAAAGGACTGGTGGGGTTGAATATAGTTTGGAGAACAGCTTTATCATGTGTCGAAGCCATCTTGATAGTATCTGCAGAGATTGCAGTGAAAGATTGTTGAAAAAAAAGAAGAAAGCAGTGAGACCTGAATTACAACAGGTCTTACAATGTGTTTCCTCTTAACTCGTCGTGTGACCACCAGCCAATTGAAGCAGGGGGTGGAAACAGAGGTGGACTTTGAGATTTGACTCTCCAGAATACATCTGTATTTAGTTTACTGAAAAACGCAGGCATACCACAGAGCTGCTGTGAACTCAGTGAAAATTTTCTGTTTTCTAATGATTTCTGTCAATGGAAATCATCATGTGAGGCAGTCACATGATATAAATAAATAACTTTAGTAAATAACTTTTTAGTTATTTACTAAAAAGTTTTTAAAATGAATAAGCAACAACAACAGCAATAATAATAATAATAACAATAATAATAACAATATAATAATAATAATAATAATAATAATAATAATAATAATAATAATAATAATAATAATAATAATAATAATAATAATAATAATAACACCAATAACGATAATAATAATATTCATTAATAATAACTGGCCATTTAGCTTTGTTCTTGTTCTGATTTGCTATGAGCATTACCAGATCTTTACTTTTGTAACATTTTCATCACTCAGGATTATTTTACAGTGCAATTTTACGATTCCATCTCACCAATACAGTGATACCTCTACTTACGAATGTCTCTACTTACGAAATTTTCTGCTTACGAAATTTCTCAGGAGGAAAATATTGCCTCTACTTACGAAAGAAACTTCGACTTACGTAGTGTAAAAACACAGTATCGACTGATACTTGACTCTCCCACAGGTTCCTGAACGCAACATTCTCATAGCTGCTCTGCCATTGGCTATTACCTATTGCGAGTCTTCCTGGCATCCCATTGGCTAAGAGGGATGCCACTCCACCTCTGTGTGGAGCCAGATCGGTACTTATGCAGTGTGTTAGGCATTTGGCACTGACCCGTGAGGTAGTTTGATAGTTTTGCGCAAATATAATAATTTTTTGAGTACGTATTCGCTATGGATCCCAAGAAAGTGACGGAGAAAAGTGGAAAAGAAAAGACAAAGAACAGAGTTTTTTTGTTCATACTAACAAAGTAAGAGATGATAGAAAAGCATAAAAAAGGCCGTAATGCATCTACAATCGCCACGTTATTAAAACAAAAGGAAGTTTAAGGAGTTTAAAGCATCGCGTGGGTGGTTGGAGAAGTTCAAAAGGAGAACTGGAATTCATTCTGTTGTTCGGCATCGTGAGATAGGAGTGCATGAACCAAAGAGGGCAAAAAACAACGAGGACAGCAGTAAAAAAGTAAATGACCATCATTATTAGTCCTTACAATATTCTTTGTTTTTTATGTTATGCACAACTCTCATTTATTGTGCAATAATCTAATCGTGATATGTATTTGTTACATGTTGTGATGCATTTTTATGCTTTATAACACATTTATGCCGGAATTTTTGTGGGCTTGGAACGGATTGGGGCATTTGCATTGAAAACACGTCTCTACTCACGAAATTTTCTACTTACGTAATTTCTTCCAGAACCAGTTAATGTCGTAGGTAAAGGTACCACTGTATATTGACACACTGTCATCCATCATTTGAAATCATTCATTTAAATCCAGTATTTTATATTTTAACATACTCAGTGGCAGGATTCCAGTACAGTTTTGCATCCTAAATGATGTGGAACCATTATTGAGCATGTCCAGTAAATAGCTTTTCATTGAGGTTTTACATATCAAGAGTGTTAAATCTGTGGCAGATCGGTCTCAGGACTATGCTGTCAAACCAAAACATCAAACTGTTTCAAGAGAATTGTTCATGTGCCATCAAAAGGCTTTATACACCACTCTGCTTATACATAGCTGGATTTAAAATAGAAGTTCCCTATAAGGCAGATAAATGAAAAAAATACTTTCTCCTGTTTTCCCTGCGGACCTGAAGCTGGATGCACTTTGATGCCATGATAGATAGGAAGCAATAAAATGAGCACTGGCTTGTTGGTGACTGGATGTCTTTGGGTTTTCTTGTTGGGTCATCTGATCAGTCTGCATCCAGGAACACAATTTTTGTCAGTTAAACTCTTTCCCTGAAGTGTGGTTTAAATCAATAACATTATTTTGGTATGTCGTCATGCTGGCTGGAAAAGTGATTGACTGCAGACAGAGCAGAGTATCACTGTTCCAGATGTTCAAACAGTGACAAGATACTTATCTACTTCTGCACTCCATGATAGTCATTGTGAGTTCTCTGCAGTTGTTTTGCATGATGTGACTAGATCAGGTAATATGTGATAGTATGGTATGTTTACTGTATATATACAGGGAAATTGATCTGTTATGTGCACAGCTGTGTGTAATTTTAACAATACAGTCAATTCTATTACTGAACGATTCCCTAGGCAATGATAGAGAGTAAAAACAATAAATAAGTGGTTAGTACAACTGAAATATTTTTTTTCTGGCTAAATTAATCATAGTTTGTCTCTCATCTTTGTTTCTCTTTTCTGTAATGATTACTTTCTAACGTTTAAATCAGGATCAATTTAATGAAACAGAAGAGGAAAAATCTTTCCATGTTTAAACTGCTCCTGTCTCCGGCTGTGATGTCAGATGTTGGTGCTTTGATTGAGGAAGCTTTTTGACATCACTGTGTGACCTGTAGTATTTTAGTGGCATCTGTAATCAGTGACATAAGCAGCAGTATTTTATACTATAGACAGTAAAATGTGATGCAAACCCCTGTGCTTTATTATAGTGCGCAGCTAATCTGTACTGTTCATTCAGAATCCGGAATAGAAAAAAATATATACTCTTTAGGGATCGCATTTGTTGACATTATCATAAAGAGTGAAGAATGTTCTTAATTATTGATGAGAGGCTAGCTGTAAGCCAGCTAATGGATGAAATGTGAATGGATGATGTGAATTAGTGTATTATACTGTACATTAGGATGGGCAATGAATAAAGGACACTAGAAAGAATCTGGAGCAGATTGGTTCATCAAGGAGCTGAGGTTCAGTGCTTGCTTGAAGAGCAGGAGCTCTGCATGGAGCTCCACAGCAACAGATGAGAGAAGGGAGGCAGAAAATAACTGTTTAAAAAAGGGATTCTGTTGCATGTAAAGTAACAGAAGATATTGCCAGCAGGATAAGCAATAACAGCTAATGTAGATGGCATGAATACAGGTGGTACTGATCTGAGCATTAGAATCAAACATGGAAACACAGTGGCGTGTAATAGTTCTCTCGTAAGTAACTGCAAGAATCTTCAACCAACGTATTTAAGCAAGTGTCAGATAAGAATGGTTTCAGCTCAAAGCCTTTTTCACTTGTTTTGCAATTACAGACAGCAGTCGGCTGGAACAGTAGAGAGATCATGGAGCCACAGGGTTTTGACTCAAATAAAACAGATCTGACATTGAAGTAGTTGGATCATAGGGGTTTCCTCCTATGTTTATACTACCTATGACACACACACACACACGCACGCACGTACTTACGCACGCACGCACACACACACACACACACACACACACACACACACACACACACACACACACAGACACACGCACACACACACACACACACACAGAATATTCTAACCCTTAATGTCACCAGGTTGACTAGTCATGCAGGCTTAAGTTTAATTTACACTTTCATCACATTATGCAACTTTATATTTTGTTGCCATTCAGGTCTTAATTGAGCTGTAAAATAAAACTCTGACCTTGACAGAAAATGAAAATCCTTAGAGAGAACAGTTACTTGACTGAATTATAAAAAAAAAAACCAATAAGATTACAATCTTAATTGCTGCGCAGAAAGAAGTTTTCTTTGTTACCACTTGGGAGAGCTCTTGCCACTTTTATGTCTGCCGAGTCTCCATATCCCTAAAGTCAGCATGGAGAGTTTGATCCTGCTGGATTCCCGTTTTCCACAGGGTAAAAAGTGTTAAAGAGTGAGGGCTCAGCTATCATGTTCACGGCTACTTGATAAGCAGCAGATTTTCAGCAGGAGCAGTTTGCCCCCCCCCCCCCCATGAACTGTACTATAGTTCAAAAGTAGAGAAGCACTCGTGTGAAGATTATCAATCTTCTATTACAGCAAATGTCACTGCATCAGCATCGTTCCACGTGATAATGTCAATAAAGAAAACACTTTACAATGCGCACTATCCTTTTGCTGAGACAATACAAATGCTTCTGCCGCAGGCCAAGAGGGAAATTAAGAGATAATAAAATCACCCTGACCCTCAGTGGCGGGATTGTTGTAAAGCCTAATACCAACATACAGCAACAACAGACACATACTGTGTGTAAGCAATTACAAGGACAAAAGACAGATTAAATCTGACTGCAAAAGAAGAATATAAATAATGGACGAGCATATATTGTCCTAATACGGAATGAGACAACATTACTACTCAGTAGCTTCTCAGCAGAACTCGTGGACAACCTCAGTGGACAGAGAGAAAAAACGTCTTTTGTAACAGCAAATACTCAAAATTTAAAAAAAGGAAATGAAATGAAATCTGATTCATTGATTCTCCATATATTCCTTTTTCCTATGCCTTATGACGCCTGGTAAAGAAATGGACTTGGATATCATAATATCCCTGAGAGGCTTTAGCTTTGCTCCACTTCTGTCTGTAAATCTGACATCAAAGCCTGTGTTTCTAATCCTTCTGCCCTATGGAGGTAAACAGGGACCCGTGTGTCGATACTTGGCCTGTTGCGATGACAGAGAACTATTGCGCCCTGTGCGGGGGCACTGAGCTGGATTAAAACAAAGTAATCCTCTCTGTGGAGATACGGGGAATAACGGCAGAGGTGCCAGAGGTTAAGCAAATAAAAAATGTGCTCTTTTTATGAGAGATTGTATGAAACACAGCACATCTTCCTGCTTCTATTAAAATGCAGGGGAAATGTCCACATTTCATTCTGATGGCTTTATGTGCTGTTCATAATAGTTTACTACACAATACATTCTGTGCAGATAACATAGACAAAATAACAACAGGAAAGCAATAGATATCCAGGAGATAATTAATTATAATGTGCTGAAAAGGTATACCCACTACCTCAGGAATACCTGGTTGGAGAATGTATTGAAACTCATGCATTTATTGCATTTTTATGGCACAACCTGTAAGGGAGTGAAGGAATTCAAAGCTTGTGGTTCAGCCAAGGCTGGCAGGCATTACTCCTGTCTCCCACAATAGGTTGCTGCATATAATGGGATCAACATAAATCTCAGCGCTGTTTACTAGCTTATATTGTTGTTGCAATTTGTTCGCTCAATTCATAACAGATTAGTTCAGGCACTGTATATGACTGTAGTCATATTCCAGAAGTAAAATAACATGTTTTTGCTGTAGCATCCTAGGTGTAATTGATTAACATACTACAATTCTCCATGAATAATTGGCTCACACAAATGCTAAGTGGCTAACCTTCTGTTCTGCTCAGACAGATGTTAGTGTGACACTGAGATTGGAGGATCCTTGCCAATATGTTTCATTTATTTATTCTTTTTTTGAAAGAATGAGACAAAGGTGCAACTCTTTAGACCTCATACGTCAGTCAAGGTCGATCACTGCTACGCGCATATATTTTTTCTGGTCTCTGCCTCAGCCGTCCACAAGGTTTTGTAGAAATCGGTTCTGCGGTTTTTAATCCAGGGGTAATAAAGAGTATGGAAAAAAATCCAGAATGTATCCACTCATTCATATCCATATTCATTCTACAGTTCTTCTCTTCCATTTTTCCACCTTTCCCAAAAAATTCAATAAAAATCCATTTAGGGGCTTTGTTTACACAGTCTTCCCCCAAAAAACAAAAAGATAGTGGCAAAAGCATGATGTGATTTTAAGGTAATAAGCAAGTCTTGAATTCATTGTTTTACTTTCATCTGTAGTTTGTTTTGTTATGATTTTGAAACTTGGATGCCTGAATTAGTTAAGCTGCCGCTATACTGCTTCCCTCAGGCACTGCTTACAAAAAGGTTGTGCTTGACTTTAATCAGCAGGGTATATGCTAAACTCACTTTTAAACAATACAGATGAATTCATTTTTAAATGGTCATTTAGAGTCTACTAAAGTAACTGGAGGGTATTATGACAGTGAGTAGATAAAGATGAAACAAGAAAAAAAGATGTTTAAAACAAAGACAAAGTTGTACGGAGTTCAAGAGCAGAAACTAATTAAACATGGTTACAGCGTCCATGCACATTCCTAGTCACTCATTCCTCCAACAAAACAACCATGATTGACACCATGTTTGTGGGCACAGAGGCACTATGGAGCAACAAAACAAACTAAACTGAATGGCAACTTTAGGATTTGGGATATCTGGACATGTAACTATAATGTCCTCCTAAAGCAATGTGGTGGAGCGTATCTAGAACTGTCATAACGAACCATGGATGATTTATGGTTCACACGGACACAGAGGAATTTAAGGTGCAGCAGGCTGCTTTGTTAGAGGTGCTGGCCACCGCTCACTGGCTGAGAGAAAACAACAGACTGAGACTCTGAAGAAAAGAAATCTTATAGATTCTCCAGGTTAGTGCACATTGCAGGCACATTTAATATTACTCTTGCTATGTGTTATCCAAATGTAAAAGTGTGAAGATGCTATCACAAAATATAGTCTGATAAAAATGTTGGACAAATACAGTTCATTCCATCAGTCATATTTTATGTTACTGACGTAAATATTCTTTTGTTTATTTAATTTTCTATATCACTGTGTACAGGTAGTCCTAATCTACGAACACAATTGGTTCCAAGAGGTTGTTTTTAAGTTGATTGTTAGTAAGTAGTTATTTATTAAATTTCTATCTATAATCGCCACTTGAGGTCATTGAAATGTAATTACCCTGCAAAACATGAAAATGTTATTCCCTAAAAACAATTACAGGATATAAAAATAACACATGATAGAAGTCGTTCTTGATTACATGTCGTCACCCCCCCCCCAAAAAAAAAAGAAAAGAAAAAGAAGCACGGCAAAATAAAAATCATTTTACATCATTTTAAGTCTGACCAACACAAATAATAAAATCATAAAATCAGTAGAAATACATTAAAAGCACATAAATTTTAATACCCCGAGTATTAACAATAACTACGGCAGTGATTGAACTCACACACAGAGGCTTTATCGAGCTTTATTCATCTCTTCGCACAGGAACTCTGAATAGAGACACAACTCCCACTAACTCCCTAACTCTCGTTCTCTTTCCCCAAGTCTCACGTACTTCCCTTAGCCCAACACACACAAAGCCTACAGCTCAATAACATCAGCCAGTGAGCGGTGCCCATCACAATAAAGGTTTGCAGTACAATATTATGTTACTGCACAATTAATAAGAATAAAAACATATATCCATATTAAAATACATACATCTTATTCCAATATCTAACATAAGTCGTAACTCGTGGTTCAGGCGATTTCTTTGAATTCAGATTAGTTTACCGTAAACTTTTGCTCCTTTTAATTTAATCTTTGAGGAGAAAAAGAAGAAAACACTTAATGGAACTCTTGACTAGTTTTTTAAGCATATCCAACCCAGATTCAGCTGTTGATTTTGATGATCCTCTGAACGATAAAGAAGCACAATATTGAAACTCATGTTTAGAGCAAAGGAAGACGAGGAGGAGAGAAGATGTATTGTCACAGGCAGAGTTTTTATTGGAGATGACCACTATTATCGCTAACCTTTGCTTTATCAGCCATGATAAATTGTAAAGTATCCAGGGAGGTGAGTGATGAGACATGAACAAGATGGGGTAGATTAGTGTTGGAGATGCCCATCTGGAGCAGTGCTGCTTGGCAGGGGTTGTGGCAGAAAGGGGTACTGCAGTAGTCGGGTATGGTTGTTTACATCTCCAAATGTTTGCAAGTCAAATGTTCATATCGTGAGGACTACTTGTATTCTGTTTGCCATATCCATCCATATGTGAAAATATGTGGAACATACTATATAGTTAAAACAAAAGTTAAAAACAAAAAATTCAGTCAGTCCCAGCAAACTGGGCTGCCGATGAAAGTCAGTATGGAGACAGTCCATGATCTGACCATCAGCTTACTGCCAACACTACTGTCAGAAATCCTACGGTTGGGGAAGCTTTTGAAATGTTCCGTTTCTGTGCAATAATGCAGCACCTGCTTGCATCACAGTCTACTGCAGCTCCTGCAGTGTGAAAAGAGGCTGCTCCTCTGAGGCATAGCATTCTGTTCAAACTACCACTAGAGCTTAAAAGTCAAAAAGAAGACAACCCTCTAAATTTACCCGCTGGGACAGGAGATCTGCAACCATTTGCTCCCAAAGTCATTGTCTTGCTCAAATCAACAAGAGAAACATCACACAGAGAGAATGCTCATCGTTATCTGAACAATATAAAGAGGTGTGCCGAGCTCAGTTTTCTCTCTCACTTTGCGTGTGCTTGCCCTCTGTAAACTGTTAACATCAATCTCGGATTATGCACCTGCATATGGAGCCTATGGGGGGAACATCATAGCCGTGGTCAGTGTCTCAGGGAGGAATTTCAATACAGTTGGTCTGTGAAAACATGGAAAAAAGATCTTAGAGGAAAAGGTGATGCATACATTTTTTTCAGTTCTTAAATGTGACAGATGCATTATCATTAACCTGTGTTGTTTCAGTACTCCAGTTTATTTTATGGAAGGTAGCATTTTTATGTAGCTGCTGCCAAATCCTCCAGACATTGACAATGTATTTTTGTTCTTTTATTATGCATTTTCCTTGTTTTCCTAAGTATGACTTCTCGCTCATGAACGTGAACCAAAGTCTTCATGTAGATCCAGTCTCATGCAAACTTCCCGTTTAAATTAACAATCCTGATGGCGATGCGAGAGTAGCTGTGAAAAAACCTAAAACATAACAAATCCGTTATTTGCGCTGTGACTTCTTATGAGCAAAATCTAAAGTTTGACAGTTTAAATGGAAAGCAAATAAATAACTGTGCTATGTTGTTAATATGAAATCCATACTCATGTTGAACAATACAATTAAAAGGAAATAGCATATCTTTGACCAACAGTTTATCATATATGGAGTCAGTCTTCTAAGTTGTAAAAAGTTATTCATCCAGCCATCCGTCAGTTCATTCTTGCGTCCGTCCATCTATCATCCATTCTCCATCCACCCATTTTCTTGAAGATGAGATGTACTGTATCTATCTCTACATCTATCTATCTATCTATCTATCTATCTATCCGTCCGTCCGTCCGTCCGTCCGTCCGTCCGTCCGTCCGTCCGTCCGTCCATCCATCCATCCATCCATCCATCCATCTATCGTATGTTTGTGCTAGAGAGGGACAGTTCAAGCCACACTGAACATCTTATAGGTTGCTACCCAAATACAAGGCAGTGGCCTTGTTTTGTTTTCTTTTTCCTAAACAATTTATTCAAATACTCAGTTACAAATCAAGCTTTGCAAAAGCTTCCTGATGAGCCATTCATTTAAATCAAGTGCAGGGAAACATCTAACGTATGCAGAAAAAGGGTCCTCAGGCCTACGACTGAACAACACTGCTCTAGACGCATGATGGTAGTTTAATCATGCTCTGTGGCCATTGTGCTGACAGACTCACATGTCTTTGTTATTAGCATGTGTAAAGCCCCTTCGAATTTCCCTCCAGGTCAACGCACTTTCCAGGGTCGCATAACATTATCACAGTGGTTAATTAATGGGAAAGATTGTGAATTCAAAACCCAGATGAAACTGAAACGACATCATATACCTACGCAGACACTGTGCTGTGTGAGTGAGTGACATGTTTAATGATGACCCTGATACACGCTGTTCAGCTCATGGACCCTCCTGGATTTCTCCTTTATCTTGCCTTTTATTTTTTTTATCTTTTCTTCACCCCTAAAACCCGAATTCTGGATTACTGCTGCACAGCAGCTGTAATATTTTATTTTTGTTATTTTGTTGAACACAAGAGCTGCATGCTATTTATGGGTCAAATGATATTTTTCTATTGAGTTTATGAATTCTTTTAGTATTATCCTACTAATAGTACACACACACACACACACACACACACACACACACACACACACACACACACACACACACACACACACACAGTTATTCGATAAATGTTTTTCTCTGCTCATTTGACAGCTCTGTTTGGATGTATAAGCATGAGTAAGAGTTTCCCTCTGTGCTACAAGGATATGCTGACAATCTGGATAGTATTGAGGGTTTCTTTGAATGTTTGCCATTGAAAATTTTAAAACACATTGAAATAGCCAATGTTACTTTAAATAACTATATAATTAGGTTTTGTGCAAGTTCATGAGGTTTTGTGTATGTAGGTATTTATATGTGTATGTATGTATTTTTTTATGCATGTATGTATGTACAGTATGCATGTAAGTATGTATGTATGTGTGTATGCATACAGTACATGCATGCATGCAGGTATTCAGTGTAGAAAATTAAAATTGCATCACTTCTGCATGACAGATTAGCATCACATAATTAGATAAATAATTAAATTAAAACAATTGAACCCCTGTAGTTACATATCATACCAGGACCTGAAAAGAAAGCAAATAAATATACCAGACATTTTTTTTACATGGACTTTTTCCATGAAAGCACACAACAAAGCGCTGTCACATTCCTCATGCATTTTTAGTCAACTGCTCTCATGGCAGGATGCACATGAAAAGACCAATCCAGTCCTTCTGTGAGGCCATCTGCATGTTTTTAAAGTCCTCTATTAAAAAGTTGAATGAGCACATGGATATCTCTGGAGATCATTTACCTACATTGGGCGAAAATAGGGTTTTTATGGTGGAGTAGACAATACAGTGCAGCCACAAAGTAGAATGAATAGCCTTGGTCCAAAGCTTATTTAACACTTGATGTCATGCGGCTACATCATTTGTGCAGGCGGGATAACTCATTTGGAAAATGAAAAGTCCCTTGGAGTGATGTGTGGGATCTAATCGGCTGAAATATTGTATGGATTGTAGATTGCTTCTCATCAGATAGTTCACTGGGTACAAAAATGGTTGGTTAATATGTCATCCTGGATTGTGTGAAGGACTAAATATGGCTGTGTAGGAGTTACATATTTCTTTTGCATAAAAAAGCTTCTCATTATAGATATATATTGCTCACTCCATCTGTGATAATGTCAAGAAACAGGAAAAGGTGGCATTCATTCTGTAGATGATATTCATTGCTTTCAACATTCAAACTTCTCAATAACACACAAAACACATTTGTTGTTGTAGTTATGCATGCTGACCAAAGGATGGAGCCCAAAGGCAGAGCTTTCCATGCCCACTTCTGGTCACTTAATGGGATTCAGTCTGTGGGCTTCATGGCAACTGAATTAAACATGAATCTTCTCTTATGCTTTCAGCAATATGACAACAAACAATCATACTTCATGTGTGGCTAAATTACTTTTTTTTAATTCAGCAGCAACTACCATAACTACATTGCAATACTTCAAGGGCTCACGAGTCACATCTTATTCTAAGATGTGACTCATCTCTGAATAATAATTTGTTTAAACCATATCATTTAAGTTTCTATCAGTCTTTCCGTGATGACATTTCTGAGTTGTTTTGTACGTCTTGGCAATTTCATGAAAATTGCGAGCTCATAAAATCTTGATAGAAACAAAAGTGAACAAGGGGAAACTTATCGAGTTCTGTCTTTTTTGACTCTTGATTTTTATATTTGGAGGTACCCATGTTCTCAGAACCAGTCTGCTCCATCAAAACTCTCATGTAAATATGAAAGTTTGTTACGAGGTTGTTTTAGCCTCATTGGAGGCACTGACCTCAGTTCAGGTCTAATTAATCATCAAAGTGCTGCAACGTCCCCAATTATTAACTATACAAGAGCATTCATTGAAGAGGTTCATAAAAGGCACAGTCTACATCTATTAGACAAAACCCACTTATATAATGAACGAAGCCCAAACATGTTCACCAAACATGTATCACACAGATCAGCATGATCTGCACTGAGGACATCAGGATGTAATTAATTGAAAACAAATAATATCATTTGGAAAAGAGTGACCAGGACTGAAAGAGTGAAGTTACCATTGGACAGGATAGCAGACATACAGGACAGCTGCAAACACCCACCCACGTATCCCACAAGTCAATGGGAACCATGACGATGAGGGAAGGAACTGAAGTCATACCAAATACCTCCAGAGGGTAAGAGGTTCTGAGACATGAGATCAGTGGGGGAAATACAATCCAAGCCGTCAACCAGACGGCTTGGATTGTATTTCACAGCTGGAATAATAAACCATTTCAATAGAATGTACATGCCACTGATGTCAAAACACAAACAGAAAGATCCACCCAAACACTGTTCCCCTGATTCTGACACAAGGCGTGTCCATGGATGCATCAGAAAGACGTAATGAACTGCAAAGCTGACACATGACCCCAGTTTTTGCCTCTCAGGTAATGGTTTTACTTGATTATGTCATGAACATTTGTTACACGGATTAATTCAGACCTTTTAGCATATGTTTTGTTTTCTCAGGGATTTCCATGTCTGGTCTTGCAGGAGATCATTCAGAGAGGTTGCTGTACCTTATGCAGAAGACAAAGCCTCACCATGGAATGCATCATAAGGAGATAGTTGTTGACATAAAGTTGTGGACATAAAGAAATTCTACCAATGGCTGCAAAAGGCTGAAATGAAGGACTGCACATAAGGATCATGGCAGTGCATGAACAGGCCCAATAAAGTAGATTCCTAGGGACCGCAGAAAGGACCCAAGATGCAATCTGTGCAAAAATGTTCCTGAGAAAGTCCAGCACATAGTAGTATGGTGTGAGATGCTAGCTGGGATACGAGACATTGACAGGCATAAACAAGTGGCTGGCTTAGCATACAGGAACAGCTGCAGTGAGTATGGATTAGATGTCCCCAAATCTTAGTGGGAGGCACCACAGAAAGTGGTTGAGAGCAGCAAAGCCAAAATCCTGTGGAACTTCAATTTCCTGATGGACAGATAAATGTTGGACATAGTGGTGGTTGACAAGGGGCAGAAGAGGGCAGTTATGATAGCAGGCAATACTATGTACTAGGGGCTGAAGGAAGACATAGAACAGATGTACAAAGTAAGAGCCAAAGTGGTTCCAGCAATGAAAGGAGCATATAGCCATTGTGACCCACAAAGTAGCTCCATCAGATTTCAGATGCAATATCTGAGGTCACTGTCCGAAGAGTGGTGTCACAGAAACAGCTAAGATGCCGAGTAGAACCCACAACCACTCAGGGCTCTGGAATATATGTCTAAATTTACTCATTTTTCTTGTTTACTTGTTTGAGGCTCGATACTGATGTCTGACAATTCTACAATAGTATAAACTATTATGTTCACTTACCCAGAATGTCTCTTCTGAAGAAATTCAATATGAAAAATGTTTCAAGAAGGCTCAATGAACCTTTGAGAAGAATCAGTAAGCATGATGAAATATCTTAATTCATTGTGATAGAGAAAGGAGGGGATTTATGTGCTGACGTCTTAGCTTTACAGGGCACTCAAACAAAAGTGGAAAAATAGAATATGTGCATGTTAGTCAAATCAGCTTGCATTTGCAGGTGTATCTGTTCTGGGGGACAGATATCCAAATGGTGGTATTCTAATTTTCTTGGGTCTTATAAACAATCATCTGCTACAATCATTATGTATTGATAAAGCTAACATCCGATACTTCAACCTGAAAACTAAACAAGATGTTTTTCTTCTGATCATTTACATTCTTACTCATCGCCTGCTTTACTACACAGCATGACGGCACAGCATGATTTAAACATCAGAAATTCAATGAAGAAAGGCAATTGTGGTGTGAAAAACTGTGGGCAGCCTTGCTGATATACAGTGCGCCCTTGTTACTCGTAGTTAATGCGTTCCAGGAACCACATGCAAATGATGAATTCCCCGATATAGCGACAAACTACAGTTTTTATCTTACTATTTGTGGTAATTTAAACGTTTATGAATCCTCCCCATATTGACATTAAACCACATTCTATCTGTATTACCTTTTCCCACACTCTTAGCGACTGTTTAAAAGCACTTTTGTGTCTCACGGATGTCCGAGACTCACAGAACGTACCGCACTTCCAGATGCCATCAGCCAAAGGAATGCGCATACGGTATCAAGTGACTGCCTACCAAAAATCCGCGAGGAGGTGATTTGGTAGGCATTTTGTAGACATGTTTATATACTTTTTTTTTTTTTTTCTTTTTCCGTTTTAAACACCAACCATGTCCAACTGTCTCTCCTGGGCTTTTCTCCTTTATTTGCTACCTCTCACCTCCACCCCTTCTCTTAATCTCATTCTGTCTATATTCCTGTACTCTCTATTTATTCCCCACACCACAAGGCCATGCACACTTCCAGCACGGACTGAACATTGTGTTGGTTTGTATGAATCTCATGTCTAACCCCAATCATGTTTAATGACAGACAGTGATCATGCCACCAGGTTAAAAGCAGTCAGAGGGGACGGTGGGGATGATAGTTGAGAGGGACCACAAGACCTCTGTTGTTTCATCTTTGATTTATTCATTTATTGAATATTTTCAACACTGCGGGCCAATCAGGCTGCCAAGCGACCTGTTATTCTCTTGATGGTTCCGATTGCCAGTCTGGTTCTGTTGTCAAATCAAACATTGCTGATTAGGGCACAAGATCAGTGGAACTGCTTGTTGAGTCAGTGAAACACCATGACCAACTGTTTTGTGATTTAGGCATGAGGAATGTTTGTTGAGTCAGATTCCTCATTATGGATGATTTGACTCTGTTCTAATCATGTGCACATAGAGCTGTGATGATTAGTTGATTTACGATGGAATACTGAATATGAATCTGAAAATATTTCAGTAAACAGTTCATCAATTATAGCATGTTTCAAGCCAAATGCCATAATAATTACTGTTTCTACACCACAATATAAAGATTTGGTGTAGATTTGGTGTAGATTAAGTTGTACTAGTGGGAACCCGTGGAAATTCCACGATAAAACAATAATATCAGACTTTATGGTATTATAAACCTAGTGCACCCAACGTAGTCCAAAATCAACGTGGCGACGTAACGACTTTGTGTTGGCAAATCATGGGCGGGCATTGTGAAGCCATAGATGATGTTAGCAGGCTAACTGGAGAAAGAAAGCTAACTAATTGTGAGACTGGGAAAGGAGCTAACGTTAAAGGAAAAGGCACCTGTCAAAAGAGCAAGTGGACAAGAAATTTTAGAGAAGTGACAGTTCTTTTAGCCGACGACATAAACAGAATTGTATGTAGTTACTTAAAGACCGTTTTTGTCAGATGCCCGAGGAGCATTATGGATACTGCATCAATTGTCCCATTCCAAACGGAAACCGTAGCTGGACAGACTGTGCTAGCCAGCTAGTTTCCCTCAGAATTCGTTGCCGTTTTCTGTGTCGTTCCTGCTGTTTGGACTTTCTGCTCAAAAACCATGAAAATTGTTGGAACAGTTATGACACTGTAAAATTATGTTAACGGTTATTTCTTCTCCTAACATAGAAGATTCCTTACGCCATATTGTTCACGTGATTCCTTCTGGCAGATGCGCCGTGATTGGTTGGGCGCCATGATTAGTTGGGTGCTTGATTGACAGGTAGTGGGTGGAGTTGGTGACAGTGTGACAACGTGAGCCTTTTCAAGTGAGCTCATTCAAATATATAGGTGGGGATGATTTCTTTTTTTTTGACAAATAGTATAAACCTGACATATCCATATTGGGATATGAATCTATGATGGTGATAATAATATTTATCCTTTATACTGCTAATCTGCTAATGAACAACTCCATTTGGTTGGGATTCAGTGTCTTTCTCATGAGACTTTTGAAGAGAAATGTCAACATGCAAGACATGAGATAGACAATGTCTATTTAATTTTTTCTCTTTTTTTATCTTTTCCTCTGAATTCAAACCACAGTCCTTCTAGTCACAAGTTGCAGGACATCCAAGGGTTACATGGGGGAAATAAACATTTGCTATCATGTGCACTTAGTTTGGGATGAGGAGAAAGAGGAAAAGCGACTTTTGCAAAGCGGAGAAAGGAAAGCTGTCAGTCTTAAAAGATAGAGCTGAAAATCGGTGAAGCATGGAGTCATTCTCTACACCACTTTTTGATAATGCTTATTTGTAGTGTTTATCTTATCTTATCTGGAGGGTTCATTGCTGATTTGCTCAATGGAAATACTGTTTATGAATCAAGCAGTCATACACCGTAGATCAAAATGTCTACTAAAGCATGAAAATGTGAGAACATATGGTTGTTTAGACAGAGAAATAAATCTAATAAATCATTTTAGACTTGGTAATTTTAAGTCGATTTAAGCTATTGAATTCCAGTTTCAATATCAGTACCTCCCATCACCAACAAAAACCGAAGGCAATAATTATGATGACATTTTTAGAAACATTGGTACTGTATATAATTGCATTATACCATACCTACCATACCTGCAAGCACAAACAAAATAAACTAATAAAAATGAATGTACTTTTGGTGTCTAAAAAACCAAACCAAAGTTAAACAGACTAAACTGTGAAAATAATTATTTTTTAAAAAAACTATGTAAAATACTGTACAGCTTATCACATGAGGCCCTACTCACCAGGGTCTCATGGCTTTACCATATTTGTCGCTCTCTAGATACTGGTTTTGTCTGACTGGAAGGTCAGCAGAATGACATCACAGAGCATTTTGTCCTGCAATGTGACAAAGGTCTATAGGAAAAGTCCATTTTTCGCTGAGCCATGACTTTGTTATTTTATTCAGTGAGCTTCTTCATTAAGTGCACGGCTGGAGAAAAGTAACCGTGGGCAAGTTGGTTATGTGGCTGGATTAGCATCCATTTGTCTTACTGACAGGGAAAATACTGTGGGTCATGGTGCAGCTGTAAGCAGTCACATAATGCAGACAAACCTAAGAATACAAGTAGAAATTGACTGTTTTTCATTAATTCAGATAATTACTTGGTGTGTGTATGTCCCTCTGTAACCCTCACACATACAGCATATTTATGCACACACAGACCTGTTACTTCACTGCTGGACATGACTCTAGGGTAAAAAAAATCAGCATCTTGTAGCTGCAGTGGAGTCCAGCACTCGCAGCTTGTCCAAACATGTTGGTGATGTGGTTGGTGAGACGATGTTTCCTTTTCTTCTGAATGACAGGCTTCATCTGTGGGGGTGTCAATGTGACAGCAGGTATCACCAGTAGGTATCACCCTGGAACTAACTCATTCTCATCTTTAGGAAAATTGCATTTCTTGTCCATCTGACGCACGTTCAATAGCACACATCATGTAGTTAATGAATTATAGCGACATCTCATCGGCTGACCATAGGTGAGAAATTAAGTGTTGGTCTGACGGTCTGCCTTGGCTGTGTAGTGATTATTTCAGAGATATTTTGATTATTCGATGAGTTTGTGAGCTTAGTCTCTTTGCATTTGTGAAATGTTGATTGCAGAGCAGGTAAGTATGTGAAGAAAAAGAGAATGTCACTTTAATAAATGGATGAGACTGTGAAATCAATTATAATTGATCCTCCATTTATGAAACTTGGCAGG
The DNA here is from genome assembly GCA_013358685.1 of Antennarius maculatus. NCBI lineage: Eukaryota > Metazoa > Chordata > Actinopteri > Lophiiformes > Antennariidae > Antennarius > Antennarius maculatus. The sequence continues at coordinate 13,402,827 of CM023613.1, read as the reverse complement.
GACATTTATTAAACCTCTGAGGGGTCGGAGTTTGATTAAATAAGCTGAGGGCTAGGGTCTGGCTGTTTTCATGTCAAAACAACACTTAGTTTTGGAGAGTGCTTTAATATTGTCACAATAACGTTTATTGGCCAGGTGTGTCTTATCAATTTATCAACAGCTGTCCTTCCCATGACAATGTTGCTATTCTTTAGCTCTGAAATATGAGCCTATTTTTAATCAATGTTTCTGTTAATTGTGAGAAAAATTCAAATTTATATAAACACATAGCAGCTTTTAAATTACAATTAAATGTAACGTGTCTTTCTTTGTTCTGACATCATACCAAGAAGCTATTTTCCATCTCTTTTTTTTGGAGTTATTCTACTGTTGCTTTTTCCTGCACATGGATGGTGTTTTGGAGTCAGAACCCTTTAGTCTGCTCAGCCAATCAGAAGCAACGCATTAACACAACTAACAAGGCGAGATGGGAGCACTCACCCATGTGTAAGCAGCTTATTATTGGAAGAGTTATTTATTTGAGTTGATGCCCAACCCCATGCTAGATCAAATGTATTTCCTGTACTTAAACCAGAACAAAATATGGTCAAGGTATACAATGAATTAGCTTTTAGCGGCATTAGATTTGCATTAGTGCATTAGATTACATTTGGCTCTCTCTTTTACCACCCCCGCCCCTCGCACTCACACACACACACACACACACACACACACACACACACACACACACACACACACACACACACACACACACACACACACACACACACACACACACACACACACACAAACAAACACACACACATTGTCAGTTTAATTTACACCACAGACAATGTTGTTTCCACCAGAGGTCAATGTTGGAACCTTATATCAACATACTGACACAAAGTCTGACTCAGATGTCTAATTTACACTTGGCTACATGCCGTTGAGGTAATTAAAGATTTAAAGTATTTGGATAATGAACACAAATCAATAGTTCTTCTTTTTAGACACTTAAGTGGAGTCATCATTTGGAAAGTTTTCCACTCTAGTTGTTCTGTGGGCCAACTGAGGACTGAAATCTCCAAACCTAGCTCACCGTATTTGACTGCTCCACCTTTCTCTGTGATCTGACTGTTATACATTCACTCGGCGTGATGCAACAGAAATGATGAGACGGGTAATTTATATCCACTCTTTTTCACTTTAATCGTCAGTGGATGTGCTGTAATGACAACATCTCTGTAATTATGGCATCACTAGCTGTGATATGAGAAAATGTCAGATGCAGGTTCTCGCAAATTAAAGTTATGAATTTAAGTGGTGATGTATTTTTATTAATTCATCACTCACTCATCCACTTTGCATCTGTCTGTTTCAGCTCTAATATCTCTTCATGACATTTTAATAAAGCAAACATGATAAGGAAAAGGAAAACTGTGAATGTACATTAAGATGATGAATTTAATCATAGCAGTTTTGACATTGTAGTCTTGGGAATAGAAGTGTTTCATACAAGACCTTTAGAAATTTATAGGTGTTAAAATTCACTTGCCATGCCATTGAAATGCTGGGAAAGGAAGCAATTTGCATGTTATGAGACTTCTATTGCTTTAGCTCAAAGCTTGAAAGTCTTCCGTGTCAAGTGGGACCAATATCAGTGCAAAGAGATGTGGAGTTATAATGTGCACACGGAAAGCCATGGATATGATATCAGTTACCATGACGTGGACATGATATATAAAAGCCAGAAAAAGTCCAGTTTATAAATTGAAAAAACCAAGCTTTTTAAAATGATGATAAAAAATGACAGTATACTGTATTCTACACTTGAAACTTGTTCAGTGTGTTTCTAGTGTGTGTCTAGCAGTCAGAATTAAAGCTAAAGGATCTCTTATGTTCCGTTACTCTAACCTGGGAATCATCTTACATCAGCTGTGCTCTCAGATAAAACCAAAGTTTAGTTTCAGCTGGATGCCCCTGTAAACCCTGAGGGACCAGCCTTTAATTTGATAACTGCACATGTTGACCAATGACAATGTGATTGAAATCAGTGGGATCTCAGCACAAGCCATTAATTCATTGATCGTGATCGTGTTATAGATGTGCCTTTTAGGATATTGGAGTGCAGTAATTGATTTATACTTGAGCAGACAGCAGGACATTGTAGCCTGTTCTGCCTGAATACAGTTGGATAGAAGAGAGAGTAAAAACTTTCAGGACAAAGTGAACTGTGTTAAACATTAAGATGTCATTACAGTATATCCTAGGGCTTGCAATTAAAACTGAATTAGCATGTACATTTTCATCATATTATTTATATGCAAATCTCACTGTTTTAGTGTATCAAAACATTCCCTCTTACCCAGAAACTGTCCTTGGTATTTTTGGAATCACTTCAGCTTCCAATGGAATTGTTCTTATGCTGAAAGCATGACATGTTCACAATTAAAAGTCATCTCTGGACTGTTTTAGGCAAAACAGGATGATTGAGAAATTGATTTCAGGTTCTCCTCCAGTGACTTGTAGAGACTTAGTTTAAAACAGACCTTGGATTATAAAAGGAACATATTAAAATAGATTGTCAGGACTTTAACCTTTATCCAAATGGTGCACACAAATAATGAAATGCTTTATGATTAAAGTGCTTTTTTAGGTTCACATCAGGGTTTTCTGTCATTTAAACTTTTTAAAGTTTTAAAGAATAGCAGAACAATTGTAAATGAAAGATTTTATGCAGCTAATACAAACATGGAATTATTATTCACGATTATTACCAAGATAGCACTTACTCTTAATGACTTGGAGGAAAATAGCTTTTCTCTGGTGTTTAATGGGTTCCATACCTTATCAAATAAATCCAAGCACAATTACGTCAGATGTATTATATTACTTTTCTTGTTAAATAGGAGGAACCAATCAAAACCACACAGAACTTATTAACAGGGGAACAAAGGTGAGCTTTTATCTGTTGGTTTCAGTGGTCTGGTTGGTGCACCTTGCTTTCAAATTATAGACCTCTTCTCCGAGATAAAGCACCGGATTCAGATTTTTGCATCAAACGGCACAATCAGAATTAAAGTCAAACTTGTCAGTGGTGGTGGAATCCACTTTAAATCTGTGAAACTTTTAAACAGAATAACTGGAAATTTTCCTGTTCCCCATTTTGAATATATGGTACCATTGTTACAATCAAAAACACAGATTTTTTCATGAAAAATCAGTGTTGCAATTAATGAGTGTCGCAAGAAAGCAAACTGTCATCTTCCATTATTACAATTGTAATAATGGAATTATTGAAATTGCTGTCAATTATTTTTCTTTTGATTGAATAGTTATCCCATGGTGCACTGGCTTCGCGCCCAGAGTGTCTCCTGCCTCACGCCCCCAGCCGTCTGGGATATGCTCCAGCACACCGCAACCCATGACAGCGGAATGAGCGGGTTGTGAAGATGAATGAATGAATCAATAAATGAATAATTGTCTATGGCTCTAATGCCATGTCAGGGTAATATGACTCACAAACCACAAAGTTGTCTCAGACTGGTTTAACTTAACTAAACTAAATGAAAATCTATTTTAATAATTGCCAGGACACCCTCGAGGATCCCTGAGGTCTGAGCTGTAGATTTGGGAGCCACCATTTTAAATGGATAAAGGTCAGGTTATTACTACCCTGTTTCTTCAAATACCAGCCCTGCTGAAATTTTGCCATGGACGATGTAAAATGGTGGTAATTACTATCCATTCGGGAATAAATTTAACAAAAAAAGCATCTGAAAAGGTATCCTTCCAAAGGAACTCTTCCACGGTCAGGTGGATCATTTCCCTTGGCTGATGCTCCACAGAAATCCTCCAGTGACATTATTTGACTTTTTCCACCTCATTATTTTAATTGGAGCATACCAAAATGCATTCATTTCATTTCACAACATTTGCATCTCTTTAAAGGGCATGCGATAACGTAGAATCCTTCACAAGACACGTGTTGTTAAGTTAGACCCTTTTAACTCTAACAGCCAAGCAGCATGAAGAAACAGACTTAATAGGATTCAATAGTTTTAAGATATACGACAGAAGGTCAGACTATACCCAAGATATCGGTTGCATTTTCAATAAGAGCTTACAATTTCTAAATACACCTACTGTATGTGTTTCTCTCTTTTTTCTTCATCCCAGCAAGTGTTGTAATGATTTAGCTTCAAGAACACAAACGAACCAAGGTATGTAGAAAATGTTACCTTGGAGCACCGCGTAAAACAATGAAAGTTTATGCATAAAAACAAAGCTTTCATTTAATCGCTGGGACTGTGCAGGGCTCTTCATGGCACATTTACTAAATGTAGCATTTTATTATGGCTCACATGTGACATTCTCATCTGTGGCTTCCTGCAGGGTTATATAACTCAAACATCCCTGCAGCCAGTGAGACAGAAAATGCCGTCTTCAGTTCACTGAGGCATACTAGCCCCTGACAACCATTACTGTGGCCCCGTGCTTCCTCTACATTGTGAGCATGAATACATTTCAATGACTCCCACATGCTCAATCTTTCATGACAAGGATGTGTGTGAAATCTTAAGCTAGCCTCCATGTCTATTGTGTAGTGCCAGGTGCACAGCTAGCGGTAGCAGGAGCTAAGCAGGAACTAAGCTGACTGGTAGAGGAAGAGTATTTCATTTTCACACACTGTTAAAGCTTTCTTCCCCCCACATTCTGTGAGGCTGTTTAAAAGGAATAAATAATCCTTCATGAGGCAGTGTTAAAAACCAGCCCAAGATAAAACAGTGTAAAGAAACTTGTAATTTGGGGATGTGGTTCAGTTTGCATTAATAAATAGACAAGATCATTTTATTGATAATTGAATCTTTGGGTGTTGTAGTGGACAGATAAGAGTGAAAATTCACTGTGAAGAACAGTATCACACTAATCGCTGTACTGTGCAGAATCAATTGTAATGCTGTCTAATGCCACATGGATGGTGCTAAATATGCAAGAAAGAGTGGAGGCTAATGATGCTTGCCAATGGGAACCTGAGTTGATATTATAACAGATTGCACTTCAGTCAGGGTCTAGCCAGTGGGAAAAAGGAGCAGCTTTTTTATTCATGTAGAAAATTGCAAGCACAAAGAGGAGAGGTAAACGTCATGGATGGGAGATAGTTGTTTACACTCTAAGGGAAATTTTACACTTCAAAGGATTGGTTTTGTCTCAGCTCTGACAGTGAAAGATAAAGGTTATTTGAAATATTTTTCCCCTTCATAGTTTCCAATCCAAGGAGCCATTATTCGTCCTGTAAAATCTCGGTCATATATATTTTCAGAATGATTATCATAGTGTTCTTGGGTGTGGAAATTTGGGGTTTCCTCATCTGTGAATTTTAACTTTCCCTTTCAGTCTGCACATTTTAAAAGACTCCCTGTGTAACTGTAAAACAATGTGGCTCTGTGATTCTTAGTGAATACAATGAAAACTATGTAGGGGAGGTTAAGTTCTGGAATATACTTTGCAGGTGGGAAATATTGTGTTCTGGCTGACAAGAACAAATGAACAGAACTATGTGTACTGTTAAAATAATATACACATATCACACATTTCTGAAAGAGAAAAATGCTTGAATCAATGATGCACCTTTCTTCTGATGTGAGAAACGAACACCTTCATACCTAATGGTCTCCCTTCCGTCCATTAATTTCACATACAGGAGAGGAAATGTATCAAAATTGTACATACATCAAGACTGTTCATGAATTTCTTTGATTACTCTGATGGAGTCATCCTGTCTACAAATAAAATACACACTGATAAGAGTGTGTGCTTTACATGTAATCCACTATATCTTGGAACCTCTGTGCAGTTGCAGGCTCTTACCTGGACAATTTGTAAAATATGTTTCCATTTCCATCCTTTTGATGTGCACTATTTTGTCATCTTTCTGTGAGAGCGCTTTTCAGATCTCACTTTCAAAAATTTGCATCTGAGCTAATCAGATGAAAAGTGTTTGGAGGAATCTCAAAGCATTAACACCACCCCCACCTTTTCTGAGATAAAAGTGACATCACTGTGATGAAAGTAGTAAATGTCTTGCTAATTTCTCTTATTTCATTCTCGGCACCATCAGGTCTCATTATCAGCATTTTGTTGGCATGACACTTGCACCAAGAAAAGTGTATCAAAAATCCACATCTGCTGGATAAATAGAAGTAATATTAAATAAAAGTACCATTTCATGTCAAGTGCATTGTGCTAATTAGATCATGTTTGAACTTCAGCTGTGTGTTGCTGACTATCGCTTTTATGTTCCAGAGGTGCTAATCTGCTCCCCATTTCCCTGATTAAATAGCTCAAATAAAAAGCAGTCACCAAAGCACTGTCCTCCACAACAAGCTACAATCAGCTCAGACCTCTGCTTGTGTTTGACCGCTCACATTGATTTTCACAGTGTTCTGCTACAATGTAAAATTCTAACTCAGTCTCATCACCATTAGCTCTTGTTTTCCCCTTATCATAAATAATTCTTTCCCTGCGTATTTAATATTATGGCACTGAGGAAGAGGACAACTGGAAGGTTAGAGGTCAATATTTCATTGGTGCCTGTGAGAAGTCATTTGTTATGTGGCATTCTTTTTTGTCCTTTAGCAATATCAGTGTCAGGCAATAAAACATCCAAGTACACCTGAGAGAAGTAAAAAGATGAGAAGAAATTGCCTTGTGCTCAGCCGGCCACAAGCACAGAGGAAACACAAGCACTCTGCTGTTCTCACTGTACGAGTAATATCTGTTTACGCATATGTCCTCTCATCTTTTGGGGTCAGTCCTTTCAATGACTTGCAAACACGGACCATCAATGACATTCTTCGCAGCACATGCTGTTACACACAAAGGCTTGTTGCCCTTCCTTAAACTGACGAATGTGTTAAACGGATTTCAAGACCTTGCAGACATACCCTGAGGTTCTTTATAATTCTCCATCCTTATAGATTAATTCCTAGGCTTTGTTCATATATCCCCACACTAGTGATACCTGCAGTCAGAGACATTATGCTTTCAGTTTGCTCATCCATCTGTCCCAAGCTTATGAATGTAATACCTCAGGAATGTCCAGAGGGGTTGTCTTTCAATTTGGCAATTTGGCACAAAGGTCCATTTACAAATATTCAATATACTTAAAAACACATTTTGTTTTAGTGGTCAAAGGTTACCAGTGTGACCTGATAGAACATTTCTTTTTTTTTTTTATCCTACCTGATGATTTCCATATTATCAAAAACGTACATTTAATTCCTCATATTCCTATATTGCGGCAAACAGATTTAAACTGAAACGTGACTGATAGTCCACTGTATGTGACTACAAAGAATGCTTTATATTTTACCATCATGAAATAACTGTAATATCCTTCAAATGAATAGATCCAATGTTAAATGATCATTCTGTTATCATATGCTGGCATTATATTTTTTCTCACTTATTGGTCTGATCAAATCAAATTTAAGATCACAAACCAATTTGATGGAAATGTTCTAAAAGGTCATTTTCTGAGCAAGGTAAACACTATTTCTATGAACTGGCTGTATTCCCAGAAAAATCATTCAGGCTTCATGTATGTCATCGTGGTATTAGATAACTAGTAATGAATTCATCAAAAATACATTATAGTTATGTCACCATTTTTATGACTTTTAAAACATCAGTGATAGCATAAAGTATGCTGAAGACTTGTTGGTATGGTGTGATAGTAAACACGTTAATGTCTGCAACACAGAAAATAGTAGATATTATTTATAGTTTGGTAATTATATAACAAAAATACTGAAATGCAAAAAAATTTGAGAGGAAAGATCAGTCTGTATTTTTCCTTTTATCAAACTTTGTTCAGTGTAAAGAAAACAATTGGAATGCCCTTACAATAAAGAAAACCTCAATGACTTTCGCTTTAGAAACTGAAGTTAAGACTAACTGCAACCTTGCTAATTGAGCACAAGCAGGAGGTTGAGATACCTGTACATGTTACACAATAGTGCTCAGGTGTAGATGAGTGATGTACAATAGTGACTTTTGACTTTGACTTGTGTATTCCAAGTGGCAGGTGCGCATTTTGTTAATTCTGATGTGCCATCATACAGATTGGCTGAAATACATTTTTGTTATGAACCACGGGCAGGTGCCTGAGATGTATCCCAGTAGATTGTCAGGAACTATACTGGTGTATTGGTGTTGTTTGAACATATAGCTGATTGGATTATGATTAGAAGTTTACTGGTTTTGCAGGATGTACATTTTTGCTGTTAATAAAAAGATGATTTATACCTGAAAGAAGGACCAGGTGTTTTGGTCATTACTGTAATGCTACTGTATTGTTATTATGAAAAATGGGGCCTACATTTGTTTCATTTTTGTGATTCTTATACATCAGCACACACAAAATAGATTTTTAGGATGGAGGTGTTCATTTTAATATCCAGAGTCATTTGTAACCATGACAGAAAGATCTGCTGATCAGCATTTTAGGGAATTTTATAAGCTTCCAGGAGAATATGAGAGGAGCTGCTCCCATTCTGTGCACTGCTCTATAAAGCTTAAGAGGTTCTAGCTGATGCTTTGATTCCGTCATCATTTTCAGCGCTTATTTACCCAGCAGCCTTAGACCCTTTCAAAGATAACTGCAGGGAAGCCAGTTTCACACTTTTTCCTGTGAAGTCCTTCAAGGCTTGTTTAAATCTGTCACCAGTTGTTTTGTTTATTTGCTTTGTTTCACTGTTCTATCTTATACATCACATAGTAACTCATGGCCGCTACATGAGGATATAATACAAATCTATATCTGACAAATCAATAAATATCATCTACAGTGTATTTAATCACTGCATCTAGACTATATTATAGTTTAATGTACAACAAGCTCACATAACAACAATCCAGTCAGTTACCACTGATGTGCCATCTTGGAATTGTATAAATGACCAAATTCAATGTTTGAATTTGTGTTTCTCATATAATCTGGACGTTTAGTCTTTGCTCATGCGTTCAGCTAAATTTAGTCAGAAATCAAGACATTTTTTATCATAGGAGTTATTTTTGTCTGCCTGCTCATACTTTTCCTCTTTCACTTCAGCACAATTATAATGTCTCAGCTACATGACACTTTTAGCATTTGTGCAATTTGTTGTAGATTTACTTAGCTAAAATGTAAGCATAAAAGGAAAAGCACGCAGGAAGTCATTTGTCATTCTCAACAATGTGTCTTACTGTTGGTGCAGCATAACTTGCTGCAGTCATGTGCCATATAGAAAACTCTATCTCACTGCCTCCCTACAGTTCTGCTATACTCCTCCTGAACAGGAGGCAAATCCATCCTCTTAGAAGGAGATGGATTTTCTCTCTGCAGAGATCCAGGGCTTGTTACTAAATCTTGTTTCTCATAACAGACAGAAATGTTTTTACTGCTTTCTGTTTTCATACCCACTCTAGAGTTTCACACCCAAAACCAGTGCATCATTTGGACTCTACCATAGTTATCCATCTGCTACTGGAATTAGCCCAGTCAGTCAACTGGTTTGACATCATTAGCCTGTTTTCGATTCACATTTTCATGTTGAGGTGGCACTAAAATGCAGCTTATAAATAAAACAAGCACATAGCAGGATGCTCTCCACCCCCAACAGCTTCTGCAAACGTATAGACACTGTACTCTACCCTAATCACAAACATGGTCTCTTTTATGCTATTTAACATTCCCCACAGCCCAATTCATTTTAAACGTAACCAGGCATGGTTATTTTGCTATGACCTCGCAAAGAAGTGACTCTCAGCTATGCCAAAGGGTACAATACCTGAGAGTTGTGTTTCTTATTAAACCAAACTCAGTACTTTTTTGTTGGAACTCAGATGGGTGGCACTTAAGCAAACAGTTTGCAAACTGCTGCAAGCCCCAAGGCACATGATGGTTGCTTCCACACTGAGGTATAGGGTTCCTGGGAAGAGCAGAAGGTGGATCATGGCCTTTACTTGAAAACCAACAAATTTTTCCAACTCCTGGTGGTGTTTTTGGTACTTCAACCCTTAAAACCCTAAATAAAGCCACAGGTCGATCAAACTGTGGGGGTGGAGCTACTACTGCCGCCCGCTCTACCACAGTGGCTCAGTGGTAGAGCGGGCGGTAGAGCAGGTCGTCCAATGTTCTAAGGCAAGGTTCGATTCCCGCTCCCGCCCAAAAACACCCAGAGTGTGAGCTGACAGTGGGAGGTGTCAGCTCAACTCCGGAGCACTGCCGAGGCGCCCTTGAGCAAGGCGCCGTCCCCTTCACAAATTGTTCATTTGGGGCGCACCAATAAGGCGCTGCCTGCCACTCTACCTTCCGTTGCATGCTTACAGGCCCCCTTGTGTGTGTTTGGTGTATTACAGGGGTCTGTACACAATAACATACAGTATACAGTATATACTGTATATGCATGCGTTTCACTAACAAAGATACTACAATGTGCTGTCTTAATTTCCCTTCGGGGATAATAAGTATATAAATAAAATAAAAATAGAATTGATAAAAAAATATCACTTTGTGGCACTATTGTAAGCTGAGGAACAACCTGCTGACAAAATCTTTAATTCCTTTAGCACACATCTATAGGTAGTCTGGAGTTTTTGTAATATCAGTTAATACCCAGAATTTCACATTGTGTGCCTGGATAGGCAGGATAAGAATGTTGCCGTTTTTGTTTTGCATGGATGAATGTTACTTTACATTGTACAGCGCTTCTCTACAGGAAGCCACTTGTGGTCCAGAATGCATTGACCTATAATTCCAGAAAATGCCATCATGAAATTTCTTTCTGAATATTTCACTGGCATTAAAATATATTTCAATGTGACATAGTGCAGACTGGCAGTGAAAAGGAAATGGAAATATCTGAGAAACAGTTATTACAACACTTTAAAGATTGTGTGAAGTTTTAGGTCAGTTCACCACAGGGGAAGAGTTTTCTTTGGACAAACTCTGCATACACTGTGGTATCCTCATTTTCAGACCTTAAAGACTACTATTTTCATCCCATTATTATTGCTATTACTCAGACAGTCCTCTGAGAGGAGCCAAGGATATTTTCCTCTCCAGTGCTTCTGAACATCACTTTTTTGTTTTCATGGAGTTTGTAGAAAGAACATAAGTTTACATTTTCCTAAGATACAAGGAACACGCACAGTTCAACCACTTACATTATCCTTATAGGCAGTAAAACAAAAAATTATCATGTCAGTAAACCCCATATATATTCAGAAAAATAAAGATGTCTCCCTTTATACATTTATAGTTAAATACTGGGATATTTCTTGTGTATTTTCATGAAAATCCGACCTTATTGTTAAATTCGTCAAAGCTCCTTAGCTGTGCCTTTCTAGATTCTCATTCTTTCTCTTGAAAGTACTCACCTGGACTAATATCATAAAGTAGGAATCAAAAATAAGGAAACCCATTCATTTCTTTTTACAAGTGGTGTTCCACTCACCTTAATTGTCCTCAATATGTTACTCTTTCGAACAAGGCAGGAGATTATCTTCAACACACATCCATTCATTTTCTTGTAGATCAGACGACCACAATCATCTCGTCTACAGCCGCTTGCCAGCCTTGTGGGTCACGGTCTGGCACACATGCTGCTGAGAAAACATACTTCACAAAGTACCAGTAACCAGTGAGTCTGATACACTTTCCTTGCAAATAGCTTCAAACCAGTTAGAATCATGTGGAGGCTGTTTTACACTTGAGTTACATTTACGTTAATCAGATTGGCTTTATTTTTCATTTTAGTTGAACCCAATTTTATGAACAAAACATCTCTCTGATAGGCATGTATGTGTGTACTTCATTACTTTTGAATGGAGCGCTGCATCATTTCCAAATTTACAGCAAAAACGTGTACAAAAATCAATTTCAATAACTCTCTAGCATTAATTGGAACATAGCTGAATCAAACACACACCACAATAACTTGACACAATTTATGCTGCTTTGTATTTTGGACCAAAATACTAGGAATTAGCGAGTAAACCACTATCTGTATCTATATCTGTATCTGTTCAACCACATAAATTATCTGGATTTGTATCTGTACTCGGAATGGGCGGCATTTAAACCGGAAGTGGGTGTGGTTTGACCGGAGTTGGGTGGGGCTTAAATCCATACATTATTTTAGTCTGAAGTCTTAAATTCATATGGATTGATCAGAAGTTGATATATTTATTGTTTATTTTAAAACTTTTTACAGAACAACCTCAAAATTGAGATTCAAATCAATGTTTTTGATCCCAAGAAGAGAGAAGGAGAGCATCTGTGTGTGTGTGTGCGTGCATGCGTGTGTGTGTGTGTGCGTGTGTGTGTGTATGTGTGTGTGCGCGTGCTATGTAACAGTTAAAATATCTATATAGTATATAAATTAATTTGAACTGAAGAGAGAAAGTGTCAAACTAAGAGCAAGCAGGTGAAAAAAAAAAACAAAAACGAACAAAAAAACAAAACAAAACAAAAAAAAATGGGTGGAGTGGAGGGAGTCCGGTTTTGGGACCAAAGGATTCATCTTTGATTTTGCGGACGATGTTGTTCTGGACCTTTAATGTACACTGGGACGATTTGAGTGTGACGCAAGTGGGATGAGGATCAGCCACTTTAAATCTGAGGCCATGGTTCTCGACCGGAAAAGGGTGGTGTGCCCTCTTCAGGTAGGTGGAGAGTCCTTGCACCACGTGTTGTAACTTAAATATGTTGGGTTCTTGTTCAACGGTGAGGAAAGGATAGAACATGAGATTTACAGACGGATCGGTGCAGCTTCCGCAGTGATGCGGTCCCTGTGTAGATCTATCGTGGTGAAGAAGGAGCTGAGTCGCAAGATGAAGCTCTCGATTTACCGGTCAATCTACGTCTCAGCTCTCATCTATGGTCATGAGCTTTGGGTCATGACCCTAAAGGACAAGAAGCGGCTGAAATGAGTTTCCTCCGTAGAGTGGCTGGGTGCACCCTTAGATATGGGGTGAGGAGCTCAGTCATCAGGGAGGAGCTCGGAGTAGAGTCGCTGCTCCTCCACCTCGAGCGGAGCCAGCTGAGGTGGCTCAGGCATCTGTTCTGGATGCCTCCTGGACGCCTCCCTGGGGAGGTGTTCCGAGCATGTCTTACCTCGGAGAGGAGACCTCGGGGAAGACCTAGGACACGCTGCAGGGACTGTGTCTCTCGGCTGGCCTGGGAACGCCTCGGGATCCCCCGAGCTGGAGGAGGTGTCTGGGGGGAGGGAAGTAGGGGCATCCCTCCTGAGACTGTTCCCCCTGCGGCCCAGCACCGGATAAGCAGTTGAAGAAGGATGGACTGGAGTGGAGTTAGTGACTGATGCGACACGAGCAGTTTTCAGCTCTGTCTGGTCAAATGCACTGCATATGTGCAACAAAACAAAACCAGAAACAAGTTCACCAAGGAACCTTAAATAAACCGAAATAGAGGCAAGCTGAAGAAAACCTAAGGAGAGAAACGTGAGCTACAGTGAAGCCACACACAGAGATATCAGTCAATGTCTGTGTGTGTGTGTGCGAAAGTGGGGCAGCGACAGTTCTGCTCTGGATGCAGTGACGTGTGTCTGTAGGGAGGGGCGGGTGCTGTGTGTGACTGGCCAATCACAGAGTGTGAAGACAGTCAGTTATGATGAGGATTTTCCTTCAGTACGAGCACGAGTGTTGACGACTTCTACTCGTATCGTAGCCAGATACTGGTTTCAGACGAGTATCCGGCCCAACCCTAATTATTATATTTTAAGGATTGCTGTTGTAGAAACAATTGTGGTACAAATACTACAGATACAGATATCTACAGATGCTGTAGATATCTACAGATACAGATGTATCTACAGATACAGGGTACAGATGCTACCTATCCTTGACACACATTACAGCGGTGTCTTGAGAAAAAAGTAATTCCAAGACAAGAGGGAATTCTAGACAAACATCTGCTGATTTTAATCCATTCTTCGTGCAATGGCTGTGAATTAAATACAGCATGTACAAAGAAAGTACTCCAAGCTCATTAAACTACAGCATCTTTGTCAGCAGTCCCAGGCATCCAACCATGATGGTGGACTTTTCCCCATACTCTTTTGCATTTTCAGGGATCCACCATCAAGTGAGCATTAATTATCTGACATGCAGTACATTCAAAATAAAAACTTTCTGACATGTTATAATCTTTGGTCTATTATTATTTCGAGGTCGGTCTGGGCAAAAAAAGACAAAACCCAAAAGTATTTTATTGGACTTGGAAACAGATCAAGCTTTGGCTGAAAACAAGGAAGTTTCATTAGATGATTAACATACATAAATATTAAATTCTACATAATGAAAGTAACTTTAAAATTTGTCATTATGTGTGACGCCATCTACCTTTACACACGTACCTTTTACATGCTTAATACTCATACACTGGACAGGTTCCATAAATTGTATCCTGGCTAGCAGGACTTTACACATTAGGGGAGAGAATGGGAAAAACCACATATTGGTTGTTGTTTTTAACAACATTACAGAAAAAAAGCATACTTTGCTAGATATATTTTATATTTCCACCCGCTGGATAAACTTAAATCACTAAGAGAGCTACAATAGAGAAGCTAAATGTGTGAAATGAAGTCCTCTATGCATTTCACACATGCATAAAGGACTTCAGGTGATAGAAAATCTAAAAAATATTATATTTTTTATATTTGAACCAGAAAAATGTTACATAAGTGATAACTATGTAAAGTCAGCTCCTCTGCCTTTTGCTGTAATCTGGTATATTTTTACATAACGTGACAGCCTGGTAAACAGTGGCATTCTGTGTGCAGTTTACTGTCAGGACTTTTTGAATATTGTAGTGAGAGCGCTATACTTCAGCAAAAACGGAAATAAAGACTCAGGAACAGCAGAAGAATGGTAGACAGCCAAAACGGGAATTCTTTAATTTGATTCTCAATTCATCGATATACAGCATCTGATCAGTCGGGAAGTAGCCAACAAACTCATTGCCGTTAACTCTTTTTAAACCTTACAGGTCCATGTTCGTGTGTATGTGTGTGTGTGTGTGTGTTTGTGTGTGTGTGTGTGTGTGTGTGTGTGTGTGTGTGTGTGTGTGTGTGTGTGTGTGTGTGTGTGTGTGTATGTGGATGTACATGTGCTGATTAGTGCTGTCAGGCGATGAAAAAAATTAATCTAATTAATTAAAGGATTTGTAATTAATTAATCTAATTAATTGCATTTTAATCTCATACCTGCTAAAGGCCCCCAAATACAGAATTTGAATTCTAGGACATTACAAAATTGTAGTGCATTACTAATGAATATAATGCACCAAGAAGAGAAGATTTGAAATCCACATTTTTATTACACATCAGCAAACCAATTAGGCCAGGTGCATTTCTCAAAAATGCAATACAAATACAGTTAAATAAAATAAAATTCAGAAATAAAATAAGGCTGAGTCTCAAATAGGCACATAAGCAGACTCTCAATCAAAATGAATACTAAAGCTGACTCAATACAGCAATTTAAAATGAATAGTATAACATGCCTCTAAATAAGGCAGCATCAATAGCAAGATGCCAACAGGCTTTTCCTTTAAAAGGGTAAGCTAACATTCAACTCTGTGTCCTTGACATGTTTTGCATTTAAATGATACATTAGGCTGGAGCTGCTTCGGTGATATGAAAATTCTCTTTTACAAAAGGTACAAATAATAATGATAATAATAATAATAATAATAATAATAATAATAATAATAATAATAATAATAATAATAATAATAATAATAATAATAATAATAATAATAATGGATTAGATTTACATAGCGTTTTTCTGGACACTCAAAGACGCTTTACATCGGATCCATTATTCATTCACTCCTCATTCATACTTGTTGATGGTAAGCTACGTGTGTAGCCACACCTGCCCTGGGGCAGACTGACGGAGGCGTCTACAGCGCAGATTGGCAGCGCAGAATCACTGCGTTTTTGCTGATAGTTCCGTCTTTGTTCTTTTTAGAAATAAACTTTCCGCAACACAGGCTTGCCTTGCTCTCTTGTGTTGCGTCCATCTCTGTTGTCAGTCACTCTGCTTTTGACTAGCAGCGCTGGTACAAAGTGAAGTCACTGCAGCCTACGGGTCACTCAGTGGGCCAAATTTAAAATGCTTGCGCATTGACTTACCACTCACGATTATTTGCGTTCATTTTCATAGCGCGTTAATTTGTAGCGTAATTGATTAACCTAATTAACATGGTAAACTGACAGCCTTAGTGTAGATGTGCGCATGTGTCTGTGTGTGTGTCTTTTCTTGGGAAAACAGGAAACATTGGGTTTCCAGGCAAACACCCAAACCTACGTCACCAACCTAATGTCACCATGACCCCCTTACTGTCTTTCCGGTTCCACACAATCAGGTTCTTCACTGCCAAAACTGACCTATCCATCTGCGTATTTCAAGTGTGACATAGCCATGCATTATTTCGCCCCCACAATATTCAACTTCAATTTATTCTAATATGCATAGCCTGTTGCCATTCAGTGCCAGAAAATAAAAACTGTCTATTATGGCTTTAAGTCTAAATTGTTAAGGAAAGAATGAAAAGCATTGTACTTAAATAAGCTATTAAACAAATGTGCACACATAAAACTATAAGATGACATTTCGAAATCTTTGTGTCTCATTCTAGGTGAGGGATGAACTCTACAAAGCACATTTAATCTGCAAGAACAGATGGAAGAACCTCTATTACACATTAATTTGTGTAGATCTATTTCACATTTCCAGTTGCATTCAAAAACAGAGCAGCATAACACCGGAAAATAAAGAAAGATGAGAGAAAGAGACATACATGGTCTCTAAGAGATGGTGTGGTATACCAATATGAGAGGCCGCTAGCATTAATGCTTTATTATAAGCATTTTAAATAATTTAAAAAATTTAAAATGATCATTTTAAACATTATCTCAAGGGCATTTTTTGGTCCATCATGTTAAGTAAATATGTCGCTGACACTATGTCAGGCTTCTAAAAGGCTCTTTAGGAGCTGAAATCAGAGCGACTAGGTCACAGGACAGTAGTTGCAGTGCTTTATCTGATCAGCTAAATGGAAGAAAAATTTTCTTAAGGTTCTGCCTTATCGCATTCATCTTTCTCATTGTTGTTAAGGCAGTTAGGACAGAACCAGATTAGATGAATGCTGTTGAGATACCACCTCACCTCTTAACACAGAATTACAAATATGGCAAAGCTGCCAGCGACAGGGCAATGGTGTGGCCATCAGTGCGCACCGAAGTGAGACAAAATATGGCTAGATAGTAAATCACTGGCTGTGGCTCCTGGGCTGAGACCACCGATGGCAGTAATACTGCTGAGCTGCATCGGAGATGAGGCACTATACTGGCAGTGAGCTGAGGATGTGTTTGACATGATGAATAGTGGAACCCAAACACACAACATATCTGGGCACATCCTTTCTTGCTTAGTATACAGCCAGGATATTCTTTGCAGGATGAAACAGAATCATGGTCTCTGCTCAGCAGCAACACCTTTCTGTTTTCTTCACATCCTATGTTTCTGCTCAAAAATGAAAACTGTCTGCACCCTTTCAGATTTTAAAATCTTGTGTATTATAAATTCTGTATAGAAATGCAGTTCTTTAGACGTGACTCTTGGAATGATTCTTCAGTGATCCTTTGTACTCATCTTGTGGTTTGGAATACCTGCTCAATTCTTGGCAGAATCAATTTTTGTACACTACATTCACTGAAACATTTAAGAATCAGGAGGCAAAACATATCTTACTCTGCCAAATCCTTCTTCACACTTTGTGTCATTGCGTCAAAAACCTGTCATCCGTAGAAGTCTTTTTTGTTTTGGATCATGCCAAAATGCTAACGATGTTCAGTTATTAAAATAATTATTACTGGCACAGATCTGCTGCGATAGAGATAAGATCTTTCCAAAGCAGCATCAGAGAAAAACATTGTATTAGGACTGTTAAAATTGCATGCTTTCCTGAGGTGAGTCAATCCATCAACGTTATGCTGTACCAGCCGTCAAGAGTCACAGATGAAGTTTGCAAAAATAGTGTCCCATGAAAAGTTTGCTATAGCACTTTGCTATGGACAACACTGCTGTGGTTGCCACTGCGGAGGGACTTTTAAAATGTAAAACAACCAAAGGCCGGAAAAACAGTCTGACAGCCAATGAAAATATTTATCCATTCTTAAGACAAAAAATACTGAAGCTCTAAATTCAGTAGAGAGTAAAGGCAAAATGAAAAACAAACCACAATTTTGTTTTAAGATTTAAAGTCCTTTTTTTCTAGTCTCCTGGTATGAAACACAAGAGGGACAATGCGGCTCTGAAGGAAAGAAAAAACGCACATCTAATGTCAGCACATGAGAGCGTTTGCTCCTTGCTCTGTCTATGTTCCTTTTTGAGGAAATGAGAGGGAATGTGAAAACAAGCACATTTTACAGACATTGTCACAGGGGATTAAAGAGCATTGGAACATGATACACAAATATGACAAATTTGTGATAACAGTGACAGGATGGAATTGGAAATGCTGTACCCAGTTTAGAAAATTCCCTTTATATCGCAACAATACCTACCCTGCTGTCATTGTGATGTTTCTCAGCTGTACTTGGAAATATTAGAAAAGAGCTTTAATAGCTTTCGAGACAGTGAAGTATTTCTGTGTCCTGGTAGCTAAATGGTTCAACTCTGGCTTCACCTCATCAGCTCAACACGCTTGTAAGTTTAGTCCAGCAGTAACACTATAGGAATATAAAACACCAAAAAAATCAATAATAATCTGTGTATGTGTTTTATTATGGCCATGTTACTACACGGCTTAGGGAGACAGCTTGAATTCTAATAGAGAATATTGCTTACATAATGCTTGATCTAACAGGTTCAGCATGTCTTCACTATAGTGTTCGTCTTATTTTAATGAGTGTAAAGGGTCAGCTTCAACACAACATGCAAAAGAAAGAAGTCAGAACTGTTGGCCCATTCTTTACTGGACATACTAGGTCGATTGACTTTGTTGAAAGGCTAATATAAAACATTAGTAACAACAAAATACAGTGGTACCTCTACTTACAAAATTAATTGGTTATGGAAGAAATTTCGTACGTAGAAAATTTCGTAAGTGGAGACGTGTTTTCCATGCAAATGTCCTAATCCGTCCCAAGCCCCCCAAAATTCAGATGTAAATGTTTTATAAAGCATAAAAATGCATCAAAACATGTAATAAATACATGTTACAATTAGATTATTACACAATAAATGAGAGTTGTGCATAACGTAAAAAACAAAGAATAAAGAATAAAAGTGATGGTCATTTACCTTTTAACTGCTGTCCTCACTGTTTTGCCCTCTTTGGTTCATGCGCTCTTGCCTCAGCATGCTGAACAACAGAGTGAACTCCAGTCCTCCTTTTGAACTTATCCAACCACCCACGCAATGCCTTAAATTCCTTAAACTTCCTTTTGTTTTAATAACGTGGCGATTGTAGATGCATTACAGCCATATTCTTTGGTGAGATCAACCAAACGCATCCCTTTTTCACGCTTTTCTATTATCTCTTGCTTTGTTTGTATGAACAAAAAAACTCTTTTCTTCGTCTTTTCTTTCCCTCTTTTCTCCATCACTACCTTGGGGTCCATAGCGAATACTCAAAAAGTTAATATATGTAAATTTACGTAAAACTATCAGAACACCTCATGGGTCGAGGGCCAAATGACAAGGACACTGCATAGACACCTATGTGCATAGACACCTAATACAGCGTCCTTAGCCAATGAGGGACCTCCTCATTGGCTAAGAGGAGGTCCCTCTTAGCCAATGGGATGCCAGGATGCCACGTAATGGCCAATGGCAGACCAGCTATAAGAACGTTGCGTTCAGGAACCTTAGGGAGCTGCGAGTAGCAGCCCGTACTGTATTTTTACCTTTCGTAACTTGAAATTTCTTTCGTAACTAGAAGCAATATTTTCCTGTTGAGGCGTTTCGTAAGTAGAAAATTTCGTAAGTAGAGACATTCATTCCACTGTAGTTGCAAAAACTTTTTTATGTTTTGAAATAGCTTCTTAACCAGAAATGACATGCCACCTTTCTATGAAGTGATCTTCTGGGTTCTCAATTCTCATTCTTTATCTTGGTACCTTGATTCAGTATGTTGATGCATGGGTCTCTGTCTTCCTCAGTTCTGCTTTCACCACAGAGGTATCATAAGCAATTTTCTCTGACAACTGAACAATAAACTGAAATATGTCTTTGAAAACCTCTGAAGAGCGAAACAAAATCATGAAACAAATTTGATTTCCATGCCTAATGCTAGTGTTTGATCTGAGTTTCTTGGGCAGCTTCAGCATTTGTGCTGCTTTTGTCTTTGTTTTTTTTGTTTTTTCAAATTGTTGAGCGAATGGCACAACACTTAATGACAGTGAATGTCATTACAACTCTCATAACATCAGCCCTGAATTCTGCACACATTTAATGAGATGATGAATTGTGTACTGGGTTGTTTTTTTAACTGCCATATGGCTGTCACTCAGCTATTAATTTTATTTATAATGTTTGAAAGGTGAGCTTACTCCAAATTACATAAATTGACATCAAAACAAAGTATAAACATAGCTTTTAGATTCAGCTGCTGTTCTCTTCCTCTGCTTCTCCAGCTGCTGTGTGCGTAAACCCATTTGCATATATTTTTAAGGTTACTCACAATCCCCATTCCAGCTTTATGGTGATATAAGATTTCCTCTGCTGCACAATAACCCTTGGGGATGAACAAGCGTGCATGTTTTCTCACACTTTTATACTCAAATATGAGGTTTATGATTGGTAAAACTGCATAAATCAGAATAATCTGTACATGGCTATAACATTCAGTATCTTGTGATTACAAAAAAATAAATGGACATTCATCTTGTGTTGTGCCTTGTTTTGAAAAATGAATGAATTGAGTCAAACACACATCACATAGTACACATATGAAAGACGGACATTATCTTACGAGTCTGCAGCCTGTTCTTGGGGCTGCCTCAGCAAACAATACCATCATTCCTGATTAGAGTATCCTACATGAGCAGATAAGAAGGTGTAAATTATACTGCATCTCTATATTCCTAGAGCTAGACAGTGAATTATCCCTAACAGTCACATTAAATTGCTTCTTCTCAACACAAAAGTATCTCCTTCGAACTCTTGCCTCTTTGAACTTTTGTCTCATCTCTGTTTTAAATACCTCTCACATGCCCTCTGTAGAGATTTCTGATGTCCTGCAGCACAAATTACTAAACAGTGGAGTGCAATGATAGACTCCTTTGGAGACCCAAATTCATGTTATGTAAATGAGTAAATGATTTTATTTAAAGATTGAATGCAAAAAGTGAACTATCCCTTTTTTTTTTGGTAAAACTTGATTCTGCTAGCCTGGAAGGTCAGCCTCTTTTTTCATTAAATGCCTGGCCTTGAGATTCTGCAGACAAAGTATAATCACTATTCTGCATTAATATGCTGATCAAATGCTGGGCTCCTGGCACAGATGTGCATTTTCATCCTTGCTACCCAGGCCCCACATTTCTCATCAGATTTTAAACATCAAATATTCACTAGCATCATCAGTGCAGTTTTGGGCACACTGTGCTGGCTACAGGCTTACTTGCTGACATCACACGAAGGATTGCACATCCTGACTTCCCATTTAAGAATGAAGAGATGGCTCTTGCAGCTATGCCTGTCTGCAGACATCATCTACAATCTTTTTGAGTCAGGGTGTTATGCATTCTAAGTGTGTTTTGCAGAGAAACATTACCTTCCTCTGAAGACTGCTTAACCCACACTCTCTCATTACCTTTGCCTTGCAAAAACATGACAATCCTGTGTAATGCTACTGTCTTCTACTTCAAACAAAAATGCATAATTTTTCCAGCAGCTGGCCTACTATCTATAGATTATGAGAGTGTTTGCCAACATTCAACATTAAGTGGTTCATTATCTACCTTTGTATTGGTTTTAGTTGTCTTAACTAAAACCAAGCAAACACTGAAAAAAACACTGAAAAAAACAGTTTTTCAGCAAGTAACTGTGCAAAGCTGAGCTTTGCATAAAAAACTACTGTAATCCCTCGCGCATTCGCGCATCTACACGCATGACTTCACTTCATCACGGATTTTTAGTAGGTAGTCACGTGACACAGTACACGCATTCTATCGGCTGATGGCATTCGGAAGTGCGCTATGTTCCATGAGACACAAAAGTGCTTTAAACAGTCTGGGAAAAGGTAATACAGATAGAAGGCGGTTTAATATCAGTGTGTGGAGGGTTCCTAAACATTTAAATTACCGTAAATAATAAGATAAATAGTTTGTCGCTATATCGCGGAATTCGTTATTTGCGTGTGGTTCCTGGAACGCATTAACTGCAACTACCAAAAGCGCACTGTATAGTTTTTAGACGTCCTCTAGTGATGCCCATTCAACCAGAACAAGCACGTCATACCTCACAGTGTCACTGTCATACCCATAATCACAGTAAAGAATGTCCCCTCAGCTATCATTTCTCATAAGAATTTTATAAAGAGAAGTTTGCCATCCATGCCAAAATAATTTTACATATTTTTTTGCATATCAGAAAATGTATTCCCTGTTCATCTGGCTGTATATTAGAAAAACATATGTAAATGGTAGTAGAAAATATCCAATAAAAATTTCAATAAATTAAAATTCTAGTGATAAAAAAAGCAAATGTGTTAAACTGTATACCTGGTTGTCATTTTCATAATTCAGATAGTAAGCCAAACCCTTAGGTTCAAATTAAATAATGTGGAACACAGTTGCAAGCATCAGTAAGCCCTGAAGTCTTCCACATTTGTGCTTCACAAACTCACAGTGCACGTGGATCTCTGAGCAGCGATAGCCATCATCATGAAGGTCAAGATCTTCAATAGCATGTCTTCAGAATTTAAGGTTGCCAAGATATGAAGAGATGATGGTAGAATAAAAAAAATGATTACAGTGGAATCTGGCATTTTCTGGATGAATGCTCTTTGGCACTCTGGGACTGATTGTGAGTGACACTCTATGACCAGCCCTGCCTTTTTGAGCATCTGTGCTGTCAGAGACAGATCGGGGAGGTGTGGGGTGTAGGTTGTGTTATCATGTGGCTGTTATTCTCTAGCTGAATAACTTACAACAAAAAGATTACATTTGACAACAGTATATAGCGTGAATAAAGTAATTCTGGCATTATTTCCCTTTCTAGCAGAGGTCTGTCAGAAGATTTAACACAGTGACAGTAAGATTGGCAGTCCCTGGCTCTCCGCCTTGATGTTTTTTAGTAGCTGATAATTAAGACTGCCAACACCAAGCAGGCAACCTAAGTCCATTTTTCTGGGACAGACAAAAGAGAAATGAAAAAAGTAGATTGCATGATTTACTAAATGGGTTGCTTCAAGAAGTTGAAATGAAAAACGTGACATTTCTTCGTTGATATTTCTCTTTGCCATTGATTTCACTGGTTGGCTGGCTGGTTGGTTGGTTTATCAGGAACTACAGAGCAAATTTTCAAAAATATGGGCAAAAAATAATATAAACCAGTAAGTCGATTTGGTCTTTGTCTTCCAGCATGTCTTCTAATTTCCAACTAACAACCAGGTGGTGATCAGTTAACAGTTCAGCCCCCCTCTGTGTTGAATATGGCTACTGATACAATGATATGTCCACAAAGTCAACAAGGCAGTCAGAGACTGCAACATCCCGCAACACCCCTGAATTCAAAATGTCATTTGATAAAAGACCCATGATCCAACATGTAACTGGTGCATTCTATTTGTCATGACGTTTCAGAGATGTGTACCTAAAAAGGTATACATGTGAAAATGTGACCTTGACCTAGTTTTCTCAAGGTCAAGGTCATCATCTCATTTTCATCCCCTTTGCCACCTGAGAGATGTGCTTTTTGTTTCATATTTCTATCTGCAATCGTCTCATTGATTTCTATGCCGCTCTCCCAAATGATGTAATGACCAGAAAGGGTTATTAATATTTGCTTCTGGAAAACAATAAATGTTTAAATTTAGGCACCCCTGATCGTCATAGTTTTTGTGTTACAAACTGACCCCGACCCCCCATCAGAGAAGGTAAAAGTTGTGTGGCCCTTACAGGAAAAAGTTTGGAGACCCCTGGACTAGATCATGAAGTGCCAAACAAAGCCAATCCTGTCTCTTGCTGCTGCAGTGGAAGAGAGGACATAAAGGCAGAGGCTGTTTTTATGGACTGGCAATTGAAATGAAAATTCCTCATGCCTGTAACTGGTAAATCATTCACATTGTTTGTAAAGGTTGCACAAAGTTCACCGTGGCTTAAACCAGGGGTGCTCAGTACATTAATCGTGATTGACGGGTCAAATGCAAAGGTGGTTCTGGTAGATTGTGACACTAGTTTAGCTAGAATGCAAGGCATTAAAAAAAGGAGACAGCTTTGAATTTAGGTCACCGCACATATGCAAGCACAAGGGTCAGCAGTGCTAACAAGCTAGGCAGCAACTGGGTAGATCACATGACACTAACATGGACGTCAGCCAGTCAGTCATTTCAACGCCTGACTGACATACATGACAGCCAATCAGATGGCTATGCGCAGATGCAGTTATAAGCCAACATGAACAACAACAAGAAGTTAGCAAGAGAGTTAACTATAAATTTAAGCCGTTGTTTTTTTCTCTTAAGAAAAAGTTTTTAAAAGATTAGTAGGGAATCTGGACCAAGTAAGAAAATAAAAACTTAAAACTTTCATACAGAAGAAGGTGAAAAGAAAAGAAAATATTTATAATAATGTAAGTAACAATATAATTTTATTTTCGGTATGATATTTTTCTGTCAGTCTACCTCTCAATACCAAGGAAGGAACACATAGACCAGCATTTTTGGACTGTTCGTGAAAACTATGACGCCGACTTTCCACTGTAAAGTGAGCTAAGAAAGAGAAAGGTGAGGGAACTTAAAAGCCAATTGTCTGGTCAGCAGTCATTTTTCTCATGGCAAACTTTAAAAGTGAAAGCCACAGATTGCCGGTATTTCTCACTGCAGTTGGACGAATCTACGGACTTGAATGACACAGCCCAGATGTACATTTTTATAGGTCTGCTGTTTACTGATATCACTGCAACAGAGGTGCCATTAACAGTACTGTCCATGAAAGAACAGAAGTGAGGGGAGGACATATTTCTGTCATTGAAAAACCAGCTTCCAGTGTACAAATTGGTATCCATCACCATGGGTGGAGCAGCCCCAATTGTTGGCCGCTTGAATGGATTCATTGCCAAGTGCAAGCATACTTTCCCAGACTTCCTGAATTACTGCTGCATAACCCATCAACAAGTGTTATGTGCTAAAATGCTCAATATGAAAGAGATCATGGATATGATATGAAGATCACGTGTTCTATTCGTGCCAGATCTCTTCAAAGACGGCTATTCCATGAACATTTGGAGAAGGGTAACTGCAACCACTCTGTGCTTGAGAATGGCTGTCAGCAGCTACTATCCAGGCTATGTATCTCTGGCTGATTCCATCCCGTGCAAGCCAACAGAAGAAACTCAGGACAACAAAAAAATTTACATAGTTAATTGTGTTGTGTTGTGCAATATGGGCTCATGTTGTTTATGCAAGGTACATCAATATACATTGTACATACTATACAATCTCAATCTTCCCACCAATATCTTTGAATAACCTCACTTCAAAAAGTCTCATGCTGTCACCAACTCCAACCACTACCTCTCAATCAAGCGCCCAACCAATCACGTCACATCTGCCAGAAGGAATCACGTGAACAATATGGCGTAAGGCATCTGCTATGTTAGGAGAAGGAATAACCACACATGGACTTCCCAGTTAACATAATTTTAGAGTGTCATAACTGTTCCAACAATTTTCATGTTTCAGAGAGTCCAGCAGGAGTGACACAGAAAATGGCAATGATTTCTGACTGAAACTAGCTGGCTAGCACGAAGAGTCTGTCCAGATATGGTTTCCGTTTGGGATGGGACAATCAATGTAGTATCCAAAATGCCCCTTGGGCATCTGACAAAAACGGTCTTTAAGTAACTACATACTGTACAGTTCTATTCATGTAGTCAGCTAACAGAACTATCACTTCTCTAAAATTTCTTTTCCACTTGCTCTTTTGACAGGTGCCTTTTCCTTTAACGTTTGCTCCTTTCCCAATCTCACCATTAGTTAGCTTTCTTTCTCCAGTTAGCCTGCTAACATTCATCTACGGCTTCACAATGGCCGCCCAGCGTAATCCAAATTTGCCAACTCAAAGTCGTTACGTCACCACGTTGATTTTGGACTATGTTGGGTGCGCTTGGTTTATAATACCAATACATTTGTTTTCATATGTTTGGTACGAAGTCTGATATTATTGTTTTATCGTGGAATTTCCACTGGTTCCCGCTAGTACATTTATAAATAAATATACGTTTTGTATTTTTGTAATTGGTAGATCTTTTTGATTTGGTCATTTTACAAGTAGCTCACATGCTGAAAAAGTGACCAACCCTTGGCACAATCTACACTTCAATTTCCCTACATAAATAAGAGGAAGAAAATGCCATACGTGTAAACTGTCCTTAAAGATCAGAGGATTCTTAAAAATCTCCCTCTACTTATTATTCTGCTTGAGTCAATCTACACTGACTACAACTGACTGTAAGTCTTTTGTAAAAATGAGTCCCCTGTTTCTCTGTCCTTGATCCCTTCCAGAAGTTCACAGACATCTAAAAGAGTTTCACAACACCCACACACATGTTTACAATCTTTATTGACTTCTTGATAACAAACACAATTTAAAAACTGCAAAATCAGAGAAATTCAATAAGATTTTTTTTTTTATTTTAACTAGCTGTATGTCATCTCTCACCAGATGATAACAGAAATTATATATACTTTTCAGGTAGTTTTGTCTGAACACATTGGTTGAACAGTTTACTAGTGTACTTCCATGATGTTTTCAGCCATGGCTGTCAGGAGACTGACTGATTATGCAATCGCACATCTTCTGAAAAGAACTATGAGCCATTTAAATCTGAAGATGACATTATCTTGAATTTCTGCAAAGCTTTGTTTTAATAAAAATAATTGTGAAATGTCTCAATAATGCCTTATCAAAGATATATGATGATATCTGTACCCTCATTGTGTGGAGATAACATATTTGAAATCCTGACCTGAATAGAATACACATGAGCTGCAAAAAACAAAGGGATTCTGAGAATCTGGGAATCAGTTAGGCTGCTTGCTTTTGTTCTCGCTGAAAAGCTCCTGTTGGCTTGACCTAAGTCAGGATGACATGTTCACCTCCTATCCGCAGTACCTATTTCTGGATGACTGTAACTTAGTCTGACATTGCTTGGGGCAGCATTTCCTCTGCATTGCTCACAATATAAAATCTCAGTAATGTATTTTGGCTGTTATTTATCTCCGGCCAAAAAATTCACAAAAATGCATCTCAGAGAATGAAAAAGGGAATAAAACGTATTTTGTAATATCATGGTTGATATCAGAAACATTTTATCTATAATTTTGAAAGTGTGAAACAAGAACCAAATTATTCATTAGGTCATTTTGTTCACAATCAGCACCAGTTGGAATGTATCAAAGTGAATGAGCACAGACACAAACTAGCACTCTAAAATAAGGAACAAAATCAATTTACGCTCCAGGTTGTCTTTCAAAATGTGGGAAACTAAAAGCATCACAAAGGACTAAATTATATTTTATATGCACAAATGAAGAAGTGTAGAAGGAACAAGGATTTATTTTAACTCTGTAGCTTTTGTTCACACGCACACACATGCATGCATGCACGCACACACGCACACACACACAAGGATCTGTAGACTAATATGTGCAAGCGTAAGATAAATCCCACTGGTTGAATCACAAGCTTTTGCTTTTTCTGATGACCAAAACAATGTATTTCTGTATTGTAATTTGTATTTTTGTATAGTATTTAGCCTGAGAGAAAGTATTACTACTACATGAATATAGGAATGAATAATACAAAAATGTAAAGAGCAACCTTGTGACTCCTAGATATCCATGAAGGCCCTGGGGCCATATGCAGTCATACAGAGTTTCAAAAGAAGGAGGCAGTCAATTCAAAACTCATTTACGTAATAAACCTTTTCTCACCAGACAAATTAGGCTACATTCTGATCTAGTCCATCAGGATAATCATTTCTGCTTTCTCGTGGTGCAATCCATTTGACTCTGTATCAAAATTCAAATCACAAATTGCAGCACAAAGGAGTCTTTCAAAGGTCTGATAGACCAAGAGGGTTGAGGCGACAAGGACGTTTTCAATGAAATGTGCTTGATTAAAGATTAAGATTAAAGCTGGCTTTTGTCACTTGAAAGGAAACAGGGAGGAATTTCAACAATCAAAGGTGACCTAATGAAAAGCAGTTTGTTTTGCTTTGGATTAGAGTTGATTATTTTTCTCTTTTTTCAACAAGGGATGAAATTAGGGGGATTATAAATTGTTTGTTTCCTGCAACATCAATTCCATCAATCCATCCATCCGTTTTCTTGTAGAATCTTTTCTACAGTCATTTATCTGCTTTGCAAGTCAGGAGTCTGCTGGAGCCTATCCCAGCCACAACAACCACTTACGCTCACATCTACAGACAATTACATGTGTCCAATTTACCTAAACTGTATGTTTTTGTTGATGGGAGGAACCTAGGGAGCCCAGAGTAAACCCACACGGACATGGGGACAACATACAAATTCCACACAGAAAGGAACCTTCTTGCTTTAAGACAACAGAGCTGTGCACTGTGCCACTGTGCCACCCAATATCAATTCTTCTTAATTTTTGATGTTCTCTATCTCCTTATTTTGAGCAGCACTTGAAAATATTGCCAATCAATTTGCAATCTTTTAGCCCTTGGTCAATTTATTGTCTTCAATTGTTAACATAGAAAACAAAACACATCAGGGTATGAGTGTCACTGCATGCTGTCTAATATTAAGTCTACTGTGAAAATTAAGGGATGACAATCAAATTGTCAAATGAAATGCTGTTTTCTCAGGAGGGAGAGCATAAATAAACAAAACTAATGCTTTTTATTCATCATTTTTATAAATTGCTTTGTTTTCATGTTTGGATGTTGTTGCATTACAGAGCTCAAACCTGCAGCAATTGGCAAGAGGCAGGCAGATCCTGGGCATGGCTGAAAGCTCTGTTCTATTTATAATGCATGGTACACTTGCCTGTCGTCATGAATAAACCTTACTCGGATGAATGCTTCCCACCGGGACTACAATATGTAAGTGAATAGGGTAATGTCCATACTTCCATCACATTGAGATAGAATACATAAGTAGAACAAGTTTAAATGAATAGATTAAACAGAAACAAAAACTAGATAATGTCAAGTATTATTACATATACCGTGGCTATACTTTTTAAATTATATTTATCGTTGATAAATGATATGGTGAGTTAGGAAAGAGCAAAAAATTATTTAAGAAACACAAAAAAACAGATTGTTTGTGATGATTGATTAGCTTATTGATCTCTGGACTGCAGAGGTAGGAGGAAAGTGATGAGTCAAGCAGATAGGAAAAAGATAATGCGGCTCCACCAACTAAACAAAATTTTCTAAGTTCTTTTTTTTTTTTTCTGTATACTCGTGTTTTGTTGTAATATCTTGTAAGTTCACCATAAGTAATTCACAAATGGCGTGCTGCTTTAACTGACACAAGTGCTCTGAGTTTGCATAAAGCCAACCAGAGTCAGCTAAATGTCTTTTTAAAAATATTAATTAATGTGGGGCAATAAAATGCCAGTCAAATTTTAACAACGTTGACGTTCAATACCACTACAAAGTCTCTAATTTACTTATAAATTTCCATATCCAGCAAGGAATGTAACAGGCGACTGAATTTGTACACAACTGTCTCTGTTTTTTCCAACTCAGTGCTTTGATGTGACCCTAAGGTGATGCCATTGGGATTGCCAACACACTCCTGCAGGGCTTTTGGATTTGGAATAAATCACCAAGATAGGCCCTACCCTCTCTGCGCTGTGCTCCTGGACACTAATACATCTCCCATACAGCTCACTGCCGTAGATGCTGTGTTCAGATGCGAAAAACAACAAGCTGCTCTGAAGGAAATGAATTGCAAGCATGCAATTTGATAATACACCAGAGAAATAACACCTCATAAATGTCGGTACGTAAAGGGGAAGACTGTGTCTCTTTGACAGCGATTAATTTATTCCCAACAACATGCTGGTTATAATAAGGAATGAAGGTGTGAAATGTCCCACGTTTATGTTAAAGCATGTCAGCATGACAAAGAGAAAAACTGTCTGCAGTTATAATAATGCCATTTTAAAAGTGTTTCTACCACTCTTCAGACTATTGTATAATTGAACTGTATGGATGTCAAAGTGTAACACATTAAACTCTTATTTAGAGCATGTTCTCAACAAATTTGTCTCTGAAAGCTGTTGTGCTTTTTGCTTCCATGCATATTTTTTTGTGATCGGTTGATTAGGTTTTGGCAGAAACAGCAGGGGATTACACGTCACATTACAGACAAATTAATGCAAAACCAGTTGGTAAATTATGCTGTGGCAACATCACATCTTATTTCACGAGTAAGTAAAGGATCAAGAGCACATTATAGACTACTCTCATGTTTCATCAAGCTATACTTTGCTATTATCTGCACACATGACATTATTAAATGTTTCATTTCAAGTGGTTGTTAAGTATTTATGCCACAAGTCACATGACCTCTCAAAATATCTCTGCCTTTTTTTTCCATATTTATGCCTCCTGAGTAATTTAAAGGAAAGAATTAGAGCATAAAATTACTTAGCTCCCTGTGGGGGAGGAGCAGTGGACACACACTACATTAAGTGCTATCCCTTTCCTCAACCCAAGATGATGGCAACAAAACAGATTCCATCACTGCAAGATGCAAAAGTGTTGAATACACAGGCTTATTTACATAAATTAAAACATTAATTAATACATTATTTAAATTATTTATATACTGTATATAAAGTTTGGCAGCTCATTTTTGTATGTTAAGATCTCATTAGAGCAGATAAACCTCCCCCCCACACAATGCTGAATGATGAACGGTTACATGTTGTATGATAACAATCCACTGATTAATTCAGATGTAATAGCTTGTCAGAAATATTATCATGTCCATCATTTAAATCGTTTTACTTGTAGAATTGGAATTTTTAATTATGACTTTCAGCAAAATAAGACATCAAGATAGACTGTAAATAAATTACAATAATAATAAATTGTCCATCACAGCTGAATAAAACTGTCCACTAGTGCACCAAAAAATGGTATACTAGTTGACGGTCAAATTATATGGCAGTATAATTACAAAATCATCGACTGAATTATAGAAATCAATTTGTAGGAGATACTGCCTAAAACCAGATTAAGCAAATCTGTGAATCAATTTTAATTTGGATTATGTTTAGCCGTCCATGCAAAATTAAGTAAAAAAAGAAAAGAAACCAACCAGAAAAAAAATAATATTTAAATATTTAAGGACAGGCTGCACAAATGCCTTTTATACAATACTTTACACTGCACTGCACCAAGTAGCAGACAGTTTGTTGATCAGAAAATGATGGTAGCGTGGAGGAAAGTCTTCCTGTGACCTGGTACTCAGTTACAAAGCAAACACAAATGGATTGTCAGTTCACTGCTCACTTAATGCTGCTGTGTTTTTGGTTATTTATTTAAACATACAAGTTAAATGAGGACACTTCCTTCTTAAGTGCAACACTCTTCTAGGGCTTTAGCTAGAGGGAGGGACGTGTGGACACCGACCTGTTGTTTAACTATGTACACACTGAGTATATAGTATACATGCTGTGATCAGCTCAGAACAGCAGTCTACCAGTGTATTCACACTTTTGTACAAAGCATTTCAGACTCTTACATGTACTGACATGAGAGACAGCTGCAAGACTGTACAAAAGCGTACAAGGACAGAATCCTTTAAGGTGGATATGAGCAGAAATATATTGACTCAGCTATGCCTCCTCAAAGATTCAATGTTCCTGACCAAAACTGTTAATCTCCAGACTACACTGAGTGAGTATCGTTATTGCGTCCCGCTTGAAAGTGGTGATGTATTGTGATTGTCAGCATTCGTGTGATGATTACCTTGACCTTGAGAAAACTAGGTCAAGGCCAAATTTCAAGTTTTGTACACTCAGGAACCTGATAAGATATAAAGACAAGGGAGAAGGCCAGTGTGAGTAAGACCATAGATCAAAGCTAGTGCTTTAATCCACCTATGCACTAGCTTTGATCTATGGTCAAAGCTAGTGCATAGCTTTGACCTACCCTGAAAGGTCAAAGCTATGCAGTAGTCAGGTATTACTTTCAGGGTACCCTGACAGACCGTGAAAGTAGGTCAAGGTAAGTTGCGGGAAGTTGCACTCTCTGACTGCCTTGATTCTAGTTTTGTTTGGATAAGTATTGAATGTAAAATCTACTGACTTTAAATTTGCACAAGTTGCCTCACCAAAATATATTTCATGTCTATGTATGCATATCATTCATATGCTAAAAGACAGTGTAAAAGGAATGACCTTTATTTATCAGGCCCCAGCGGTTCACTAGTCCAACCTCACAGCATCATAACATGATGTAAAACATGCATGAGTAGTTTGCAGCATCATGGGGACTGTTAGCTAAGCCAGCTTTGACATCTCTTATATAATACTAATAGGGAATACTGAATGCTGTGATCTAACTGGTCTTTTGCTGTCTTGTGGTGATTCCACTGCAGCTATTTCAACGAATAATATTCCATTTCACCTCCCCTGTGATTCTGCCCAGCCAGTAATTCTTATTTGCTTTTCTTTTTTCTTCCATAAATATAATGAATGACCCATGCCTCTCAAATGGACTTGAACGCACTGCCTTTCTCACACCAGATGCACATAGTACTCATTGTTCAGTCAGTCATTTCAAATGTAGGAAATTCATTACATATGCATCATTGATTTTAAGCTGCATTTGCATTGAGCCTGAGGTGTTGACAGAGTTTGGAAAAAAAAATATCCCTGGAAAATTTTTTTTCCAACAAACACTTTAGATTCTAGATTTCTTTTCAGTGTTAGGGATGTTTTTCTTTATTTACTTAATTTTTCGAGAGTCACTAAAAGCAAGAACAGATCAAGCTTTACCACCACATAGACTGATTTGAAGAGTTGATAGGGAAAAAAAAATGTTTTGGCAGTTTGACAATTCAGAGCTGTTTTTTTTTTTTTTTTTTTCCAGGTATATGCACTGCTGGATCAACACAGTGCTGTGGGTTGTGATGCATTCATTTTAAAGTCAAATGGGACAAGCCTACAGAAACTCATCTCAATTTGTTTGGACTGAATCAAAGTGACAACCAGCATGCCGCAGCTATAGAATGAGTGAATTTTATTCTTAGCAAATTAATTCAGAAAGTTTGTGAAATGGTTTATTTAAATAAAAAAACCTTATGGCACATGTCCACTTACAAAGAAGGTATAGCCTCACCGCTTCTCTCCTATTTTCATTTTTTTTTTCCATTTGCATTTTCAAACGTGTTACCTGGTATTAGGTGCTATTTTTGGTATCCCCTATACAGAAGATGTAAGCCATCCAAGACAATATAAAGTGCAATAATTGAGACACTGTCAGAGAATCATCACTACCATGCTTCACCACTGAGAGATGGGGCAACTTTAAAGACAAAGCAAACCTGACATGTAGAAAACTGTAAGCTCTGTACAGAGTCATTCATGGTTTTCATTTACAGTAGTAGCAGTAGTAGTAGTAGTAGTAGTAGTAGGAAGAGGAGGAGGAGAACAAGGAGGAGGAGGAGGAGAATGAGGAGGAGCAGGAGCAGGAGTTTGCAATCCCGTAGTTTCTTCTGGTGTCGAAAACGATGCCATGGTCAAAAGAAGAGGTGAGAATGTTTCTTAGTTTGGTGGCACAACCCCTGTGTGTTGGAAATGGCCTGACAGTATGTTTGCTGAGCATTGCTTAAGAGGCCCAGTACACTGAGTTTTTGTGAAATATTAACCACACTAACAAAGTTAGACAAACGCATCCCATTAGTGTGAAAAGAGACAAGATTTACAGCTTTTGGTTGTTGTTAGTTTATGCTTTATTGGACCACCACCATTCTGAAATGGTGGCGGTATAATTATAATCACATTAATTAGTTTACATTGATTATTTTACAACACACAGAACTTTTTAAAAAAGAAAGTATAAAGCTGTAACATTTTTCATCATTGCATGACAAACCTTACTATCCATGCAAGATTTAGTTACATTTTGCTTTCAGCAGACATTGAATATGACTCCAGTGACCATGACATTGCCTTTCAGCACCAATCATTAGATGGGAGACCTTTCCCAAAATAGGTTCGAGCCCCCGCAACAGCAAGCATGCAAGCTACTGAGGTGCCCCTGAGCAAGACACAGCAGCAACTCAATCCGTGCTGTTCTGTACCTGGAACATTGTGACCTCTGTGCAAAACAAGAATCTGCAGCCCCTAACACATAATGAAAACGGTGGGAGCCTTTCCTTTTGAGTAGAGAATAATATACAAACATGTTTTTGGTTGAGTTGAATTCATGGGGGAAAATCTTTCTCAGATAAGAGTTTCAATAAAATTGTGGAGATTGATCTCAAATGTAGCAATGAATAGTCTAACTGCTAATCAATGCCAGCCATATTTACTGAATGCTGTATCATCTGTCACTTTGTGGCTTTGTAAACTGTCTTTCTAGCTCGCCTCACACTCATCAAATCATAATGTTGTTCCTTGGAAGGATGAAAAAAATAGCAGAGAGAGAGGATGGTCTCCAGGGAGAGTTTGTGACAGACATGGTTATCAGACATCTGTTCAATTAACTCTCAGCTTTCTCAGAAATGAATGAAAATGGAGTAAAAATATGGAACATTGATAAAGTCAGAAGGCAAATTGAAACAGTGGCCCCATGTTTTTGGAAGCTTGCAATATGGAAATTGAACATAAAAAAGAATAGAAAAATGGAGTGTTTAGTTAATTCCTCACCAAATATGCAAAATACTGATATCTTTCCTCTCCGACAAGTGATAAGGATAGTGAGCTTCCTCTCCTGGGTTCAACAAAATCGCATTCTCTGTGTTACAGATGTAAGTCTCATTATCTGACCTGAGTTTCTTCACTTCAATTCCCACAGTCTTTGCTCACTAAGCGCATCAGGCTGATTAGGGAACTTTTCGAGGAGACTAAGCCTATTTTATGTGTGGGTCCTGTGTTATCGCACCACAAGCACAGCCCTGTGTTCTGGCAGCCAAACAGATAGTGAGATCCACACATCCCAAGCCTGGCTTTAGCTCAGACAGCAGCTCATCACCTCGCTTGATTCCTCAGGTTCACAGTCCTTCAAACGGAATCAGGCACATTCACAATCACACACACACTGTGAACCCATCAATATGTCTGTGCAATGGACTATATAGGTGTTTGCAAAGCTGCACAGTACTGAATCACATCAATTCTTTGATTCTTTATATAGACACACATGAAAAAGGATTTCTAATGAGAAATAATAAAACGGGAATTTATCATTTGTGAAACAGTTGGAAAGATTTTGTGGTTAAGGGTTTCAAAATTTAAAATAGCTTTTTAAAAGAATCCATTTATTACATCAGAACATTTTTGCCTTTGAGATCTTTGAGGGTGAAGTACTGAAGAATTCTGCTCATCAACACGCTTCTACAAACATTTATAAATGTGTTTATTCCTTTTCATGTATGTACATGGGCAGCAGTGGCTCAGTGGTAAAGCAGATATCTCGTAGACAGATCGTCCCAGCCATCGGATCGAATCCCGCTCCCGCCGTGATATCACCAGGAGTGCGAGCTGACCCCTCCCAGCCACTGCCGAGGCGCCCTTGAGCAAGGTGCAGTCCCCCCTACAAGTTGCTCAATTTGGGACGCGTTCCAGAAGCCGCTGCCCGTCACTCTGCCTCCCAATGTGTGTAGTTTGATGTGTGTGCCTGTATACTGTTAAAAAACTAACCTGAATGACTATGTAATTTCCCCTTATGGGACTAATAAAAGTATACTTCTTCTTCTCATGAACAACAATAACAATTATTATTATTGCTCAATAACGAGTTGTGTTATTAAATGTTCTTGTTCTTGCTTACTATTTTATTACTTTCTGTTTATTAGGATTATTATAGGACAGGAAGTAAAAATCAGAACTGTTGTTTCACGAAGCACAAATTAATATTCCCACACCTCCCGCAGGAAGGCACTGTGCACATTGTCAATTCTTGAGTGACTTCAAATGAAACCCATGTTTAAACGAAGCTGCAGCTCTTTATGCATCATGGTAAATAATGAACATTGAAGAAAGACAGGAATCCATGTTACACGATGGCCACATTTTTAGCCTATAAAAAACTCCACCACAAACAGTATCTTGGATGGCATGGATGAGTAAAGATAGTAAATATTCCCATTGATGGTCTCATTTGTTTATGTGTACATGTAAGTCAAAAATGCTTTATAGTGCATTACAGTTACTGCACAAACATTACATTAATAATAAAAAAATGGGATTTTTAATGGTAACAAAACTGGCTACCACATTTAGCATAGTCTAAATAGTGCCTTGCAATTGTCCTGCTAGTTGGAAAGGTTCATGCTATTCATGAATAACATGGTTTGAGCCCTGTTTGATCAAGCCTGTGTGCAATGGCTTCTTCTTTCCACAGGGAAAAAAGAAAAATATATTGTCAGGTGGACTTATCATCAGAAAGAGCCTCAGCCCATCAGCATCTGGCAGCCATGTGGGGCTGTGTTTTTAGTCTCGTATGCATGTGACATAGAGAGAGAGAGCTAAGGAGGCTGGCATTGTGGTTGCTTGACATACAGGCTGCAAAGAGCAATTTAAGCCAATAAGGCTCAGTAAAGCCAGTTTCAAAGTCTGACAATAGATGTCTGCACTGAAATTGTACCTCAAAATGTTTAATAATGCCATATGGATTCAAAACTATGTTTTAGAAAGATGACCAAATTGTTATTATTATAACACAGTTATAACATACCAGTATACGTTAATGTTGTCCCAATACTAGTGTTATGATATTTGCTCAATTATATAGTTTATCTATATACATGGTTTGAACACAATCCATACTTGAATAATTGTGATGTTTGCTCAGATATGTGCTTGCTCAATCATGTAATCATTCATTCATTCATTTTCCTGACCGCTTCATCTGCTTGCGCGGGACAAGGGGAGCTGGAGCCTATCCCAGCTGACTGAAGATGTTAGGCGGGGCAAACTCCAGGCAACACGCCAGTGCACCGGGGAGCATCGTGTAATCATTTTAGATAAATTATAACTATGCTTTAAAAGGTTCATTCACAGTTAAGCTGTTAAGATCTGATGCCATAGAATGAAACTTCTTCAGAGTTTATTCATTTCATTCAATAAACCTTGTGATTTGCTAAAAATTTTGTCTTATGCCATTTCTGGAATAAACAAACACACTGTCCTGGTATCTGAAGACAGGAGACTTTTGGTCTGCTCAACCCTAACACCAGCCATTTAAAGCACATTTATTTTTAACAAGTTGGAAAAGCAGCATAATGCTATGCCAATTAGTCAATCAATGCTTCTGCGGTGGTGGCAGAATGCCTACATTGATCCCACAAGCCCAGAAACAGAGTTTTGACACAGAAGAGTGCATGTTTTCCCATTTAAAAATGTTTAAATCTTGAATGGGCCTTGAGTGTTTTAATCTCCCATCTGAATCTACTTGTTAATCCAAATATTTTGCTTATTCATTCATTCATTCATTCATTCATTCATTCATTCATTCATTCATTCATTCATTCATTCATTCATTTATCTTCTTAACCATTGTATCCACTTTTTCCGAGTCATTGGGGTTGCTGGAGTCTATCCTAGCGGACTTACAGTTGAGAGGCAGGAGACTCTCGAGTCCAGTGCACCGCGGATCTACATGAAAGACAAACACTCACAGACACACACCTACAGACAATTTGGAACCGACCAATTCACCTGCAGTGCCTGTTTTTGGAGGTGGGGTGAAGCCACAGAAACCAAAAAGAACCCATGCAGACATAGGGAGAACATACAAACTTCGCACAGAACAGGACTTGGACACAGAATGGTCTCAATGTGAGGCGACAGTTCTACCCACCGCACCACCATGCTGCCCATATCTGCATATGTTATTATTTATTGGTGGTAAAGCAATATTAATATGTATGACAGACACTTGTTTAATAGAAAGATTGATAGTTCCACGGGGCGGCTTGGTGCCGCAGTGGTTAACGCTATCGCCTCACAACACGGCGGGTCCGGGTTCGAGTCCCGCTCTGTGCGGAGTTCGCATGCTCTCCCCGTGTCCGCGTGGGTTCTCTCCGGGTTCTCCAGCTTCCTCCCACCTCCAAAAGCATGCGCTTCAGGTTGATTGGCTGGTCCCAAATTGCCCGTAGGAGTGAGTGAGTGTGTGTGTGCATATTTGTATGTCTTGTATGTGGCTCCGCGGTGCACTAGCGTCGTGCCCGGAGTGTCCCCCAACTCATGCCCTATGTCAGCTGGGATAGGCTCCAGCTCCCTGTGACCCCCTTCGGCAGATACAGCGGCGGTACATAAAAATGAATGAATGAATGATAGTTGCACACAAAGGGGTGGCAGTGGCTCAGTGGTAGAGCGGCTGGTAGAGCAGGTCATCCAATGTTCCAAGATCGGCGGTTCAATTCCCACACCTGCTCAAAAAAACACCCGGAGTGTCAGCTGACAGTGGGAGGTGTCAGCTCACCTCTGGAGTGTTGCTGAGGTGCCCTTGAGCAAGGCGCTATCCCCCTTACAAGTTGCTCATTTTAGGCGCACCACAAATAAGCTGCCTGCCACTCTACTCGCCCTGCATGCGTACAGGCCCCCTCTGTGTGTTTGTGTGTTCAGGGCCTGTACACACATATATACATGCATGATTTATTCATTCAACTAACTAGAGTGTGCTACTAATTTCCCTTTGTTCGGGGATTAAATCAGTATATGACATTAAAAATACATAAATAAAAACACAGGAAAGAACTTAAGAAATACACTTTGGCTCATAAATAGTCTGGAACTTCCTTTGATTATCAAGTTACAAGCAAACAGCCAATCATTTAACAGTTGGTTACTTAACACCAGAACCAGTGTGAGAAAAGAGACAATATGTAAATAAATCTGGCAGTACCACTCTTTTTTTTTTTGACTGATTGACGAAAAATCCCTTTCAGTTATCAAAGGGACTTTCCTGTAATGTTTGGCCATCTTTTGCGATCAGCCATTAACTTCTACGTTTGCCATTCAGAAGTTTAAATATCATACTGTGCCAATTTCATGGTTACTGTTTGTCGCAATATTACCAAGTCTACAAAAATATTAGTAATCTCAAAAGCATGATTACAGAAAGGTGAGGTGGTTAAGTTTAAAATATGGTCTTTCTTCTTTTCCTTTTTGCTTGTCCTGTTAGGGGCCGCCATAACAAGTCATCCTTTTCCATGTCAGCCTATCTTCTACATCCTCCTCTCTAACACCAACTGCCTTCATGTCTTCTCTCAATACATTCATCCACCTTCTCTTTGGTCTTCCTCTTGCCCTCTTGCCTGGCAGCTCCATTCTCAACAATATACTCACAATATCTCCTCTGGATGTGTCGAAACCATCAAAGTCATGTTCTCCCTAATGTTGTCTCCAAAACATCTCACCTTGGCTGTTCCTCTGGCGAACTCATTTCTGATTTTATACAAACTGGTCACTCCTAGAGACCGGCTTCCCATCTTCTTTTCACCATTACTGTCTTTAATCTGTACATCGTACATCATGGCTGCAGCCATGATGTACGATGTCTTATAAACTTTGCCCTTCATTCTAGCAGAGACTCTTCTACCACATAAGACATTTGACACCTTTGAACACCTGTTCCATCCAGTATTGATCTGTTTTCTTTTCTTCCTTACCACACTCACTGTTGCTCTGGATTGTTGAAGTATTTAAAGTCCTCCACCTTCCCTCTTCCTTCTCCACTCCTTTCATATAAGCACAAATATTCTGTTGTACTTTGGCTATTCCTCATTCCCTTCCTCTCTAACA
The DNA here is from genome assembly GCA_013358685.1 of Antennarius maculatus. Taxonomy (NCBI): domain Eukaryota; kingdom Metazoa; phylum Chordata; class Actinopteri; order Lophiiformes; family Antennariidae; genus Antennarius; species Antennarius maculatus. The sequence continues at coordinate 13,362,571 of CM023613.1, read as the reverse complement.
CATACTGCCACCTTTCTAAATTCTAAAGTTCCTCCACCTGCTTTCACTACAGATCACAATGTCATCTGTGAACATTATGGTCCATGAGGATTACAGTCTGACTTCATCTGTGAGCCTATCCATCACCACTGCAAATAGGAAAGGGCTCAGAGCTGATCCCTGATCAGTCCCATCTCTAACTTGAGCTCCTCTGTCACACCTGCAGCACACCTCACCACTGTTCTGTTGTTCTTGTACATGTCCTGTACTATTCTAACGTACTGCTTTGTCACTCCAGACATAGATAGACTGACGGACAGATGGACGGACAGACAGGCAGAAGGACAGACAGATATACTTTAATGATCCTAAACTGGGAAAATCACGAGCATACTCCCTCCAAGCTTCAAGCCTGGAGGCAGCAGCAGGGGAACACTTCACTTTTCTCCATAGATGCCAGATGCAAGCAAGCAGAACTACAGTGTTGGATCAGTCAAGAGGAAAACACCACCACTCCCCAGATCCTGCTCCAAACATGGAGAGACCTTTAGTGGGATTGTCATTTGATCAATTTTGAGTTACAATGTTGATTATTATTTATTTGCTGCAAAGAATAAAAACAAATCTTGAATGGAGACAGGAAATCATAAGTCAAAATCAGTTCCAAATTCTGTATGAGTTTGTGTGTTTTGGTCAGTTCAGTAAAATTCACATACTGAGCAAAACAAGCTGCAATCAGTTTTATCATCATGAAGTTTTATCAGTCCTGCCAGATCTTCTTCTTTATTCATTTATCTCTCAAGTATGACTACTTCGGCAGAATGAGAAAAAAATCTCTCTTTCACAACAACTTAATTCACCTTTTTGCCGGAAGCTGAAAGCTGATAACCCCCTGACATGCTTAGTGTGTATTATTCAAAAAAATGCAGGTAAAAATGGCATGAAAGACTGGTTGAGGTTTGAGGTTTCACACAGCAATGTGAGACCAACATGACAAGATCACATTTGTCTGATTGTGGTTATGGATTTATTCATATGTGGCTTCTGATTTTGTTCTATTTTATATCAGACAGCCTGTGTTCCTAAAGCATGCTTGATCTCTTTGAACCAGATTGTACCTTATCAGAGGAAACAGACTGCACAGTGCTATCTTAAGATACTGCAGCAAGCTGAGCTCTCGATCCTGTTATTGCACATTAGGCACATGATTATTGCAGGCCCAGTGACACTACTGCGACTTTGAGGTAAACCCCTGTCGCCAGGCTTACTAAATATCTCATTGAAAACCAGATGTTTCTCTCACATTAGCATTAAAGAGGACTGATTGATCTCAAGCTGGTTCCGTTCCCCTCAGTGATAATACAAAAATAAAAAGCATTGGAGTACTGAAGATACAGCTCAGTCAGAATGTGCTTCTGCTGGTGATTCAAAAGGCAAAAAAAAGCTTTTCAGGCATTTCTGACATCTTATAGTTGTGTCACAAAGGTGAATCTTATTCTGTGACTTATTGTCTTGATGTTTCAGCCATAATAAGACATACAGGATAATGGAAATGGCTACTGCCTGCAGCCAGAATTTATACAAACAGACAAGTAATTTTATCTTGTGTTCACCTCCAAAGGTCGCTGTGATGAGTCCTATGTCACTGCCCACCCATTTGCTGATAGCCCACTGGTCACTCCCCAACCATCTCATTTTCTGCCTGCAGGCCTTTGAAGCCCAAGACTGAAATTAAAGATCTCCAGATATAATCCTTTCCTTGCAGGATATGGGTCTCCTCTCTGCATCTTACTCAACAGTTTAAGTCCACAGACTCTGCTGTACCCAGTAAATATTCCTGTTATAATGTAGTAAATTATAGAATTATGCATATACAGTTCATTGCGCCCGCGTGCATTCGCTCATCAATGCTCTCGACTTCACCTCATCGTGGATTTCTGGTAGGCAGTCACGTCATACCGTACGCGCTTTCTATAGGCTGACGGCATCCAGAAGTGCGCTATTTTATGTGAGTCTCGGACTTACGTTAGACACAAAAGTGCTTTAAACAGTTGATAAGAGTGTGAGACAAGGTAATACAGATAGAAGGTGGTTTAATATCAGTATCAGGGGGGGTTTCATAAACGTTTAAATTACCGTAAATGATAAGATAAATAGTTTGTCGTTCTATTGTGAAATTCGTTAATTGCATGTGGTTCCTGGAACGCATTACCCGCAGGGAACAAGGGCACTGTATTATAATGATGAAAAATGTCTTCATCAGTGAAGAGCTTTTTTTTAAACATTAGGTTAACTATTTCAGCTAAGCAATGAAACAACCTAGACTGATCTGAATCTCTGTGTAGTATAAGGATACAAGAATGATGCCAATTAAAATAAATATTCAAAATGGATATTTCTTAAATGTTTTGCCAAACTGAAGTTAATTTGTGATATTTTTCAACTTGACTACCTGAGCAAAAAATAACTTGTAGTTAAAACTTTTTCATGTGCTGAGTTTGTGACCAACAGCCATAGATCATAATCTTGTTCAAATGAATAAAATATGCTTCTTGTCTGCAGTGCATTTCCTGAAAGCCTAACGTAAGAGCTATTGATTGAATTTGGATACATATCTGACGGCATTTATAATTAGCAATATTGATGACAGAGCACAACATTAAAAGGAAATTTGCAAGAACACAAATTGTTTTCTGTCTGCTGCCATACTGTTAAAGCATTAAAATTTATTTATGGAACGGAGGATTTGTCTGTCTTGCTTGTTATGTGCATGAATAAGCACTCAGTCTCCTCCAAAAAGTCAAATCATGTCTTATATATTCTACACTAATTGATTGAAGGGATACGGCAGTATTTTACTGCTTTGATTATCTTGTTGTAAACTAAGGCAAATTGAAGGAGATTTTATTTACATAGTGTCATTCAACACTGTGTAAACAAAACAGCCCAAGCCAAACAAGTTAGGTTGCTGCTTAATACAATAAAAGGGGAATGCAGTCATTTGCAAATGAACTAAATACAGATTTTCACGGTGTTCTCAAGACCATACATTAACATCTTTTAAAGTATGTTTTACAAAATATCAAATCTTCATATTTTATTTTATGTATATTTTACATAGTGTTTGGAATCAAGGTTGTGCATAGACAAGTTGTTTCAACTACAGAGTAAAATAGTTCAAATGAACAAATTATTTAGAAAACAAATCTTTAGTCTATATGAGATCATAACAGAATCCCACGTGTTTCTAAAACATGATGTCCAAGTAGGTCCTAAACTACCATATCAAATGCAAAGTGAATTATTCCTATATAGTGCACACATATTAGCATGATTCATAAATAGCTGGTCCAGAGTGATTTCTATTCCAAAATAAAGAGTCTTCTTGCCCCCAAGCAGGAAACCGGGCTGGAACTTCATTTATAATTATATTGAGGTTTTTGTATATAAGTAGTACTGTATATAGTTTGAGAGATCTGTATTCAGTGATATTTCCTTTTTAAAGATATAATATTTCTAACTCAATCAAATCAAATGCCGTTTTACTGGGTGACTTGCAGAAACAGATAAAGACTAAAAATAACGTCTGGTGAGAAAAACTAGAATGATCTTTTAGTTGCAACATAGATTCAACCTATACACCGTCACACTAACAACATCATGCCAAAGTAAAGGGATGACATTTGTGATAATGATTGTGCTTTGAGAATGTTTTTTTCCACATTGTGCAGCCACACACAAGACAAAAGACCACTCACACACACCCTCACTCCTATGGACAACCAGAAACAAATCCAGGCAGACAACATACAAATTTCACACAGAAAGGACTGAAACCCAAATGTGACAGCGTTACCCACTGTGCCACTGTTTGGCCTTCAACCAGAGCAATGAGGTGGGAAAACAAACACAAGAAACTACTAATACTTTTCCATCATAACGTCACTTCAGAGCATCGTATCATCAAATCATAACATCATAATATTATATCTTAAAATCATTTCATTATCTCTTCAACATTCCATACATCAGTCATGCATACAGCAACATCAAAACATCATATCAGTGTCTCATTATCTCATCATAGCGGCACGGTGGCGCAGTGGGTAGCGCTGTCGCCTCACAACACGGCGGTTCTGGGTTTATGTCCTGCTCTGTGCAGAGTTTGCATGCCCTCCACATGTATGCGTGGGTTCTCTCCGGGTTCTCCGGCTTCCTCCCACCTCCAAAAGCATGCTCTTCAGATTGATTGGCCGGTCTCAAATTGCCCGTAGGAGTGAGTGTGTGTGTGTGTGTGCATGGTTGTCTGTCTTTATATGTGGCTCCGCGGTGCACTGGCGTTGTGCCCGGAGTGTCCCCCGCCTCACACCCTATGCCATCTGGGATAGGCTCCAGCTCCCTGTGACCCGCTACGGTGGATTCAGCTGCAGAAAATGGATGGATGGATGGATAATTGCATTATGCTATCATAGCATCACAACATGCCATATCACTGCACATGACATCATCATCATCAATATCACTGTGATCATCACCATCATCATCATCACCATCATCATAATCATCACCATCATCATCATCACCATCATCATGATCATGACCATCATCATCACGATGATGATGATGATGATGATGATGATGATCATCATCATCGTCGTCAATAACATCAATATCATCATTGTCACTATTGTCGTCATCATTATCTTTTGATTAAAGCCAAATATAGATTCAAGGCCTTTGCATACTAACAGTGAGGCAGCACGCTGTTGATCTGTCCCTATAACACACGTTGGAGCATGAAGGTGACTGATTTATCATTGATTAATATTCTACTGCAATTTTAAATTGTCATATTATTTAAGGGATTCCTGCACCAGTGTGGAATCTAGAGTGGCTTTTTGTTTTACTCATTCATCATAGATCTATACTGATAAGCTGCAGGTAAATAAATCATGAAATATAAATAGAAGTTCATAGGCACCAACAGATAGCATGTGTCTCTCTGCAAACACTTCTAATGATGTATTCCTTTGAAATAAATAAATGAAATCCCCCGCCTTGGGCGATAGTCTGGAATAGCTTGACTGTGATGCAGCCAGCATTTCAAAATGTCCAATCTAGGTTTTATACATTTGCATTGCATTCATTTACATATTCCAAGGAAAACAACATCTCTGATAAAATGATTTCATTTTCTATCGTCACCCAGTTTTCTATTTTCTGGTTGGCTTTCTCATTGCATATATCTGTATGTTATCGCTTCACTCTGTCATTAAGAGAAAATACACCCTCTTATTGCAATAACTGATATTGGCTCTTAACAAATAGCACATTGGAGGGGCAGTCTTCTGGAAACACAGCAAGGCATTAAGTTTAATATTATATCATATATCATATTGTAGGTGACACAGGGATGACAGACAATATAATTATACAAACAAGTAATTTAGTTAACATAATGCTGAATCATCAAGCACCCCAACTGGAGGGTTGATAGTAACATCAAGTGTCACAGCAGCTGTGTCACCTTCAGGAATCCTCTGCAGAGTAGAAGACGTGTATTTTTCTTTATTGTTGTGTAACATTGTTAGATACTCAATAGAGCTGTATGGTTAGTGGGCATAGTGGGATTTTAAACTGTCCTTAAAACAGGCTCTGGTGTCCCATAGTCATGGAAATGAAGAATATTTATTCTAGATCTGTTTTTCTACAAGGAGCCTTAAAGGTCCACTGGGCTTGTTTTCCTGGATGTTAAATCCTTATTGTATAGCACCAAGATGGATTTCAATTATATTAAGCACTATATCTGAGAGGACAGGCCTGGAATGTTTTCTAAAAATTGTGAAGCGCATTTGTTGCACTGTGGATTTTAATTCTGTCACAAAAGCTTGGATTCAATACGTTCTCCATTCCGCAATAAATTCAGCAAAGTGGATATTCTTCAACAATATAATATTGACATATAAATGTTGTTATATCTAACTGGGATATAAAAAAAAATTCTCAATCATTAGCAAAATATGCTATTTCCTTTTTAGAATCATAATGTGCATTATTGTTGCACATATTTTCAATTTCTGTTGAATGGATTAAACGCAAATCTGTCTGGCACACTTCAACAACATTGATTGAAGTGTTGTTTGAGAAATAAAGTCTACGCTAAATCTTGTCTGTTATTAGAACCAGTGATTAATATGTCTTATTTCCACCAAGAAAGGGCTGTGATTATAAAACAAAGAGTGACTTAGGTATGGCTAATACCACTGCTGGGAAATAGTTTATTCTTCACATGGAATACTTGTGGTGGCTCCATGTGAGCAGAAACCTGACTTCAACAAAGCAGCCAGTCAAAGTGGAGACAGCTTTGCCAGGAAAGCCTATAGGAGGTTGAAGTAGGTTGAAAATTAGCCCACTGATGGAGAGTAAAAACCATGGTACTAAGCAAGTGCTGCCATGCATGTGATCCATCTCATTATTGCCAGAGCAGAGATTTCATCCTGCTGCCACAGTAGAAGAGATGTAGCTTCTGGAGTCACAGTTGGCAAAGATAATGGAATTGCAACACTTCTGCGCAGCTTCTGGCAGAACCACAAAAAGCAAAGCTGAATGCATTAGTGTAGCTTTTAATATGAGGTAATATAAACAATCAAAAATGTCAGGGAGTGAATTTGCACTCAGTTTTCTGGTAGCTAAGAACTTGAGTGGAATGTAAATAATAATTAAGTCATAGATGGCATTCAAAAAACAAAAGAAGTTATTTAGACAATGAGAAGCTGATTTTATGTCTCCAAGTTTTCTGTCACAGCAGTTTTTTCTTTGTTTACTAGCACATAAGCTACATCTAATGCTCATTCATTACTTGCTGCAGACAGAGGTCAATTGTATATCAGATATAACTGTGTGCCAGTGTAGTACACTGTTGGTTGTTAGGCAGTCTAATGTCAGCTACTGCATTTACTAGTCTACTGTAATTGGTGAGTAACAGGATGCGACTATAGCTACTTTATTAGACATTGATTTCCTCTTTCATCTGGAAATGGTAGCGTTTTCTTAAAGGTTCCCTGGAGGAAGGATTAATCCACGCACGCATGCACGTGCGCTCACACACACACACACACACACACATACTGTCAGTTTATATCATCTGTCCTTGTCTTGTATCTGGAATATATCAAAATTCACAAATGAAAGACTCAATACCTGCCCAGTATTCATAATTTGAAATGCTGTCAGCTACTGCACCCTATCAGCCATACTTTTTGCTATGGTATGTTTTTATAATAACAAAAAAATGGATGAATAATTGCATTTGGCTCGACAAAGAAAAATATCTGGTTTCCTTACAGTCGCAAAGTATTCTGTTACAATTAGTAGATGTTCTTTCTTTTATTACCAACTCTGCTTCCATTTTTATGAAAAAGAATGTCTCATCACAGATTTTTTTCCTTATTATTAAACAACTAGTGCATGATTTCTGCCTCACTCTATGAAACACAACTCAGCTTTAAATATATCTCTTTCTAAATGTGAGCTGATAAATTACATTTAGTGGGTTTTGTACAATATAAAGGAGTTTTAATTAAAACACTGACCCATAGTGAGTAAACCTTTATAAGTGTATATAATGTTTAAAGTCTCCAATTAAAAAAAAAAATGACTTAAACACGAGCATAATGCCTGACATTGTAAACTATGTGAACATATATTGAAACTGATTGTCTTGTATCTAGCAATAAATAAAATATGATTTAATTAAGGTCATTCATATGTCCTAGAATTCATAATAAAAGAAAATGAATATAATCCATTGTGGATTATATTGTCTATGAGAAAGCCATGCCAGTAAATAATTTATATATTTTCCTTAATAAAAATGTCAGGGTGGTCTTTATGCTAAAAGGCCAAGAATCAATGTTGAAGACAACAGAGGCCTTACAGAGATGTAAAATTCCAGTCTTCATTCTCAACAATCTTAGTTTACATTTTTCACAGGGGTCTGTTAAAGGTTCAGTTTGATTCCACTAATTTCACTTTATCACAGCATTTTTTTTAAATTTCATCAAGAGCAGTTTAACAGAATAAATTAAATATGCAAGCAACACTATGACACACAGAACACATTTCAAATGACTGATAAGAGTCCAGATAGCTTTGTTTGGAACTGTATCTTGTTGAAGTGCAGAGGCAGAAGTCAGCTTACGAATGTATATGTGTGTATATTAAAATACCTTACAAAATACCTCATGACACATCTTCTAAAGTTCCCATCCTTGGCCACAAAGGTATTTCCCCTTCAATTTGTCCAACAAGCACAGCAGGAACCACTCATCATCTGCTGCTGTTTCTGTTTTTCTTGGGATCTACAAAGGTTTTTAGCGCGCAAGCTGCAAATGCCAGACAGCTTCTGTCCCTTTGGATATTTGAAGGAGAGGATAATACCCTGTCAATAAAAACACTGTAAAAGGTTGATAAGACCTTTCTTTTCCCCTGGAGGGAGATTAGCTACCTTCTTGTGAAACGTTAGCATTTCCCTTCTATGTTGTGTTTGCATGTGTTTTGGACATGCAACATGTTTATGTGTTTTACCTCCACGGGTTGCAAACATGTCAGTATGACTCAGTTATTTACCATTATGGACAGGTCAGTTTTGGCTATCATGCTGACTATTTTTTGAATACCTTGTCAGAATTTAGTCAAAATAATGTCTATTTATTATATGATCTCATCAACTGTTGACTTCACAACACTTAAACAAAAATTGCATTTAGTAATTAACAATTTAGATAGTCTCTTCTCTAGGAAATGTACAAATATATTACCAAGATGATTATGTTGGGTAAAACAATTACTTCACAGTATCAAGTCATTACTTTAAAAATGTCTGTAATACGTTTGCAGCAATATGATTATGTTGTGTTAAATGTTGAGTGGTGTCAGTGAGCAGCAGCCAAGCAAGGGTGTCTGTCGTTTGCAGAGGCTGCTGTGAAGACAACAATAAGGGCACTCAGTAGGACACACGCCTCTACCAAAGGTCCAACAAGCACCTCTAATTCAATGAACCCTGTAACTGTAGTGTCACAATCTGTAATTGTTCACCAATTAAACCTGCTAGATCCAGATTTGGGTTTAAATCCACAACACGTTGCACAGACTAAGACTATTTTTTACACACTCTTCCCTGTAAGAGGAATAAAACTGAAGAGTTTAAAAAAAAAACAACCAACAAAGGAACACAAATGAAAACATAATGTCTGTATTGGAGGTAATAAACTCTACTCTGTGACTGAGTACCATTTTTTAAAGATTTTGTGAGATCAGCATAAATACAATGAAACGTTGCAGACCTGTGCTGGGTATTGAATTCTCTATCACATGTCTTCTCAGGCAAGAACAACCAACGGTTTTGGATAAAAACAGTCATCTGCTCTCCAGAGACGCAGACTTGGGTGAGGCCCAATGCAGATTTCATGCTATTCTGGACTGTAGAAAACACGGTTTCTCTTCCAGCTCATCAACACATTGCTAAAGGTCTGCTATCATTTTTGTTCTGAACACTTCTGTAGTGGTTTGGGTATCGCCTTCAGGCCTTGTACAAACTGTAATTTCGAATAACTACATCAAAATCATTCGCTCAGCTGTTCATCACAACTGCGCCCTGTCAATGTTGGGGGCAGCAGAGCTGTTGCTCCTGCAGTCAGTGGCAAGCTTGCAGTTTATTGTAAGACGCTTTTTGTGAGGCTTCATGTGCAACTGTTACTGAAAAATAACAATTACCACCAGCTACTTGAGCTCCTTACTCAAGGGCACATTGTTGTAAATTTTCCTTGAGAAAAAAATCTTTTTTCTTCCAGTCAGTGCTGGCAGAATTGCCCAGTATTATCAAAATATCCGCTGTTTCTCGACAGCCGAAAACCCCTGCTGCTGTGCTGTGACCTTTCAAGGTTTCTGAAGTAGAGTGATTACATTTTAAACGGTGAAATGTAGTGTAAAGTCCAGAGAGTCCTCCGTGGTCCACATTTCATTCATTACTCTTGAATGACTCTGGCTAACTTGTATGATGCCAAATAGAAAGTTGCCTAAATGTTTTCAGGTAAAGCAGAATAACCAGTTACATTTATTACATTTTGTTGAAAATTACTTCATAGAAAAAGCCTCCAGAGTTTCAAGATGCAATCTGTTTTTTTATTTTTTTATTAATGCAGGGAAGCATGTCACCGTGTCCTCCCAGAATGTACCAGTTTGGTGTTGTTGTGTTTAAAAGGATTGCAGGCCTGATTGTAAATTGGACATCCTTCATTTAGTAAGGAAAGCGCATGATTTATGTGGCAGAGGCGCAAACACTAAACTGCCCCTAATAACCATTTGGCCGGGCGTTGTCTTGTCATACCAGGTGATTTCTCTTGCTGTTCAGCAGATGCTGTTCATAAATCATCAACAAAGACAGGACTTGGAGCTCATACAAACTCCAAATAATAAAATGGACTCTGTAACATTTGGCCGTGTTGGTTTTGGCGTTTTGTGATCATGTGAAGAACCGGTGTCCACAAGAGGGAAGTGTTATCCTGGTGTTGCAGACAGCACCTTCACAGACTTGCTTCTGGAGGAAGGGATGATCTGGCTGGAGAATGAGAAGGCAGAGAGATGAAGAGGAAGAGAGTCACGCAGCTGACTCATGAGGCAGAGGAGACCCCCTCCCATCATGTAAGAACACACGCAGCTGAAGATGTGACTAAAACCCAGAGACATGTTTCCTCTGTAAGATTATCATTATGTGTCATTTCCCCGGAAAGAAGGTTGACCGTTTGAACCAATCAGGTTCAGGATGCCGCATTTGAACTTAAATAATGACTTCAATTTGAAAAATACGATTGATTATGTTATTAATTTGAAGTTAATACAAAAAAACAACAAACTAAATATTTATTTGGGTTTCGGTTTTTCTTTCCAAATTTGAAATTCTTTTATTACCAGTTCTGTGGATTTCTATTTTGTAGCCACTTCTGTGTTTCCGGAGGGATCGTCCTCCTCACATGCTCGTATCCTCTTCCATTCTACCTCAGACTGATCTATCTCTATAGCCTCTTAAAAATGAGACCTTTCATTCCGCTCCATTCTTAGCAGGGACGATCGGATAAAAAGTTGAAGCCGCTTGTTGGGAGCGCCACACTACGCTCTTGCAGTTTTCCGGGAGAGGTATTTGCTTTTTGCAGGACAATCCAGGCTCCTCCCTTGCACGACGTCACCCCCCTCGATCCCGATCTCGCTCCCAAATCGTCAGCTGTAGTCAGAAACCCAAGGTGGTGGTAGATCAGCGGAAAGGTGCGCTTAAAGGGGGAGAAAACCACTCTTTATTCTTTCTAAATATACTGAGAAAAAGGACCGCGCACAGAATTCCAACAACTTCGCGTCCCTGATCTCTCCGGCTGCCCGTGACTGCAGACAGGGACGACCTGGGAGCTGAGACGCTGTCCGCAGATTATCTATTAGCTGCTTTGTCACTTTTGCAGACGGAAGCAAAAGGCGACGTTTCCCTGGAAGAACTCTCCAAGTGTTGGAAACTTCCAAGCGCAGCATCGATCGAGGACCTCCCGCCCACTTAACAGATCCACAATCCTGGAAGAGTGGAGAGAGCTAGGAGAGAAAGAGAGAGAGAGAGAGAGTCCGACAGCCGCTGCGGTGGATGGAGCAACAAAGGCTGGATGGTTAAACTAGAGGAGCAGTTTTGACTAGAAACCCAACTCTCTCACCGCCTGCTGCTTCTCAGCACATCACCTAAACGACAAAACCAGGAGCCGCGTGGATCGATTCATCGTGGGAACCCATCCAGGTTCGACTTAGTGTAAACTGTCCGCCTGCCTGGGGATCCGCCGCAGACGTGAAATTGATGCTTTGCTCCAGAGGAGCGCACCGCCCGATCCTCTAGTTTCACTGAAAGTCGAGAGGAGGACTTGTTTGAGCCGAAGTGGGATTTGCAGAAGTTACATGCGTGGTGTGTGTCGTCTCTATTGATCCCTACTCATCCACTCTCGGGTTATCAGAGAAGGTAGTTGAGAGCCATGACGATGTGCGTGGGGATGTGGATACTCCTGTTGGTGCTGCACGCCCAAGGTAAGACTCAGACATCTGGGATGGGACAAATGTGCCTTTTCCTATCATCATCCGTAGTCCACATTGTGTGTGTGTGTGTGTGTGTGTGTGTGTGTGTGTGCGCGCGCGTGTGTGTGTGACTTGATTTGTGCACGACTAGGTGGATTGCAGTGATCGCCTGCTGTGTGTTTTGAGACAAGGTGCGCAAATGAGAGACAACCGCTCCGTGTTTGCGGTCAGAGTCGGACTAAACGGCTGCAGAATACTTATTTGTCTGTGAAATCATGAACTTACCCGGGCAGCAGGTAGATGGCGACATGCGCGAACCGTGCAAGGCCAACAGTCTTCAAGTTTTCCAATATCTCACTGGAATGGCTAACTCGAGCCGCACAATGTTCCTGAATGATAATTGAAACCTGTGGCCTGGATCCTCAGCTGTTTTTTGTTAGCTGAATATCGTTCAGTCATTTGAATCTTTAGAATGAATTTGAATTTTTAGAGCTTACTATTCCAATATCGTTGAGTTTTTGTATGGATGAAATCCACAGGCCTCAGGAAACAGAAGGTGACATCAATAGTTAGAATAATGCTCCCGTGGAGCTTAAAGTATTTTTTGTGTGGACGGATTAAACTATTAGAGGGAGCATCATGATTCTAGGAATATTAACATCCTTCTAATTGGGACGATAAAACAAGACAATAACAAAACAGCTTGTGCTTATGGCCCTTTTCATGTGTCGCTGTGCGTGAGCCGTAGTATAGAGATGATTCTAAAGGCTCAGCTGAAAGTTTTCTGACATCTATTACCAGCAAATTCTGTCCACTGCCCCCTATTTTAAGAAAGGGTCAAATGTGGTCAAGAAATTTTAGATCCTGATGGTTATACCTCTCTTACACCTCAGTATGGATGTTTTTATAGTGCAGGGTTTGGCGATCTTGCTCCAGCCGTCCTGCTCTAGTCAGTTAGATGTAAAATGTCTTTTTCAAACAGACATTTTGACACCCCTGGGATGTCCCCACAAACCACAAGAACAACCAAGATGTTGACCTTGTTAACTGCAAGGCTCTAAATGACGTCATGTGTTTAAGTCCAATTGAATACTTTGATCAAAAGCCCTGTCTGATTTACATTGAGATGATCCCTTTGCTTGTGGAGAAGATCAGGATTAACTGGTTCCCTTGGGATTCACGATGGAAATCTTTTGAAGCTGCTCAGTCAAGGAAGTGGAAAATGTCTCAAATATTGCACTTTCAGCATCCTCGAAAAGTCTAATTTGAGTAAAAGAGGAGGTGTTTGCTTCGTCTGATCAACTTTGTCATTCAACTTTGCTCTTATTTCCTGTTCAATAAGATGCAAAAGTTCATTCAGAAGAAAAGTGAGTCCATCATTTGTGCTGTCTGATGCCTTCAAGAAGGGGAGGGCTTTCAGATTTTTTATTTCAACCATTGCTGTGACTCATTTCTTTTGACATGCAAAAACAAGAATTTGGTCTTTCACCCTGGGGTCAAAGGGCATTGCCATAAATGCCCGCTGTCTTTGATGGACTAAGTGATATACAACATGTTCCAAGCTCTTCCCTCATTAACCCACTGCAAACAAGTGTGGGAATAGTCCTTACAAATTCAAGGAGCAGCAAACCCTGTTGCAGTTATCCATTAGGGAGAAGCCATCTGTGCGTGTCATTGTAATAACCATTTGCGGAAAACACAAGTGTGCCAAATTCATAAACAGAAAATATACCGAGCTCCTCGCCAAATAAATTATAAAAGAAGAACATGGAGAATAATGGATCTATGAATAACAACAGCAGCTCTGTTGCTGCTTTCTTATATTAGCACTTGGTCTCTCCAGTATTCCAGAATGATATGTAATTGAGTGTGAATTGAGTTAGCAGCCAGGTGGTTGTTTATGGCTTGGCTCCATCCTCAGGTCCTGGAGCCGCATGAGTCCACATAGATATCACTCTCAGGGGTGGGATGAAGGAGATTTTCCAGCTAATTCCTCGTCGTAGTTGGATTAAACATTTGGAAAATGATGACGGTGGATGAGCATCACCTTTGAGTGTACTACTATTCACTAATGGAAATTATATCGCTGTGAATCGCAAACTTATGATCAGTTCTGCCAGTCATTTTGGGCGAACTTCTCCCGAAATGTCTCTATCGCCTGCTTCATCTGCAACCTTTTTGTATTTGCTGTTTGACGCTCGTGTGACAATGTGTGAAAGATTTATCCACAGCGGATATTTTCTGTGCTGTTTTGATGGACAGCTATATTGTTTCTACTCTTTGTGGGTAATTGTGCACCTAACACTCTGATTCCTGTGCATGAGCTTGTCACCAAAGCTTGATGCACAACAGTCACATGTTGTGATGCCGCATTGTGAATTTGGTTTGACACTCAGTCTGAGCCCACTGATGTTCACCTTTGTGTTTGAAATGTCATGTACCTCTACCTTTTGATGGATTCATTGAACAGTCAAGACATGTGCAACAATGATCATAAATAATGTTGAAATATGCATTTGAATGGGGAAACAGGCAGGAAAATGTTTCTTCAGATGACTCAAGAAATTATATCGAAGCCCCTTGGGAACATTTTAATTGGCGTTTTGACTTTGCTAATTTCTTCTCTCTTTTGAAGTACATAAATGCTAGACTGTGACATTTTGCATTTCATTTGGATGACAGTTTTGATGTAGTGCAATGGAGAGAGTCACTCTGGGATTGTCAGGCCTTGATGGTTTGAAAGTGAATGTAAATTGTTACCCATTCCTTGAAGGGGAGTCTCCTTTTGGTCCCTGCTGTGGTGATGGATGAGAGAGAGAGATCTGGGAGTCCTGGGAGAATAGAATGTGGGGAGCTGAAGAAAGATTAAGCTTCAAGTTTGCTATCGGAACTAATGAAATCGCTTGACCAACGGAACTTGGTCTCTTTCAGGTTTGAGCTCAACGTGTTTCTACTGTCAGCTTCTCCAGTGTGTCTAATGCTTTTCTTTTTGTCTGCAATGATTCTGGAAGTGAAGTAGCCCTTCATATACTTCAGGCACCGCTCTCAAACACCCAACGTTTCTTTAGAGATATTTGAAATTATTAAGTTTGTCACAGCAATTGTATCAAGAGGCACACTCTTAGCTTTCTTGATAAGATTCTGATGCATGTTTCCAGCCACTGTGGTCTCTGCATAGAGGCTGTGTATGACAAAATAAATGAATAAAACATAAGCATAAGAACTGACACTAAATAATGGAAAGGTTATGACAAAATGGAGTGCTTTCTTTCTGTGGAAGACGGAACAAATAGTATTAAAGACCAAATTACAGTAATGTTAAATTTATTATTATTTGAAGGCTGGTGTTATAATGCAAGATTTCAGTCATGATAAGGAAGACAAGCATCTCTCTGTCTTTAAATTGTGTTTAAATTTAACGTGTATCATCAGAATTATAAACACGTCATCACACTAATAAAACAGAGCTATAAACACCTGACTAAAACTCTCAACCCAAACATGAAAATATGTCATCATGTCAGCTTATATCCTATAAATCAATTATAATCCCACAGCCTCTCACACACCAAATGTTTAAAAGTAAAAAAAAAAGAGAAGAATATTACTTATCTCATGGGCAGCACGGTGGTGCGATGGGTAGCGACGTCGCCGCACAGCAAGGCAGTTCCGGGTTTGAGTCCCGCTCTGGGCGGAATTTGCATGTTCTCCCCGTGTCTGTGTGGTTTCTCTCTGGGTTTTCCGGCTTCCTCCCACCTCCATGCACTTCAGGTTAATTGGCCATTCCAAATTGCCCGTTGTGTGTGAGTGTGAGTGTGAGCGTGCGTGGTTGTCTGTCTTTGTGTGCCTCCGTGGCGCACTGGCATCTCGCCTGGAGTTTGCCCTGCCTCATGCCCTAAGACAGCTAGGACAGGCTCCAACTCCCTGTGACCCATTATGGCAAATAAAATGGTTTGGAAAATGAATGAATAATACATCTCTAGTCAGAAGCTGTATTACACAAACTCAGGTTTATATGTAAATGCTGCATAATAGGAGTTATGCCCATGAACTTTTGGGTCAGCGATCCCTGCACAGTGGTTGTCAGGCTGTACTCAACATGACTTTAGGGCTTTAGTCATGCTATCATCATCATCATCATCATCATCATCCACAAACCTTTGATGATTTTAACATGCTAAAATAGATGCTCTTTAATAATCTTAATGTTTAAAAATGTGATTTAAAAATATTCTTAATTAAACTGTACTGTGGGATTGAATATATTTGATTATTCAATCTTACTCAGAGCTTGTCCTAATTCTACTCAGTGTCATGTGCTGTCCTATGGTTGTTGTTTTCTGCAGTCCACCGGCGTTATGCTTGGAGTGTCCCCTGCCTCTCGTCTACAGGTCAGCTTGGTTAGGCTCCAGCAACCCCCACGATCTGCTATAGGTGGAACAAGCAGTAGACAATAAATTAATGAATGAATGAATGGTTGTTGTTTAGGTGAACCATCTGTTTACTAACCCCTCCTGCATTTTCCAGAAATATACTTATCAACATGGTACAGGTTTTTTCTTTTCTCTTCTCACAATACCCGCAAAAAAAATAAATAAATGAAGCAAAATCAAATCAATAAATGAGATCAAGTCTTGCAACAGGCCATTGTGCTTTGTGCATTAATCTGTAGAGTGATTTTCTTTCTATTTGAACCATCCTTGTCCAGGGATTAGATGGTTAAAGTCTATGTAGTTGGCTTTGAATGATTACACTTGTTCCATATTTTTCTGGCTATTTTTTTTTCCAGATAAGTGTTCCAGCATCTGGGGATGAGTTTAATAGAAATGCTGAAGAAAAAGTAAATAATCTCACACTGGAGGAATTCTAAGAGTCTGCATTCTTTTTATGGGACACCGTCTGAGCTTGCCAATGACTCGTGGAGTTTCATATACAATGTTTACCTTTAATCAGTCGTTTCGGTTGAGGACAAATTGCACTTCTTCACAGGAACTGCATCAATGTCTTTGCTCTAAAAGATGCTGAAGGAATTGCTTTTTAATGCAGTCATCTCGTATTTTCTGCTTGGCCTGTTTAAAAAGAGAAACCGTGTGGGAAAAGTGTTGTGTGCTCATTGTGTCTGGGTTTACAACTGGAGCATTTAGTCATGGCCTGAGCAGGGATTGAGAGAGTGGATGATTCCTCGTCTTCCCCACTCAGACTGTATATTTTAAAAATAAAGTAGATGTGATGAACACAGTGCAGACCTCTCTCTGTGATTGTCCGGGCAAGTCAATTTACAAGATGCAGCTGGGCTGATGTGCATCTATTTAGTAGAATAGATGCTCTGATACACAGCCAGTGAACAATCTGGCAGATCATGAAATGTTGTGCTTTGCAACTATTTCATAATTCTTTTCTTAAGAAGTAATATAAATTGTTGAAAAAGAAGGCTGCTCAGTAATATAAACCTAATATTTAACATTTAATAATGTCTTCTAGAGTTTCTTCCATCCTAATTTTAAGTCATAGAAAGATAATTTTCTTCTGGCTGGAGTTGGGTCTTTTCCACCTTCCAAGATCTGGTAGTTTTCTTAACTCGTGGCCTGAGATTTTCCAGGCATCGGGCGCTTGCACATGGTCTCTATTTTCTGTCAGAAAACATCTGTACCACCTTCAAAAACCAAATTTGTCAATCTCTTTCCGAGCCTTAGAACTGGCCCGCTGCACATGGCATCCACTGATAAACACTCCAGGATTAGGCTGAAATGGAATATTAGTTTGCAGAGTATGCTGAAATGAAAAATGTAATATTTCTAAAATGTAGCTGTGGTTTCAGTCTCTCTTTACTGAGCTGTTAGAATCAAAGCAGCATTGAAATTTCCATCATTGTGACACGGGACCCACAGATTCACAAGGTTCAGTGCTGATCTCCTGCCAGTACATTACATTTTCTTCTTTCACTTTCGACAAACTTGGGAGTAACCCACCCCCCTACCATCTCTCTTCTCTTTTTCCCTTTTTCTTCAGTCTCCTCGCTCTGCCTTTGAGGACGAAGCTTGCTGAGAGCCGACTTGGTTAGCTCTTGATACAAAAGGGGGTTTGTTTCATGAAATGTTTCCCTTTTTAATGAGTGATGGTGTTCGCTCATTTAATATTCTGCACTGATATCTCTCCGGGAGCCAACTGTGCTTCAAAGCAACAACGTGGTTGTAAATGGGAGTGGGGGAGGTGGGTGGGGGGACATCAGCAGCAGTGGTGTTATAAGGGAGGAGCGGGAGCTGCTAGAAAACACAAACACAGGTTTATTTATTCTCCCTGACATATAGCTAAGCTTCTAGTGTGCTGCGGCTTTGTGCAAAGCTCCTTAGTGCCCTCATCCTGTGCAGACAGTCTAGCAAAATATGAGTGATAATGGGTCAGCTCTGTGTCTGTCAAATTTCTCTCAGCGAGCGCCTTTCATCCATCCTTGGATCATTCCCTGCTGTCATCAACTGTAAATATAATCAATAAGCTATTTCAATCTTTACAATGTGAACTTTCCTGATAACATTTGAGCGGGCATGCCACAGCGAATACCAAAGTTACCCGGATCTTACTGTTACATTAATGTTGAGGTCAGCCCACATGAGTGGAATAAACTCACAGGTTTGCCAGTTTTATAGTGCCCATTGTTCATCATTTCTTTTCTGTGAGACGATGAAGACAAGCACAGATATGACCTGTGGTTTGGCATTGATCCTTCCAGTTGACTCAGGTCCATGCCAAAACAGCTAATGTAGTCTGCTACTGATCCCACAGTTTCATTCCTGGCTGAATTTCACACAAATGTTGCGTTATTTTCAGAAAATCAGGTGTGCCAAATGACATCTGCCTCCTTGCTGCATAACCTCTCTTTTTCATAAAAGATATTGGAGTGCTTGTGGCTATCAGTAGTCTGTGTATTTACATGTCTTTGAATATGTGGGTGTCAGTAATTGCACCACTATCCCCTACATCAGAGTTGAAAGGAGTTCTATTCACCCCTTCATTCTGAATCTGCTTGAGTGCTCTGTAGTTGTCAGTTGTGTAGAGGTAAGGCTGTGCTGTATGGCTGCACTGTGCTTGAACCATATTTATTCCAATGTCTCAGTGCTCTATATGACAACACCTCATAATAAAGCAAAGGAAAGAAAAAGAAGGGAGAATACTTTCAACCCTTTTTCCCCCCTTGGCATTTACTAACAGAGCTGCAAAGTGACTTTTACTGAGAAATACAGGATGTGCACATTCTGCACACATTTAAAATCTGCCTCACAAAAAGTGCACATAGAGCATTATGAGGACTGACTGGATGGAAAGCAGGTCTCCCCTAAGAGGACATGCCATTATACCTATCTATCCTCCACCTTCCTTTATGTCTTTGAGAGACTCCAGTATAATTTAAGGTAGATACATGGAAATATGAACAGAATATTTTTTCACTAAAAGTTCAGATGAATGCTTCTGCATTATCACATAAGCAAATTTAATAGGCAAACAGTTTTTGAAATTACTCCATCATATTTGTTTTAAATGGCAGCAAAGATATGTCTAAAAGGCTGCATATTTTGCACTCTAAAGAATGAACATTTCAATGAAAGCTTTCACAAAATTTATTATCATGACAAATTGAAGTAATTAAAACAATGAAATCATTGGGCAGCAAGAAAGCATAAGCCTCACTTAAATGCAATAATAGTGATAGCAGTTTGAAGCTCAGTTAGAATGATCAAGAAATGTACCGTCAGGAGATTTATTAAATGTAAGTAGGAGTTAAATATTTGTCATTATTAGTTTCTTCATAATTAAACAGTATTTCAAAAATCAATTTTTCTTATGCATCTAGTGTCAGGTTCAAGCAACCTAGAACATTTAAAACACACTCACAAAAAGGAGAAGACAACAGTTATATTTTTTACTCGCGAGGAGAACGGACAGAGATGTGCTCAGTTACAGATCTCCACCCCGTTCTCAACGTTTCTCTGCCGAACCCTCTTTTTATTTTCTTGGGGTGGTCCCTGTTTACATGCAGCTCTAACTAGATTAATATATAATAGACACATG
Organism: Antennarius maculatus; assembly: GCA_013358685.1. NCBI lineage: Eukaryota > Metazoa > Chordata > Actinopteri > Lophiiformes > Antennariidae > Antennarius > Antennarius maculatus. Next base: position 13,342,432 of record CM023613.1, on the reverse strand, counting down.
AATCAATTTGGGCAGAAGTGACCAATAAGTTTAACTGTTCTAGCTCATCATGTCCGGAATACTACTGCTAATATCTCCTAGGTGGAGATAAAAAATATATATATCATGCAAGACGAACTTCAATGTAACACAGTGGACAAATTCTTCACTTTCACGTACTTCAGTTACTTTTGTGTAGGTAGTTATGTATGTTTTTATTACCAGACAAAATTTTGACAAAGCCTCTCTATCTGAAAAACTAATTGTGTGCTTTGCTCAGCATTTCATCTTATGCCCCTCTGCCTATCAGAGCTGAATATTTCTATAAACATAGCTGCTAGAGTCAGCGAATAAGATGGCTATTTCCCATATGGGAATGGCAAATCCTGTTAACCATGTTAGATAGGTAGTTAGACAGCTGAACAATATGATGTTCCCTCTGCCAATTTAATTGCAGGTCTTTTTCAATTGATTATGTAATTTATTATATTTGGTAGAAAGAGGAAAAGTGTCTGGTGTTCTCAGCCTTAAAGTTAACAACAATCCAAGGCTAGTTTACCTAAATTGGACTTTTGTTTGATGTTGGCATTTATATTCTTGTTGACTTCTTGCACTTTTCTTTATAACTAGTTAATCTGAATAATTTTAATAAATTTCTAATGTAGAATAATTGCAGATGCAACTGAATATAACCCCCCCATCCATGTCTCTCCTCCTCTCTTCATTTAGCCTGTAACAGCAATCACTTTATTACGAGTTTCTACATGGGAGATTCCACTCCACTGACAGTGCATGTCTGACTTGGCTACGAGTTTGCAAATGGAATTAACCAGTCAGGAATTTGGAGAGGTCTTTGATACCAGTAAAGAAATTGTGCAGGGCCAATTTGTACTTCACAGCAATTGTCTGTTGATCCATGAAAACTCCAAATGTCACGTCAGGCCAGAGAAACAGAAGGTGTGAAGGTCAAAGGTCCTCCCCTTCTTCCACCCACATGGCCAACATATGAGTTTCAGCGTTTATACTGTATCATGATAAGTTATGCAGATGTAAGTGGCCACAAGAACTCCCACTCACTGACCCTGCACCCACGTAGCTCCCAGTCTATCTTATGTGTGAATGTTAGCAGTTTATTTTGTTGCCTTTATTGATGTATAAGTGTGGATTTGTTCCTCCCCACTTTAACCATATGTTCTACTAAGTTGGAACACAAACATCGTAAACATGTTTCTGTAATGGATGCAGTTGTTCTTGGCTGTGTTAAGCTCCTCTGTCAATGTCATGAAACTGAAAATAGAGACTAAAGATGAACGAATGTCAGAACAAGAAACGTCGTCATTGCTGTTTAATACCACAGCAAAAACCCTGAAAATACCTTCCCTGTTGCGGCCTGCAGACTCGCTCCCTCTTCAGGATGCCAAGTCTCAAATTGTTCAAATGTGTTCATGGATTTAACCTTCCTTCTATAGTTGTGGAAAAAATGCAAAGGAAAACAACAGGGTATGTACATACGTATATTTGAAAAGGGAAAAGGCAAATGGAGATTTAGAGTTTGCAGAGGGTCACACTGTTCCAGAATGAGGCTGTGATCCAAGAGTGACTGGTTTGCCTTGAAATAGTGTTCTTGGCTCAAGTTCTTTTTTTGCATGTCAGGGCTTCTCAGTGGAAGAAAAGACTTGTGCAAATAAAAGTTGACTCAATTTTTTCCAGCTCATTAAGCGTTTTTTGTTTTTCTGCGGGAAGCCAGTGGACAACCCCCACCCCCACCCTCAAACCAACTCATATTCTCAATTAAAGACATCTTAAAACTACTGCATTGCCTGTTGCTCATTGTGCGACATAAAACAGCAAATTAAATTAAAAGCTCTGAAATGTGCAAAAGATCATATTGTCTGCTAAATTAGTTTAATTGAAGCCTTTTTAAATAACTAATTAGTGTTTCAGAAGCTCAATCAGATCTTTTGTGACAACTGTGTCCAAATCAAGATTAAAAGGAAGTCCGTTGTTTCAGTAGAATCAATATGAGATGAAAGTCATTTGGGTATGAGACTGATTGGATTTGCTTTACATTACTAAGGGTGTTTTTTATTGAAATTTTGGTCAATTAAAAAAACAAAACAAAAAAATGAAAACAAAATAGACATTTCTGCCAGACTTGGGGCTACTTCAGGAGAAGTAATCCAAATAATAACAGTGTATTACCTCTGAATGCTGTCAGGATTTAAACGCTTCATCTTTTTAATTAGGTTGTGGGATTTGCCTACTTCTGCTGCGCGGGTTTTCTTACTTCCCACTGTTGCAAAAATTGCGTGTGCTAGACTCAGGGGCAGTTTGTTGTGCGCCGCACTTCCCCTGTCACCCTAAACCCTCTTTTCATTCTCACACCGCTGATGCTTTATGACTGGCGTGGGGTTGGTATTTGTTTTTGCATGGAGACCCAGGAAGAAGTGCAGCGAAGCGTGAACGCACCCATGCATGCATGTGAGTGTGCGAGTGCATCCGTATGTACACAGGCCCATAGCCGGAGCAGCTTCACATTGCCTGCCCTGCTCCCCCTGATCCTGACCCACTTTCTTTTCCCCTCTCGTCGCTCCCTCTTTAATTGCCGCGGCACACTGAGGCCATCTGCTCGACTGAGGCCCGTCACCATGGAGATGCTGGGAGGCTTTACGGATTTGCTATGGAGTGACCAGCAGGGAAATAGAGGTCAGGGAATGGGGGTAGGGTGTTGGACAGTCATAGGGGCACATTGTGAGTTACTTACCCTGTAAGATAACACCTGTATGATCCCAAACAGATGCAATCAGATTCTTTCAGAGTTTCTTAAACAAGAAGCTGTAGGCAGTTGGATTCAAAATATTTACATATTTTATTTTAAAAAATGAACTTTTTAGGATTGATGATTGATTCAATGAGTTCTGAGAAATTTCTAGGGGCCACAGGATGTGTTCATCCTTCCAGTTTATCCACAATTGTAAAGAAAGTAGAGAAAAAAAAACTCAGCAGGTCTCAGACAAAAGATTATTTGTCTGTGTTATGCTGACTGTTGCCTTGGTCAGATATGTATTTACCATTGTCTCTGCCTACTATGATCATTCTGAGCTGTGTTACTTAATCCCCATGAGTGTCTTTGTATATTTTGCTGCTGCTGCTTATTTCCTTTCCAATGACACGCCTCAGTGAGGAAGAGGCTTTGCTATGTTTCCAATTAACACTCAGGCGTAATTCACAATCATGGTATGCACAACTTGGTCTTCTCTTGCTCTTCAGTCTTTCGGCTACATTGCCTCAAGCCTGCCCTGTGTGCTGTTTAAACTTTCTAACATTTCACATCTTTTCCACAGGATCGTTTTGCCAAATAATTAAGCAATTTATTCTAGGAGAATGTTAGACCCCTGGTCTACCCTCACTGATGAGCTTTGGAAGAAGCTTTTTATATGTGCTCATTTTTTAAAGGTCAATTTTGGTTGCTGTCATTTCTGAAGTGTCATTTATAGGTCAATATCTCATTAGTAATCTGCTTGAGTTTAGATCAAATGGAATGGCTGTCTTGTCTATGTCCCTGAACTCCTACCATTTTCACTTCCAAGTTCAGAGCAAATCCAATCTGTTACTCTGATGTAGAACGTGACATGTTTAATATTGTGCAGTTAATAATTTCACCCTTGAGATTCAACTACCAATTATTTTCATTATTGACAATTCTGTTGATCCTTTTGTCTTCAGATTGCTTCATCTATATAATCTAACAAAGTGATGAGGAAGGATATACCGGTATATTACAACGTGTAAGCACAAGGTGATGATGTCAGTTTGGATTTGTTTGACCAACAATCTCAAGGCCAAAGATAAAGGGAAAAACAAGCAAATCAAGCACAAACTTAATAAAATGAGTCATAGCGTCAGGCCTACCTCTAACAACATTGTTGCTGCAAGATATTGTAACTTTATTAGGTGTTAAAGTGATCAGAAATGTTTGCATGTCTCTAGTCAACAAGGCATGGCAGACAGACTAAACTATGAAAGCTTGGCTACACATTTTTTTTAGATTGAACGAGTCAAACCCCCCACAAAGGCTGTCAGAATGTGCTGACTTTGATGCCGTCACTATCTGCATAGAAGTCTCAGACAGCTTATTTTTCTCCTCCATTACCCGCTAGTGACAGAGGAACATGGGGTCTGTGACAGCAGAAAAGGTAGCTCTGTCAATTTAAACTCCAGTGAGCACTTGATCTCTGAGCTACCCAGATTTACAGTCGTAGCTGAAGTTAACAAGACAATGTACCCAGCGCCTGTAATTGGACCAGGCCCTTTTCAGCAGTGTGGAAAGATAGAGGCCGTCTGGCAGCATGCGTTTCAGTCAAGGTCATGATGTTGAGTGTTGGGTAGGGTTGTGCTACCTTGCCCTTCAGCCTATCATAGCTTATCCAGCTGCTGCTGTTCAGAGGTGGGGTGAGAAATGATGTGCACTCTGAGCAGCTCACTAGATTATGTGCTCACAGAGATTAATCAAATTGAGTGACGTTATGTTGTGAAAGTTTCATCCAGCCTTGCCTGCCAACATGTGCCCATAGATTCACTGTGAGTGTTGATTTGTGTTTCTTTCCTGCCACTGCCAAAATGTCAATACATTTATAGCTTGACATGAGCTGCTGCTGTGATGAGAAATAAAGTATTTTTTGTTGGGTAGTGTCATCGGGGGGCACTATCCAGCTAACAAAGTTCATACATAGTGATGTATGGACCTTGTTAGCTGAAGTTAGCATAGTCCGTGTTGAGCCAACCCCCTGATTGCAGTTTGAATGGAGGCCACACTTAAAGACTCTAATTACAGTTCCTTTTCAATGCAGTGGTGCTTTTTGGGGGGTTTTGTGTAACAATGTCTGCATCCACTCTACTTATTTAAACTTAATCGGTACTATCAACCAGCTCCAGGCTTTCTTTGGAAGCAATGGCCATGTCTGTTTTTGCTCATAGGCCTTCCTATATTTCTAGACCCAGAACAGGAACAAAGACAGTTCTCTCTTCGACACAATCCATCCCATTGCTCAACGGGGTATGTATTTATTTATTTATTTACCCTCCTGATGCCATTTTGGTCTGTGAATCCCTGGAGAACAAAATGCATTAAGCCACTCACTGTATTTACTTGTGTGGGATTGTGTGCTGAGCGTGAGGGCTGACTGCATGATGGAGGATGGGAAATTGATCATCAGTGAATGAGTGCCAGGGGAATCTCGACATCCACAACTGCTTTTCATGCTTTGAGCTTGAAGAATTTATCAAGCCGAAACTCAGCGCCATTGGAGAATTCAAGTGCTTACCCCGTAGAAGATATTTCTGTGTTTTTCAGGCATACTTCAGTGTTGTGATTCATTTGACTATATGGGGTAATTGACTTATGCTTGTTTTTACCCCCCAGGTTGACATGCCCAAAACCCAAACATGTAGACATCATGTGGTAAATTTGCTGATGTCTTTCTTCCCACTTATGAATAGCGATGACATGCTCATGAAGTGTAAAGAAGAGCTTATGCGTGAAGGTGCGCTTGCTTGTATACGTATCTGTACCATAATCGAATAGACTGCAGACTTACATTCCCTCAAGAAGATAAGGTCATTGATTTTCAAAATCAAATGAAATCAAAACAATACTCCCACTAAAAATAAGCAAAATAGAGTCCAACACAAATACTAGTGGTGTGCAGCAGGGCTTCACATATATCATATTCCAGCACTGGTGTGTGCATTCATTAGCTTCATCACAAGCTATACAAAGTCAAAATGTTATATGATACAAGTTTTTACTCCTTAATATGAATAAAAAATTAGTAGGTTGTTTTTTATTTCTCGGTTTAAGTTCTTCACCCCCTCCCCCCCAGACGTTCAGTCTACATCACATCATGTAGGAAACACTGACAGGTGTCAGGTGCCATTAACAGGAAGGCCTCCCCTTTGCAGAACATACTGTAGTTTGTATCAGTGATGCAAACTAGTTGGCAGTTTCTTTTGTCTCTCAATATGTCATCATGACTGACACTATAATAAAGCACAAGTCCAACTTGCTGAAATTCTAAGTCATCTACAGTGCGCCCTCGTTCTTTGTAGTTAATGCGTTCCAGGAATCACACGCGATTAAGGAATGCGCGATTGAGGTCGCGATTTATTTATCTTATTATTTACAGCAATTTAAACATACTGTACTGATATTAAACCACCTTCTATCTGTATTACCTTTTCCCACAGTCTTATAGACTGTTTAAAGCACTTTTGTGTCTCACAAAAGTCCGAGACTGACGGAACGGCGTGTGTTGCCTGCAGAAGGGCATGAAGTTTTCATAGTTTGTTGGTAAGACCTCATTCATGGACATAGTTGGATCTGAGCAGCAAAACAAGTGTTCAAGGTTAATACAACAATTGATGAATGAATAGAGGGTTTTATGAATCATTATACTACCTGATGGTGTCATAGAGTTCTTTGCGGCAATGTCATTTGCTTTCCTGTTTTGTTTAATTTGACAGGGCTGTTTTATTTACGTTTTATGGCTGTTTGTTCTCTTATGACTTAGACTGGCATCAAATTTATATGAGAGTCAGAATCACTGCAAACAAGTTCCCGATTGATTCATTCTCTTTGTATAAGTTTGTACAAGTCATCTGATCAAAAAAGAAAAGAAAAGGAAAATGTACTGCAGGAAAAAAATAGCTCATTGTCACATTTTTCAGATGTCAGTCCTAGTCTCCGTGTGAATTCATTGAGTCATGGTCATAATGCTTCCCTGGTCCATCAACTCAAAATCAACCAAACATTACTCCGAGTCAGTCAGTCGTGAACTCTTGCTAAGGAGAAACACAGGAAATAAAACATGTGCTTTCAAAAACATGTGGAGCTCTGTCTTTACTGTATTAAGGTTTTAACTGTCCCAATGGCTGCAACAACACAACAAAGAGTCAAAGTGATCACAGCAGGAAGAACTGAGTAAAAACAGCCTTCTGGGAGAATGGTGGCGGTGGTATTATGTCTGAGTTGTCGGATAACTGAAGGCAAGTGGCATTAATTTAGACAAAATAGAAAAGCAATTGGTGGGTTAGCAGTTTTGCTCTCTATCAAAAAAGGATGTACAATGTATTCTGTCATTTGTATATAGAGTTAGTGTAGGCCTATTGTGAAGGATCTCTCTATTGAGTGGGGCAAAGATTTTCAAGGTAATCCCTGGAACGAAGGTCTGGTTTATTTAACATTTACACAAAAACATCTCCAAAATGAAGCACTGAAAAGAGTCAGTATTCAGCAAATCCAGTTTGAATAATGAATGATATCTTTTTTTAAATTCTCTGTGAGATAAACAAAAGCCAGGAATGAAAGACTTATCGGTGTGCCTCTGAGGCTTACCTTCCCACACACCTTGAACAGAGTTCTCATCTGACAAATCTGTTTTTTTTAATCATTTGAAAGGCCTGTAGAAATTCAAGAGAAAACTACAATTAAAGGATGTGTTATATTTTGAATGACATATTTTAAGGATTGGTCGAAGTATGTTTCTGACATGAGTAAGCCCTTTTGTGGTTCGAAAACAGACTCATTTGTTTAGCTCATCTACATGTAGACAGTACTGAATTTATTGTTGGGGGTGATTATATATACTTATGATGAGGAATAGTGAAAGGATTACAGTCTTTACCGATAATGATGATGTTAGCTTTGTTCAGATCCACATGATTGAGTATTTCTCAATCTGTTCATGCATCTCAAACTTGCTCCCACAGTCATCATGCCTGAACAATACAGGCTGTGTTCAAGTCGTTGTTACAAATCAGGTTTTGTCCACAGCCTGTCTTCCTGGTTAAACAAAGGTTTAATTAAAAATCAAAAACCACTTGCTGAGTGATTGCACATATTTTGAAGCAGATAGTCTCACACAACTATTGTAGTTATGACAGAGACATTGTCTTGTCCGTCTTTGTCCATTCTCTCAGTCAGGTAATGACACAGTTTCCTCTGTTAGTTTCTGGAGGAATACCATTTAACTTAAATTCTCATCTGGCTATATCTTTAAAATTATTTGACACTCTGACTTGAAACATAAATTTCTGATTAATATTTATAGAAGATTGTCAGGAGCTGTCAGCCATCTATGAATCAACAGGGCTTCAAAACTCAAAAGCCGGTTGATGTGCTATAAATCAGAGGCTGAGCAGGAAAAAAATCCTACCAAGACGAATAAAAAGGACCCATTTAGAAATGTGTAACCTTTCTGGTGAGAGACTAACTCCGTGATTTATTATCGCAAAGCCCTTTGCTCCTCCCTCTTCTATTATACATTCTAAGTATTGGAGGAAATGAATATGTCCAACAGACTGAATGAGCTAAGGCAGTGTGACTTCAACTCATGCATCACAATGGAGCGTGTGCAGCATTGTGTGCCGTGCTAAGTAACCTCCCAAATACACACATAGCGGTGAGGGACTACTGCGCTATCCAGTCTCCTGAGAGCATGGTTCCATTTCTGCAAGTATTTTCAGCAAAATATGCACACACAGTGGTCTGTGTTTCCAGTGCATTGTGTCAGGTCGGTATCGTGTTCAGGATTCAATCAGATGGTCTGCAACGCTTTGCCCAGAGCACTACAACAGGGATGTGTTTGTACCCAGCACCAGAGGGGGTCACGTGCTGACCTCATTGTGTGCAAAAGTAAGTGCGCTCTGCAGCATCAATGTGCAGCTCCCTTCCACATAGTGAGAAAGCAACTTATGTAAGCCCTTATAGCTAATAAATTGATTTTTCTGGCACAGATATCCTAGACAGAGACATTTTTTATCTTCACAAGTCAGTTCCAGAGAAACAGGAACCAGGGAAAGATGAAAATGGATCCCTTCTTTGAAAGCGGGAGGATTTAATATTTTTATCCCTAGAAAGGAACTGACATGCTTTATAATTCTGTGCTGCACCACCCCCTCTTCTCTTTTAGGGGACTATGTATTACAGTAGAATGGAGAACCATGTTGCAATGAAAAAAAAAAAGCATGTATCCTCTCTAAACGCAGAGGTTAACGTCTTATTTATGAGCTGTGGCCTCTGCGGTTGACATCTTGGCACAGACGTATCCCTGTTTTTCCGAAACAGAGCAAACAAAGGTGATCCAGGACGGAAAGATCCATCTTCTGCTGTCTTCCTCACAGTGTCGTGGCCATATGGAATTCTCATATCCCCCACCTGGAGCTTCAAAGATTGCAGCTGCCCTGCTTTCTTTCACCAGTACATTAACTCCTGCAGCCTTTGCTGCTTCTCTAGAACAGATGCAGCCAGATGAAAACAAAGCCAGAAGGCCAAGAGGTTAATCACACTCATCTAGAGGTCTTTGCACTGTTGCCAGGTGTGTCACACTTAAAGTGCACTTGGCTTCCTTTTGTTCTTGCTCTTTCACTTATACCTTTCACACCAATAATGGTATGTGTTTGTGAGCACGGAAAAAAAAGTATGATGGATTTTGTTGCCACTAAAATGTCAAATGTACGTGCAGAATGGGCAGGAAATGAGTTAAGTGAGGATTCTGTAAATTATGAATGGTTATTAGTTTTTGTGATCACATTATTTATGTTTTATGCTGCGTTTTATTGAGTCAGTGTCTCTGAGTTGCTAAAATAAAGTTGCTGCCAAAGAGGTATTACCAAGCATCTCGGATTGTTTCACCTGTCTATCTTGTCATTTTGTGTCAAAAGTTTCTTATAATAGTTATATTAACAAATTTGTGACATTTAATTTCACACAATGGACCAACATGTGGTCGCTCTACCTTATGTCATGGATTGTCTTACATTTCTGCCTACATGTTTTTGTGGTAACTATTTCTTCTCCTTCACTGGTTTGTTACATTCACATTGTAATTCAGATGTTTTTTTTTTTTTTTGTAAGGCCAGGGCTGTATAGCAATAGATCATCCAGCATTCTTGCCGTTGGCATTGTATTTTACAACCAGCAGGGCAAATAACTTTTTTAATTTTAACATTAAGTGATATTGTTTTGGTATAATCAGCTCATGTGAAAAAAAGAGTGATGCGTGTTAAAGACGATGAAGCTTTCTCTAGGCCTTAGCCTTGGCCAGTGCTGCTGCAGTTTAATTATTGTTAAGTTGGTTCCATGCTGACCGTTCGACTCAGGTCACAGTGGTGCATCGGTATGGTGATATGCCAATTTTCTGTTTTCAATGCATCTTCTCAGACACAGCTGCCTACATAGCTAAAGATTGTATTTTGCTCAGTGCTCTGAGCTGAGTTTGGCATGATGGCATTTGTTCTTTCTGCCCAAGGCCTGGTCTGTCGTAGTGTATCAGGCCATTCGGCAGACACGACTCACATATGAACCTTCTTGGTAATAGCATAAAGAAGACGGAGGAGTTTAACGCTCATCACCCAGAAATGCATATTAAAGTGTTCTTTTCCGTCTGCCTCGTGATCTACTTTATACTCTGCAGCAGTTACAATGCTTTGGCCTTTCTGTTTATTTTCTTGAGCTGCAAGCTACGGGCTTTTTTTTTTGTCCTCCTCAATGCCAGTCATGGTTTCCCATTGATTCCTTTATACAAGCACTGATTTATGTTCTGCAGAAGATTTTCCCAGAAGTTATGTGGCATTTAGGACAAAAATGTTGGATTCTGGCTTAAATGATTTTGTATTTCTTCAACAAACCATGATGAACAGCAAAAAATGTATGTGAATTAAACAGCTTCATTAAACTGATGAGTGCTTTTACGTACCGGTACTTATTTTCTCAGATTTTTCTTTCTATTGCCAGCTTTCTGCTCCCACTGACAGTTTCATCTCATATACTGACAAATTTTCAAAATCAAATCCATCAATAGATGTCATTGAGAGACCTGCCATTTACTGACAGACTCACTATAACATCATTTCTCATCCTGGGGCCTTTGTTCAGCATCCTGTCTCACACAAGGCCCAGCAGCCAGTGCGAGGGTGGTATTCTGTTTGACATGTGGGTGCAGATGCTAAATGACAATGACACAAAGAGAGAGCCCACCATGCAGGTCCTGACAGGGCTGTTTTCCATAGAGGAGAGGCTTTACTTGACATAAAGGTTCAACCCAGAACCAGATTACAGCCCCTCTTTTGACACCTCTTTTTCCCATTTTTGAAGTTTTCAATTTTCCTGAGTAATAGAGACAGATTGAAGCTCTCTAAGGTGTTTTTTTTTTGTCTTGCCGTTATTTGAAGTTTAAATTCCTAAAGTGTTTTTATGTTTAAGTAAAATTGTTTAATTTAATTAAAAACAGTCTCTTCAACTCGACTATTTAAATGTCGGTTTATTTAGAAGTTTGGAATTAAAGCACTGACTTAACACAAATCTACTCTAATGTATCTCAAAGTGTACCATTACTGCTGAAATAATTCCTAAAGTAATTTGAGTTCCTTGGTTGCTAAGACAACCAATTACAGCAGAGCTACAGTATGTACTGTCAACTGTGTGCCTGTTCTCCTACTGTAGTTGTCCTGTATTAGACAGTCTGCCAAATGCCTCAGGAGTTAGTCAATGATAAAATTCATAATGGAGTTTCAGCTTACCTTGTAACCATTTCCTCCTGTGCTTTGGAGGAGGAATTCTTTGTTATAGCGATGGAAATAACTTTGTTTCTATGGGATACCTTTTCTTGAAATGTGTTGACAAAGGAGCCATACTCATGTTACACAGTTTTAAGTTTTGGAAACTTGTCTTTCTTGCCTAGGTGTGTCAGAGCAGCTTTTTTAAATCTGCATCACTCATGTTTGTACTTGTTCAGTTACTGTATCATCTGAGAGTTGTAATCTTACAGGAATAATCTTTGTTAAAGCCTTGTCACAGCATCTTTCAAATGTTCCTTACTTATGTCTGCAGAATGTATTGCAAAACTGTAAACTGTATAGACAAGTTGAGTTGTCCGACATGTATGGAAGGCTAAAACAGTCGGAAATAAACACCAGAAAATGTTGAAATTATGTTCCCTGTACAGGAAAGGTTATAATTACATAATGGCCTTAATTCAAAGCTCTTTTCTACAAAACTTTGTTGTTCACCTCGTGATTGTGTGGGATCCATTATCTAGGAGGTTAGCGTGGCCTGATTTGCTGCTAGGTGAATAAATTAAATATAAATGTAGGGTATTCAAAAGCTTGAGTGGAGTCTGTGAGAATCTGCCTCTTTGAACCCAGCTGTGACGACTATACAGATGAAACTGAAGTTCTCTGTTGCACAGTCACCGGTGATACTGGTCCACCTGTTACCATTGTGACGACGAGGATGATGACAATGAGTCATTCCTCTGTTTTACTTGTTGTTGCCGTCTGTAGGTTGTTCATCAGTACCGTATCTGAGAATGTCCTATTTTACAGGTTTTATATACGTAGGTTAAATGTTAGTATATGGATGAAAAAACAGATCATTATTTGATAGTGTTCATCCACTCCAGCTTTGAATTCAGAGTTCTAATAAATGTCGATTTATCTAACAAGTAAGACATTGTTGTTATTCTTATGCGTTTGGAACCTTTTAGTTTTTTGATTGAAGTTTTACAGACATAAATTGCAACCTCTTTCCAAGACATAATTTTGGAATGTCCTACATTACTCCCACATTTTCAGAACAATTTTCCTGTACCCAAACGCAACAATAAAGTAATTTTTGCTACAATGAGAACCAAGACAAACTTCTTCCAAAGAACGATAATTAAAGCACATGAGGCAAAGATTCTTTTCACTGGCCTTGATTGGAAGTAGCAGAATAGTTGTAACAGAAGTGACCTTGCCTTTGGTGAGAAGAGGTTAAAGTTATTAAAATGATATGTCCTCTCTCTCCAGTATACGAGTGCTTACTTTTATTATTAATGGTCCAAAACATAAAGGACTGACACTGACCTTTTAAGTACACGCAGACACCAATGGCTTATGAATCTGTCACTATTAAAGGGAAATGGAAGAGGTCTGCGTTCACATACACGTTGTTTCCATGTCAGCAAAAAATGGAAGGATTCCTTTTTATAGTTTAGAATGAGTTTTACCAGCTTTTTGCTCTTTTAACAGCAGCATTTCAGACACCATCTCTTTACAACACAGCCGCATTTCTGTTAAAAAGGCACTTCATGCTCACCATTAGGAAAGATATGGATTTAGTGTACTGCCTAGAAAAAAACTCTCTGTATCTCCAGACAAGTGCTGAATGAAGTGTCAGCTATAGCTATTAGTGGCCTAAAAGCCTAACATTTTCTTCAGTTTTATGCACTTTGGTGTAACTTTGTGTACTCTAAAGCACCACAAAGTTAGATGATACAGGTTCTGTCATTATGTGAACTTTCAGCAGAAACTACCGTAAACCTGCTGCTGATCACATCCCCTCTACCCACAGGAAAGGTTGACTCATCAAAAGAGGGCTCAGCCTCCTTGGGGTTAAACTTAACAATTTTGTTCTTTTGACCTTCTGCCGTTTATTTATAGTCATAACCTAGGGAGACATTGAAGCCAAGCCTTTTGTTTCTCCTCATCATATGATCTTTTGACTGTCACAACATCCCCCTGTGCACCTTGTCATTTCTTGCTGCAGAGCTGAAATTCCACCCCGCTTCTTCTCCGAGAGCTCGCTGCTGAGATAATTTTCTCTTATAGCCTAGTCATGTAAAAAGGACACTGACCCAGGAAAAAGCTTCCTTCTTAAGAACAAAAGTATCAGTGACTACACAGACATCCCCGTGTAAAATTCTAAGAAGGCCATTTGCCTTTGTTTGAGGGAAGCTGAATTTTGTACATTCATGTTAGGATGCACTATTTGACAACAGGTGAGAAGTGTCTGAAATGCCTGCTGCCGAACACATGCTGTTTCCTGTGACAGCTTCATCTGTGAAACCATATTCTCCAAGGACTCAAAGCCTGCCCAGGGATCACTGAGACCGTTTAAGATTACATGTCTGCTGGCAGGGAGCAGCAGATAGGTGAAAATAATTGGCTTCATCACCACCGCCAACCACCCCCCCCATTCCCCTTTTATTCCTGGCAGTGACAACAGCGAGCTTACAAGGCACGTTTAAAGGGGCCCAGCTTCCCAACACCCACCTGAGATGCTCATCTCATCTGCTCTGATGCTTCTGCTCAGTTCCTGTGGTATATAATAGAAGGTACCCCTCTACCCCCTGCTGATTGGGTGTAAAAGAGGTTGAAGACCTAGTTTCATGCAATTAGTGGAGGAATGCCAGATGCTAATGAAACACAGAAGTGTTGGATGAGATTGTTGGGACCACGGGAAGTAAAAAGAGGATGTTTGCCCAGAGGAAGAGTACCACTGTGCAGTATATGAAACAATAAACTGGAATAGACATGGGGGAAATTATCCACACGCAGCATGCATTGGGGTCTAGGGCTTATTAAGGAGTGGCATTGTGGGAAAGTGAGGCTGCTCAGCATAATAAGATAAATATTATTGAAGTAACACAGACAGTTGGGTGCAGAGGAGCACACGGGGGGAAACAATGGCGAATGGGTATTTCTGTAGTAATTAAACTCTAATTTGTGTTGACAGCAGATACAGTGATTCTTTCACAGGACTCAAACAAATCTGATTGGTGACTGCGGGGAGGAGGAGACCTATTGTAGTAACACAAAGCATCTTAGAGGGGACAAAAAACAGGATATCAGAACTTGTGGATTTATTGTGGATGCTTTAAATGTCATGTTTTGAATGTGTGATGCTCAGTATGGGCTTCTCTGCCAACACTGTGTGTGTGTCAGACTCCAGAGGCATCTTAATAAGCCCTGGCAGATTTCCAGATTGTATAAATTAAGTGCAGAAAGACTCATGTGTAAGTAATTTGACTTGTTTATATACTTTGCCATTTACAAACCACCCAAGTAAGTCTGTTAGATGATCATTTTGTTGTTTGTTAGAGTCAGCTTTTAAGTAGTGTTTAGTTAAGGCTGCAACAAATTGTAATTTCCCTATTGATGAATTTGTCAGCATTTTCTTTCTAAGTGGAATAAATCATATAGTGGAGAAGAAGTATAGTGAAAAATATATTCAAGATGCACCAATATAAAACATAAAGCAGCACATTTCTGCACATTAGAGGAATTAAATCAACAAATGTTTGTTTTTCACTCGATAAACGACTTGAAAGATCATCAAAACTTTTGCCAATATATAAAATCACTCAGCTTAAACCTTCAACATCAATATAAACCTCAAGATACAAAAGAAATTGACTAATGTTGTCTGCATTTAAGTGAAGCTTTATTGTGCTTTTATTCTGAGTAATGTAGCTTATGTCTAAGTTTAACATGCTTAGATCCTCAATGTTTTATTTATATGATTCCTATCAAGTAAGCAACGTAAAATAAGCAGACATTGCAGAAATAAGGAGGCTGCTAGTTCAGCATTAGTTGGAGCTGTGGAATTATTCTTGGTTGGGTTAGTTGTGACCATATTAGCTACGAATTTGAGGTTACAAACTGCACAGATCACATTGAAGCAACACAGAAAAGCCTTCTGTAAGTGCTGAAGATGCACTGAATTAGAGGGGACCATTTGTGAATTCTCCTTCTTTTCTTCTTCTTTATGAACTTTTGGTGTGCCAAAGGTGTCTTAAGTTCCGTGTTGAGTGAGGAAGTTGTATTCAGTCAGTGGTTGGTATAATTCACATATACTTTGCTTATGTTCCTGAATATATATATATATATATATATATATATATATATATATATATATATATATATATATATATATATATATATATATATATATATATATGGGTGTACAGGCAGGATGGAACGGGTGGAGAAAAGTTTCACGTGTGATGTGTGATAGAAGAGTTTTTGCTAAAATGAAAGGAAAGGTGTACAAAACTGTGGTGAGACCAGCGATGTTGTTTGGTCTAGAGACAGTGTCACTGAGGAAAAGACAGGAGGCAGAGCTGGAGGTAGCAGAGATGAAGATGCTGAGGTTCTCTCTGGGAGTGACCAGGAAGGATAGGATCAGGAATGAGTACATCAGAGGGACAGCACATGTTAGAGGTTTTGGAGATAAAGTCAGAGAGGCCAGACTGAGATGGTTTGGACATGTCCAGAGGAGAGATAGTGAATATATTGGTAGAAGGATGCTGAGTTTTGAACTGCCAGGCAGGAGGCCTAGAAGAAGACCAAAGAGGAGGTTTATGGATGTAGTGAAAGAGGACATGAAGGTAGTTGGTGTGAGAGAAGAGGATGCAAAGGACAGGGTTAGATGGAGGCGGTTGATTCGCTGTGGCGACCCCTGAAGGGAAAGGCCGAAAGGAAAAGAAGAAGAAGAAGATATATATATATATATAAAAAAAATTGTCCCTCTCACCCTTGTAGGTTGGTATCTGTGTGTCATCCTCAAGCTCGGGTCCTCTACCAGAGGCCTGGGAGTCTGAGGGTTCTGCGCAGTATCTTAGCTGTTCCTAGGACTGCGCTCTTCTGGACTGAGGCTTCAGATGTTGTTCCAGGAATCTGCTGGAGCCACTCTTCCAGTTTGGGGGTCACTGCCCCAAGTGCTCCTACTACCACGGGGACCACATTGACCTTGAACTTCCACATGTGTTCCAGCTGCTCTTTTAACCCTTGATACTTCTCAATCTTTTCATGTTCCTTCTTCCTGATGTTGGCATCAGCTGGAATCGCCACATCTATCACCACTGCTCTCTTCTGCTCTTTGTCCACCACCACTATGTCCGGTTTGTTAGCTAGCAGCTGTTTGTCAGTCTGGAAGCTGAAGTCCCACAGGATCTTAGCCTTGTTGTTCTCAACCACCTTTGGTGGTATGTCCCATTGGGATTTGGGTACTTCTAGTCCATACTGGGTACAGATGTTCCTGTACACTATCACAGCTACTTGGTTGTGCCTCTCCATGTATGCTGACCCAGCTAGCATCTTGCACCCCGCTACCACATGCTGGACTGTCTCTGGGGCTTCTTTACATAGCCTGCACCTTGGGTCAGATCTAATGTGGTAGATATTGGCCTCTATTGCTCTTGTACTTAGGGCCTGTTCTTGTGCTGCTATGATCAGTGCCTCAGTGCTGTCTGTCAGTCCAGCTTTATTCAGCCATTGGTAGGTCTTCTTGATATCAGCCACTTCCTCTATCTGACGGTGGTACATGCCGTGTAGGGGCTTGTCCCTCCATGTTGTCTCCCCCTCCTCCTCCTCTTCCTCCTCAGGTTTCTGCTGTCTAAGGCATTCACCAAGCAGTTGGTCTGTTGGGGCCATCTTCCTGATGTACTCTTGGATCTTTGATGTTTCATCCTGGACAGTGGCCCTGATGCTCACTAGTCCTCGGCCCCCCTCTTTCTGCTTAGTGTACAGCCTCAGGGTGCTGGACTTGGGGTGAAACCCTCCATGCATGGTGAGGAGCTTTCTAGTCTTAATATCTGTGGCTTCTATCTCCTCCTTTGGCCAGCTTATGATCCCAGCGGGGTATCTGATGACTGGGAGTGCATACATGTTGATGGCTCGGGCCTTGTTCTTGCTATTCAGCTGACTTCTCAGGACTTGCCTTACTCTCTGGAAGTATTTGGCTGTGGATGACTTCCTTGCGGCCTCCTCATGATTGCCATTAGCCTGTGGGATTCCAAGGTATTTGTAGCTGTCCTTGATGTCTTCTATCCTGCCCCTTGGTAGGTCAACCCCTTCAGTTCTGATCATCTTGCCCCTTCTAGATACCATCCGGCCACATTTGTCTAATCCGAATGACATCCCTATGTCGTCGCTGTAGGTCCTGGTGGTGTGGATCAATGAGTCAATTTCTCGCTCATTCCTGGCATACAGCTTGATGTCATCCATGTAGAGGAGGTGGCTGATTGTTGTCCCGCTTCGGAATCGGTATCCATAGCCACTCTTTGTGATGATGTGACTGAGGGGGTTCAGGCCTATGCAGAACAGCAGTGGTGATAGTGCATCCCCTTGGTATATGCCGCACTTGATGTTAACTTGGGCAATTGGCTTGGAGTTAGCCTCTAGGGTTGTCTTCCACATCCCCATTGAGTTCTGGATGAAGGCTCTTAGTGTCCTGTTGATCTTATACAGTTCCAGACATTCCAGTATCCATGTGTGTGGCATTGAATCATAGGCTTTCTGGTAATCTATCCAGGCGGTGCACAAGTTGGTCTGCCTGTTCTTACAGTCTCTGTGTACTGCTCTGTCCACCAGTAGCTGGTGCTTGGCTCCCCTGGTGTTACTACCAACTCCTTTTTGTGCCCCGCTCATGTATTGAGCCCACTCATCTTAGCCGCCATGATGCCTGACAGGAGCTTCCATGTCGTACAGAGACAGCTTATTGGCCGGTAGTTGGATGGTGTAGATCCCTTCTGTGGGTCTTTCATGATCAGGACTGTCCTGCCTTCAGTCAACTATTCTGGGTGCGTCCCATCCCTTAGCAGCTGGTTCATCTGTGCTGCTAGACGCTCATGGAGTGCTGTCAGCTTCTTTAGCCAGTATGTATGGATCATATCGGGGCCCGGTGCTGACCAACTCTTCATCTTTGACACTCCTTCTTGGATGTCTGCCATTGAGATGGTTACTGGTTCTTGTTCTGGGAGGCAGCTGTGGTCAGTCCTCAGGTCCACTAGCCACTGGGCATCAGTGTTGTGTGATGCTCCTCTTTCCCGTATGCCCTTCCAGTATTTTTCCACCTCAGCTCTTGGTGGGTCTGGCTGGCTGCTATTTCCCTGCCACTGAGAGTACACCTTTGCTGGTTTAGAGGAGAAGGTCTTATTTATTCTCCTGGCCTCCATCTCCTTGGTGTATCTCTTCAGTCGGGTAGCCAGAGCTGTTAGTCTCTGTTTGGCAATTTCGAGTGCTTCAGGTATGGAGAGCTTGCTGTATTTCCTGGGTACCCCTTTATTCACCATATTCCCCTTCTGCAGCTCGGCTAGCTGGCTGACTTCTCTCCGTGTCGCCTTTATCTTGGCCTCTAACCGTCTCTTCCATGAAGGGTATTGTTTGTCATGCCCTGTGTTGATCTTATATCCCAGCATCTCGAGGATTACTGTTGCTGTACTGTGAATCAGCTTGTTGGTCTCAGTTATGTTCCCTGTGGGGATGGTTCTTATCGCAGCATTCACATCTTCTAGCAGATCTTCTGAAGGTACTTGACAACTTAGCTTTGGTATTTTTTGGAGGCTCCAGGTTTCCATTTGGGTCACGATCTTCCTTCTCAGGACAGCAGCTCTTGTGTTGAGGCTCTCTATGTCTCTTGGGGCTTGGTACCCAATCTCGGATTGTGGGGGGGATGGTGAAATCCCCCCGCTGACCTGGCGTCCTGGCTCCCCCTTGCCGTAGCATTGTTGTAGTATTTCATCGATCTCTAGTTGTGATAGCAGTTTTCCCTAGCAACTGACGCGGACCTTGTTAACCCGGGCGACGTCCGAGCCGGTATGACTCTGTCTGTATTGTGTTCACTCATTGTTGAGGTAGGCTGGTATAGCATTAAGGGTCTTGCCCAAGGACCCTCACTGGATAGTGTCCGCCATGTCTGGGGTTCGAAACCACGCCCTCCTGCATTCCAGGCCACGCCCCTCCTGTTTTTTTTGTGTCTGGGATGGGCTGCATTGGGTGCCTCAAGGAGTGTTGTTTTTATCAAGAGAGGAGGGAGGACAAGGCCTCATCCACCTGGCTAGTAGAACAGCCACGTTCAGATTACAGTTCATCCAGCGGTTTCTTACCGGACCAGCGGATCTGACGTGGAGAGAGGTAGCCAGCTGCATATTCAAACGTGTGAGTAACTTGGGACTGGATGCTGCACTGTTTTTAATGGATTCTAAGCTTCTAAAGTTAAATGGTTTACCTCCTTTCTATCATGGTGTTTTTAAGTCATGGGCCCTTTTTAAAAGAAGCCCAGGGAAACGCTCTGACTCTCTGTTCTGGTTACTGAAGGAACCACTAGTACATGGAGCCAGGCTGGATGTCTGCAGTGGAGCCACACCTGGGCTGTCTGCAGCGCTTTGCAGAACCAGGACCCTGACCCTCCAGCAGCTGGTGGACAACACCGGGCCAGCGTTGGCGGATGCCCAGGTTGTGAGCTCCCTGCTGAACATCCAGTCCACCAGGGTGGCTCAGAGGGTGCTACAACTGTGGAGGCAAAGACTCTCCGGGAAGGAGAGAAGCCTCCTCCTGGACTATAGTACAGGGACTATGCCGTACAGCAAAGATCCTTTCCCTGAGGTCCACATCAGTCCCCTGTTTGGGGAGCTGGAGGGTCCCCTCCTCAGAGATGAACGGCAAATCAGCCTGCACACGGCCAACAAAAAAGTACTGTACAAATACTGTGTCAAAGTAATCAACAAGAGAAACCTATGTAACAGAGCGCCCACTGCCTGGGCCAGCAAGATGATGGGAAATGGACCTGACCCACAGTGGAGACTTCTATACAAACCTCCCCTCAAGAAAAAAACAGCCGACCTCCAGTGGAGAATTTTACACGGTGCCATCAGTTCCAATGCTTTTATCTCTGTTTTTAACCCTGCTGTGTCCAGCCAGTGTCCCTTCTGTCCCCTTCGTGAGACAGTCTTTCATGCTTTTAGTGAGTGTGGGAGACTTGCAGTGCTCTTCACTCTTCTAACGAATGTTTTTAATCTGTTCAGTGAAAATTTTAGTGTGAGGAAATTCGTCTACGGTGCTGGGTACAATACATCGAATCAGAGAAAGTGGCAACTTTTAAATTTTATCTCTGGAGAAGCAAAACTCGCAATTTACATGACCAGGAAGAGAAGAATTGAAAACAATACTGTTCAAGACGCAGCTACTGTTTTTTGCTGTAACATCAGATATCGCTTAAAACTAGAATTTGGTTTCTATAAAATGACAAAAGACCTAAATAACTTTAGGAACATCTGGTGTCACAAAAATGTCCTATGCACCTTAATTGATGATCAACTCAATTTTGCAAACTTCCTGATATCATGCACTGATTTTAGATTGTATTTCCTCTTACTTATTGGTTTTTAGTGTTTCTGAAGCTCTTTAGTGTTTTCATCTAATGTAAAATTGTAAAATGTTTTGAATGTGATTAAAGTGTTTTTGAGAAAGTAAAAAAAAAAGTCTTCTTCTTCTTCTTCTTCTTAGCTTCCTCTGGAAAACTATGGAGGGGTTTGGGTTCAGCACCGGTTTTATTGCCATGATCCAGGTGTTGTACAGTGACGTTGAGAGTATACTGAAGTTTAACGGCAGTTTGTGTGCCCCCTTCAGAGTGCACCGGGGCATCCGGCAGGGCTGTGCTCTGTCTGGGATGCTCTATGCACTCTCCCTGGAACCCCTCCTCTGTAAAATCCGCAAAAGCATCGACGGTTTAATTTTACCTGGTGTTAGAGAGAGCATTATTTTATCTGCCTATGCTGATGATGTTGTTGTTCTTATCAAAGACCAAAGAGATGTTGATGTTTTGGTGGGTCTAACACACTCATTCAATGTTTTAACTGCTGCAAAAGTAAACTGGAGCAAAAGTGAAGCCCTTGCTGTTGGTGAGTGGAATGGCAACCTCCCGGTTCTTCCTCAAAACCTGTGTTGGAAGACTGACGGTCTCAAATATCTCGGTGTGTACCTGGGAAATGAGACAACAACCAGGAAGAATTGGGAAGGCGTCATTGAAAAAATAGAAAGAAAACTTAAAAAATGGAAATGGTTGCTCCCCAGAATGTCGTACAGAGGTCGAGTTTTAGTGATAAACAACCTGGTAGCCTCACAGCTGTGGCACCGCTTGGCCTGTATGGACCCTCCATCAGGGTTTCTGGCCCAAATCCAGACCAAACTTGTTAACTTTTTCTGGGATGGGCTGCATTGGGTGCCTCAAGGAGTGTTGTTTTTATCAAGAGAGGAGGGAGGACAAGGCCTCATCCACCTGGCTAGTAGAACAGCCACGTTCAGATTACAGTTCATCCAGCGGTTTCTTACCGGACCAGCGGATCTGACGTGGAGAGAGGTAGCTAGCTGCATATTCAAACGTGTGAGTAACTTGGGACTGGATGCTGCACTGTTTTTAATGGATTCTAAGCTTCTAAAGTTAAATGGTTTGCCTCCTTTCTATCATGGTGTTTTTAAGTCATGGGCCCTTTTTAAAAGAAGCCCAGGGAAACGCTCTGACTCTCTGTTCTGGTTACTGAAGGAACCACTAGTACATGGAGCCAGGCTGGATGTCTGCAGTGGAGCCACACCTGGGCTGTCTGCAGCGCTTTACAGGACCAGGACCCTGACCCTCCAGCAGCTGGTGGACAACACCGGGCCAGCGTTGGCGGATGCCCAGGCTGTGAGCTCCCTGCTGAACATCCAGTCCACCAGGGTGGCTCAGAGGGTGCTACAACTGTGGAGGCAAAGACTCTCCGGGAAGGAGAGAAGCCTCCTCCTGGACTATAGTACAGGGACTGTGCCGGACAGCAAAGAGCCTTTCCCTGAGGTCCACATCAGTCCCTTGTTTGGGGAGCTGGAGGGTCCCCTCCTCAGAGATGAACGACAAATCAGCCTGCACACGGCCAACAAAAAAGTACTGTACAAATACTGTGTCAAAGTAATCAACAAGAGAAACCTATGTAACAGAGCGCCCACTGCCTGGGCAAGCAGGATGACGGGAAATGGACCTGACCCACAGTGGAGACTTCTATACAAACCTCCCCTCAAGAAAAAAACAGCCGACCTCCAGTGGAGAATTTTACACGGTGCCATCGGTTCCAATGCTTTTATCTCTGTTTTTAACCCTGCTGTGTCCAGCCAGTGTCCCTTCTGTCCCCTTCGTGAGACAGTCTTTCATGCTTTTAGTGAGTGTGGGAGACTTGCAGTGCTCTTCACTCTTCTAACGAATGTTTTTAATCTGTTCAGTGAAAATTTTAGTGTGAGGAAATTCGTCTACGGTGCTGGGTACAATAAATCGAATCAGAGAAAGTGGCAGCTTTTAAACTTTATCTCTGGAGAAGCAAAACTCGCAATTTACGTGACCAGGAAGAGAAGAATTGAAAACAATACTGTTCAAGACGCAGCTACTGTTTTTTGCTGTAACATCAGATATCGCTTAAAACTAGAATTTGGTTTCTATAAAATGACAAAAGACCTAAATAACTTTAGGAACATCTGGTGTCACAAAAATGTCCTATGCACCTTAATTGATGATCAACTCAATTTTGCAAACTTCCTGATATAATGCACTGATTTTTGATTGTATTTCCTCTTACTTTATTGGTTTTTAGTGTTCCTGAAGCTCTTTAGTGTTTTCATCTAATGTAAAATTGTAAAATGTTTTGAATGTGATTAAAGTGTTTTTGAAAAAGTAAAAAAAAAAGTCTTCTTCTTCTTCTTCTTCTTCTTCTTCTTCTTCTTCTTCTTCTTCTTCTTCTTCTTCTTCTTCTTCTTCTTCTTCTTCTTCTTCTTCTTCTTCTTCTTCTTCTTCTTCTTCTTCTTCTTCTTCTTCATTTGCCCTTCTCTCTCTAGAATGCTCCACTGCCTAAGTGTCAGTAGGAGTTTTAAATAAATAATGACTGTATGTGCTTATCAGATGACAGTTGTGCATTCTCTGCACCCTTCCCTATTCTCCTCCTGAAAGTTCAGGTTTGAGCTCTGACAGGAAAGACAAGTCCCTGCCTGCAAATACAGCATAAAGCCAACTGCCTCTTAACCTGTTGGAACAGTCATAATAAGACGGGCTCAGTACTCTGAATAGGCATGTTGTTCAGCTGTTGCCATGTGAATTTTTATCACATAAATCACATAATCCTGAACCTACACAGTTTACACAGACCTCAACATGTGCTCAACGTCTCATTGTGGATGTTGAAGGAAAATAGTGGGATCCAACAAAACTGTCACCTTGTGGAGCCTCTAGTAAAACATGCACTAAAGCCATTTGCTTGGCACAAAAAGGGAGAAACAGATGGGTAAGGGAATACTCGCTTCCCAAACAGTGTAGCTCTATTATCGCCTACATTGTTTTTCTCTGGAGGCACACTGTCCTTGGTACAGATGTTGAGATTCCATGTGTGGTTAGAACATTTTCACAGGCTTTCAGAGACACTGTTTCTCATGGACAATGTAGAGGGATGGGCACTGAGTGGTTGTCAACCCTTGAAGGTTGTTTTAACAGAGCGGAGACTGAGGTTTGTTTGGCTGGCAGTGCAGTTTGCTGGGGTTTCAACCATCTCATATTGGCCATGTCGTGGTTACTAAAATGTGTAGAAATTACATGTGACTCTGGCCAGAGAGTAAGCTGCAGCAGAAGGGGAGGCCACACCCTGCTCGCCCACATGTCTGCACCAAAAAAATAAAAATAAATGGATGGATGGATGACATCAGCTGTGGAACGAGCTGTTGAACCGGTTGTAATCTAAAAAGGCCGTTAAAATCACCCTTAGGGGATTTGGAATGGTGTGTGTGCAAAAGAGGGAGTGTTAGTCTATTGTGTATTTCCATAAAGGATTTGTGTTTGAGTTTGAGAGAAGTGTGTTTTACTTAGACAGAGCTAAGGCCGGGGATTAGTTTGGTTGAGTTTGCACAAGTGGAGCCTGCCATTGCTAAATAGTTAACAGGGTCGCAAATGTGTTGTCCTGTGGTGATAGTGGTGGTGGGCTGATTTATCTGTGTGAGTGATTCACTTCCATGCAGGTCGTGTCATGCAAGGAAGAACTGCCCTGAATAGTAAGCCCATTGTTTGTCCATAAGATTATCCAAGATAGGGTGGCACAGTGGCGCAGTGGATAACACTGTCGCCTCTTAGCAAGAATGAAATGTTTGCCAAATGAAAGACAAACAACCGCTCACGCACACACTCACACCAACGGGCAATTTAAAATTGATCAGTTCACCTAAAGTGCATGTTTTTGGAGGTGGGAGGAAGACGGACAATGTGACAGGATCATTTTTTTACATTGCACGGACAAACACAGGGTAGTTTTGATATTTCTGTTTCTTCCACCCTTTGTGCCAAACAGTATTTTATGTCTTAAATGCCCAACATTACAGATAACAGTACAAAATATTTTTTCTTACTCCAAGAATTGAATCGAAGCCAGATTACTGCTGTGACTAAACCTGTGTTACTCAGAGAACATGAGCATCAGGAACGAACGACGGCATTTTGGTAGAACAATTGAAGCAGAGACAAAGGCAACAGGAACACATTTACTCACCTCAGTATATTTACTTGTACGGTAGACATCTTCACCTGGAACATTAATTTGGGCAGTGTGGTGAGAAAACACAATGAGTTTCCCTCAGCTTTTGAAAGGCTGAACAAGGAATTTTCACACATTTTTTTAATTGTCAGGTGTGAATCTTGCAATAACTGCCATTATTATTTCACTTCCACCACCAAGGCACTTGTAAATTAAAAATGATATTGATATTTCTCAAATATTCTCAATCACTGATGTTCACGATGAGGTTAGCTAAGAAGAAGTGGGACAGACTGATCTATACAGGTTGGCAAGACAGAGAGACAGAAATGGGAAGGACGTGCAGCAGGTTAGGGTGATTAAGGATAGGGATGGAAGTCTATTGACAGGAGCCAGTAGTGTGATGGGAAGATGGAAAGAGTACTTTGAAGAGTTGATGAATGTGGACAATGAGAGAGAACAAAGACTAGAAGAGGTGACTGTTGTTTACCAGTAAGTAGCAAAGATTATTCAGGATGAAGTGAGGAGGGCATTGAATAGGATGAAGAGTGGAAAGGCAGTTGGTCCTGATGATATACCTGTAGAGGTTTGGAAGTGTCTATGAGAGGTGGCAGTAGAGTTTCTGACTGGGTTGTTCAACAGGATCTTAGATAGTGAGAAGATGCCTGAGGAGTGGAGGAGAAGTGTGCTGGTGCCCATTTTTAAGAACAAGGGAGATGTGCAGAGTTGTGGCAACTACAGAGGAATAAAGCTGATGAGCCATACAATGAAGTTATGGGAAAGAGTAGTGGAAGCTAGACTAAGGGCAGAAGTGAGCATTTGTGAGCAGCAGTATGGTTTCATGCCAAAAAAGAGTACTACAGATGCAGTATTTGCTTTGAGGATGTTGATAGAAAAGTACAGAGAAGGCCAAACGGAGCTGCATTGTGTTTTTGTAGATCTGGAGAAAGCTTATGACAGTGTGCCCAGAGAGGAACTGTGGTATTGTATGAGGAAGTCTGGAGTGTCAGAGAAGTATGTTAGAACGATGCAGGACATGTATGAGGACTGTAAGACAGTGGTGAGATGTGCTATAGGTGTGACAGAGGAGTTCAAGGTGGAGGTGGGACTGCATCAGGGATCAGCTCTGAGCCCCTTCTTGTTCGCTATGGTGATGGACAGGCTGACAGACGAGGTTAGACAGGAATCTCCATGGACTATGATGTTTGCAGATGACATTGTGATCTGCAGTGAGAGCAGGGAACAGGTGGAGGAGAAGCTAGAGAGGTGGAGGTTTGTCTTGGAAAGGAGAGGAATGAAGGTTAGCCGCAGTAAGACAGAATACATGTGTGTGAATGAGAAGGACCCAAGTGGAAGAGTGAGGTTACAGGGAGAAGAGATCAAGAAGGTGGAGGATTTTAAGTACTTAGGGTCAACAGTCCAGAGCAATGGAGAGTGTGGAAAAGAGGTGAAGAAGCGTGTACAGGCAGGATGGAATGGGTGGAGAAAAGTGTCAGGTGTGATGTGTGATAGAAGAGTTTCAGCTAAAATGAAAGGAAAGGTGTACAAAACTGTGGTGAGACTAGCGATGTCTGGGCTTGCGCTAGCCATTCGCTACTTTGCCATAGGCAAACTAAATTCCAGATTGGCTACAAGGTTTTTAGACTGTGTAGCCACAGTGGCGTTCTTATTTTTACGGAAAAATGGCTAAAACTTACAATGCGCTCTGTGGCCACTGCTGCTTCAAACAAAGTATTTTACATTAAATGTCTCCATACTAGTAAAAACTACTGAATCCTCGGTTATTTTTCTATTGACCAGCTCTCGAACAGATGCGTCTGAATTATAGAGCAAGAGACAACACCGACAATAAAAGAGGAGGCTGAGATGTTACCTTGTTTTTACAGAGCACATTACGATGACACATTTTATCGCACAGAATTATTTTAAACAACCCACATACACATTAATATGTTGCTTGTTGCTGCATATTGTAATCCTGTGGGCTGTTTACTTGTTCTTCTTTACACCTACATTACAGAGAGCTATTTGTACTGAATGGCACATCTGCTTTCTACATCTGTGAAGCGGATGCCAAGGATGGAAACCAGGTGTGCTACCAAAAAGACCTAAGTATTACATGGAGACCCCTCTTTAGCTCTCACCACTCCCTCACAGATGAATCTAGATTCAGAGCTACAACACGGTCTGGTAAAGTTCTGCCTGATCAACAAGTTAGCTACATTTAAAAACTCTGTTTTATAGGATCAAAAAACTCAGTACTTTGTTTCTGTCTTGGGTTTGATAAGGACACATGCTTGTCAAAGGAATTTTAGCCTTCCACCATTTTTTTGTCGTATGGGCCACCATTAAGTACATTTTCAACTCAACTTTCAGTTCAAATCAATTACAATCAAAACCATCCAGATAGAGCACCATCGTACTCTCTCTGGATGGCGAGAGATTATTTTTGAACTGTTGGAGCCAAAGAAAAAAACTTCATATCTCATACATGCAAAGATTATGCATTGCCTTGTAACCAAGATGTCTCATACCATATGAGCACCTTGAGCTGGACTCTGAACATTTGCAATACTGTGTGAAAACACAAAGTTATCTTTTTTACACACAGAAGATACTAATATATTTTGCTTAAAAGAAGGTTGTCTTAACGAAATGTATCTGTCATCACCGTTGAATACCGTTTTTTTTTTCTGAGCAAAACAGAAAAATAAAAACAGGACCACACATTCTCCGTTGTAAATACAAGCCTTGTTTACTGTCAACAACAGTCCTGGCATGTTAATTGTCTGAGCATTTTGGCAGTGATCTCCAAAGGAAGTATCTCAGCTCATGTTTACGTAACATAAAGGTATAAAATAGAAAACAACACACTGGAATATGATTCTCATTAAAACCTTGTTTAAACTGATGAGCATGTTCATTTTTCCTTTGCTCATTAACTATTGAAATTTGCATGGGAGTGAATTAAATGTAGACATCGACCGGAATATAATGTGTCACACTCAGGAATAATTGCACACTATTACAATGTAAATGCATATTTTGCTTGATGGTCCTTCACTGTCCTTTAATTAGCTTAATTAAATCATTCAAATGTGTTCTCATTGTGGTCTATAAATAAGTCACATTTTAATTCAGCTGTTCCTCAAGGATATTTTCTGCTGCTTTGGCTCCATAATGCATTTCTAAGCTGCACACTGATGCTCATATGAAAATTTGATGCTTGGTTTTCCCCCATTGCTGCACAGAGGCAAAACAAGTATCACCCCCTCACATTCCCATTTCAGCTGGCACCCCAGCTGTTTCACTGCTTTCTGTCCTCACCATCCACTCTAAGTCCCTCTCCATCATTCTCTATTTCCATTCTTCTCATTTCTTCAGATATATAAAAATCTATAAAAAACCTGGCTCTGTTTTTTTAAACTTCAGTGACAAACTGAAGTCTCCTCATGAAAAATTCACCCCTGACCTTTTAGGTGTCAGAGATTGTACAAACCCTGAAACATGATTTGTGCTTTTAAAAGGCTTTCCTGGGGGAAAACTGCCGCCCTATTCTGAAATACATTTAGGCCCCGTCCACACGATGCTGGAATTTTTTGAAAACGCAACCTTTTGAAAACGCATCGAAAACGATTCGCGGGACATGCGGAAATTCACGGTGTTCCTCCTGGAGTTCTCCCACCAGCAGACAGCGCATCCTGGTCTGACCCAGAACTGGCGTCGACGTCTTTGGCGAGGAACATGAATGAATGAACAAATAAATACATATATAAACTTTATGACACATAAATAAAGAAACAGACGAATAAATATTTAAGTGCAAAGCATGTTTATCAACGCATCTTTGACGTGGAGCTGTTATACATCAGAAAATAGTCGGTTTTAGCTCCGTTTGTACATGTAGATTTGGGTCACAGGCATGACGTCACAGCGGTTTTGGTCCCTTTGGTCCCAGGGACACGCCCCCCGGATAAAAAAAGTTGCAGATACACCGTCCACATGACAACGCAGACCCAGTGTTTTAAAAAAATATCCACCTTGGCAAGCGTTGCGTTTTCGTTCCGGATATCTGCGTTGTCGTGTGGACGGAAGGCGTAAACGCAACAAAAAAGTTGCATTTTCAAAAAGTTCCGTCATCGTGTGGACGGGGTCTTAGTGTTAGGGTTCGGTCACTTTTGACACTTCTCTTTTTCACATTAGCCATTCGTCCCATTAGCCAATTTGAAAGGACATGAATAGAAATAAATAGAACATTTTCTTTCTGATCTAAAACACACTGCTATTAGTGTAATTAGCTTGCCAAATGCTTAGAACTGTGGTGTTTACAGTGTGGGCGTTGCTTATTCCCACAGTAGAGAGCAGCATCATGCTAAGCACCTACTGTAAAAGGATTCAAAGACGGCAGAGGAAAAAGAAGTGCTGAAAATGAGACTCAGGGGAATGGAAGTGCTCTTCTTGTCATTATCATTCCACTGTTTATTTTTGTGCCTCATCCTGCCTTATAAAAGTCCTCTTCTTCTGTACCGGAATGGTAGGCGGCTCCTCACCTTGGATGTGACACTGGAAAGTGTGAATGAAAATTAAAGTGGATTCTTCAGTTGTTCACGGAAGCACAAGGAGGAAGTGTTTCACTAGCAAAGGCACCCCTTTGTTTGCCTATAGCTTCTGTTTCCCTGCCTCTGGCCCCTCAGAGGATCTGCTCCACAACGTTGTAAACCGTCCAGACTATAGACAATGTAAACATGGACAAGTCCAACCTCACAGTGATAGCCTCAGCCAGCAAGGTCAGTCAAGGACTATCTCAGCTACAGGAGACACACAGACACACAGACACACACACACACACACACACACACACACACACACACACACACACACACACACACACACACACACACACACACACACACACACACACACCAGGCAGTAATGCTGAACTGCTAGTTTAGCCCTCACCACACTGAACTTATTGAATATTTTGACGAGATGAAATTTAAATTTGTCTGCCTCACTGTTTTTATTCATTAGTAGCTCAAGGTTCAGAAGGAGGCCATATTGGGTCATTGAATTCTAAATGAACAAGAATCTTAAGTTTTCTCAACTTTAATCCTGTCTGTAGGTGTTTGAATCTAAATGACTTCTCATTCACTGGATCGTGAACTGCATGTAAAATGTTCCACTAATTACTGCATTAAGTTAATCTGCAGCAGCATGGAGTATTTCTCTTATCTGAACCTTCAGTGCTTTACAAAGCTGCGGATGAATGTTGTGGGTTTTTTTTTAGATACCTACAGGTTCAAGGGCATCTTTGTCAGATCTTCAAACAGGACTTGCAACACTTCTCCAGGAAAGAGTAGTAATAATAATCATTTTTCTGGTTGTAATAAGCTGCTATAATAAGGAGGAAATATGAGTAAGACAAACTTACAGCGTAAAACTTAAAGCTTTGAGGTGTTTGGTACAGCATGTCTGATTAGTTTGTCATTGTGTTTGAAAATGATAGATCCATCTGCGTCAAATTGCTGCCTCATATGTGGGGTTAACACCAAGCACCATAGCTGCACTGCATGTCCCACACTTCACAAAAGTTGGATCTTCCCAATCTCGTCTCACGGATTCAGGATTTCCAGCTGTTTGGGAAAAACCAAGGCCCAAAAGAATGTTGTAATTATTTTGACATTCTAATCATCTATGATGAATTTTTTTTACACTTAACAAACTTTACAATTTAGACATGATTGTTTTCTAAGTTCATTTATTTCTCTGGCTTTTGGAAATTATGCAATCTTTTTTCTTCCATAGAAAGTTAGGTTAACCAAGGAGGATATGAGATTGGTTCAGTTTCTTTGTGTGGTTGGTTGTTTCTGAGCAAAAGTTGCTTGACATTTTCACAATGAATATAATCAAGAGGTGAATTCATTTCGTTTTTCAATTTGAAGGATTCTTTAATATTGTTGGATAGGGCATTTTCATTATTTTGACTTTTAACTTTAGAACTATTCAAAGAACGTCCATCAAAAATAAGGATAAACCGTCTGCACAAACTCTTCCAAATGTTATGGCCTTGATAGAAGGTTGAAATACCTCCCTCTTGAAAATAACCATCGAATGCCATGTTCTTGATTCATATTAGTTTTCATGTTGATGCAACTCTGAGTACATATTGCATTTTTCTAAAGGCAGATTGTGTTTCTAAACACATTGATTCTATGCATATGTAGTTTCTTAACTGCACTGCAATCAGCAAATCAAATCTGTCAAACATTTCTGACTTTAACCCTCTGAGCTTAAACAACATTGTGGTCTGTTACAGCCCAGATTTTGATTGGTTTTTGACAGTTATGAAAGAAAAGAAGTGATTACTTTTTCCATTTTAGTTTCACTGAAAATAAGAAAATGTTGATGTGATTTTAGCTGAGGTCTGTACCAAGAAATCAAGTTCACTGATTTCTGCAGAGTATGATTTATAGTCTATGACATCCCTGCAGCACCAAGAAGCTTAATTTATAAGGACATATTTTGACACCTTTCACCTATATAAAGTACACCTCTGTGTACCTCTAGTATATGAGCTTTCTTACCATCACTTTACCAGTCATTCAAAACAAATGAAGCATATTTATTTCAACAATTCACTCATGATTACTTAAATTTACAACTTCACCATTATCAGACATTAGCTTTATCACACTAATGCAAGTCTCCTTTTTCGGGCACAGATAGCACTCATCCCACTGTTATCCAATCCAATTATACTGTCATCCACCCTAAGGCTAATCAAACTTTAATTCTCACATGGTGCCTCATTCTGTAATTGGTTTATGTAGTGAAACCAACAAACAGTGCATATCTAGACTGGTAATCCCCTGACAGCCACACATAGTGATTCTGTTAAATTACAAAAATAAATAAATGAATAAATAAATGAAGAAAAACAAATAAAAACTTCAGAGAACTTTGAAACATTCCAACTCTTGTTAGGTGACTGTGGAAAGCCAGTATAGACCTCCCTTCTTCCTCAATGAGGGAGTTTTTCCCCGCCACCGTCGCTTATGCTTGCTCTGGAGGGCATTGTTGGCTTTCTATCTGTAAAGCGCTTTGAAATGTCTTCTGATATAATTCAGCGCTATATAAATAAAAGTTGATTGATTGATTGATTTTAACAACCTATCATTACAGAAATATGTGTAACTGTCGAAATTAAAATGTTCTTCAGCCATGTTTCTCCTAACAACAAAGCCCGTCTCTTGTTATTTAATTGTTTAAGTGAAGTTGTAGCCTGAACTTGAATATGTGTATAAAAACATCTTGCCTCCAGCAAGGTCTAGATAGATCAGGTATGCAAATATTGTGAAAGGTTGTTGTTTGGAGACCTCAATGGTTGCCTCCTTCTTTGTTGTGTTAGATTGCACATGTTATAATAGTTGTTTGGCAAAGGTCTTGGACATTACCATTAAATGTGTTATCCATAAAATTAAACTGCAGTATTGACAAGGAAGAGGTTTGAATTTTTTTTTTTCTGACATTCTCAAAAGACAGCCCTCACAAATCTGAGGCATGTTCTTCATGCCTTTACAGGAACAAGAATTCATCTTTAGGGAATTCATCATGCCATTTTTAGGGGATTCTTTGTATAATAAGCCTGCAGAGGTTTTGGCAGCTTCCTCCACTGTGGGATTTTCTAGCTTCCTGTAAAAATGCACAATGGCCCGCCTGATTACTCTTGTAGGAACCCCTCTATGACCCCAGTAGGGTGAGCTATTATGGTGCCACTGGAGGTACGACACCATGAGCTTGCAAAGAGTGGAAAGAGAAGCATGACATAACCTCCCCAGTACACAGGGCGCTTTATAATATTTCTCAGCTGTGAAGGGTTAAGGTTATCATAAACCAACCAGCAGAAATCACCACATTGTGCTTTGAGACCAATAAATGGAGCTGATAGGCTCTCTAGATGAAACAGAAATGGTCTTAGGAAGTGTTCTGAATACTAGCCATCTCATCTCGCATACACACACTTACTCAGAAATCTCTGTTTAGATTGACTTGTGAAGCAAGTTCCCTGGAGTCTGAGAGCTCTTCCCACTGCCATCACAGGAATGACTCACTTTCAAATGTGAAATCTAAATCATGTCTGGGCAGGTATGGAGCATTGTTTGTCCCTCTCTACTTGAATTGAAACATGAGCAGCTGGCTGTGAGGACTGCAACTTTTACATCCTGACAGTGGAGATCCTTCAAGTGTTCACTGGTGTGTGTCCAAACTAACTGATATGAAGGTTGAGAGCCATCAGATGAGTTCAACAATGTTTCACACTTCCGCTCCAAATGGCTCGCCTGGTGGGAAAAAAAAAAAAAGCACAAACAACCTTGGAGTTGTGTCCTGTCACAGTTCATCAACCAAGCAAAGTCAAGCAGGCTGAGCTGTGGGAAAGAAGGGATCGTCACGTCAGCCTGTCCGGGCATGCTGACGCTACAGGGGAGTGGCAGCACATTAGCAAAGTGTGGACACTTCAGCAGCGTAGAGCTGGAGCAGTGAGGGTTTGTCCTTCACTCGCCTAATCAGCCAAGGAGGAGGGCACAGACCTGGCTGCCCTCTGTCCTGCTAACACACTGTCAATAAGGAACCGCCGTGCAAAATGTCTTGCTCGATATGGCCGTTTCTGCTTGGCCGGTCCCGCTGATAGAGGGCGGGCAACGCTTCTTCGTGTAGCATTCTTCTAACTAGGTCACAAGTTTCATTTTAGTGCAGCCGAGCGAGATGTTCTTGTAGCTAGAAAATGGATACATAAATATTAAACAGTTTTTAGTCATGTTTTTTCTCTTGCACAGCAACTAGATTAAAAAAGGGAAGATAAAATTGTATTCACAAGTTAAATTGCATTGTTAAATTATCGAGAATAAGATAATTGCTGAATAAAGCTTTTGGGTATACGATGCCCTGTTAATTGCTACACACCATCGAGGTTCACATCTCCCATGAAAGTCATATCTTTGATCACTAGTGGAAGAAAAAAAGGTGCAGTTAAATCTAAATGCATCTGCTATTAATGCTAGTTTGTTGGTCCACCTGCTTCCATAAGGAACAATAATCCAACTTAATAATGTGCTAGTCTTCTTCAGAAGACTCAGAGTAGAGTAATATTTTTTTAATGAAGACCTCCCCACTTGTTGTTGTTGACGTCAGTTAAAATTTTGATAAACTAAAAAAAAACATTTATGCCCTAACTAAGTTTATAATTAACAGCGAACAACAACATAAACTATTCAGAAACCACATTAGTAGTCATTCTGTTTACATACATCATCCTAATGTAATGGCCGTGGAGGGAAAGTCAATGTTATACAGAAACTGAACAGATGTTGATAACAAAGAAAAATGTCGGGCTGATATGCTAGTATGCTAGTATGTGTTTATTTCTCAGGTAATCTGTTCTGATATTGTTTTCTTTCTGCTCTTGTTGTTGTTTCACTTGCTTTGACAGAACTAGTTTATTTGGAGTGCTACATTTTTGAGTTATCGGACTTTAATAACAACTATTACAAAAAATATCACTGTATCATGCCATGTGTGTCATCTGGCAAAAATTCACTTATCTAACGATATCACAATTTTGAAGAAAAATATTACTCTTTCCAATGTCGTTCAGCTCTAGTATAAAGCATTTTTGCCTCTTTTCTGTACTGAACTTTCGCCTCTAGTATCTGCAGCTGCATTGACACCAACGCATCTATTATGCATGAAGGGCCGGCTATGTCATTGTACAGCATGTGAGCGCACAGTGAAGCTAACTTGGAACACATAAAAAAAACATTTTAGAGCCAAGTGTTGAAATCCTTCAGCCCACCGCTGACCTTCATTACTCAGTCATCCTTAACTTTCATTCCAATGCCTTGATGTTGTGGGACAGGTTTTAGCATTTTCAGACTGTATTTTATTCTAATACATTTTTGTACAGTGTGGCTTTATTTGTACCAAGCATGTAGAGAAATATGCCACTGTTAATGTTTTTTCATTAATGCAATGCTAATGAGTTGCTAGTTCTTAGCTTTTCTAATTACTTTTGCTTCAAAGCGGTGATGTATTGTAATTGTCAGTGTTTGTGTGTTCGTTCGTCCATTCGGTCGTATGTCTACCAAATATCCATGCAGCCGTTGCACTCAGAAAGATAAAACAAAAAGCACATTACTCGGGCGGCAAAGGGGATGTAAATGAGATGATAACCGACCTTGAGAAAACTAGGTCAAATTTCAACTTTTGTACACTCAGGAACCAAATTATGTAGAAAGACGAGGGAGAAGGAAAGTGTAAGACCATAGATCCAAACTAGTGCTTTGATCTACCTATGCACTAGCTTTGATCTATGGTCAAAGCTTGTGCACAGCTTTGATCAACCCTGAAAGGTCAAAGCTATGCACTAGTCAGGTACTACTTTCAGGGTACCCTGACCTACCCTGGAAGTAGGTCAGGGTAAGTCGCGGGATGTTGCTGTCTCTGCTTTGTTTTTTTCTGCTTAGATGAGCAGATGTAACGCCTGCCCTGTTGTGTATCTGTAGCCCCGTCACAAGGAGTTCAAGTTTGGCGATTAAATGATTAATGTTTTTTTTGTTTTGTTTATGTTTCTAATCATAAACATATCCATCATTCTGAAATTAATTCAAGGTGTAATTACCAAATGGATATGCTTGAAAAATTAATGCACAACAGCTTAAAATTAAAAATAACTTTTAACAATATGAAACCAGAGACTACGCCTACAAGCAGCGTGCCTGTCACAGCTCACTGCCCTTCATTTTACTCCGGTCTGGATTGGCCCATATGTTATTCCAGCATCTGCTCTAATACTTATGTCCACAAAAGTATGAGCTGAATCAACTTTGACTGCATACATGCAGTTTTATCAGTTGTCACTTCACCGACACTGAGCTTATTTTCAATTTTCTACTAGCTCTGCAAGGCTGGGATTACAGGTGTGTAAGTGTGGGAGCACAGGTGCACACAGGTTATTCAATCTGCCAAAGGCAGAGAGAATACATTTTCAGCCACACTTCTGTCATTTGTAAGCAGCAGATGTGTGTATTGTTAACTGACAGCAACTGAAAGCACTGGCATTTACAGTTTTGGTGGCAATAAATGCTTTCTAGGTGGAGTTGTATCCAGGCCACAGACAAAGGTGTGACCCTTGATGACAAATTATCTACCAGTCAATGATTTTGTGGTCTCTGGTGGTCAATAATAGCATGCTTGATAGAAAACAGTTAGTAAAACACTTTTGATGATTACCAAATTGTTTTTAATAAGCTTTCTTTTATTTTAATGTGCAATTCTAAAATTCAAAACATCAATTTTTTTTTAGATTTTTAATATATATATATGTATATTATACATATATATATATATATATATATATATATATATATATATATATATATACACACCCAGTATATATATGTATATATGTGTATATACTGTATATGTACATACAAAATAGAACTTATTTTTTAATCCTCTAATTCCATAGATACTATAGATTTTTTTAATGTATTTCTATGTGTAGTTTCCTGCTGAGGCTTCAGCACCTTCCTGCTGGCTGACTGACCTCACTTAAAATCAACGCTCAATAAGAAATGGACAAAACCTTCATGAGTGGGGGCCAGACAGCAACTGCAAATAGAGATGTGAAGTAACTCTTCAACACTTTTGACTTTTTCTGCTGCAAACTGAGTGTCATGCTAGTTTGAAACTACTACTGGAGAAGTGTGAATATGCTCCTTTCACTTTAGTGATGGGATGCAGCTTCATCAAATATGTAAATGTGAAGCCACAGAATGAAGACGTGTAGTACACAGCTCCAATAAGCAAGCTTTCTTCTTCTTTTGTTTCAGTCTTTAAAGTATATCAGTTTTGTTCACTTATTTTATTTTCTCACGGCATGGAGAAGATAAAAAGCATTTTAATGTGATAAAAACTGAAACACAATGCACCTCTGTGTTCAACTACTGAATCATAACAGGACAGACAAGCTAGGTGAATGCGTGGGGGATGGATCCGGAGCGCTGTGGAGATGGAAGCACTCTGGAGATGAAAGTAGTGATGAGTGGTGTGTGTGGGACATGGTTCCAGATAGCTTTTGTTGAAAGTCATCCATGCCTTGAAGTCTTATCCCATGGCTAAAGGTATAGCATTATGTTTCATTTTATAGATTATTGTGAGATACAATGTCAAAAGAGGGGCATATTCTCCCCTGTGATGTTCCAAGTGGAAAACCAACCAGAGGGGATGAAATCGGCAAGGTATCAACAGAAGCGGGTATCATTATACACCATCTT
This sequence comes from Antennarius maculatus, assembly GCA_013358685.1. Classification (NCBI taxonomy): domain Eukaryota; kingdom Metazoa; phylum Chordata; class Actinopteri; order Lophiiformes; family Antennariidae; genus Antennarius; species Antennarius maculatus. Next base: position 13,304,991 of record CM023613.1, on the reverse strand, counting down.
ACAAACTCAGGCCGGAGTAAATTGAAATGTCCATTTCTGGATTATAGCTCCGGTGTGCATGACCACCTTTTGCAGTATGTGAAACCCTCTTATTCTTTCCATAATAAAAAGGAAAAAAGGTGAAAGTGCTAGTGAAAACATGCAGCCATGACTAAATAAAACCTATGATTTAGGTAACTTTTTGGAGAGGCTTCAAGTGAACTTCAAACATCTCTGTAATGATCTCTAATCCTCTAGCAAATCTTCAGAGGCCAGGCAAGCTCTCAAAGTTATTCATACCACGATGGTGAAATGAATGATGAAATTAAATCTTTAACTTGGAAAAAATAAATAAGGGCTTGTCACTGTAGGTTTATTCTACACATTTTTAAGCACAAGTAAAGTATAACCAATGTCCTTGACTGTAAACAACCATGATCATTTCATACTGAGTACACCACTTCCCTCTTTTGACAGTACTGCTGCATGAGAAGCAGAGGGAAGTGAAAAGAGGAAAAGCCAAGTGAAAGATTCTTTGCAAGCCAAAGTAGCGCTGTCAGGAAAATAAAGAAAGGAGTCCATGTTGGGTCTAAATGGAGCCATTGATCCTGTACCAATGGAGGACACACCCAGTAGGAGACTGCCTCTCAGCCTGGAGACAGGTGTTCGCTCAATATTTGTCCCACTTCTTTGACCTTAAAGCTTTTAATCAGCTCTACCAGGGAACTTGTCAATCCTGTCAAACAATGAGCAACCCGCAGTATAGACACAGTAAGGGGAGGGTAACGCGAGGCTAAGAGCTGCAAATAATACTCCTGCAGCGCTGAGGTAAAAGCCTGTACATGCAGTGTACACCTATTTCACTCACAGGCTCCCAATGGACTTGCGTTGAGTTAGCTTGAGCACAGTCTCAACCCAGTCAGCAGATTTCAAACATTGTTAATGTCACATTGCTGGGCTTGCGCTAGCTATTCGCCACTTCGTCATAGGCGAAATAAATTCCATATGGCTACAAGGTTTTTAGCTTGTGTAGCCACAGCGGCGTTCTTATTTTTGGGAAAAAAAGTCTAAAACATACAACTTTTTTGGACTTGCGAAAATCCCCGAGCGATAACATAAGAAAACAGTAGCATGCTGCTATTTCCGCATGCTGACGGAAATAGCCGAAGTGACCCGAATGCTCCCGATCATTAAACAGCACTCTGGTCATGACCGCCTCTCACCCAATTAAAAAAAAATAGGGCTGTCACTTTAACGCGTTAATTAGATTAATTAATTACGCTGCAAATTAATGCGCTATAAAAATTAACGCAATTGATCGCGACTGGCAAGTCATTGCGCAAGCATTTTATATTTGGCCCATTGAGTGACCCGTAGGCTGCAGCAGCACGTCACTTCCTACCTGCGCCACTAGTCAAAAGCAGAGTGACTGACAACAGAGATGGACGTGACACAGGAGAGCAAGGCAAGCCCACTCAGACCTTTGGGCGGAAGGTTTATTTCTAAAAAGAACAAAGACGGGACTATCAACAAAAACGCAGTGATTCTGCGCTGTAGACGCCTCCGTCAGACTGCCCCAGGGCAGCTGTGGCTACACATGTAGCTTACCATCAACAAGTATGAATGAGGAGTGAATGAATAATGGATCTGATGTAAAGCGTCTCTGAGTGTCCAGAAAAGCGCTATATAAATCTAATCAATTATTATTATTATTATTATTATTGTTGTTGTTGTTGTTGTTGTTATTTGTACCTTTTGTAAAAGAGAATATTCATATCACCGAAGCAGCTCCAGCCTAACGTATCATTTAAATGCAAAACATGTCAAGGACACAGAGTTGAACATTAGCTTACCCTTTGAGAGGAAAAGCCTGTTGGCATCTTGCTATTTAGTTGCCTTATTTAGAGGCATGTTATACTATTCATTTTGAATTGCTGTATTGAGTCAGCTTTAGTATTCATTTTGATTGAGAGTCTGCTTATGTGCCTATTTGAGACTCAGCCTTATTTTATTTCTGAATTTTATTTATTTTATTTAACTATTCATATTGCATTTTTGAGAAATGCACCTGGCCTAATTGGTTTGCTGATGTGTTTGACCTTTTCTTTTGAATTTCATTTATAAAGCACATTTAACCAATAAAAATGTGTATTTCAAATCTTCTCTTCTTGGTGCATTCTATTGATTAGTCATGCACTACAATTTTGTAATGTCCTAGAATTCATATTCTTGATTTGGGAGCCTTTAGCAGGTATGAGATTAAAATGCGATTAATTATATTAATTAATTATAAATCCTGTAATTAATTAGATAAATTTTTTTAATCGCCTGACAGCACTAAAAAAAACAGGATTCTTTTTTTACAAGGTAAACTGGTGTACGACAAGGCGAGGACCATCTATTGAAAGAAAATGAGAATAGAGTGTTTTATAGTAGATTTTGCGTTAAAATTCTAATTGAACAACAAATGGTGAATGCTGAGAGGGGGTAGGAGTGGTGACAGACCGATCAGAAGGTAAATGAAAGATATTATCAATACTTTTTTGTACTCTTAGACTTTTGATCTCTATGACCGGCAGGAATAGCGAGCCATGCATGTAAATGTGTATTCACCTCGCTTGCTATTTTTCATACCTTTTTAAATTGAAATGAAAAATCATATTATCGAATTAAAAAACAAAACAAAACTAAACTATGGCATAACAATGGTGTTGTCTAAGTCAAAGTTAAAATGTCTTCTAGTCCTAGTAAAATTTACAAGTAAACATTGAGTAATATTTTGTATGACTGTATCTTCACATAGTGAATGCAAGTTTTCAATTGCTGATTCTCACATTTATACCTGCATTAAGTAGGATAGAAATAAAGATAGTTAAACTTGAACTGTTGACTTTAGTGTGTTTTTGTAGGTAAACTGAACTGAAGATTTTGCCCTCAGAATGCACCAGAATGCAGGAAAACAACCCCATTTTCTAAAAAATATGTGGTTTTACACCCCCCGACAATTGAAAACTTGCATTCACTATGTGAAGATACAGTCATTCAAAATATTACTCAATGTTATTTCTCCTGGTATGAAGTTTGTTTGTGGCTTAAAAAGAGTTTTAGGTGGACTTCCTTGCTGGTACTAATACACCTTTCCTAGTTGATAACAATTCTACAGGAAAGGAGTCAACCGCTTTATGTCGCTGCAGGCATGTGTTAATTTTTTTGTGTCAATGTCGCACAAGACGGACACTGGATCACTGGAAGTCCCCCTTGCTCATTCACGTCTAGCATGCTAATCAGCTTTTTCCCATTCCAAAAAAAAAAAAAGAAAAAAGAAGTCATGTTCCTCCATTGGTAGAGTGAGTGACAGGGACTTCAATACAACCTAATTGAGTTGTTGAATCTCCCTGTGACTGCCTGCTTCACTTTCACCGCCTCTGATCAATAGTGATACACTATCAGGATTTGTCAGCTATACTTTTTTTTTGTTTCATCAAAGCCCTGTGAGCCAGAACGCATTTCATTCTTAGAGGCTCATTTCACTGTGCACACTTCTGCATTTCAAGTCCGAATTGGCCCGCTTTGAAGTTTGACTGCACAATATCTTTTAACACACGGGGCAATTATGGTGTCCGTTTGATAGCAGTTAATAGTAAGCTGTCATCAGGGCCACTGCACGGTTACCATTTAGCCGCTCTGAAATTACACTGTGTGAGCCCCAAAATCAGCTTTATTTGAGTGGGAGCTCTCTCCTCTCTGTAGATTTTCTTTGCATGCCACAGTCTATCTACTGCTACTTAATAGTAATGTTCAAACTAAACAGTTGCAATTTACAACGGTTCCTAATCCCACTGCCTGCAACCTGGGTTCAGTTGTATGCAGTTCAACATTAAACATGTGAAATCTCACCATCAACTACATATTTGGGGTGCAAAAAGTGGGTTGAGGGGGGGTAGACTTTGAGTTCATTTTCTATCTTGTTTCTTTTTTTTTTTTTCCTTTTTTTTTTTGCTTTAGCCCACAGCCCACCCACTGTTTTCAGATGAAACCTAAAGCCAATTTATAATTTTTGATTCCCATGATTGATAAATGCTCACATCCTTTTTGTTTCCTGCCACAGTTTAGGAGAAAGCTTTGAGAAAGTTTTGAGAAAGCAGCAAAGGGTTCTGGTGTTCCTGGACTTCTGTGTCAATACGCATTGTTCAACATGTAGTTGGGGCCTGGAGTAACTCATACCACCCTACTCAGCTTTCAGACTGCTCCTTTCCCCTTACTGTGGCTTTGTGGTTACATACTTGTGTCTCCATGCCAGTTGCTTTCTTTGGAAGATTGTGAAGAGACATTTTTTTACTGACATTTGATGTGTTCTTCCAAACCTCTTAAAAAAATAATCCCACAGTGTGAAGAATTAATGATAGATTACTGGATTTGAAGAATAAAAATAACAATAAATTGCTCTAAATTTACCAAATTTTGTTATTCCTACCCTTGCTGGCCAGTAATGAGAAATGGTATGAAGTCAAAATGATGAATTAGATGAGCTATGTCATACTCATAGTTCAAACATGATGCGCTGAAATATGTATGGAAACATAGAGAGCTGTCAGAAAGTACAACATATGGAGAAGCCCGGCAGCTGATGGGAAAGACAATACTCTATCACAGCTGGAAAGCACATGCAGCAGAATACGAACATGGTCCTGAGATGTGGTGAGCATTCCAAGTGTTATATGTATGTGGAACAGGGAGCCTTTTTCTCCTTGGAAAGATGTGTGGTATGGTTTAGGAAATGGTTCAGGCCTGGTCTTACTTTTCTACAGTAAACCGCTGGATTTCATAGAGATTTATGATCGAATCACACATGAAAAAGAAACACTTTTGGCAAAGGACAGAATCCAAAATTTATGAGGAAATACTATATGTTCCCATGTAGCATCACACATTTGCATCAATCTGATTTTTTATTTTGTTTGTTTGTTTGTCCTTTTGCTTATACATCATACATGTAGATGCTTGTGCTGTAATTTGTGTTATTGCTCAACCCTTTTAACAATCCCGTCCAGAATCAAGGGTGCAAGAAGTGAAATCATCCTATCCATTAATGTCTCAATATTAGTGCAGAAAGGAATACTTATTAAATATGCACATGCATTATGGATGTAGACAAAAATCAAATAACAGGATAACATGTTCAGAGATAAAATGAGTGTAGCATATCTAATTTTATCAGTTTAAGTAACTGTGCACAGCGTTCTTCCAGTGGTGAAAACGAGGTACTAATCCATGCCTAAATGATGTGACTGCAGGGCAAAATTCATAATCATGTTTATTTGTGCTTAATTCCATGTACACGTGCACAGAAATCACTAGTTCATTTCAGTATTAAACAGATTTTACTGGTGTGTTGATTTTGTTCACTTTGGATCCAGAGACCATCAGATGTGAACTGAAAGCTGGTAATTGACTATTTGCTATTGTGACAACTAATACACTGCATTAGTCTGAGTTCCATTGTGGTCATGACAAAGTCACATACTAAATGTGGTTGTTAATTGATAGACTGGGACATCAGTTTGCTGCTCGCTCCAGCTGGAGTGTGAATTCCCTCTCCTATATGTTAATGGTATAAGTGACCCACACTAGCAATACTAGAGAAAAATAATTCAGTGCCACACATCAGCAGACAGAACCGGTCACATTAGCCTTACTGTCCTGTTGATGTCCCCACCACAATTAGAGATGCACTTTGATGACAGCTGCCCCCCCCCTTTTTTTAACACATCTTTAAAGATTTATGATATTCACAACATTAAGTTCTTTCAAGAAGTCTTTGGAGGCTCATAATGCAGAGAGGGAATATCTGAGAAAAAGGGACTCTAATCAAATTGATTATGCATTCTGTTTGCTTAGTTTAGTAAGCTACTGGCCATGCAACAGTGTTTCTTCCTAGGCTGATACTCTCCCTTTTTAACCACCTAAAGGCTTTCTCCTCCTCGTATGCCTGGAAGACACCAGCTGGCATTTGTCAAAAATGTAGAAAAACTTCCCTCAGTAAAGGTCGGCATAGGTCAAATGGCAAAACCATCATTATATGTTCTCACAGAGTATTTCTACAGGTCACCTCTTGTAAAATATATGGATTTAAACCCACCTGAGGGCTTCTCACAGCACAAAGTCTCCAAATCACATCTATTTCTTAATTGTATGCACAACTAATAGCAAATTGTCTCATTTAGCTGAATAGTCATTCGATTTCTGACATCAAATTTCCGACATAATGTTTATAATTTGTCCGACACTCGTGCTCGGCATTATCACACGGGAGTTTTCAATATTTGTGCTCTATGCAACACTTATCTTTACTTGTGGACAATGGAACAGATGGTGTGAGAGAAGGATTTGTCATGCATGGTTGTCCAGGGCCAGACTCCTTCTCAGCACTTTTTGGCAGGACTTTATATGTATTTCATGCTACATTTGCTTAGAGCTTAACAGAGGTATATGGTGGTGCTGTGGTGCCAGCCGAGCCTGAGTCACCCCCGTTCCATATGTCCTGTTCCAAAAATTATTATTGAGGATTCAGCATGCTTTGTTGCTTTAATGCATATTCAGGTCAGATGTTTGTTGTATTTAAGTGCATTAATGCCAGCTCATGGAAGCAAATGTCACAATCAACATTGTTCAAAGCTGCAACAAATTGTACCTTAATACCAGTTATTCTTCTCACTTTTTCTGGGTGATTTCTTTGTATCTGTAAAATGTCAGAAAATTGAAAAATGCTCAGTGAGTGATTTATGTAAGTGAATTTAACACCAGCCAGAACCAAAAACTGAATTTAAGAGAAGTTACACGGAGGTAACACCAACTTAATAAAGATCAACATGAATTTTCTTGTACCATTCCATAAAGGACGGTCTGCAGGTCCCTGACCTTGTCACAACGGGCTGCTCACTAACTCGAGACTGTGAGTTGAGGCATGCTCCTTCAGCGTGTTATTGCACCATGATGTTGGCTGTGTCGTAAGAAATGTGGACACAGACTCCATGTCACCCTGTGCTAACGCTACAATTCCATGCAACATGGTCTCTCCTCCACTTTCATATCCTGAGTGCTGTAATCTGCTCATCACATCTAACCCTAAACGAGTCACTCTCACTGTCTATGGCATAATTCACAAAGACCTCTCATTTACATAACAATACCCAAACCCTTACTTCCTTGGCTCTGAGCCTACCTGCAGCCGCCGGGGCCTGACCTGTCTCAAGCATTAATGCGTCACTCTACTGCACACCTTTTACAATATTGAAAAATAACCGGAGCACATCGTCTTTGTCTGAGCCCATTCTGTGGATGAGATACGCTGTTGACTGATTGTGTGGTCCATGTTAAGTACACACCATCCTCTTGACTTTATGTCTGTCGGATAAACCGTAATATCATCAAACTGTTTTCTGTAACTGCAGTTTTTTTTTTATTTCTAAGAACACACCACAGCAATACGTGGAAGCGGTGAAGCGTTTTTTCTTCAGTTTCAGTCAAACAAGCAAATAAGCAAACTGACACACTCACAGTCATTTATTTACCAGGCCTGAGATCTTACCCTCTCTTTCACTCGTAGCCGGTCTTTTATTTACTGACAGTTGCTATCAAATATCAGAGGTGATGTCATCTCACCAGTGAGTCAGGTGACATCAGTGGTGTTTATTTTGTGTCATGGAACCGAAACTGGTGGCCTTGTTTAGTTAGGCTGTGGCTGTGGAGGTGGTTTTGGGGGTGTCAGTGGTCCGTGTTACTGTGTTTACAATCGATCTTGCTCGTTCTCTCTCTCTGTCTCTCTGTCTCTGTCTCTGTCTCTGTATCTCTCTCTCTCTGCCTTGCTCTCTCTCTCTCTCTCTCTCTGCCTTTCTCTGCCTCTCTCTCTGTCTCCCTCTCTGTATCTGTCTTTCGGGCAAAAGCCTTATTTTCGGCACAGCTTTATTTGCCATTGCCGTGGTCAAAGACGACTGAAATCCCAGATTACTTTGAGCATATTTCCTATTAGACCAGAATTAAAAAAGCATTAATTACAGAGTGTCCACAGGCATGGTTTCCCACTGTATGTACAGAATCTAAGTTTGATACCTAGGGGCCCTAAAAAAGGACCTTGTATACACCATGGTTTCATCTATATATGGTTCTTTGAAACTGGAGTGGCTGGATTTTCCAGTGTTTGATTCTAGCATGAATCATTATACTGCTGAAATAAGATGAGAAGCTCAGTTTCAAGCAAACGAATGCATCCCCTAGACATTTGGAATGCCTTAAAGCTGCTCGAGGGGCATGTGTGTGGGTTTGTGGTTGTGCCTCAGAAACAATGTATGCAGCTGCATTAGGTAAGAATCGGTGCGTACTGTCGACTGGCTGATGCCTTGCACTGCCAACTTGAAAGTTTTTTATAACCCCTGTGGAAAATGCGGGAGTCTGTGCTTATGCACTTAACCATCACGGCTTCCTCCCCCTTAATATAGAGCCAATAGGAACAGTTAAAATAAAACGAATAGTACCTTTCATGGAGCAACCCCAGATTGGGAAGTTTCCTGACATAATAAATATTCTCGATAATCATTAACATTTACAGCGCAGCAGGTGTTACATTGTCCTCAATGAGCAAGTGAACAAGACTATTTCAAATTTGAACCAGATAGTGGAAAATTTAGAACAGGTCTACTAACCATCTGTTCCAGTGAAGTTCTGCTATTCCTCTGCAATTCAGTGTGTGCTTGGAGAGACATAGGGTAAGAGAGCTGCTTTGGCAGGTACATCATTGTTTACTCAAGAGACCCTAGTGAAGTACCATCAAATAGTGTCGAGTGTAGATTTAAACTGATTTTGTGACACAGAATCAGTTTAATCTGAAAAAACTAGATGCTCATGGTCAACAAAAAGTAATCCAAAACAAAAAGACAGGAAGACCCCATCTAAAGTTATAATCCTATTTAAACATATTAAAGCCTACACACCAAATGTTTAAAAGTAAAAAAAAAAAAGAATATTTCTCATCTCTTGGGCAGCACAGTGGTGCAGTGGGTATCGCTGTCGCCGCACAGCAAGGCGGTTCCAGTTTCGAGTCCCGCTCTGTGTGGAGTTTGCACGTTCTCCCCGTGTCTGCGTGGGTTCTCTCTGGGTGCACTGGCTTCCTCCCACATCCAAAAACATGTACTTCAGGTTAATTGGCAGTTCCAAATTGCTCAAAGTGTGCTTGTGAGCGTGCATGGTTGTCTGTCTTTTTGTGGCTTCGCGCCGCATTGGCGTCGCGCCCAGAGTTTACCCCGCCTCACTCCCTAAAGACAGCTTGGATAGGCTCCAGCTCCCCGTGACCCACTACGGCGGATAAAGCGGTTCTGAAGATGAATGAATGACGATAAAGCCTACAGAACAGTAACATTGATCCAGAAATTCCCAGGAGAAATGCGTTTTTCTTTTTTACTTAAGGCTTTAAAAAACTTATCTATCAATAACAGAAGCAAAATGCAACTTGTTGAGCTATGAAACGCTCAGTGTTTCCACAAGGGGAACAAACAAGCAGCTAATGGGCGTGTTTTGTCTGTGTATAAAACATGAGATTTGGATTGCCCTTCACCAGCCCATGTGTGGTCATGAATAGGGGGGTACTGGGGCCTGGGGGATTGCTGTGGGAACTAGGACAACATTAAACAGTCATTATCCTGAGAGACTCAAGCCACATTTTATCCATCAGTATTCCTGTTAAGTAACAATGGAGCACCAAAACATCTTGAGTACAATGAAGTGACGTGCCTTCATGTTCTAAACTATAAAGCTGCATTTGGCAAGACATCTATCTAGCAAAATTGGTCTGATTTATTGGCTCAAATCCAAAAGTCATCTCTAGTAAAAGTTACTAAAGTTCAGGGATATATTCCCAATACGAAATCATCACGTAGAAGGAAACCTCACCTTCTTGTGTTGAAGGAACTCACAGTCCAGCGACAATATGAACTGTTCAGGCATCTCTAAAAGCTAATTAGAATACAAGAATTAGGTCTAAGGAGAAAGGGCGAAACGGTGGTGCAGTGGGTAGCGCTGTCGCCACACAGCGAGGCGATTCATGGTTCGAGTCTCGCTCTGTGCTGAGTTTGCATGTTCTCCCTGTGTCTGCGTGGGTTCTCCGGCTTCCTTCCACCTCCAAAAACACGCACTTCAGGTTAATTGGCCGGTCCAAATTGCCCGTAGGAGTGAGTGTGTGTGTGTGCGTGTTTGTATGTTACTGTGTAGTTCTGCGGTGCACTGGCATCGCGCCCAGAGTTTATGGATGAAGTGATCAGGAAAATGAATGAATGAATGAGGTCTAAGGAGAGTGCAGTAAAATGACAACACCAAATTTGTTTAATTCTACAGATTTTCAAGTTTGAAAACTTCAAACAGCAGCATCTCACTGCCATGTGGGACTGACAATGTGCCAAGTTGCCTGGCGAAGCTTTAAATAGAAAACATTAATGAGTGCATCTTCTAAAATATGCAGAGTTGTAATTTATTTTTTCCTTCCTCACACTGCAGCAGCTGGAGGTGAATTATTCTCAACTTTATTTGACTTGGGTGTGAATAGATTTCTTTTGGATCATAATGACCCCAGTATCAGTAAATGAGCCAATAATTCTTTCAGAATGTTTATTTGCTTGTTAAGCTAAGGGAAATAGGACAATCAGTTGACCTGCCAAATAGCACTTATTTTATGAAAAAAAAAAAAAAACTGAAACAAAATAAAAACCTGTCTATGCTTTTTGGGATGCGGATTCAAAGATCTTGTGGTGTTGTTGATGTTGTTTTGAATGTAGGACTCTGGATTTACTCTGGGAATCAACAGCTGCATCAAAAACTGTAAATGATTTTTCTTCTGTCTGTAGCCGAGACAACAACAGAATATTAAATGTTTATGTCATGTTTCTCATTTATTTTTGATTGGTTACAGAGAAGAATCAAGCTTACACTTCACATTTGTTTGTTTTCCTACATGAATAATAATAGGATTGATAACACTTTCAACATGTAGCATTAATGACCTGAACTATTTGTAGTTCAAGTCCAGTATTTTCTTGTGCAAGCCATTTGACATGAACCTTTTAACAATATGTGTCACATATTGTCCAAAGCAACGTATGCAAACAACACAAAGAGCAAATCCTTATCTTTTCTCCCTGGTTGGTTGGATCTTTTTGCAGTCAAATTTTTTTTTTTTCTGCACAACTCTGTGCTGAGGCCTTTTGAGTCTCTATCAGTGCAGGGCCATATGGTGCAGCAGCTGTTTTAATAGTGCCCCTTATGTCCCCTTTCTCCAAGTCAGCTCATGTGAATCAAACCACTTTTATTTTTTTTTAACATTCTGCCAGCCTGGGCATACTTTCTGCTTTGCTTGTCCTGTTGCTTTCCCTTCCATAAATATTTCTTACAGGCAACTCTAAAAGCAGTGTCTATCCTCAGGTGTGTTCTAGCTGCCCCCCAGTCGCCACCATCTTGTCAGTGCAAGAACAAAGCAGCTGCAGGACAAATGACAACTCCAGCAAGCCTCAAACCTGCAGCACACCTACAAATCTCCCTGCAGCTCCGCCTTCCTCTTTGTCTCTCGTTCCACAAGCGTGCATCTCCTCTACTTTTTTCTTTCCTCTCTTTTTCTTTTGTGTCCGCACCAATTGCTCTCATAGCCCCCACAAAAGTCTGCCTCCTCAGGGTTTCTTTTATGCATATGGATTTGCTCATCAATGGCTTGGCCGGTCTGTGGTGTAGTCTGTAATTATACCTTTACTGTGTGGTCAGCCAAGGACTCCTCCGGTCTTTGAGTGAAAAGGGTCCCTGTGGGCACCCTTGGCCCTTGACGAAGGGGATCTAGGCTCTGTGGCTGTGTAATTATACCTATTCCACTAGTTTCCATTTGCATGAGCTGCTGTTTATTTGGTTCAATCTGAGTTGGGAGCATGGAGCTTAGAGACGGAAGGGGCACAGTGAGGGAGGGGGGGGAGGGAGGGAGGGAGGGGATTCAGCTTTTCAAACAGTCAGCCCCTGCCAATATTGTTTGAGCATTGAAGTGGGTGAAGTATGACCAGGTACATATTTATGAGTTTTTACAGCCCCATACATGCACAGTTAAGATTAAATTTTAAACAGCGTTGTTGCACAGTAAATTGTGTTTACTTTTCAAAGAAAATATCTAACTATAGCTGCCACAACTGGTAATCTGGGCTGTGATAAAATAAAGTTAAGCATTGCCCCGAGGTGCACAAGGACACAGGTGTTTCTCAAGGTACAGATGACAAGGTTGCCAGTCCTCCCTGTCAAACTGTATTAGTAAATCAATCTGTCATTGCCAATCCCTGAAGTTTAAACCACTATAGAGATAGTGCTGCTGATGTGGCAAGGAGGAAATGAAAGATGATTCGCACTCAGTAACTTCAAAAGGTTGTCACATTGTTTTCTGTTTTATTATATATATATATATATATATATATATATATATATATATATATAAAAAACCACATGATTCGATGTATGCAGCAAATGCTGTAGTCAAGTGAAAGGATATAACAACAGATAGAAATTGCTTTTCTCCTGTAATGCACTGCTTTCCACTACAAGTCATTCAACCTGACAGTGGTGCAACCACTGTGAAAGATGGAAACAAGTCCAGTGTTCATCTTAATTTCCTTCTAGCAAAAGTCTGTGCCAACTATTTTTTCTCGTCATGCATGCATTTTGTCCCGGTGTCCTTCAGCTGACTATCTGCAGCTTTCATAATAAAAAGCAACCACTGCCTCTGCTTCAACAGTTTGACAGTGTGTACAAACAGAACCCCCCCCCCCGTACTTCAGATTCCAGTGTAGTCGAAGACAAACCACATCAGATATTGTATTCAGTGGGTGTATACATAAATGGACCGCTGTCACATATTTTTTCGTATTTTAAAGCCCGCTGTGAGAACTTTATCTCTGAATGCTGAATGCTACGATTATCCATCACTATGATGCTGTTTCTCAGTGTTAAAGAGCCACTCTGTTTGCGGTGCATGTGTCTATCCCCCAATACACCATTTGAGACCACACCATATTTTCTCTCAGTTTATGACTTGATTCACTGGTTGCTTTATGAGTCCAAAGTGATTACGGTGGAATTTCACTCTTTCTTCCTGTGGCTGCTCACAGATCTATAGGAGATAATTATAGCTGTGGCTTCTTGTCAGTACTAGCCCCGTGTGAGGCTGTTGGACCAGGAAATGGTGCATCAACATACTTTACCTGGAAAACAACATAAATCTATGTGCAAAGTAACAAAGACAACAGGACTGAGGAGCCCGCAGCGGTTAAGGTGACAGAAGAAAGAAGAATGACAGGAGTGTCATGGATAGAATAAGAGCTGCAACAATTCCTAATTATCATGATGATTTTTTTGCAGTTTTATTTTATGGATGAGTTGATTATTTATTCAATAAAATATCATAAAAATGGAAAAAATATCTTTGCATTGTCCCAAGCCGTAGACTGATACCAAAAGATGTTCAATTTAAAATGTCATGAAGAAGCAAATCCTCAATTCTTGAGATGCTGGGACTACCAAATGTTTACTATATTTTATTAATAAATGATGCAATAATCATAGTGCTGATTATTGACCCTTACAGCCAGGTGGCATTCTGTCAGTTGTCTTTCCGGTCTAGATCGAATAAGGTTGTCTGAAACATACTTCTAATGCCAGGATGTAGAAATGATCTACCAATTGACCTTTTTGCCAACAAATTCCTCACAACAGAGGTTAGAGTAATAGTTTGTTTTTTTTTAAATGGCAAATGTGTTTTTAACAGGAGCCACCAAAGTCTCTGTTCTGTTTTAATAGAAGCTCCAGGCAGCCAATGAAGCATTTGTTAGTGAAAAGTAATTAAAATTACAATGAGGTAGGCAGCTTGTTGCTTGGTAGGTGGAGCAGACAGCAGAAGATATCTGAGCTCCAGCTCACCGCCCTTTAACACAGTCATTAGTGACGCATTGGCTATCTCTCAGTCCTTCCCCCTCACCTGAGGCTATACCCTCATGGATAACAACATATAACTCCCCCAGCTTCCAGACCTGCCAACATGTGCCAACCATTTATACTGATATATAAGCTCCTGTATCATCGGTGGCGTGTGTGAGTGTGACTGTGAATGGTATGCATGCATACGCTCCCCAGGAGGCTACATCGAGTCATTAACTTTCAGTTCACACACCTGCTACTGACCGAGGAGCTGTGCTTGGCTTTCAATGCTTGCTAATTGAAATTAAATATTTGTTTTTGCCTTCTCTGTTTTGTGTCTGTAACTTTTAGGTGGTGATGGACAGATGGTACAGATGGACCCCAGTAAGTCCGGCTTTGTGGGATCACAAGTGGAACTGCGCTGCATTTTCATCAACAGCAATCCACCAGTCAAGATCTCTCAAGTCACCTGGCAGAAACTCCTCAACGGCACCAAACAGAACGTAGCCATAGCGAACCCTGCGCTCGGCGTGTCCGTATTGCCGCCTTTCAAGGAACGGGTCAGCTTCAAGCAGGCTGCTGTTCGTCATCGTACACCCTTGCTAGAGGACACCACCATCGTGTTCTCAAACCTGCAACTATCTGATGAAGCTGCCTACATCTGCGAGTACACCACATTTCCTGCTGGGAACCGGGAGAACATGGTCAACCTCACTGTATATGGTAGGACTATGTAGCCACACATACAGTTTAGGTTTTATGTAATGGCTTGTGTGACTTAAATATGCATGTCTGTTTTTTCAAATGAGTTATAAAATGTAAATTCCTGTTTGTCTACAAGCACATTTAGAAACATCATTGATGTCATTTTTACTCCTAAATTTTTTCTGCGCTTATTTCCAAATTATCAGCTTTTGATAGGATTTAAAGAGAAACTGGAATTAGATTTGTGATGCGGTTGTTCCAATAGTCCTTGGTAGCTAAACATTGTTTAGCTTAAGAAACAAACAATAAATACATCAGTACCAACAAGCCTCCACAAATAATGGAAAAGAAGCTGCGCAACAATAAAAAAGAATAAAGTCCTCATCGAGTTAAATAAATAATAATATTGCTTCAGTGCTTGTATCCTAATTTGGTTCTGTTTGACAAAAAGGATAAAAGTAGCGTTTTATATCATTTTACATCAGATGACATGGGGTCAATCAGACGTTTCCCTTTTCAGTGAAAGACTGAAAGTCAAAACAGATCTGCTGTCCTCAAATTGGCATGGGCTTTTTTTGCTTTCAATTAATTTAATTTCCTTTGGAGCACTTCACATGTGCTACTGTAGTCTAAAGGAGACACTCCATCACATACAAAGTCCCAGTCTGTGATTGGTGATCAGCACCAACGGCCATGCATAGCATTGGTCTTGTGGAGGATACATGTTCAGAGAAAATTATTCTGACCACATCATGATGAGATGATTGTGGTGACATTTTGTTTAAGACCAACCCCCTAAAAAAAACTCAAATCTCGTATGTTAAAGGAACCAGCTGCAGAGACTGGTCAATAAAAATGGCAGCTGAAAAGTAAATCAATAAGGCTACTTCAAAGTGAGTAATTTAGTTTTAATAATCTCGTCCTAAGGGGGGAAAACACTGATTGAGATACAGTTTATCTTGGAAAGAGGCAGCTTTGAAAAGGTAGAGTACTGGCTGACTGATTTAAAGATTTAATAAGAACTTAAGGGTTGGTGTGCATTTCTTCAAGTCGCTTTTAAAGGAAAAAGCAATTGGTTTAAGTACTTTTTTCTGTCAGTGAGCCTTCAAGGTCTTTTTTAGGCTTTGTGTTTGAATGAATTGAGGAGCCTGTGCAGATAACCAGTCAACAACGTCCACAGAGCCCTCTTCTTGGTCAATCTTTCGCAATTGTGCTAGAACCTTCTTCTCGGTCTATCTCTCACAATTGTGCTTATGCTTGAGCTCAGGTCTGCCTTTTGATGTACTCCAAGTATATCGCTAATTGTCAATTCACAAAGGATTCAAACTGCACATTTGTGTAGACATGTGAGTCATACATCTGCAAGAGCTTTGACAACTACTTCGGCCTTGAAGAGGGAAAAAACAAAGCTTTACCTGATTCGAGTTACAGCGCTCCCATCTTTCAATTTACTTCAAAGGTGAAAGTCAAAATTAGAAAAATGAGATGGAAACAAAAAAGAACCCTCCCCCCATACGAGATTTCTGTATAATGAGTTGTTATTGCTTACATTTTTTTTTAAATTTTCATCCTTCCATTCTTGCAGCTCGACCTATGACTCGTATGACCTTGACGACACCCACGATTGTTGCCAGGGCCCCGAAGCGCAAGATGACCGTCGCTACGTGTGTGTCAGCCAATGGGAAGCCTCCAAGTTTGATCAAATGGGACACCAGGTTGAAGGGTGAAGCCACTTTCCAGGAGACTCGCAACCAAAATGGAACAGTGACCGTACGCAGTAACTATGTGGTGGTGCCGAGCCGCGAGACCCATAAACAGAAGCTCACTTGCATTGTGACATATCGGAATGAAAAGATCACAGACAGCGTGGTGCTCAACGTGCAGTGTAAGAATCCATATGCAGGTGTTCTCAATGACTCATATTGCATTTATGTAATGAGCAGGTGGATTTTTTTCCCGCTGGCCATCTTCTTCTCCCAAAAGTAAACCACAGCATTTTCATTTCCTGCTGCAAGAGTAAACCAGTTCTCCCAGTTTACAGTAAACAAAGAAAGCTCAGAAACCTTTCCACATGCACACATTTAAAAGAAGTAGCTGAAAGTGCACTGTGTACTGTGGCACATCAGTAAATGAGAATATTACCAATTTTTTAACGAGTCTAGTCTGAAAACAG
Organism: Antennarius maculatus; assembly: GCA_013358685.1. NCBI lineage: Eukaryota > Metazoa > Chordata > Actinopteri > Lophiiformes > Antennariidae > Antennarius > Antennarius maculatus. Next base: position 13,288,154 of record CM023613.1, on the reverse strand, counting down.
TTGGTAAGTTTCGTACTTCTGTGTACGTCATACCAAACGTGTGTTTATCATGTACATTTCATTTTTTTCTTAGATTCAGACTTTTCTAAGGTTAAGCAATTTATCAAAATATGGCCACAATCCCACAATAGGCAAGTGTTGTATATTTCTTTTTTATGACTTATGTGGAATGTGTCAGACTATACCATTATAACTAAAGCATTGTGATGCTACACAGATACTCCTGCTTATAAGAGATTCTTGGGAGACATCAGCAAAAATCTATTTCTCATTAAAGTGAATATTATTTGTGAATATCCCTCAAAAATTGTTATTATTATCAAAATAAAATATGTAAAAAAATACAAATAATACCCCTTTCAGGACTTGATACCATGATGCAACAGTGGTTTTAAGAATATGCTGTGGAAGGATAAACTCACTCACACTCTCTCGTCCTTGCAGATGAACCTGAGGTGAAGATCGAGGGTTTTGATGGGAACTGGTATCTGAACCGTCAGAATGTTCAGCTGACCTGTAGGGCTGATGCTAACCCCCCTGTCACGATCTACCAGTGGAAACTGTGAGTCCGGCTAAAGCCTGTCCAAAACCTGTGAATGCTCTTAAGACAAGATACCATGGCTTGTGTTGTTTCTTTCAAATTGAGTTTCACATTGCAAAAACAAAAAAAGAAAATTTCTATGGAAGGTAGAATGTCCTTGTCGGTTACAGTCCTTTTTTTATGGCATAGGCAAGAAATTAATCTTCAAAGATAAAAACACACCAGCTTCTTTCATACTCTTGTTTATTTGTTGGCTTATAAACTTGTAATGAAGATAAGACTTGGTGCTGACACAGAACACAGTGGGTCTATTAAGGAGCAGCACACACCCCTATCCACGTGATGGTCACAGATACTAGGAGATAAATACAAACAGAACAGAGTTGAGTTTGCTTTTAGCATTTTGCTTTGAAGTCTGAAGACCAGCATGCACGTAGAAGGGGGAGGATGTGTCATTGTTAGCAGTGCTGTGTTCTTTGGAGGTCAGAGAAAGTGGCAGTTTGTCCTGCCACATGAAGGAGAGGGCTGAGAACTAATCTGGCATACCGTGGGTCTGACATCAGTGTTTTTGCCTCAGCGACTATCCGTGTAAATACATGAGTAAGAAAAGATACAAACACGTTTCTACAGCATCTGAGTGTCTCCAAATAACTCTGGGTTTGCTCTTCTCTGAGTAATGGCATAAAAATTGTTCATGCAGCAATGATTAACTTTAAGTATCAGCACTGAGACATAGAGAATACAGAATACAGTGAGAATACAGAATTGCCGGGGTAATTTGCACTGATACAATAAGAAAAATAACGTGAAACACTTTGAATACAAAGCAACATTTGTGCTGGTATTGCGGTTTCATCCACAATTGTGATATGGTTAAAAACGAGAGCCAGATGTTGCAATTTATTCTATGATTGTTCAGTGGAGGCAGAGTTGAGAAATATGTCGCTGGACTTAAGTGGATGTGGATTACTAGAGCACTGTGCTCCTCACTGTATGAACCCTTTAATGCTGGACTTTAATGAGGCATGGGGAGTTTTTTCTTTCTTTCTTATGCTTAGATTTAGCTCTCAGGGCAGAAACGTGGATACACACATGGTGGAAAGACAATGAAATAGGGAAGATCTGAGTTTTTTTAGCAGAGCTGAAGAGAGATTCGGAGTTAGTGGAGGATATGGAGAGAAAAGGAGGCGGGTGAAAGATGTGATCTAGAAAGACGAGGGCACAGTGCTGACGGATAAGAGGGGACGGCCATTGCTGCTCTGAAAATGAGATGCCAAATCTGTTGTGAAGGTTCCCCTGGGCTCCACTGTGGAGGTCAGCACAAGGCTGCGGTGGAAGGAACCAGAACAGGCCGGCTGGATTGCGTCACACTTTACCACAAACACACACACACACACACACACACACACACATATGCACATAAGACTATTAGAGAAAGCTACATCATTTCCAAAGGCACTGACTGTATCATATGTAACTTATTCATTGGAATGCATTGGAGCTATTTCTGTAGCTATAATTCAAAAATGTATTTATTTCTATCGCCTCTATTCACATTTGATAATTTTTCTTTGTGTCTTCGTGTGGCATCTGCAGGAAGCCTAGTACACAGTGCAATCCTTAAAGAAAGCACACGAGCATCTAGAGCACGATGCTGTAGCTATGTCTCAAAATGGGTTTCTGGGGAGCTGCCCTAAAATAGGGTCGACTTAAAGAGAGAACACACCCTATTTAAATGTGTTTGTTTCTCAAATCTTTATAGCAGGCCATTCCCAGGTCACATTTGTTAAGTTCATGCTGCATACAATGTCTAGAATAATAAATGGAGGGAGAGGAGTTATTTATTATCACAAATGTTTAACTGGTTTTTCAATACTTCAATTTTTTTTCTCTCCTTCGTGGAAAAGCTGATATTCAGCTGGCATATCACCTCACAGCTGTTCATTTTCAGTCTCCAGTTCTGTCAGTCTTATCACTATATCTATTTATTTTTTGTGATTTCAGTTCACTTTTCTCTAGTTAACAAGTTCACATATCTATATTATGAAAAGTGTTACTCATGTGTTTAAAGGCCGCTATACGCACACTGTTGGTTCAGCAGCTCTGAATGAAACTAACACATTTTTGAATGGAAGATTAAATGATATGAAGTCAGTTATGTCCTAAAGCATCATTACTGCCATCTCAGAGATTAATACTGATGCCTCTTTTACTTTACAAAAGCACTTACTCTATAATGCTAATGTTATCTACAGCTCCTCAAGGAGACTTTAGGCCAGCATCTAACATTAAACATTAACATTTTCAGGCCAGCGGTTCAGACGTTCAGACGTTTGATTGAAGATATGCTTTTTTTTTTTCTAATGCTGAGAGCAGTCTCTCCTTTGTAATGAGTTTTACAGCGTCATCTAATAAATTTTCTGTTGACTCAAAGTTAGGTTTAATGAGAAATAACAATAAAGCTTAATACGTTTTTTTTGTTTTGTTTTGTTTTTGTACTTAAATTTAACAGCACCTCCTCGTTGAATTATGAATTTTGCTGTTAATGAACTCTCTGCACACCCTCATCCACACACATCACATACATGCATGCACACACGCAGATCAGATGGTTACCAGGGAATCTGAATCACTCTTGAGCTGCTGTTAGCCTTTCATTTTGCTGCCCCTCGGGCTCCACACACACATTCAGATAGTTCATACAAATGCAGACATCCCAGCAGGTACACGAATCGCAGTTTGCCAGTCTTTCATTTCTGCAGCAAATCAATTGGGCTTTGCAGAACTCAGCATTTGATAGAGGCTTGCAAGGTAACTATTATTGAATCATGACAGATTTTATTGAAGGTGTTTTTTGCTGCTCCATTGCAAATAAGCTATCGTAGTGGCATTTGAAAAACAACTGAACAGAGCTTTCTATTACTTCTATTCTGAGCTCTGGACTTTATTGAAAAGAAATACGGTCTGCCTCTCGTACTGACTTTAAAAAATGAATTTAACCATGTATGGATCAGCTGCTTGCAACTGATATTTTATGAGAGATTAATTTAGAATAATTAAGTTGTCTGAGTATTTCAGTCCTCATTGAAGAGCCTTGTTGATGGGTTGTTTACTGCTCAAGTGCTTGAAGTGGGGCCATTGTTACCGTGAGGCCTAATTTTGTTATCACTCTTTAATGTTATTTTGTTTTTATTTCACTGTCATAAATGGAGCATTGCATTGCTTTTAATGTTGTCATACAACAATAGATCTCAAAGTGTCTCGTCAGACAGCAAACCTGGAGTTTTTTACCGTAACATTTTTGTTCAAAGGTGCCAGCTGTAGTTTCCATATTTACTGCAAGTACAGCAATTATCATGAATTTGACAGGACAATGGTTCTTCTCACCAGCATCCTGTACAGTTCTACGTACCCAAAGCTTTTTTTATTTACAACAGAACCAATATCCATAAACAGCAGGTTTCTGGATATTTATGGTTATGTCAAGCTAAAAAAGCATTTATCTTTTTGTAAACTTTTTTTTTTAAGTGAAACAACACAAGCTCGGTTACACAACAATGATAATATCACATTGGGTTGTTTTGTTTATCACCGGTGTTTTGGATGAACCCTATAGGCTACAAGACCAAAATAAGACTTTTTAAAACTTTGAATCAATTTAATAAAGTTCCTCTATGTGGGTCCCAGAATTAAAATAGATAGCCTGACACCACAGTCATACAAAGTTGCTATCATGTTCGCCCTGTTTGTTGCACCACTTGAACTATGTCCAATCAGAGCAGCTGATGAAGCTCTAGGGAGTGCAATTGGAAATGGCTAATTGCCACAAATGTGATAAAATTTTCAGCCTCCATCCTCCAATACAAGGTCCAGTTACAAGACTGGAAGGTTGGTGCTCTCGTGATGCATTATCTCTAAGTGTGCTGACCTGATCAAAGGAGTGGCTTGTGAGCGAGTCTGAACACAGTACAGATAGTGAACCGTGAAGACAAACACCTCAGGCAGGAGAAACGGGCTCCGGTTCTCATTGACATCCTAGCATTTGGTAGATGCTGCACTTATCACTTGATCAGCTGCTTTTCTTGACAGCTCACCAGAGTTTTGAGCTCAGTCATGTGAGCTGAGCTGTTGGTTAGCGGAAAAAAAAAACAAAAACACCATCAACCACCAACCTCCTCCTACCCCTTATGTATTCATGCCCAAAAAATGTATGTGTTCAGGATTCAACTCTGTATGTTTTACCTGTTTGTACCTGTTGGGATTCCTGTCTTCATAATTTTGTTTGGATTTGATGGATGATGGTGGAAATATACTGCTGTCAAGTATTCCTGGTATTTACCTCACCCCGACACACACATCCACATTTGTTTGGCACTAGAGACGGTATTTTTCATGTGCTTTGAATTGCTTTGCTGCTCCTGGGAGGGTTTTTTTCTATTGTGGCCTAGTGTAATACTGCCTTTTTATGGTGCCTGTATTATTGCTTCTCTCTCACCACAGTTTGAACGGCTCGCTTCCCAGTAATGTGGAAATCAAGAACAACACCCTGTTCTTCAAGGGCCCAGTGAACTATGACTTGGCTGGCACATATGTGTGTGACGCCACCAACGGCATCGGGACCCGTACCGGTGTTGTGGATGTCAACATCACAGGTAGGTTGTTAAAAGCAGCCACATACACTCTCTGTCTCTTTACCATCTCTGGCAAAGCTCATGTCAATACAGTACCCTGCCAAAAATCTTGTCGGGGACTCTGAGACCCCCATCTGCACCCACAAACACAAATATCCTTGCACATGCACGCAAGCTTATTGGAGCAGCTTGCCTGTGTGTTCTTATTGTGATTCCCACCTTCGCTGGCTTTGTGGCTTCCTGCCGCATTGTGTGGCAGGTTAGATGAGAAAATGTCTGCTCTGCTTGTGTATCAGAGAGCCACACACACTGTGCAATGTGAGCAGTATAATGCAGGTCCATTATTGGCACCTAAAATAACATCAAGTAAAATGGATGTTTGAGGTGAAAGTACTGTATTGATCATAGTTTGTTCTCATCACGCTCACATCTTTCTGAATGACTCGTGCTTTGCTTGCTGATGAGATCTGCATTCGCTCTATTGTCTCTTCTTCTGGGAAAAAAAAATACCAAACAAAACTGATTCAGTTCCTTTGTGTTCCAATTGTAATTGTAGGCACACGAGTGCTGAGGTTCCTTTGGGTTCTTATCCATAGGAGACAATGTCTGTTTGACAATGTCAAACATTACAAAATCTACCAGATCTAAAGTTGCTATATATAATACAAATCTACTATCACTACCGGCTGTGTGTCTACTGTTCGGAGACTGCCACAGTTTTGCTCTGGGTGAACTGGAATGACGTCCCCCTTTACTCTTCCTGCTGCTTTGTTTCTGGGAAGTGGGGGTGTTCTAACTCATATCGCTTTGCATGTCGACTCATGTTGTGTCTCTGGGAATGCGGTGCTTGGCGTGACAATCAGCTGCGCCTTTCTGTGTCATTGCATACCTATTTTTTTCTGTCTGTCTGTGTGTATGTGTGTGTGTTTCTCTGCGTGTGTGGGTGCGTGTGTTTGTACGAGTCTCAACTGTTAAAGGCCTGGCTAGGACAAAGCAGATTTGTAAAATATGATCTTATTACCTCCATTGTGAAAAGTTGGCCAACCGAAGTCGGAGGGCATGTAGTGTGTAATAGAAATCAAAAAGCGTCATGAGCAGCCTTCATTTATCTAAATGGAAATTGACAAAGTCATCTACTGTCATGAAATCACTGCACCAACCTGTATTTAGTGATGTTGTTTTGTTTAGCAGACTCTCACGCTCATTTTCTGTTATACCTATTAGTTGATTGCAGACCATATTACTGTTTTCTGTGTAGTTTCTGTGTGGGGTTCTACTTAAGTGTCTGTTTTATTTTATTCAGTGAGAGAGATTAAATAATTGTGGAAGCATGATGTCAGTACTTTCAGCATTTGTTTGTGCACACTTTGTTTCTGTATTTTGAATATTTGAACCTTCTTTTCAACAGAGGATTTCAAGACAATGTGCAACTACTGCGTGTGATAGAGAGCAAAACTTTCAGTGTGAATCTAGCCAGCACAAACATGGTATTGGATAGTTCTTAGTCAGTTCTTCAGTGCTGACTAGGTGATACAGTCCTGTCTGCTGTTTCCTCCACTGGTGTCACAGTGCTACAGCAATACTCCACCACTAGCCTATTGATTTATATGGTATTAAGTTGATTGTCATTGTAAGCACCCTCTAAATCAAGACGGCATGTTTCTCATTCATAGCTTTTTAGCTATAATTTTGCCCCCGGTACATCGAGCATATCTTGGTACACAGCGGTGCGTGTACACATATCCTATTAAATGTCCCAAGACACTTTGTTGTTAGTATTCTCAGTAATAATAAGATGCTAGTTGCAAATGGCAAAATTCCTAAATTTCTGTTTTGTATACATTCCCAAATGCTTCCATAGAAGCCTCTAAAGCATGTTGCCAGTTCCCACAGTGACAGTTAAAGGGATGAGAGCCAGCGTCACCTCCAGCAGCATTTCAATGCCTCGGCTTTGACAAAGCAGCCCTTTCTATTGCCGGAATACACAGGCAGTGATAAAATACTTTCAAACATCGGTATGATTTGGTGCTGTAGGTTGCAGAGAGCTATGCATCTGCATTTACAAACAGCGTTAGAGCTGGCCTGCCCTTGACTTTCATACAGGCGCAATATGGATGTGTTACAGTGGGATCCAATGCTCTTTGCTGATATTTTGAAAAAGTATCCTTTTCCTTTTTTAATGTGACCTTGTCAGCACAATATCTTGAAGTACCACAGAAAATCACTAAGCTCTGATAAAATTGCATTGGATTCATATTACACTGTAAAATTAGTTGTTTTTTTTCTGTTCAGATATAGATATTTCTGTGAATACTCAAGGTACAGACTAAATAAAATATTGTCAAAGGTGAGTGTAGCATCTTAGTACCTCCTAACAACCTCAGATAGACCAAGCTACCAAGCTGAGACACAGTGAGAGAGCCCACTGCTGGCTGTTGTTCGAGGCTACAGCATTGGACCTCAGTAATCATAGCTAAGTGTTCTCTGCAGAAAGGAAGGTGACCAGGTTAAAAGCTGCAGTACAATAATTCAGCTGATATAACTCAGGGTTAAACATAGTTAACTGTTACACCATTTTTGGATTGTCTCTGCTAAAGAGCACATTGAAATTATTTTGTATTTGGAGATATTTTGAGTTCTATGTTTTTAGAGTCAATAACACAAGTATTCTCAGCCTGTATTAAACTGTATCACAGCGACAACAAACGCGACACTTGACAATCCATAAGCAATTTACAGGGCTTTCACTATCGAGGCCTAGATTTGCCCAAACACACTTCTACCGTCTGCATCATGCATGGATTTGCCAGCAGTGTTTTTATTTTCTTTTGAAGTCAAAACTGTAATACACACCTACCAGGGAAACAACCCTGCCTCTGGTGTCTGGAAGATTAAATGTCTGTGATACCTTGTTTGTGTCTCAGAAAAGCTATTTTGGCACACAGCGAAACAACACTGATGGAATGCTTAAAGACGGTGCATTTTAATCCTCCTCAGTGTTTATTGATTGATCGTGGGACTATACCTACCTGTCACCTCGGCAGATAGCGAGGCCACAGAGCCCTTTGTTTCAGTTCATTTGAGGATAGCTGCAGAGATGGCATCAGGTACGCTAAGTCACATGGGCTCAGATGGCTCTCTGTAAGGACGTGTGTTGTGTAGATACATTGTCAGAATCTAATGAACCCCTCCCCTGTTTTAATCAATCCTCACTTACAAAAGGAAGAGGTGGAAGAGAAAGTCTGGGGAAGTGGTTAAAGATGGAGGGGAGCGGCAACAGAGATGAGCTTTATTTGATGGCCTCTATTTGGCAAACACTTCTCATTCACATTCATTTCAGAAATCTCCTGAGGGAAAGTTGACAAGTTGTCAGATCTGATTAATCAGCTAATTACTAATGGGCGTCAGAGGCCATTTAAAATACAGAGACAATCAGACGGCTTCACAATGAAAGCTATTTTTGATTATTTATTCTATGCTGCTATTAGCCATCTAATAGGAGCACCAGTTAAACAGTGATACTTCAACACTGTTAAAGTATCACTGCTGGGAAAAAAAAAAAAAAGCCATAAGAAGGTGGCTGAATAATGTGGTAAAACTTCAAAACATTCTCCCTAAGTTAACCAAGCAAAATCAGTCTTAGCAAGACAATCAGTTTTTCTACCATCACACTCTTTTGTGCTCGAGAGAAATCGATGCTGCCATCTTAAATTTCTTTCCAGCACATAATAAGGTGTGATGAATGCTTGTTTTGTCAGGATGGCCTTACAATTATGTCATTATCACCCCTGAGAGAGGAAGTATGTGGTTTTTATCTTGACGACAAACCGTTATGTGACATCTGGGAACATTTCTTTCAGTGAAATTGCACATTCATGGTAGAATGAATTTGTTTACTCTCTTGAATAATCATTGAAACTTGATTAGATATTTTTCAACCTTGGCTCCAACACAGATGAGCTCTAGTCTACATGAAATTAGGGCTTGACTGAGTTAAAACAATCCTTAAGCCTTTTCACATTAGCGGGATCAGCTGTGAAGGATAATTTGAAATCAGCTCAGGGTCAGCCAGTATGTGAACCTTTCACTGATTCCACTTACGGCCCAGTGGTGCCAACTTTCATCCCCATTGTCAGAGATCTGTCTCAGAGTTTCTTCGGAGAGTAGGAGTGCATTGAGCCTTGCCTTTGCCACTCAGGTTTAACTGGACGGAGTGAAAGCATTCTCTTCGATTTACCAAGAAAGAATAAGGATGGACCCTTTTGTAAGCACCACCACCTCTGCTGACATTTGTTCACGCTTGCCTGAACATGCAACGGTTCTCTGCCATGTGAGAAAATGATGTTGTGAGGGAGGGGGAAAAAAACTCAACCATATGGTGAAAATGAGATGAATAAAACAGAGAGAGTCCAATGAAAATATAAATAAATAAAGGCATCCATGTGACTGAAGAGCACGCTTGGCTGGTTCTTGATTTTTGGAATTTAGTTGAAGAGTAAAAGTGGATTTGAGAAATGGGCTCCCGGGTAAACAGAAACTGTGAGCAGCGCAGAGGTGGAGGGGGCAGGATGCTATTTACATGACTTTATGTAACAGCCTGTGTCAACTCCTGGTGTTCACTGCTTGTCACTTTCTCTGTCCTCCATGTCCTGCAGTACAAAGATGAGGGAAGACAGTGAGTCACAGTGTTTTGAGAGCAGCTGACATTCTTAGAAAAGTACCTGTGAAGACTTTTCAGTATTTATTTACCAAAGCACTCTTCATTCTTAAATTTTGCTTCAAATATTCAGTGAAAGCAAATAAACACATCACTAGGAACATTATGTCTATATAATGATTCCAAATGTTTGCCACCAGGTTGGCAGTAAAGCAGTAATGATTTGTTGACACTGGCAAGGCGAGATCTCTCAGCGTAAATTTAAATTATTGAGCAGAAGATGTTACGCTGGGCTGACACTCGATGTAGAATTTCTAAAAACACGATATGGCTTTAACTAGATGTATGACATGCTTATTTATTATATATACATATACTGTATATATATATATATATATATATATATATATATATATATATACATACATACATACATACACACACACATACACACACACATCTCATAGTAGTGTATTCACGTCATTAGTTTATGTTTGTTTGTTTATATATTTATTCAATTATTTGTTCTTAAAGTCACTTGTTCCTTCCAAAGAATTGAACAACTGACAAGGATGGATCGACAATCCCATGAGATGGACGCCGGTGATCATCCTGGAAAAGATTTTGTAAAATGTCAACTGTCGCACCTTTCTCCGCTTATTAATCTTCGTCTTTCTCCAGAAGTGGTACCGCTTTGGTTCACACTTATGATTGGTAGCCCGACATTTAAACAAGACATGTATCACATTTAGAATGCGGTGATAACTACTCTCTGAAGTTGCTGCAAAACCCCCAAAACAAATAAACAAAAATGCTCATGTTTTAAAAAGAATCAAATCTACACAAACAACCTGCTTCTGATTTTTCCTTGTTCAATTGCAAAACCTCTTGGTTTCTGCAAGCATTCTGTAAATAACACAAGATGTTGGTAGCACGGTTCATTTTTAGGAGCAAAGAGGCCGACATGTTGGCAAGATCTGTTGGTTTCATCAACAGATTCTCTGATAAAAGACATAAGTCACCAGTAACACCAACTTGGTATAAAACACGTATTGCAGCATATGTTACTGACATCTAACGACGGAGCTGCTCCACGCAGCAATTTGTCTCTTTCTTTTCTTTGACAAGACAAGAGACATTATGATGTCAGCTTTGCAGTGGCTCCCCCAGCAATGTGAAATTGTTTGTCTTCGCCTGTCATAGTGGAGTTTGTCTACATCGGCGCTATAGCTTATTGCACTGTCACATTGCCACTTGCATTATTTATGGGTCTAACAGTCACATGTTTGTATCTTGTATATCATTACACCTTCACCTCAGGTAGACACACTGATGAATTCAGACAGGCCGAGGAACATGTTCAAGGTCTTTGTCTTCTGCTCTCTCTGCCAGCTTCTCAGCACCCTTGAACCCTCTGTCTTCAAACACAGAGGGATTTGGATCTGCAGGCTGATAAAGCTTTCTACCCCCACATACTCACTACAGGAGGGGATGCTTGCTGCTCAGATCCTGCAGAGCATACACCTCATTATCCAAATGAGACATTAGCATAAGACGCTCCCTTGCTCACACACCATAGGCCGCCCCATAAAGCCTCTCCTGTGTTGTGCTACTCACTGAGAGGGAATCCATTGTGGCTGAAGCTCATTTTGCTTAAAATGGAGGAGGGGGATGCTCAGTGTGTAAAGTGCTTGTTTTATTTGGAGAAGAAGAGCTTGCTTGGCTGTAGGAGTGAAATGGAAATGTCACCAGGGGAGGGTATGTGAGTGCAGAGCAGCTGAGATCTTAGTGATTTATCTTAACATTTGTTTCTGCATGGCTTGCTGTTTCTGCTCTCCGGAGGATATGCAGAGAGGGATGTGGCAGACAGATTGAGCAGGAGGATTGGCTGAGCCCCTTCGGCCCTGCTCCGCTCCTCCATCTTCCTCCTTCTCCGCGTTGTCCACTACTCTGGTGTTGGATTTGTCACGCCTCCCTGAGAGCCTGATGAAGTAGGTCAGACGCTGTCCCAGGGTCTGACCACTGGCTCCAGAGCTGCTGCTGCTGATGATGATGATGAAGATGCTGTGTGGTGATTCACTCATTACATACACAGCTCTGAAATAACAAGGACAAAAAAATCAACAAGGAAAAAACAGAGAAGGAGCCCAGGGTACGACGTTGTGGTAAACAAACAACGCGCCCTGACCTCTTCCGGCTTAACGCGTATTAACATGCAGATTTTTTTTTTTTTGCTGCATGTTTCCTGACCCAATATTTCATCCTCACAGCACCTCAATATAGAGGAGAGCAGGGAAATGCATTTATAATGGCACCTTATGTGCAAACAGGCTTTTTAAAATTGGTGTTTGGATGGGTGTAAATTTTCATTACTCATTAAAGGTACATTAAGAATGATTATCATAATCCCATCAAACAAAATGGCCATTTGAAATCTAAAAGGGCACAAAGCATGCTTCCTTTTGAAGCACAAGTATTTCCCAGTACTTCAAATCACAATATTCATGTGGGATCTCTTTTCTAATTTGTCGCGTCTGTCGTACTCATTGTTGACATGGCTTTTTTTGTTTACTTCAGCTGCAAGCCAAATGTAATTCAGAGTCAGAGTTTCCAGTGTAGTGTGTCGTTGGTCATCAGGAGAGGCAACAAACCTCCTCAGATTATTTTGCTGCTTCTGCACTAGCGATGAAAACCAGAAGCAGTCTGTTTCCCCTGACAGGACCCCATCCTGCATGCCGCTGTACGCTCACAACATGCCACACACCATGTCACCGATGTTGTCATGCCAGCATTTCACACTGTTATCTCCTGCAGCACATCCTGTGCTTCTTATCTGCTGGCTTTTTACATCAAGTTGAATTTGAAATACTCGTCTGGAGGTTTTAATGGCCCATGTGTCATTTACGTACGTAGGAGACGGGGTCATGCCTCTGTAAAATCAGCGATAGCAAAAAAAAAAAAAAAAAAAGTGTTCACACACAGACAGAAATGGTATTGGAAGGAAGAGTGTGATAGGGTGAAAAAGAGCTTTGCCTCGGCTCTGACACCCCCAGGCAGCGTGTAAAATTCCTGTCAGTGAAGAGGTTTTATTCGATGTGGCACCATTACATATCCATGACTTAACAACCACTGGCAAATTCAGACAGGGGAGTAATGAGGATCATTGGAATCACTGAATTAATGCCTCTTCTCCGATAGTCCCTGTTCTTGCTCTCTCATTATGCCATTCCTTATTTGCTATTGTCACTTCACAACCTCTCAAAGCCACTCACTCCATCTTTCCCCACCCTTGTTGCCACTCCTCAAACGCTCACAGTAGCCCTCTTTTTTTTGTCTTTTCAGCTGTAATCTGCTGCTTGTTCCTTATTCAGTCACGTCAGAAAGCCACTCCCTCCACCATTCTTTGAAACTCTCTTTAATTTGTCCTGCCTGTCATAACACCCTGTCCAAGTGGTTGCGCAAAGACTGAAGAATGTTTGTACCCATCTTTCTCCTTCTTTTTTTCATGTGCAGACATGACTGGAGCACACCCACAAACAGTAGCTGCAGGACAGGGTTGTGATACAGTTTGTCTCACTTAAAAGACTCTTGTGCTTTAGACACTCCTCTTCTTGGATACCTTTTGAACATTTGCTGCTACTGCTAGTTTTCCGCTGCAGCTTACACAGAAATGTGAATCCCTGCTCCAAATGCATGTTGGTTTTTTTGAAATCAAACAACTTTAACGGGCCGAATGCTACATCTCCACAACAAAGGAATGGACTTTTTTCTTTTTTTCTTTTCTTTTTTTTGGAGTGTGCTGCATTTGTTTACCATTTGTTTCACGAAAAGACTCACTTTTGTCTTACACAAATGAGGAAACAAACTCTCAAAGAATTGAGACGGGTACAGATTTTGTCATCAAAATCTTTAGAGGTAATAAATCATCCACTCAGTCAAGTCAGATATGAGTGTTGAGAATAGTGTGATTAATACAATACAAAATGGTTTCAGCATTTAAATAGCTGCAGTATTTCATGTTATTCATTTCCTCTAAAAATCTATCATGCATCTGGATTGAATTATTGCCTTTCATTGCTCATCTTGGCACCTATTAATCTCACCAGCACATTTTAGCCATTGCAACTCAAGGTTACCCATTATCTGCATATTTCCAGAGTAGTGTTAATAAACAGAGCCTTTTGTTGCACAGAACAGTATCAGGGCTGATGTTGTGCTACAAGGTCTTTTTATCTATGTGTTGGCAGGTGTTGCTGGTGGCAGTGGTGTCTGGTGGAGCGTTCCCTTGCACCTCCGCGCTGTCAAACACCCCAGCTTCCCAGTCATTTAAAATGTATTTCATTATTACTGTTTACGTAGTGAGATTAGTTTGCACCTCAGACAGTTATCCATACACTGACAGGTTGCATAAACTTGATAGATAGATAGATAGATGGATGGATGGATAGAAAGAAAGAAAGATAGTTTATTAATCCCGGAGGAAATTGCACATATCCATTGCTCAGAAAGCTTTTCAGACTGCTGGAGAAATTGAAAATCTTTTGAAATCTTCTGGCATTTTCTTATCTTCATGTATTCACAAGGCCAATGGGCTCCAGTGGAGGTATTGTATTGGTGTGACCTTGCAGAGCCATGAGTACAAAGCAAAAGTCTTCTGGATAATGCCGGAAGAACAGACAGTCCTCTCTACCAACACTTTTTGAGTTGTGAAATGAAACAGTTTGTGTTTCCAGCGAATGAGGTTTTCTTGCTTCTTTTCTTGCTTTTAAAGTATCCCTATTAGAGCTATCTGAACACTTCAAAACCTCTCTTTTAAAACATCATAATAAGCTCATTTGATACTCCATCCCCTGTTTCCAATATGAAGACTTCCAGGTTTTCCTAAGAGGTGGATGTGTGCTACAGAGCAACAAAAATACCTGGATATTTGAAAGGACACTGATGTATGTCACATTGACAATGACACTTTTTAAAGTTTTGTGGTAAAAATTCCTCCAAAGCTGGTGCAGAAAGACGATGTTACTCGATACTTTATAGGAGTGAAGGTGATGGAGAGTGTCTTTTAAAGCTTGCTGCAATATCTTTTACTGCAACTATTCTGTGGTTTTAATGGTCTTGCACTGTTTCTTTTACTTCCTTAAGTCGTATGCATTGAGTCTTGGCAATCTTATCCAAGTGAAGAAGTTGCCTAATCACAATAAGGCAGCTGATGAGAGCAAAGACAATCCTAGAAGGGAAATGAAGTGGATGGTGGAAGAAGGGATTACAGGAGAACATTTTCCCTTCTATCTTTGCTCCTGCAATCCTCTGGATTTTCACCCCCTGTTGGAGTCGGTTAGAGGATGTAGTCTAGAGCAGGGGTGACCTGTCTCTGCTCTCTCATTCATGTGTGTAATGAAGGCCTGTGTCTGAATAATCCCATTAGGTGGTCAGATTAAAACCTGAGCTGATATTTGAGACTGTGCCCGGCAAAGCTTTAGAAATTTTAAGGCTTTGCAGTCAGCCCAGGGAGAAAGGGTGCAGAGGAAGAGCATCAGAGGAAACTGACTGTTTTTTAGGTCTTTGCTTTTGGATTGTTAATGTGGAATTGTTATTAAAGGACAGTCAGGGCTCATAACTTGAGAGGTTTTGGATATTTTTTATTGCCGATAGCTGAAACCACGCGTAAACGTTTTTGTGTGTCTGTGCGGAGTGAAACTATGGAACAATCTGGACTCACAACACAAGAAATGCCAAAGTACTAATCAATTCAAACTGTTATATAAACATCGTCCCTGGTCAAAATATAGAGATGAGGGTCTTTAACTCAAACTGTTGTTCTATTTGTTAACATGTGCTCAGTGTTTCTTCATCATTGTTGGTATTTGTTAATTACTGTTGTTGGCAGTTGTCCATTACCATTGTTGGTATATCGTGCCTTCCTTACATTGTTGTGTGGAATTGCTATTGCAATGTGATAATTTCATTGTTGCCCATGGTGATACCATCATGATGCAATTATTGTGTGGTTTTCCTTGAATCTTCGAAGTAGCAGTGAAGCTCAGTGTGTTGATCTCTGAATCAGGAACTGGGGTGGGATTACATAAATTGTCTTCTTCCCACTTACTTTCAGGCAGAATTGCTTATTATTTGCTTATTTAATTATTTTGTTTGTTGTTGTTGTTTTTTTGTTTTTTGTTTTGTTTTTCCTTGCCTTGCCTGAAATAAATGAATAACTAACTAACTAACAGAGGAAGACCTCTGAAGTGTCTTCACTTTTTCCATTTCTAACCTTTCCACCATAATAATGCACAGTATAATGGTTTTAATTGAACAGCTTAGTGCAGCAAAGTAAAAATAATTTCTTCTTGTAGAAAATGTGTCCCTATTAGTGATCATGATGGCTGTGTGATTGGCAGCCCAATTCATTGCCTCCAAAAATAACATGAAATACTATATGAATATATATCTATTGTTTCCTGTTCTGGGTGTTGCCTTTGTATGGTAGTAACCTCCAATAATAAAAAAGAAAAGCAAAGCCTGAAATGTGTCACAGTGAAGCTGTGACACGCTGGCAATAAATATTCCATGTTATATTCATTGTTACATTTCTTACATGCAAGTGGTTTGTCCTATGTGAACAGGAAGATTCCCCCTTTATTCTCTGCTGCATTGTTTTCCTCTTTTGTGGCCTTCTTCATACCGTTTCTGTAGTAGATGGTTTAATTCTTTGTTGTTGCACCCTCCCACCTTTCTATTGAGGATTCAGCATTTTCCATTGAAGTTAAACGTACCACTGCTCAGCACGTTGAGACAAGCACTACCCGTGTGCCTCGTTTGATCATCCTTCAGATAGAAGTCTCTCCACTTTGTACAATTATTTTTATTATTCTTTTTTTCAAGTGAAGATGTTTATGCGAGGGACATGGTTTTCAGCGCTTGCTTTTTACCGTAAACAACAACTGTGTTGCTCATGAGCAGTGTTCATTTTGCCTGTGGATAGGGCTGCCTGCTCTCTGAAATGGTGGAACGGATGACTCGATTTAGCTCCAGATATGGTCATTTCTGTTTCTGAATTTAAAAGTCTTATTTTTGTATTTGCAGGACAGATTTCACATCTTAGTTACTCTTTGTCTCTAGCAGGCCATTAGTCCTCACGACTGTGTTCTAGATCAGAACACGTCTCTGACACAATCATTTTCTATCTGCCTATACTGAATGCTGGGTATTTTTCTCTGGAAACATATTCTGCCCAAATAGAAATGCATAATGTAGCTCGCCTCTCTTGATGCATGGGGGCTGTGTATGCTTGGCTACTGATGATCTGGCGGTGCTCTTTCATGTTATTAACGTAACATTCCAGATAGACGTGGCTGTACGTCAATGTGAATTTCATGCTGGATTATTTGTACAATATTTCTTTTTAGTATTTTACTTTGACTTCTGTGAAACCCACAAAGCTGAATGTATTAACCTAAGGCTCCATTTATACATTTCTTCACAGCTTATTTATTAAATATTTTCTTTTTCCTCGCTAACAGAGATGCAATGATGGTCAGTGCATGCTAGAAAGGTTCACTCATTATAATATCTGGAGTTGTTTTACTCCTTAATGGTTGTGTGATGTCCTGGCTGTTGGCATGTGTGGAACTGCATGTGATTTATAATTCCTGAGCCTTGCCACTCTCAGGAAGGGCTCCTTTAGGAAATGTGCTGTTTTGTGTTGGGGCTGGTGGTCCTTCCTTTCCCCTTTGCTTTTCCATCCTTGTTTCCCTTACTTCATCTTTCCTAAAAAAAAAAAAAAAATACTGCACCTGCACAAATGCACCTCCTCCCACCAGAGCACTGACACACTCCCTTCCATCTGTCTTTTCCTACCCAGAATTCCCTAACAACCCGCCACCTGGGGATGACCTCCCGCAGGAGCAGCACAATGCAGGTGCCGCCATCGGGGGTGCTGTGGGGGGAGTCGTCTTGTTGACCGTGGCAGCCATACTGCTCTTCATATTCCTGCGCCGCCGCCAGCGCACTTTCAAAGGTGACTACAGCACCAAGAAACATGTGTTTGGAAATGGGTATAGTAAGGCTGGCGGCCTGCCTGCCCACCCACCCATGCCCAAAAATCATCAGTACCCGGACGACTCAGATGACGAAAAGAAACCCGCACAGATCAGTGGCCCTGGAGGTTTTGAAGCAAGTGACCATGATTTTGACACCGAGCAAGAGGACCTGAAGAGGCCATATTTCACTGTGGATGAAGGAGAGAGTCGAGAATATGATGAGCGGACTCTGGCCTTCCAGTATGAACCTGAATCTGAGATAGCTGACGATATGATCTCTCAAACCGATGGCTCCGTCATTTCTAAGAAAGAGTGGTATGTGTAGTGGCATGCAACAACCAAACCAAACAACCCTTTGTCCCCCACCTGCATTCCACAGCACCCTTCACCTCCATCACAACCCTACCCTTCCATTTGTCAAACTGCTCTATTCACAGTCCTGTTACTCCTTTGGTCAACCTAGTACCCCCTTCCCCTTGTCTTTTCCGTTATCAGACTCCATTTAACTAAACTCATTAAATGAATCAAGTGTCTATTTAAAGTGCTTGCAACATTAACTTCTCAAAACGACAGCATTGGTATCAGATCCATCAGGTGAATGGGCAAACAGTACAAGCTAAGATATGTAAATGGACTTGTTGGCACTGATCTACGAGGCCAGGGAGGGGGTTGCTGAATTAATACTGGTGTAATATTCTTTTTTGTGTAATTTTCATGTTCTAAATGTATTAAATGTATAAAAAGAGACTGCAGGCTGACGTTTTGCAAGGTACATTTATGAAAGTCATACACTGGATGTGAAATTTGTTTTTTTTTTTGTTCTCTCCATTACCATTGCTGTTTTGTTACTTTTATAATGTTTTTTGTATGTTTTTTTAAGTGATTTTAAAAGAGAGTGTCTTGCATAATTACAAATGGAATTCTAAATGTTTGTAATTTTGTGGTCAAATCTTTCAGAGAAAGAGAAAAACACACCTACGGGACCTGTATCATTTCCCTGTTTCATGCTGTGGGGCTAGTGTTGATGAAATTAATAATTTTTGTGTTGTTACAGCATTTATTGCAGATATAATAGTGCTGTTTTCCAAAGACATGGTAGTTATTTTTTAACCCCTATGTTTCAACGCTTGATTAATATCGTATCTGAGTGGGAGTGTGCTTAGCATTGTTGACTTGATATTGGGACTTAACGGATAAAGACAGGTAAAGAGCAAAATTTTTCCTCCTAAATTTCACTTTCAACTTTTAATGATTTTTTACATCAATGAATCAGATGAACACAAGAGAGAAGGGCTGCAGTTGCTTCATACACAACAATCATGGTCACGTCCAAAAAGAGATTTGGTGTCCACAGAAACCTTCAGTAATCCTCTGACAGGTCACTTGAATTGAAGAGTTATATACCTGTGTGCAGGAACTCTGTTTACCACTAACTAAAGTCTTGTTTTCCTTTTTGTTTTTTTGTTTGTTTGGTTTTTTTTTTATTGTCCTAATTATATTTTATCCAAACCTGCTTTTATCAGATGGATGTCAGAAAACTGTGTGCAGGACTTTCCAATAATGACTGTGTTCCCTCATACCGCTGTGACATGATTCTAAAGCCTCTTTGTTTTCAACCATGGACAAAAAAATACAGATTGGAGGAAAAGGTCCAGACCGGCTTTGATTTATGTCAGCAGAAAAAAAACATTTAAATATGGAAAGAAAATCGTGTTGGTGACCACGGTAGAGTTAAATACTGTAAGTTGCCTGATGCATTTATGATATTTTCATTTCAACCCTTCTTTTAATTCTGAAATGAGTATCTGTAGAAATTTTGGGAAACCTTAACCTCCCATTAGCGTTACAATGAGGCAGGCATTATATTTATCTGGCATTTCAAATCACTGTTCACAGTTGCCAGTGGATGCTACTGAAACAAAGCAAAGTAATTATGTTGCTCCTCAGCATTAACATCCATCAGAAAATTGCATTTGCTTCAAGTAAAAGTTATGAACTAACAAATGAAACAAAGGAGGAGTAAAGGGTAAATCTGTGCATATAAACAACATATCTGACTGGTTCTGAACAATATAAATACTATAATAATTCTTATGCATGTTTTTTTGTGTTGGAGTGGATGTATATCTGTTGCATTTTTTTCTGTAACAAATTCAGTGCATTTGTGTTACTTTGCAGCTGAAAGGACAACAGTTTGTCTATGTTGTCAGCATTCACAGACATTTGGGTTTATGGGCACATTGAATCTAGCAACAAATACTGCAGTTGAGATACAAAAAAATGCAAAAAAAAAAAAGCAAAAGAAAAAAATAAATAAATAAATAACCTAAGATCTCCTTTGGAGCAGATCTCTCTGCCTGCTGGAAATGTGAATGTTTTACAGTCCATGCTTGTCTGCTGGATGTTATTAGATGAGCATGTTAATCATGGCCCTCAATTTATATTGTATTTTTAAACAAAATCACAACAATGAGAAATAATTCTCATTAAAATTTAATTTAGTTTTATTTTTTATTGATTTCAGGCCTGGCCTTTTTTTTTTTGTTTTGGTTTTCTTTACTTCAGTTTGAGGACAATGCATTAGGTTTTCAAAAAGAACATTTCCGAGGAAGTGCAAAAGCAAATGAGTCTATTCTTCATGTACTGATGAACTGCTTCTCTATTCAAGCGATTACAATAGTTTGCATCACAGCATTCTCGAAAGAAATGTGTGAACAGTATGTTTTTAATTTTCTTTTATTCTTGCATTCAGTGCCTATAAAAGCCAGGAGACATGCGGTAGTCTGAACAGTTGTTGCTCCGTCATTTAAGTTATTCATGCTATAGAATAAAAACATACTATTGAAATATGACATGGACTGTGAACCTGAAATCAGACATATGATGGCTCTTTCTGTACAGTGACTTTTAGATACTGGAGATGCTAATGTAGCACATTACAAACACAATACAGCTGTAGCACAATACAAACAATCGATCTGTACCTGATCTTTTAATCAAGTGATCGTTCAAAAAACTGCATTGATCACAATTTTAAAGTTTAATGATGGCTGCATGGTGATACAGCACTTTCTTTCCTGTCAATACTGGATAGTCAAAGTCCTATAAAGGTACAACTTTTGCAACACATTACCTACTTTTCTAAGCACAACATTTGAAACCCTGATCTGGTGATTAGATTTAACTTGAATAAAAATTTAACTGTTGCCCCAAGCATAGATCAACTCTGCCCCATTTCAAAGCACAAGTTTAAGGTTTCATTTCAGTTTAATTCTGCATCCATTGTGAAACCACTGCCACTTGCTTCTCAGAGATGTTGGAGAAAGAGAAAATCTTTCAGATTTGAGTTGACCGTCTTTGTTCTGGTAGGTATAAACATTGTCTTTATGTTGTCGGGTTGTTACTAGTTTCTATTTTGTAATACTGACTGTAACCTCATTCCATCCTAATCTACTTTTTGTATTCAGTATGTTCCACATTCCACTGTAAATACTGTACATAAGGTTGAGATTATAGTCAGGATTTATTTAGGGACAGCTGTGTAGGGACTCTTAACTTCATGTAAAATACATATTGTGACTGCAAAAATAGAGATTCAATGATGGCTAGATGAAGTTGAGGCATAGCTTTTTTTCAAATGTCCCACCTAAAAATGCTCCTCCAATTCATTTTAATATGCCACTAGCAGCTTCACTGTCATACAAAGGGGTGATGCATACAGTTTTTCAATTTAATGTTGTTGAAAGAAAATCAAAAGAGAGAAAAATGTCTGTATGCAGCCATGTGAATGTATATTTCTGAGGGTGTTACAAATATGGAAAAAAAAAACTTGTTCAATTGTGATGACCCAGTGAAGTAACTTGTATTTGTTTTAAACATTAAATGAGTTCAGTAGTCAACAATGTTCTGTCCGAGTTCACTGATTGGATAGATGTGTGTTATCTGATTGGATATTGTTTATGACTAGAACACATTTCTTACGAGTATGCATTGACTTGGTTGATTGCAGTTCTTTTCCAATATATTTTTTCAGTAATGTATCCCTATCGTGTCATGCAGATGCACATGGATTTATTTTTCAGCTTCACCGCTTTCTGTGAGCCTGTTGGACATACAAGGTTTGTTCTTCAATAAACATTTCTCCAGTTTTAATGGATATAGACCTTGTTTGGATGGGATAAATAAATACAAATATATTTTACTCAAATCACCAAAACACACAGGGTTTGTTTAGGCATCCAACCATGACACAGCCAGTCAGTATTCAACTCTTCATTGCCAAGGCTAGAGGTGGCTGCAGAGGTAATGTACGATGAATCTCTCTACATGCAGCCATCATTCTCCCCATTCCTCATTCTCATTTTATCTGAGTGAAACAGCCAATATTAAAAACATTACTGGTATTATGAGAAATCTTATAGTCTGGATCTTTTAGTGTGTATGTTGCTGCAAATCTCTGTGCAATTCTTTATATAATTTTAGTATACAGTAGTATAGCAGTTTAGTGTAGTGGAGTATAATATAATGTAACATAACATAGTATAGTTAGTGTAGCATAATAAAGTAGTACTGTATAATATAGTATAGTACGGTATAGTGACACTTATTTTAGCCTAGCAGTAGATACTGTCTATAAAAGAATAAAATGTAATTCACATGCTAAAGCTTCTGTGACGTGTTCCTGAATTGGAGAGCAAAGCCTGTCAGGCAGATGTTGATATTGAGTTCAGTGCTTAATGAAGCTACAGTGATGATAAGAGAGGCCCAGTGCAGAGCCAGACATATCTGTCTCTGACTCTGGGACTCAAGTGCAGACATCTGCACCGTGCACATTAAGAACAGCCCAGAGTTTGCAGCTGTCGCCATCCATTTGCTAAAAGAGCCCTTTGTAGCCCAAGGGGCTTTGATGGCACATAGGCTTTTAACATGCATGGCCATCTAGTTTTATCCCCTCCTCACAGAACTGAGTAGAATTCTACAACATTTCCTCAATCAAAATACTCCTAGAATGACATATATCCACATTTTTTGTTTTAAAATATTTCCTAATATTCCATAAATCAAACAGCGAGCATGAAACTCAACAGCAAATACAAATAGATATGTAGCATAATGTTCAATATCTGAGTTTATATGTTAAATGAACATCCAACGATAGCATATGTATATAAACATATACAGTGTGTGTATATATACTGTATATATATATATAAATATATATATACACACACACCCTGTATAAACACACTATATATTTTATATATATGCACAGTTATATTTTATTGCCTGCACACGAGTTTAACTGCCTCTATTAGTTGTGTTGGACTAATTGAACCATTAAAGGCCAAAAGTCCCAAATGAATGACAAACATCAGATCATTTTAAATGTGTTCTCAAAGAAGTATTGGACCTGCTCCTTGTTTCTTCAGTTATTGTGTTTAACTCTAAATACTAAATCATATTGAGTCTTCAACAAAATGTAATGTTAAAGAAAGATATACAGAATTTTTTAAAAAAGTAACTTTTAGATCATTTTAAATAATATAGAAAAATAGGGTCACTTCATAGTTTGGTGACTCAACATTCTGCATCACGAATTTTCATTAGGGAGCTGAAATCTTTCCTCAATTACTGGAAGTCATTCTCATCCTGAAGCAGCAAACTTTCCTCACAGTGCCATCACCATGCTTGACCATTGGTCTAAAGTTATTTTAGTTGAAGGGTTTTTTTTTGTTTTTATTTATATCAAATGTAATCTCTCTCTCTCTCTATCCTATACAGTTAGACTTAAGGCTCAGCAATTCCCAGAACATTCGTCCAAAAGCTCTGGGGGTCGCAACTCTCCTATGGGTGCCATTGTTACACAAAGTCATTTACAAATATGGACCTTTATTGGGTGAAAGAGATCAATGGTTTTGTCTTTTTGGGGGTTTTTTTTGTTTGATTGATTGATTTCTTCTTTGGATCCTGCTGGAATGTCGGTCTTGTCTTGGAAAGTTCACAATTTTTAAAAATCTTTATCTTTTATAGTTTATGTGTTTCATTTTGGATTTTTGGAGTCTCAGTCTCCTCTTCCTGAATTTTCTTACATATATAACAACACTTAAACACGGCCTGCAGCTCTTTGAGGGCGTCTTTAACCAAAGCAACCATTTTCAACTCAATCCATAGTGAGTAGCAATCACTATGGCAGTGCTACTAACTGATTGCTAGTATTTTCATCCATGTTAAGTGCCGAGGCTCACTATGCTAGCGTGATCAAATTACAGCTAAGGCTGATGGAAATGTGTTTATTTTCAATTTATTCTCTCATAAAGAACGGGATAAAGTAACATTTAGACCTGATGATGAAAAGTTTACTGTCCATCCAAAAGGGAAAATGAATGGGTGTACTAAATGAATCTGTCTATCAAACTGAAAGTCTGGACCTGAATGGATCCACTGACTGACAAGCACTCCTTAAAACCGATGATAAAAACAAGACGTCTGTCATTTTTTATAGAACAACAATTCAGAGTGTTATCAAACTCATTAAGTGATCACAGTGTGTGCATGCTCAAATTATTTTCTACTGTTAGAAATTTGTTTGTAAAAGAACTCTGCTTTGTTCATATTCACAGTTTAATCTATCTATAATTAATTTACTTGACAGTAAGCAAAGATGTTCATGATATGTAAAATAGACATGGCAAAAAATGACACAAAATCAGAAACAAGAATTTCTCACAACTCTGGTATAATGTTGCTGTAACTAACAAAGTACATCCAGACAGTAATATAAGAGAAAGCAAATTTTACCAGTTGTTTCCAGTAATATCCCTTACCTAATATTGAAGTAATATTGATAAAAACAATGAGGTCATGGTAGATCTTTGTGAAAAGAAAGTCAAATAGACTCAACTGGACTCAAGAAGTCCTCGAATAACTCGAATAAGCTCGAATAACTGAAGACATCTTTTGGTTAAGAGGGAAAGCATCTGCAAGCTTTTCCTACAAGTTCAGTTGATTTTATTTAACACAGAAAGAAACAGAAGGTAATTATCCTTTCATCATTCATTTTTGAAAAATTTTATTTATTAACGTTTTTTTCTTTGATTGGTCCTGAATAAAGAATTTTTTTAGAAAACTATAAAAGTGGAATTATGATACTTCTGGAGTAGTATGTTTGCTGCAAAAACTGGATCTGACAAAATAGTTTATTTTATTGGTTTTGCAAAACACAGTGTTACATTGCTGCTCCTGATAATAATCATAAAAAAAGATAGCTGATTACAGCTTGTGCTTATTATGGTTGTTTTTTCTACATTTATAGCATTTTCCCTGGTCAGCTAATCAATGTTGTCCTAAAACGACTCATTTTGCGTCAGAATCCTTCCTTCTGTCAACTTATCTGTGGCAGAAAAGTGGTGCCCATGTTCCAAACTGTTTTGGCTTCACAAAGCTGCAGCTGACTGCATATTTGCACAGAAAAATGCCATAATATTTTAATATAAGGTATGAAGTAGTATGAACACTTTGTTTTATGTGGAACAGAACTATGTAAATAAAAAGCACTAAAAATACAGGCCTAGTTTTCATTTCAAGTCCTTTAGACATGGTGATAAAAAATGAGCTTAGCCGAGTTCACAGCCAATTCTTCTTTATTCTTTGTCTTTCACATCCTTTATTCCAATACTTGAATAAAAGCAATCTAAGACACATAACCAAGAATGGCTTTCCTCTCAAGTGAATCTGTCAGAACTGAGCACATCCAAATTTATTTGACGTTTGGTCCAGCAAATACTGAAATCAGTCATAAAACACAAATATAAAACATAACAGACTACATAGAGCATCCACACAATGAGAAGGCTGTATGGAAAATTAACAACCACAGAATGAGCTCTTCCCATTTAAAGCTTTTTTTATTTTGTGCATCAGCTTATCCATACCCCGTATTTATACTGTTTTAAGTCATTGGAGGAGTCTAGGGTTTCAGACGAGTATCCGGTACAGATAAAGTGTTTTTGACGAGTAAGAGCATGACAGGAGTAAAACTCATCAATACCCGTGTTCGGATGCTGAAGAATCCTCATAACCAGCGGTCCCCAACCTTTTTTTGTGCCACTGACCAGTTTCATCTAAGAAAAAAAATTTGCGGAACGGTCTTCATTTGCTTGATAATCGTTAACGACACCAGGACAACTGTAGTCTAATAATAAATTATCCCCAGTGGTATTATGTAACATGCAGACATGAACTGACAATAAAACAACCTTTTTTTCATCAATTGATAATCAACATCTCTGTAAACAAAATAACTGTGAGAAATAATTTTATTAAAAACTCGATTCAAATGACTGCATTTGTGAGGTTTATTTTGAAATATAGCGATTTATAATCTGTGCATTCAATGTAGGAGAAATGCTTTCCAATATAAGGGTGAACAAGTCACAAAGACAGAAGGTTGGAAGTGGAAACAGGGTTTTCAATACTTTTTGGGCGATCCCAGGATAATCTGCCTTGATTTTAATCCAGAACACCGCGCAGTTGTTGGTGCTTAATTTAGGGTTAACGGGGTAAACTGTCACGTGACCGAGACCTGTCAAACGGGACAGACGCATGCATTCGTCTGTGCGTCATTCTGCACAGACGTCACTTTTCAAAATAAAACATCCTTAGACTGCTAATTAATAAAAAAAAAATAAAAAAAAAGTCAAACGTTCGGTGCCGCCCAGTACCTAATGTCCCGCGATCCGATAACGGGTCGCAACCCGGTGTTTGGGGACCACTGATTTAGACAGATGTAACGGAGAATCTCTGCAGCTGAAAGTTTGCTGCTGCTGTTACACACACACACACACACACACACACACACACACACACACACACACACACACACACACACACACACACACACACACACACACACACACACACACACACATGCTCTTTATCTTTATCTCTCTCTGTCGCTCTAAAAATTAAAACATTAAAAAGAAAACGAAGAAAAAAAATTAGATAGTTGTGAAGTAGAAATCTAAAGGCTATAGTCTAACAAAAATGTAGCCTCTTGGGGCAACAGTAAGTAATCTGGTGTAGTCAGCAGATATTAAGTCAGAGACTTAAACTTCTGTGCATTAGCCATTGTTTGTAGTCCAGTTTGAGAGGTGTGAATAGAGTTCAGAGATTTTATCTGAATGCAGATCAAGATCATTGTTTGATTCTGTTTGAAATGCAAATGTAAAGCATGTCTTGTTCCTTGTTTATATTGTCTGCATTCATTTGCAGATGTTTCTTTATAGACTGAAGAAGTCACGTTTTCCAATTTGCTTCACTGAGCAGATATTTTCAGACACAATTCCCATTTGCTTGAGGAAATGTGTTGCACATAAAAACTGATTCATTGGGCATTGACATTGACAGAATAAGTCAATTCTATTTCCATTCATTCATTCATTCATCTTCTACATCAGCTTCATCCGCTGTCGTGGGTCATAGGGTACTGGAGCCTATCCCAGCCAACTGGGGACGTGAGGCAGGGAACACTCCGGGTGTGATGCCAGTGCACCACAGAGCCACATATAGACAAACAACCTTGCACACACCCACTCACACTTACGGGCAATTTGAAGCTGGTCAATTTGTCTGAAGTGCATGTTTTTGGAGGTGGGAGAACCTGGTGAGAACCCACGCAGACACGGGAAGAACATGCAAACTCCACACAGAGCATGACTCAAACTGGGAAGCGCTACCCACTGCGCCACCGTGCGCACAAATTCTGTTTCCATGAAATCATAATGGATTAAAGATTATTCTGATAACTCCAGATCAGCTTTTGAAATTATTATTGCCTATTATTTTATAAATGAGATGGTCCATAAACAAATCGTTCAGATTCATGTATAAATTTGGTGACATCACAAGTGATGCCTGCTGTTGCTGCCATACATAGACCAATCTTCTTTCACACCATCCTGTTTTCAGAGACAGTTATGGGCTGAGCTGCTCTGCTATCCAGCAGTGCATCAGAGTTCTCCAATTAAACTCAGCCATCGCACAGCAGAAAGGCCTAAACCCTCTGGTGAGAAAAGTGCTGACAACCCTCTCCTACAAAGTCCTGCTGGGAATACTCTGTCCCTGTGACCATTTACCCAGCGTCAAGGAAGCTGTGTGTGTGTGTGTGTGTGTGTGTGTGTGTGTGTGTGTGTGTGTGTGTGTGTGTGCGTGTGTGCGTGCTTGCGTGCGTGTGTGTGTGTTTATGAGTGAGTAAGTGTGAGTGAGTGCATCTGTATGTGGGTTTAAGATGAGTAGCGAATTACTCTATATCCCTTTGTGGAATGGTGCTCTTTTTTCTCGCCCATGTGACCTTCGATACACAATAACTCTTGGATTACAGTGATTGTATTGTTGAGTTCAGGGAGAACATTTACAAAGAAAACTGCTGTATGTGTTGTTGGTAATTATGACAAAGTACTGCAAGAAAATATTTACAGAAAGCCAAGTTGTAATGATCAGCTCACTGATGTTTCCTTTGCTCCAGTGCATTTCACACGTACCGTCTTTTCATGGCCTAAAATTAACATCTCTTGGAATATTAATTGGAAGAAGCAGGCTGATGAAACAGATTGTGACAGACAGTGCCCCAGAATTCCTCCGTCACACAGAGATTGGGCGTGGCTGCAGGAACGGAAAGGGAGAATTCAAGGACATGGAATGAAGCCTCTAAATATAGCATGTATGAAATGAAAGTTTTTCTCCTGTATTTATATTGTATGAATATATAATTTATTTGTATGTATGCATGTATTAATGTATGTATGTATGTATGTATGTATGTATGTATGTATGTATGTATGTATATATACATGTATGTATGTATGTATTCATATATGAATGTATGCATTCACTTATTTATTTACTTATTTATTTTTTGGCTGTTTTTATTTGTTTGTTTATTTATCGGTTCAAAGTCAGAGCTTAGATGTTCATATCTTATATTTATGTGCGGTAACCATCCAGGCTATGATTTACTGGCGTGATTTAATTCATCACCTGATGAGTGCAAACCACATGCATTTATTGATTCATTTCAGCATTTATTAAAAATAGCAAGTATTTTCAAGGTAAATATACTGACTACAAGTTGACTTTGATATCTGTTAAACAGAACTGTTCGCAGCTAACGAGTTCCAGTGTTATGCAGACTGTGGAGGTAATTTATTAGGTAGTAAAATATCAACACATCAGAAGAAGCTGCATTCTGTTTTTAGGTATCTTTTAAAGCAGAATACGCCCTCTGGCAAAATGACCAGTTCTAGCAGATATAGGAAGCCTTCTGGCAGGTTCCAAACAACAACCATCTCATGGCTGATAAAAATCTCATCCAGTTCACCAGGCCTGGAGCGAGCCCAGATACCAGAGACATCAGCTGCAAGACTTATCAAGAGTCCTTTCTCCAGGCAAAAGATGAAACATGAAGGGTTAATCTCAGGACACAATTGCAGCTCCCTTCAGGGGTCACCAACACATCGACTCAGCCAGACGTCATGCTGTGCAGGTCTCTCTTCTCTTTGAGCTCACCTTCCCTAAGTTGGTAGGATGTCGTCCAGCCCTCATAATCATCATCTATCCAGCAGAATTAGACTGTGGGGGCTTCATCAGCACATCAATACCTCAGCTACTTTGGGACACTGTTGTAATTGGGCCGAAGCAGCAGAGAAGTGCTGTTGTTAAGGAGGAAGGATGGGAGTTGGAATCTAACAAATAGGAGGTCTGCTGTATGTGGGACGTAATGAGAGATCCCTTCCAGTGCTCGACCAACAGGAAATTTACTGGGGTTAAAGAGCAAAGCATCAAAGAGTGTAGGGCCAAGTTGATGACCCGGCAGCTGACCCACCAAAAGGCAGAAATATTCATCAGGTAGTAACTCCCAATTGTGCAGTTCACATTTTATTCTTCAACAGAAGGACTGTCTTCACTTGTATCTATGAATTCTAGCCTCAGGCTAAACCCACATCTCAGCCTGTCCTTGGTGATCAACATGCAGGAATCTGCTGCTCTCACTGGGAGGGAAAAAGCATTACAGGATGAATCAAATCTCACTCAGCATCATTATTTCAGGTGAAATTAAAATTCACCCAGCCTCCAGATATCGATAAAACTTTTACCTGTTAAGAATCACTGAGCTCCCCCAACTGTAGAGAGAGAGCTATTCTATCCACATTCAAAATGATTCATCAACCAGTTACCACGAGTTCCAGTGTCTGACAAATGAGGTAAATTAAGAATCCAGTGTCTGCCACCCCCACGCTCTCTTCCCTGACTATTGACTCTCACAGCTTTATCAGTGTACATTAGTGTCAGTGCCAGTCTACATTTAGACTAATTGTGCCAGAGGAGGCAGCCCATCAGCACATACAGACATGTTTGTCGTCATGCAGAGCCAACGACCCTTTGTCAGAAACAATCCCCATCAGCAGAAGCACCAGGTCGTGGTAGCTCTGTCCAGCAGTTACAGCAGCAAGACTGTCCTACACTCATATCAAATAATGCTGCAGTCTTATAGTGCAGGAATAGTCAGATGTAAAAGTATAAATCCAATCCCTGTCCTCAGGATTGAGACGGAACCAAATTCATTCTCATTAAATGTGAGAAGAAGTCACAGACAGATTGAGATACATTTTAAATAGTATAAAATATTGAACATTTTTTTTATGTTAGGTCTGATAGGCAACAATGAAAACATCCACCCATTGATGCTTTGTGCATTTCGCTTGTTTTTTTTTATTTCTCAGAATTATCATATTTACATTTTACTGACAATGTTTCATACCTAAGGCTAAAAAATGTGAAATTTGTTGCATTAAAATGTGAATATGACTACAATGGTATACAAGCAGTATTTTTTTTAAATTGGTCATTTTTTTTAGCTGGAAATGAGTCAGGCAGTGAAAAAAAACAAGGGTTGGTATCTTTGCTATATACCAGGAGGGCAAAGTACAGGTAGCAGCAGCAGCAGATGAATTATCCACTCAATTATCTGTGGTCACCAGGGGTCATTACAGAATATTTAATTGAGTACAATGTTATACATCTTACACCACTTCCCATCTGAGGAAACCTGTAGATGTAGACTGTGTGTAGATGTGAATTTCAGGGCTTTGACTTGAAATTTAAGGTTCAGAATCACTCCTTAGGAAAAGAAATATCCTGATTGGCAAAAAATGCATGTGCAGAGAAAGCCACTGGTTAGATTACAGTGTTTTTCGCAAGTCTGTCTTTGAAAAGCTGATCCAAGCAAAAATGGAAACAAACTAACTGATCCTCACAAAACAGCCAGCTGGGATTGATTTCCCAGAAGTCTTGTGGATGGTTGCCACGACAAGTCACAACTAATTAGTTGCCTCGGGAGGGGCCTCCTTCATCAGCAGGTTTTAGTGCCCAAACCTGTGGTCAGTAACTGGGTCTACATCAGCACAGCTTTGTTCTGTTTATTTGTCAGTGGTGTCTAATTTTCCGTTTGATAAAGTGGCAATGAGTGAATCTGTTTTAGATGTAAGAAGGACAAAGGCATGATTCATTTCCAAAATATCACAGTGACTAGAAGAGTGTAGTGAAGACTTTGACCAAGGACAACTTCCCTTTCTTCTATGATATGAAAATTTACAGTGAATTTACTATATGTCTTGCTCTGAGTCAATCCTAATCTGCATAGATCTGTAATCATCACCCCCAACTGCCTGCCTGAACTGGATTATATTCTCTGATTCAGGGACCCTTACCTGCAAGGATGTTCACTGTGCCTCTATGAGTCACTGTAGACTTATATTGCCTTATAAATTATGTTGAACAGTGCAAGCTTTCTACATAGTTTATTATTGATCCATGAGCATTTTCTCTTATTTGCTTTAATGATTAGAGAAACAGCAATTAGTTATTTAATATGTTTCCATGCATGCGATAAATCCCCTTGCAGAAACAAATGGAGTATGTGAAGGGCTAAAGTAAATGCTGTAGTCATAAACTTGGCAGAGGAAACATAAATAAAACTTAAATGTCTGAAAGAAATAGTTTTGTTTAATGCATTTGATGCAGGTTTTCACTGAATGAATTAGGTATGTACATGTGAGACCTTCTGGATGTGCAGTAAAACACATAACATTAGTAATCATTAGATTCTATTTGCATGTGCTGAGATTGACGTCAGTGAAGGTGAACTGCTGCAGTTCAAATGAAGGCATACATTATCTCTCTTGACAGGGACAGACTTCACCCTTTTTTCACCCACCTACAAGCAACTAACAATCAGAATGGCCCGCTTGATCCATGGACGAACTGCACCGATATTACCACATCATTAGTCCAGATATATTAGCAAAGTAAATGTATTTCAAAATGTGGATGTGCATAACTCCAGTGTCAGTATCAGCTCTCCATTACTACTAATCACTCACTTTCTGGTTCTGGTTCTTTCTGTAGAACCAGCATGTTGAATATTCCTGTATTTCTAGTCTGTCTAATGAAATGGTCTGGAGGAACTGATTGGAGACATAACTGTTGGGTTTATTTGATGTGTTCAGCAAACCAGGTGGCAGTATGTGGAACATTATCGGTAACTTCTAGTGACAAGCACTCATTCAATCAAATGGCACGTGCCAATAAAACAAGAAGGATGGTGGAATGAGTATTTAAGCATAGATGAGCTTGAGATGGATGGGGGACGTGACTGAAATGTTAAAAGTAGAAGCTTCCCCATCAATAGCTTAATGAAGAGCAATGTCAGGGTAAGAGTTGGATTATATTTTTAACAGAACTGAGATTTATATAATGTAGAGACGTTCTCAGCATTTCACCAGGTATTAGATCCTGACCACAAAACTGGGTTTTACTATAAGATAAAAACATGTGAGCTTGATCTTCCTGGCAACTATACTGTTTTTGTGAAACAATTGCTTTCCTTAAGATAATTATAGGATTCTTGGTGTGTAACTTTTTCCAAATGTGAAGGGACAATGAATACATCTTGCTGCAAAATTTCCCTTATTTTCAAAATCCCAATGTTGTCAGGTATGTTTACCATGTTGCTGTCAAAATTTACATGGAAGAAAAAAAATGCTAGAATGATATTTTCTGAGCTACTGAAGTCCAAAAATACCTCGGCTGTGTCTAAATTACTATATGGTACAGTACTAGGATTATTTATACTGTGGGAAATCACTATTTTGTTGTCACAACAGACAAACATTTTGGACACATGTTGATGCAATTTCAATATTTAAATAGAGTGTTGTTTAATAATCACATCACTATTTTAAACATTATCCTTTTAAAGCCTGAACCATAAAATATTATCTACTGGAACCCGGACAAATTTGTCAAAAATAACAAAATTGTGTGTACATGACCTTTAATTTGTAAAATTATGGGTTTTTTTTTCCACATGTAAAATGCAGATGTATGTGTCTGATTGTAGACATCACGTTTTTTGGGGGGAAAACATCAAATTTATGATGTAGAACTATCAAAATCCTGAAAGTCTGAGTGTATCAAATATGATACCTTTGGCTTTATTGGATTACAAATTAAATACCAAATAAGAAAACATGCAGATTAAGATTTAACAGTTCTCATTTGAGAAAGACCTCAGTAATGGAGATCCAACCTAATTTATTGATGGGGACACTTTGCTCAGAAGTGACATGAGCACACTTTACATTTCTCAATTTGTTTGCCAAGATGTCTCCTCAACTTGAATGGGTTCAAGTCTGTCACTCTCTGCCCAAACCCTACACTCCGTCTCCTTCTCAAGTATTTCATTGAGCCACAGAGTGCTGTGGCAGAGGGCTCTCCGCTTTCTTTCTTCTCATTTCCAGTCAAGTGGCAAGAGTTTGCCCCTGTGGCTCTCCAGGAGCTTCCAGGATTTCACAATACCTTAGGCTCTTTTTCTCAATCTGGTCCCTATGGTTGTTTCATTTTTGGAGCAACGTCTGCTGAAGATCATCCTTTCTCTATGTTCTCTCTACCTACTGGTCACATCCTCAATTTTCTTCTCCTCTGGGTTGCACTAGCAAGGTTCAATATTATCTACCCTTAATTCCTTTTTTTTCTCCCATGAATTTGCTGCATGTCCAGGATTTCCAGATTAAGACCTTCCACTGTGATTTTTAAGTTCAGCAAAGAACATGTGGGCTGCAGCCAAGGACATTGGTCTTTGGATAGATGGCCAATAACTCACGTATCTGTGTACAGTGTGAAAATGTTGGACAGTTGGTAGATTACATGACTATTTGGTTATATTGCTGTTTCCATCTTTATACACTGTGTCACTGATAAAAAGTTGCATGTGGGCATATGTCATACAGACTTCATCTGAATTTGTGTCTTTGCATCATTATATTTATTTCCTGCTTTGTTATCTTGACTCAGATACTGGCCAATGCCAGATTCTTTTCCAGTAAGCCTGATGACAAACACAAAAATAGCCCAGGCTAAAAAAGAAAAAAAATACATCCTCAGTGGCAGTATTAAACCAAATGATTCAATCACCTAATTGTTAACTCACGTAACCCCAGACACATCACCACTCCATTATGTAGCCTCTCAGTTTGAGGCAGAACGTCTACTGTTTTATATGCTTTGTTGTAGAGCACCATGAACTTCATTTATAAGTAAACGAACATATAAACAAACATGTAGGTAACATCATAACAACTTTTAATAAATCAAATGTGCTTATTTGTGTGTTACAGTTTATATATGTAAACATTGAATCAGTTCAGCCCTTGGCTTGTAGCAAATTTGTTTTTTTGGCCCTCTGTGTATTTGACTTTGACATCCCTGCTCTAGGAAGACTCTTCTCACCTGCAGTGGTCTGTATGGGGTACTACATAACAAGCTGTAATGTTTTTGACTGACAGCAAGTATAGTGTTTTGTGATTGGTCATGTGGTATTTCCAACAGCTAGAAAACAATTAACTATACAACCTCTGTGGAAATACTGCGTGGGTTCTCTCCGGGTTCTCCGGCTTCCTCCCACCTCCAAAAGCATGCGCTTCAGGTTGATTGGCCAGTCCCAAATTGACCGTAGGAGTGAGTGTGTGTGTGAGTGTTTGTTTGTCTTTGTGTGGCTCCGTGGTGCACTGGCGTCGTGCCCGGAGTGTCCCCCGCCTCATGTCCTGAGACTGCCGGGATAGGCACCGGCTCCCCCGCGACCTGCGTAAGCGGACTGAGCGGGTTAAGAAAATGACTGACTGACTGACCTCTGTGGAAATAGTACTACTAATATGTTTATATTTTTCTATTTGTGTTTTAACAATTGGACAGTTGCCTTCCTAAATGTCACATAAATGCTGTATGAGTACTTTGGAAACCAGTGTGGCTTGAAGAACAGTTTTATAAAAGCATGAATAATTAACACATGTACTGTACCTAAGTAGTTTTCTGATTTCTGATTGATGTGTCATCGGGTCTTTCAGATTTGATTTACTAATCAAAGTGGAATGATTTAATGTTTGCTGTGACTAATGACATGCTTATTTATGTCTCTCCTTGGAGGCGATGCCGCTATCACTTTCTAAAGGGCTCTATCATCTTGTTTTGCTGTGGAGTTGGCGGAAGATGATTGTTGGTCTTGCCAGTTGATCGTGTACATGCTATTGATATTGAAGCATTCGTTTTTGTATTGGGCAAGTTTTATGTTGTTGTTTGCTCTGTCATGGTGACATAAACGTGCTTAGGCGATCATGGTACTCGGGATCTGAATTTGTTGGCATAAATTTGGCCCTTGTGAAAAATTGTCTGACTCTACAGCTGTGATATGATGTATGCATATTTCTCACCAGCTTGGGTGAATAAAGTACCACATAATGTAAACTGTTCAAAATAATGGCTGAAAGCGTAGAGCTCTCTCAGTTCCTCCGACATCACGGACCCTTGTGGCTCCCTCTCAAAGAAGGAGTAAAGTGGGAAATGATTTTCTCCACTTGTTTGCTGACAGGACTGCCTGCCATGAGTTATTTTGTTAAAGGGAAACATGATACACTCGTATTGTCTTAACAGGTTTCCCTTCTTCTTATGAATAGCCTTGCAGGGTATAAACACCCTGTTTGAATGGAAAGCATTCAACAACAACAAATGGATGCTACATGGGTAACTTGGCATAGGGTGTGTCTTTGATAAGGATAATAACCAAAAACCAAATCTCCACTTTGAAGTTCAAATTCAACAACATAGCCACAAACCTTAATACACATCAGAGAGTATGGAGGCCACTGACAATGCTGTGAGATGTAGGGACTGTTATTGGGCCTGTTTTTGTTTTTTTCTCTATTTTAATTTATAAAGACAAGATTATTTAGAGAATGAAAAAGTGCTCAGCTCTCACCCACACTGTGGATACTTGCATCTATATTTGTGAATTTATTTATTTCATTGGGATTGAGAACAGTGCATGTGTGACTGATGTGCCAATTCAATTTCAAGGATAGCGCTGAAGGGTGCTTTCTTGTGAGTTATCCCAGATGTTAAGCTGCAGGACTACATGTGCTCATCTCACCGCAAAAAAAAAAGGTACAGCAGACACCACCTATCCCTCGATTAATTTAATTATTTGATAACGGTTAATATTCTTTTACATCAGTGTGTGTGTGTGTCTGTGTGTGTGCGTGCGTGCGTGTGTATGTGTGTTTTCATATGAACTAATATTAAAATACAATGCGTCCTTTTTTTCCATCATTGACACATGCAGTAATTTGTATACAACAGTGGCACAAAACACACTCTCTGGAGCTGTTACTTAAATATGACCAGAACAACCACCCACACAGGGGTGCCACTGGAGCCCATCCTTCTAAAACCCACGCCAAAGTGGAATGCAGAACTGTTGTCCTCTCACCGGTTGAAGATTTGCAGACTATGCATGCCACTGTCTTTGATTACGATGCAGTGCAGAAATGGTTAGGACCAAAGCTAATGAAGTCCATCTACTTGTGCCACACTACTGAAGATATTTTATGTAGTTGTTTAAATCTGTATTTAAAGAGAAGTTTAAAATGCAGTTTTTTCTGCTGCCCTGTATATTATTTGGGCACAGCAACTTCTTTGACTTGTTACATGAAGAGCTGACACCCCAGGTGGTTGTGCTTATCATAGGCACTTGCAAGACATTTCTCACCATTTAAAGTTTTTGTGCTTGGCTAAGATAAATGTCCAATTTTTTTACTTTCAATAAAATAATCAGATATATTCTGGGTATGAGGAACTGGAAAAATAGAGACACTGGTCAACAATGAAACTCAGGAGTGGCAGAGTTCAATGAATTTTATTCATACAGAAAAAGATAAATAAGTATAAAACAAAACAACAAAACACAAGTCTAGGCTGCATCAGCTGTACACGCTTTTCTCAAATAGCGATACATAAACACTTTGCCCTGCAGTGCAGCAGTAAACAAGATCTGCGAGACGTTATGGAGTTCTGTTACGTTTATTGTTGTCAAATGCAGTTTCAGCACTAGGGAAAGATGTGATATTGCACTACATGAGGCAAGGTTTGTTTTTTAGTGTCGGCCAAATTGCTAAATTTGATTAGAGTCTGCTGTTTCAGGTTTTTGAACAGAGAAACAAGGATAACTGTATATGTTTGCCACTATTAAATTCCAGCTCTTAATGTGTTTTGAGCTCTTAATGTGTTTTGACTGTAGTTTTGTGGTTGTCATGATTAAGTGTTTATTTGTATGTTGTGTTTGTTAACCATCCTTCTATGTTTATCTGACAAGAACAATGTTGATGTTTGCAGGTTAATTTGACCCAGTGTATGTTTAATTGTCCAAAAGATGTCTGAAACAAAAAAGATTCCAACAGCTATTGTTTAAATCTAATACTACAGATGCAGTATTTGCCTTGAGGATGTTGATAGAGAAGTACAGAGAAGGCCGAATGGAGCTGCATTGTGTTTTGTAGATCTGGAGAAAGCTTATGACGGGGTGCCCAGAGAGGAACTGTGGTATTGTATGAGGAAGTCTGGAGTGGCAGAGAAGTATGTGAGAGCAGTGCAGGACATGTATGAGGACTGTAAGACAGTGGTGAGGTGTGCTGTAGTTGTGACAGAGGAGTTCAAGGTGGAGGTGGGACTGCATCAGGGATCAGCTCTGAGCCCCTTCTTGTTCGCTATGGTGATGGACAGGCTGACAGACGAGGTTAGACAGGAATCTCCATGGACTATGATGTTTGCAGATGACATTGTGATCTGCAGTGAGAGCAGGGTACAGGTGGAGGATAAGCTAGAGAGATGGAGGTTTGTCCTGGAAAGGAGAGGGATGAAGGTTAGCTGCAGTAAGACAGAGTACATGTGTGTGAATGAGAGGGACCCAAGTGGAAGAGTGAGGTTACAGGGAAAAGAGATCAAGAAGGTGGAGGATTTTAAGTACTTAGGGTCAACAGTCCAGAGCAATGGAGAGTGTGGAAAAGAGGTGAAGAAGCATGTACAGGCAGGATGGAACGGGTGGAGAAAAGTATCAGATGTGATGTGTGATAGAAGACTTTCAGCTAAAATAAAGCAAAGGTGTACAAAACTGTGGTGAGACCGGTGATGTTGTTCGGTCTAGAGACAGTGTCACTGAGGAAAAGACAGGAGACGGAGCTGGAGGTAGCAGAGATGAAGATTCTGAGGTTCTCTTTGGGAGTGACCAGGATGGATAGGATCAGGAATGAGTACATCAGAGGGACAGCACATGTTAGAGGTTTTGGAGATGTCACAAAGTTCCAAAGAAAGAAATGTCCTGACTGTTGCGTCATATAGACCCGTACAGTAACATTGTTTTATAAACACGAAGAGGGTGGTTGCAAATATTTGAGATGAATAATTTTCACTTATATGTTGATTACAATAATTAAACCAAGCAGGAGAAGTTTCAACTGAAAAAAACATTTTAACAATTTTTCTTAGATCTTCAAACTTAAAACAGAACATGGCAGGAGAGTTAAACAGTCATGACGCTATCCATATTCCCAGACAGGCCGTAAGCCTAGGAAATTCTTGTTGCACAGATTATTACCATCAACCTTTGTCTGTGCTAACTGACAGAAGTCAGTCCTGTCCTTAAACTGCACACTTAGTCTGGTTTTCCAAATATTTAACAAGCTTTCAACTGTCACAAAGGTCAAGCGAGTTAACCCAGCAGCTTCACTGTTAAGCTTCTAGCTTTTGAAAACCCTAAGGTAAGAGCTGTGTCTTGTTAATGTTTTAGCAGGTCTAATGTTAAAAGCATGGCTTCCAAAATGAGCAGCTAATTTAGTTACTCATACTTACTTCAAATTGAAGCTTGTGAGATAAATCTCCTCCAGCCTGGATGACCAGCTTCAATTTAAATTGTTCACACTTTATTTGGTTTATTAAATAATGACCACACAAATTACACTGACAGCTTTTAAACTGAGCTGCACTTCATCTTGAAAATATAGAAAAGAAACTCCTCTGGATACAGGAGTCACCACATGTGACATCTGATTTTTGGCAAAATCAAATGAAAAGAACAAAACTTGAATGCGATTGAAATTTTCTCTCCGACATTGCTGGCCAAATACATGTTGATCTCACTGGATACGATCAGAAAGATGATTCTAATATTTTGTTTTTAATTCCAAAAGCAGACAAAGAGAATGAGAGAATGTATGGTAAGACAGTTAAAACAGTCTCAGATTTGAAGCAACATTTTTATATACCATAAACCCAGTATACAGTCTCCACACTCTGTAATCATAGACTATTATTATCTGCATGAGGTAGACAAACCAGAGCAAATGAGCCCATCTGAATAATAGAAGCTCTTAGAACAGCTCTGAGAGCAGCTCTGAGCAGCGCTGTTGCAGCAGAGCTCGTAGAGCAGCTCAATATGATTTCTCTCATCTCATAATTAAGTGTCCTTTCAGCCATCAGGTGGTGCTTTTATTTTTTGTGGGGCTGTGGTGCTCTTCATGTTGTAGCATTCCTGTCATCTATTTTTAGTCCAGAATGAATCAGCCTCTCTTTTATTTTTTGTTCATTTTGACACCCGACAAAACCCATTGCCTCTAAGGGAATTGGAGTGGAGGGTCTTGTTTTGTTCTGGCAGTTCTTTCAAGAATGGCCATCAATCAGGTGATCTATTGTGTTAGAGAGGGACCTTTTTCTATTGAAATCATGAGTTGCTGCAAAAAGCAGATGCTACAAAGGTATTGAAAGTTTACAGGGCACATTATACTCTGATGAGAGAGCCACAGAAAATGATGAGGGCCAGAGCTTCATCACTGCTGGTTTACACGTCAGGATGAGGTGACCCCATTGAATGATGCCTCAGTTGTATTGTGTTGTAAGTTGTATTGATATTCCCTCTCATGATTATTCTTCCCCAAACATGTTCTCATACAGTGATTCCAACAAAAGAGCAGCTATGATAGCAGCTATGATTATTTGGCATTTTCCAGTAATTGGAAATAAAGATTGTGATGAAGGACTGCAGTCAAAAAACTGTCTTGAACTAATTTTATAAATGGCTTTGTGTTATTAAAAAAACAAAACTTTTAGTTTTCAGTTGTTGTATTGTTTACTTCATAAGATACTGTTTTAAAAAAGAGACTGTTTTAAAAAAATAAGAAAAGCTCTTCCATGCAGCAGTCAAATGTTAATAGAATGGATAGAATGTCAAGCTGGGGCTATGAGACAAAACAGAGTCAAGAAGTTGGTTAGGATGTTTGCATTTCTTCCAACAGTCTTGCTGATCGATGAGAGGTCCTGTGGTGAGCAATTGCGAACACAGAGTAGTTTGTAAGTCTTAATTTGCCGGAATTGTCAGTCACTGCCTGTGTTCTTAAGCCTGGAACGGCCGTGATAAAGGAAAAACAAAGTGTCGGCTCTGTTTAGAGAGCCGTGGAAGGAGGAGTACCGCAAATAAAACAAGGATCCCAGTAAAAGTCTGACTGTGTGCAACATTTCACTGGATGTGGAGACGGGAACAATGCATGTTTGTTTTAATACAAAGATTATTTTGACAAGCCTCTGGGTCAGTGATCCCTAAACCATTTTTGTGAATGCCAGATTGATGTCAGGGCTTGTTTCTCCGAATTTCACAACACTTGCAACACCATTTGAGGACCCAGCAGAGCCAATAGTGCCTATTGAGATACTATTTGTTTGTAACTAAAACTTGCAAACTATCACTACAAGAAACAAAATCCATATTTATTTCTCAGGTTGTCTTTTTATTGCTTTTTATTTCACTTCTCTTCTCCTGACTTCCATGATACATTCTAATTATTCACGGTCGTCAACATGATGCCTGACTGTGTCGTTATGTGCAGGTTGGGCTGACTGTCAAATATGGTTCAAACTTATAAAAAACAGCCAAAAAATAACAATTGGGTTTACCCACCTCCTGCCATTGACTGAGAGCCTGTTCTGAGGTCTCCTGTGGAACAGTTTTGTCATCTGTGTGATGTATGAGTGGGTAATGACTCGCTTACTACAGATTACTCCAGTGAGTCATGACAGGCCAACAATGGAAGCCACCAGTGGTTATTAATTTCACTGGACAAGGCTTCATTTGAATAGTTATATCCCAGATGACATGGTGAAGTGACTTTACATAATAATATCTGGAAAGAGAGGTGGTACAAACTGCAGTGATCACTGCCATACCGCATTGTGCAACCTACTGTATATGCAAATCTCTGTTTCACTTTCTTAATTAGACGCAAGTTCTTGACCAAATTAGCTAATATTTACATGTCTCTGTTTTTGATTGTTTTGCCTTTTTTTTCTTACAAAAGCTCTCATTGAAGAATTATTAAAGTTATACTAGATAAATGGAATTATTGTACTCTGAGCAGACTAATTTATTCTCTATTTTGCAATGTTGAATGAAAGTACCAAAACATTTCCATGCACGCTGTAAAAGTTTGCAAAATAGCAACTTCATGCATTTATATTTACATTTGTATTTAACAAAATACATCTACTGCAATTAACAATTTTTAAAATGACCAAAATGACAACCTGCAGAAAAACAGAATGATCCCAGTCAAGAAAGAATTCTTAATTGAAAGCTGAACAAAACTGAGTTCCTCAGTGTTGCTTCTATAAAACTCTGACTCCACTCCTTTCTCTTTAAATGGACACTTCTTTTTCAATATTCAAGAAAAAGCCTTTTGCGGAGGAATAAATTCTCCGAGTAGAAGAATTCCCTTTGCTTATGTGACTCTTTATTGGAACAAGGGAATAGGTATAGCTTGAAGGGAAAATTTGCTTTGGGTCATTTAATTCAATTGACAATTGAATAAGCCAATCATCATCAGGTACTTGTATGTCTCATTTCAGCTCAACTTTTGCTTCCTCTCAATTTGCTTAGTGTAGATTTTTCAGCTGCCATAGCAAATGCAAAAATGCTACTGAAGGGTAAAATAGACTCTTCAAAATACTTCAGCCTGTGGGTGACATCAGAGATTGGACTAAAAAGAGGAAGATTGGTGTCCACTATTATAATGTCCTTCTATTTGAGTCTACAGCAAGATGAAGGGAAAGGTTCTCCCTTGAGACATGTGAGATAAGGAGACTCTGTAGAAATGATTAGGTTCGTGTGCCACTCAATTATCCATTCCCTTAAAGCATTGTCTTTGAGGATGCAGTTCTACAAGGTGGATGTGAATGCGAATGTTGCCGGGATGTGGCCCTGGCCACTAGTGGAGCTTTACTTTTAGTCAGCTTAATAAATTATAGGTCTTGGTAATGTCTGTATTTTCATTTATTAACAAGTTATAAATTGTAAAAAAAAAAATTAAAAAGACAAAATAAATTAAAAGAAAGCATAAAAAGAAGAAGAAAAAGGATGTGACTATATGCAAAAAGAGTGATGTTTTCTTTTCCATCTGTTTGATTAATTTGCCATTTGAAGAGCATCTGATTATTTCTAAACTTCTTTGTGTTTCCTATTACTTTCTTCTGATTGGAGGTCACTGAACAGCTTGAAGTTAGACCCTGCTGTTTGTTTGGATCCAGTATCCTGATAGCATTGTTAGGACCTGGCTGTGTGGAGAGGTTTGACTTTACACTGTGTGCCTCACCAGATCAGGTTTTTACTGTTCCCCCACTGGTCCTCCCTCAGGCCCAGCTGCCTGGCAAAGCATTCATGATTAAATGTGAGACACGAGCCATCCTGCCAAGAGAAAGCTGGAGGAGGGGCTGCTGGCTTTGGATGACCACAGTTTGGAATTTCTTTGCTGTTTGTCATACACACAGAGAAAAATGAAAGCAGATGTAGGGGCAGGGGAGAGGAGAGGAAGGGAGACACTCATCAAGTAGGAGAGGTCTCTCAGGCAATAGACACTGTTGGAATAATTCTAAAGAAATATCTGTGAAGCTGAATCCAGACCAGTGTGCCAAGACGGGTTTTAATTATATACACATTTCTCATAAGGCATAAAAATCTTATTGGCTGTGTTGTAAACCACAGTGGGTGG
Organism: Antennarius maculatus; assembly: GCA_013358685.1. NCBI lineage: Eukaryota > Metazoa > Chordata > Actinopteri > Lophiiformes > Antennariidae > Antennarius > Antennarius maculatus. Next base: position 13,244,817 of record CM023613.1, on the reverse strand, counting down.
AGCACAAAAACTTCTTCTGGCTAACATGCTTTAGCGTAATGCTCTGTTAATGTTATAATTACGATAATTATTATCTTAAGGAGAGGAACCAATATTTTTTCTCGTATTAGCAATGAATTTGAGGCTGATGTAAAAGGGATGGCTCACACTATGATCCCACAGAGGATTATGTCCCTGTTTTGCACCTCTGTAGAACTATTTTGCCTCTTTCAGCTCATTTCTTTTGTTTTACAACCTTCAAATTAAATGTCGGTTTCAGATTCACTGCTCTCACAGACCCAATTTCCAGCTCCAGATAAACCACACTCCTAGCACATGGCAGCAGGCAGACAAAGTTAGTGCTTTAAGCTAGCTGGTGAAGAAAGTCGAGCATTTGGCAGTTAGAGAAATGTTTATTGACGCTGAGTCGGTCATGAAGTGAAACACCAAAGACATTCCTTTAGAGCTCGTCTGTCAATTTGAGCCAAAACATATTTAATAAGAAGCATTTAACTTAAGCTGAGTGGAAAACGTCAGAAGTAAAGACAGTGTGATGCCCTTGTTTGTTGCCATGGGTGAAAAGTACATTAATGAAAGTGACTCAGTAGCTGCAATTCTGAACCACTTGTACTCAGAATCTCCATTTTATACCACTCCACTTTTACTCCATGGCATTTCAAACTCCAACTGTGAAATTTTCTGTCATGACATTTATTTTGAAGCAAGTCAAACTTAAAAAAACAAACATAGTTAAAAATATGTAATTAATTAGTGTGACACCAAGGGCAGCACAGTGGTGCAGTGGGTAGCACTGTTGACACACAGCTAGAAGATTTTGGGTTCAAGACCTGTCTGTGCGGAGTTTGTATGTTCTTACCTGTGTCTGTGTGGATTCTCCCGAGCATGACATTAAATTTACGATATACCAGGTTGGCAAAAAACAATAACTGGATCCATAGAGTGAGGAGGTTAAGCTGAGAAAAACAACACCTTTCCAACTTTAATTTACAAGTTATATTAGACAATGTGAGGGTTTTATTGTGGAGATGGTCTTTCAAAGGAATATCAATGATTATTCGTCTCTGATTTTCTCCAGTACATCAACTGTAAATTATTTCTGACTTCTGCAAAATATACCGGGACATAACTCACGTGTTTAGGTCATATTCAATGGTTGAGTTAGTCATATTCATATTCAATTAGTCATAGGTTATTTTTTCATACCCAGTCAGGAGGAAACATCAATGTAATGTGAATGGAAATCATGGGGGTAATGTATTAACAGTAAAAAGAAGTTGCAGACTTACTAGATTTCTTTTACCTCCTTGCTCATACTAAAAATAAAAGCCTTGCTTTGATGGTCTGTCTTTATGACAACTTTTCATATAGAGCGGGTCTACCCCAAACTCTTCATAATATTTTCATTTTGTGATAAAGCATTTTGGGAGCTTAATTAAGCTGCATTTCATACCAAAACATCAACACAAAAATGTAATTGGAAATCTGTCTGGATGATTGTGGTGGCTGCAGCAGTGTTGTGAACATTTCTGTTTGTAACACGAGAAAGACAGCACAAGTAAAGAACAGGCAGGAGCTTCAGATTAAGATGCGTGATCCCGATCAGGCTGCGGTATAATCATTGTAGCAATGGAAAGCCACTGTTGGTGAGTTGTTTTATAAAGGAGAGATGGGTGTGCAGGCCATCTCTCTAGGACCTAATTCAATAGAAGAATAAATGAGTTCTGTTGGTAATTTGGAGATAACCTGTGCAGCGAACGAGCTTAAAGCCAGATAAGACCCGACATAGAAATGAAGACAAGAAAACAAGACAATTTTTCACCACGCCTTAGCTAAATTAAACTTTTCCAAGTCCTTCTCAAACTTTAATTAACACACACACTTGCATGCACATTGTGTTGACAGGTTCACACAGTAAAGCTCTTGTATTCTCACATCACCAGATAATCCCATTGGAGCAATCAAGTTGTTCAGCACCCAATGAGTGGTGAGTCTATGTGGGACATAGTTTAGCTTCTCCGTCTCACTCTTTGTTGTTAGGATTAATCATTGAGTTGCTTGCTGAAAGTCACTGGTTCTCAGTCACAATAGGGGAAGGGACAGTTTACTCATCCATCAATCATTTTCTTGAAGACGAGATGAACGTAATTGTCTTGTCTTCAGTTGCTTTTCACCTTGGAGATCACAGGTGTTGCTTGAGCCTATCCCAGTGGGCTAGGGGCGAGAGATGGGGTACGCCCTAGATGCACCACCAGAAAATCACGAGGTCACAGGAAAACAAAGACTTATGCACACACTCACACCTATTGTCAGTTTCGTGTTGTGTGTAGTGCTATAAGGCAACAACACTACCATGCCATGTTCACTGAAAACACCACATTTTTGGGTGGGGTTTGTACAGCAGTTGAAGAATCTTTTAAACATTTTACCACTAACTAAAAAAACTAAAGTTGAAAGATGCTTAGAAAGTCTTGAATTGTAACTTTCAAGTGAAGAAAGTATAATGTAATCTGTTTCTCTGTTGTTTCGAGTTGGGAGCAGAAGTTCATGCGGTTCAACGGCATGGCTGGTAACTTGAGGGTTAAATGACAGAATAAAGAATGTACCTTTAAGACAAAGCATATTTTAGAGAGAATACAATTTTAAGTGGCTTAAGGCCAAGACCAATCCTTCGACGCTTACACTGATGCAGTTCGATTCCACTTTAGGACAAACTGAAGCCAGAGGAGAAAAGAAAAGAATAAAGTCCGTGGTGTGTTTGAGGTTAGTCTGAGAACATTGGCCTGCACAAACAATGTGTGGTGAAAAATTGTAATCTGCTTTCACTTCTTAAAAAATATGTATTTGTGATTTGGTCGAGCTAGTGTTGAAACAGAAGGAACATCAAGCTTTTTAGGTTGATGAAGACACAAAACAGCTATCAAGCTATTGCTGATAGAACCATCACAAAAGGAATTAAAGCTTAGCATCAACCAGACGGCCTTGAGTAACGCTTCATTCTGCAGTGTGTTTAACTACCACTACATTGTTTGGATTGTTCAAGAGCTTAGTTTGAATGGCAGATCTGTTAAATAAGGACAAATTCTAATTGAGACAAAAGTTGTCTGTCTCTAGTGTTTAAAGAGTAATTTCTGCTTTTAAGATCAAATTCAGCAGCTCGTTCCTCCATAGATTGATAGGGTCATCTGTGCACGTGGTTAACAAGTTGACAGGGACCTTTCAAGCCTGCTTGAAATTATGCTGTTGCCACTCCAATAAAACTGAACAAAGAAACAAATGGTTGCAAATGGTGCTGCAAACCTCCACATGGCAGCTCTTTGTGGATTGGACCATTTAGCAATATTGTCTCTGAAGCGGCTCCCCTGATTCCAACAAGATTACTCGTCAAAGACTCACTATGCACTTGTGCTTATCATCTTGTCTCCAGCGTTGATGGTTGATGGCACCACTCTGATCTGTAATTAATGCAGTGACATAACAAGTTGTGAGACATGTACAGAGAGTACAAACCAGCACACAGAGTAGGGCTCTTCATGCTGTGTTAGCTTTATATTCCGTCTTTATGTTTGGTCTCTGAGGTGTTTCATTATGTAGTTTTCAAATACTATTAGTCACTGTTTACAGACAGTCAAAATACAAACAGCATCATTAAAATTTTCTGTTTGAGTGGCATATTTTACAATCTGCACATGCAGAGTGAGATAATTTGTCTTTTTCCTTGAAAGAAAATATAAAGATTTCCTATGAGGAGCTGTTACAAGTCAATAAACGATGATATACTCATAATAATTTGAACTGTGTGGCTGCTGTCAAGATAGCATTCATTTTAGATGTGTTTGCTTTGGATGCTGGTTGGAATTGTGCATGTGCATATGTGTTGGCTCTTAATAAATCTCATTCATGGTACATCATTGACATACACACATTTTCTCTTTCTTTTCATTTGACCGCAACTCATTGAGTTCCAAAAGAAACAAAATGGATCCAATGAAGACATACGTGTGATGTTTAAACCCAAGAGCTTTGCCATCATATATTCCATATACTGTACAAAAGGGGATATTATTTTTAGCACTTGTTGTGCATGCCTGTGCACATTTTTGAGAGGAAACTACATCATAATGAAAGCAACAGATCAGATCAGGCAGAGCCAGCAATGCACTCACATTTCCCAGTGTCAGTGTTGCACTTTTTTTTTGTTTTCAGTGATTTTGTTTCCAAAGATTTTCTCAACTTAAATTTGCTTGGTGGATGTTTGCCCTTCGTCTACTCCCCAAACTTTTTCACTTCAGAGATTTCCCACCACAGATAATTTTCAGTGACCGCACAGAAGTTTATGATTCACTGGCAGTATTTATTGGTGGAAGTAAGTAGCCTCAGCAGCTCGATGAAATGCCTTTGAAACGCTGGTATCTGTCATAGCAGTGTGTGTGTGTGTGTGTGTGTGTGTGTGTGTGTGTGTGTGTGTGTGTGTGTGTGTGTGTGTGTGTGTGTGTATCTGGTGCTGCACTTGGTTGGGGTGAGAGGGTGATGGTATGCGTGCCGAATCACAATAGTCACCCCTGTTACGTGGTCTGAAGCCGATCTGAATTCAGGGGAAGAAGAGGAATCCTCCTCTTGTCTGTTGTGAAGAAGTGATGCTTCCCTCTTTCATCTTTAAAGCTAGACTTCATAGAGAAGGTCAGGTTCATTGTAACCCATTGCTCTTAAAAGCAGTCATTGGAAAATATGCATGCAAACTAGCATACCAGTGCATAATATTACAAAGGAGTGATGGAAAATACTCTAGAATGCTGTGGTCTCAATATGAGTAAAAGAAGAGGCACATTCCCTCTCATGATCACTCTCTGACTTTGTTGGCTGACCCTCAGAGCGAAAATCTTAAATTGCTTCTTCTCCTCATCGACACTAATGCTATAAAATTATAGTTTGTGGGTATGGTTCATATACATCCCTGCGTTCATACTTAGTGCTGCTTCAGCACAATTTCATCTAGTATAATGACCTGTTCAAAACACCTCCAGTTATCACATCAGAGGGCAGATCAGTTAAGGATATATGTTCAGTCTATGTGTGTGTGTGTGTGTGTGTGTGTGTATGTGCGTGCGTGCGTGCGTGCGTGTGTGTAAGTGTGTGTGCGTGTGTGTGAGTGTATGTGTGTGTGCCCACGTGCGTGTGCAGATTTGATTAGATTAGAATAGATTAGATTAGATTAGATTAGATGTACTTTCATGATTCCAAGCTGGGAAATTCACAATTCACACATTAACACACGGAAGTGTGTGTGCCCATGTGTTTATGTGTGTGTGTATACAGTATGCACACACACACCCACACATGAATTTTAAGGGCTTTATTTCTGCATATAGTACTGGATTCACCCATCTTGTGTTGTTCTGCTCCCCCTTCCTCTGAGGGAACAAGGAATTCAGGATTAAAGCATCTCATCCATCCATCATTAGCTCTCTCCACCATAAATCCTGCTCCTATTTTCACTGAACTGTTTGACATCTCAAGCACTGTGGAGACAAAGAGCTGTGGAGACCTTAAAGCAAGCTGGTTTGAACTATAATGAACTGCACAATAGTACCAGCCTCCATTCAGGCCAAGCAGACGGGAGTCTCTGCCTACCAGTGTGATTTCTCTGGTTCATTTATAGCCATTATGTCCATTGTGCCATGATTGTTTTTCCACATACCAATTAGATGGATGCAAGGTTTTGAGCTTCAATTTTCCATTAAATTATCAGAGGTGATGATTCTCCCCTGTGTTTAGTCTGATTTATACACAATATGTAAAACAATGGTTGTCTCCACTCAAATCAGGAACATGAATCTAACATGACATGTCAGTCTTGTGCTGATTTATGAAACAAGATGATAAGAAATAATGTGTTATTTTGATCCAAGAAATGTTTCTTTTATTCTTGGATTCAGGTTAATTTTCTTGAAATTCATATTTAGTTTGGGAAAAAAACACAAGGTTATTTTGTAAAACATTTATAATCGTGAAATGTTTGTTCATCAGGCACCCATAGATTTTCAATTTGTTTGAAAGTCATGAGGAATACCTTAAGTCACAACTTTTTGATAGCGATTGTAATTTTAAATTTGTTATTGATCGTTAAAGCGTAATTTTTAAGCTGTCATCAGACTATTGTGGTGCTTTGAGCTACTTGCATTGTCTATCCACTCCACAATCTGTAGTTCTGTGTCCAAATTTTCCTGAAATGGCCGAGTTCTAATGATGAACTCTACTAACCTATAATAACTTCAAGAGAATCAAGAGAAACAAGTTTTCCTAAATTAAGTTAGAGCATAGTTATTAGTAGAAGTATTGGTAATGGTTATGAATTGGTACAAACAATATTTTCTTCAGCTGAGACAGCACAGCTGCATCTTAAAAAGTGGTACAAATGTTTAAGATTAGTTTTTTAATATATTCAAATCTTTAGTTTGGGAAATTCAACCACAAAATACCAGTCATGTCCTATTTTATAAAAAGTAATGCCTGATGCACAAAGTCTATAAACAATGAATATGACTGCAAAATGTTCTGTGGGTTTTTCAGTGGGAAAATCTGTCAAAATCTACCAGAAGACAACTTTTATACTTTAAGCTAATAGACAAATATAAAGAAAGGCAATTTTTCACTTTGTGTGGTGCTTGGTCACCTGTCGAAATTTAGAGCTGAGAGTCACTAAGGTGTTTCTTTGTTTTAGTCTAGCTTTACATCCTTCAACTGCCTGCTTTCTCTACTGGATAATGTTACCATGATAAAAGAGAAATGTACCTGCCTGTCTGTGGCAGTCTGACATGCTTTTGTCAAACTGGATGCGTGTTATAAGGTTATGTCAGGCCAGGACAGCATCATCTTCAGTATTTGACAATTATCATCAAAATGACTGATGACTTAATATATTAAGAACCACACCGACTGACAACCTAATTAGACCTGTTTCTTTGGCGAACACCAGTGGCAGCAACACAGATGTTTATTGGCTTAATGAATGGCTGAATAAATGGATTTGCTTATTTCCATTTCACTTTTCAGAGCAGAGCCATATCAAAGATGGATTGCAGGCGTGCTCTAAAACAGGAAATATCGTCAAAGTGACAGGCCTATCTTCTGAAGAGCATGTAGGCTGTTCCTTTGCCTTTTGTCGTACCTAAAGTTTCAAACACTTCAGTTTTAAACTTTTGTAATGTTTGTATTTTTTTGCCTCTGATCAATTATACACTAATTGATTAATGACTAACTAATATCAGATGGTTTAAAACATACATCTCAAAAATGCAGTGCGCCCTTGCACTTGTGCGCATCAACACTTGCGACTTCACTTCATCGCGGATTTTTTGGTAAGCAGTCACGTGATACCGTACACGCATTCTATTGGCTGAAGGTATCCGGAAGTGCGCTATGTTCCGTGAGTCTCAAACTTACTTGAGACACAAAAGTGCTTTAAACAGTCGATAAAAGTCTGGGAAAAGGTAATACAGATAGAAGGTTGCTTAATATCAGTATGGGGAGGGTTATACGTTTAAATAATAAATAGTTTGTCGCTATGTTTGTGATTTGCGTGTGGTTCCTGGAACGCATTAACCGTGAGTTACATATACATAATGGCATTCTTCATTAATACAAATACAAAGTTCTCTCTCTCTCTCTCTCTCTCTCTCTCTCTTATGTTCTGTGTTAAATGAGGAACTCATGTTCAGTCACTGTTTGGTTTAATTCAAGTATATTTTGCCCACATTTCATTTGACAGTTTTTTTTTAAGTGTGTGTTCATGTTTGAGTGAATCTCTCTTAGATGTTGTTAACGGTTAAATGTTTGTTAACGTAACTATCTTGTAATACCGACTTCATGAGTAAGTGCGATTTTAAAAATCAAAATAAAATCTCTCTCCCTCTCTCTCTCCCTCTCGCTTCTTTCTCTCTGTCTGTCTCTTATTTTTTCTCATCTTTTATTCATTTATTCAGAACAGATTCATTTACACAGTAGGCTATTAAAAATGTTATTTTAAATAGAAATTTATTGGCTAAAATTGGCAATACATTTCTGTAATCCTGAATGTAATTTCATCTTGGCTCACCAATGATTGATGACATGAATTAGACAAACATTCATTGTGGTTCATGAAGCAGGTCCATAAAAGACCCAAATTCCACTGTCTGGACTTTTCATCAGAAGAACGCATGATTTAAAATCATAAGGGCAAACTCATTAGAATATGAAACATATAAGATCAGTGTTGATTGTGTGTGTGTGTGTGTGTGTGCGTGCGTGCGTGCGTTTGTGTCTGTCTGTGAAACCAGTGTAATTCTTATGCATTTGTTCTCGAAATGTTAGATTCCCTATGTCTGTGCAGCAAGCTCTACATTACATATGGAATTTACAGAGGTAATCGTGCAGAAAATAACAGATTCAAATAATTGAGGAAATTAGTCTTACTGACAGACGTTGTGCTTCAGGTATAAAAAAAGAGAGATGTTCCCACAGTTACACCTATAGGCCAGTTTTTTTCTAGAGGTGGCTTTCAATGTTTTGATTATAATGTGTAACACACTGGTCTGTCATCAATCACAGTATCTTCACTTTTAGTTAATTTGCATTAAAGGTGGCACTGCCCGGCCAAAAAAAGTCACACACTCTAATATTTCATGGGACTGCCTGTAGCTTTGATTGCGGTGCTCATTTGCCGCGGCAATGTTTCGACAACCTCGTACAACATCACAGCATTTATTTCTGTCCAGAATTGCGAGTTCTTGTATTGATGATAGGAGTCAAACCAGTATGCAAGGTCTTCTCCAGCACATCCCATAGACTTTGAATGGGGTTGAATGGGCCAATTGATGTGTCAAAATGATTCCTCACGCTCCCTGGACCACTCTTTCACAATTAGAGTACGATGAATTTTGGCATCGTTGTCCTGGAATATGATCGTGCCATTCTGGAGAAAAAATACATTTATGGGATTGCCTGGTCATTCAGTAGATTCAGATACTCAGCTGACTTAATTTTTTTGCTGAATAATATTGCTGAGCCTAGACTTGACCAACCGAAGCAACCCCTGATCATAACACTGCAATTTGCTTATTGAAACCCAAACGGTGACTTTTTCTTTGGCCAGGCAGTGTATTTAGTGTAAAGTAAAATAAACAATCACTTTGAATATTATCTGCATCACAAAACTTTCTTTTTCATTCATCAATTCATTGTCAGTGCCCGCTTCTTCCGCTGTCGTGGGTAAGGGGGTGGTGGAACCTCAGCTGACTGGGGGGTACACTCCGGGCATAACGTTAGTGCATTGTGGAGCCACATAGAGACAGATAAACACATACGCCTGCACTCACACCTACAATTAGAAACTGGCCGATTTGCCTGAAGTGCATGTTTTTGGAGGTGGGAGGAAGCCAGACAACACGGAGAGAACCCGGAGAGAACCCACGGAGACACGGGGAGAACACGTTGACTGCACAGAGCGGGACTCGAACCCGGAAACGCATGGCTGTGTAGCGATGACACTACCCGCTGTGCCACCGTGCTTGTTTTGTTATATTTTACATCATGCCTCTAATATGGGAGAAGACATAAATGTTTTAGGTGATTGATGCTTCTAAAACAACTCATGGAAAGAAATGAAAAAGATAACTAGTTGTTAAATTGTTAAATCACATCTCCTTATTGTTGTTTAGCTACAGTTTAAGTTATTTCAGTCATTTTATACAATAGAAGAAAAGGTCAATATGTTGTGTTGTGTCTTAACATTAGCAGTAGACTACAGAAATGAAGTCATGTTAACAGCAGGTCAGACACATAGATTAGACAGTGTACACACACACACACACACACACACACACATACACACACACACACACACACACACACACACACACACACACACACACACACACACACACACACACACACACACACACACACATATTCTGAACTCATATTCATGTGGTTAAATCCAACAAGCTGTCAGCTAGAGTAAAATAATCAATTTTAATTTTAAAGCAAGACCACAAACGGTCCAGACCAAGGATATAAATAAATCACACTTGACCCTTCTCAGATTAGAATCCACCGGAGTCTGTATACTTCTTGACATGACACACACATCGGCAGCAGCAGCAGCAGTAGTTAAAGTAGTCGGCCTTTGGGATGGGATTTGATGGCATGGGATCTGCAGAATCACAGGCCCAGGTGTTGCTAAATTGAAAAGCTGCTCGTGAACACATCCAGACTGACTAGGTCTGTTACTCTGTCAGCTTTTAACCAGGCAAAGGAAATTACTGCTGTGACCTCGTGCCACTTGATAGAGAGAGACACTGAGAAGTAATTTTGCTTACACGGAGAAGAAGGTAGGAGAAGTAGGAGATGAGAATCTCTATAAGTACTGCAGTTTCTCTTTTTTGAAGCAGGGAGCAGACATTAAATTAGCATTCACTACATACAGAAGTTCAGCTGGGCCATGAAAAAGCTTTAAAGTTAGAGTCAGGAGCCGTGTCACCAGTAAAACTGGCCATCTTTTTTATGGAGCCAAAGGTAAGTTTGAGATAAGTGATGATGTATGGCAGAGAAAAATATAGCAAAGTTACTTGACATCTCAAAATTGTCTGCCAAGAAGAAAAAAAAACAGCCGCCTGTTGGGCAATCTACTGTATATCATAGTGATATCTGTTAATATTTCTCTCTAATGAAACCTGTAATGAATGGTCCGGTGGGCGAATTGGATGCAAACTTGTGTAGCTCTTAGCTATCACATCTTGACAGCAGCTAGAAGCTTCCTGAAGTTAATAAATGAAGGCAATTCACTTCCTGGAGTGATGCTGTGGTTTATTCCCCCATAAGGAGGCAGTAGTCCACCCATTCCAATCATTCTTTAATTAGAACTGTTGTTATTTAGGCTGTCATGGGAGGTAATACCTCACGACAGCATTAGCCTCAGCTTGGCAGCCTGCGGCTTGTCGCCTCTTCATCAACCTCATCGGACTCATGCTGTGTGCCAGACACTTCCAGCTGGTGTGTGCGTGGTTACATGGAAATCTGCAGCTCGCCATGCTGACGTTGTGCGTTGTTTGCCTGTTTAAGCATGAAAACCAGCTAAGCTAAGCTTCTCTATTTTTAAAATTATTATTATTATGTGTGACGGCTCGTGATTACGCCCCCAGATTTCCCTGATGTATCAATGGTTTCACACAATGGAAGGAGCAGAGGAGGAGAGACAATGGTTTAGTAAGCATTTATTCATTTATCAGTGAGTTCAGTTGATCCATTGCTGCAAATGAAAACAAAAGACAATTAAACAAATATAAATTTGATTAAAGGGACAGTAAAGTTAATTTTAAGTGACATACAGTATATGTTACTTATCATTATGAAAAATAGAGGAAAAAACAAATTTTATGTGTGTAGCATCATCCGTTTGGTCACAAAAGCTTAACATCTGCGCCCAGCTTCTGCATTCAGTGGTCATGTGGGCGTCATAGGTCACTGGGGCCAAACAGAGCTTAGCAGCCATAACAAACAATGCAATTCTAGACGCGATTAACACCAAAAATATCATGGTTACCTGCGCGGTTAATGGTTGTGTCAACAGAACAGCAAAAAGACGTGACTTTCAAATAAATTTGCTGTGGAATTAATAACAACTAGAGTTGTTAATAATTCCACACAGTCCAATAGCAATGAGTGGTGGTAGGCTCAATGCTAACATAATATGGACAATCCCATTGACGGGCTAGCGCGTTAGCAATTTTTACCATGAAACCTTCCCAGAAGGTATTATAAAGAACGACAGGTCCTTGTCTTTGCGTCTTTTTGCTGTTCTGTTGACACAACCGTTCACTGCGCAGGTAACCATGATACTTTTGGTGTTACTCGCGTCTAGAATTGTACTGTTTCTTATGACTGCTAAGCTATGTCTGGCCCCAGGCCCCAGTGACGTATGACGCCCATGTGACCACTGAATGTGGAAGCTGCTGCGGCGCAGATTTTAAGTTTTTTGATAGTACATATATAAAATTTATTTTTTCTGCTATTTTTCATAATGATGAATAACATATATGTCACTAAAAATTAACTTTACTGTCCCTTTAAAAAAAAACACACTGTCGTAATATTTTTTTATGGGCAAAAGTATTTTTATGGTTTCCCAGCAAGTGCAAGACAGGGAAGTTTACAATGAGGTTGGTTTAATTCTAATAAACACATCCCATGTGTTAACAATTTGTCTTTAATGAAGTGCTGCCCTCTGTGGAGTGATCTAGTAAAGAAATCACAGACCGTCACACTCCCTCTACCCTCTCTGCCTCCAGCTCCTATCTTTTAGGATACATCCGGTCTGAGAGGTGGTTCAGAAACGTGCTATCAGTGTGAACCCAGATGAAATAAGATGCAGACCTTTCCAGAGGGTAAACTACTTTGGAGAAGAGAATGACATCAGGATCCTCTACTCTCAGAGGAAACAACTCTGGAAATATTGAACTTTAACAAGATTACTAACTCAGAGAGGGGTGGGAGAATTAGGCAAGGGAGCACTGGCTGCTTAGACTTGGCAGCATGAAATACAAATTCATGAACCCTGTTAAACCACATTTCTTTCCCTTTATTGAGGCCTTCAGCATACAGCCATTGTGGTAAAAGGTGGAAAAAATATCTTCAAGATAAATTACCACCAGCCCCAGGATTTACTACCACATAGAGTAGCAGCTGTACAACTCATGAAGGCAGAGATAAACACAACTGGACTGTTCGACTGTTTCACTCCACTGGTTGACTTCGAGATGAGGTAGAAAGCCAGACATTGTGGTATTTGGAACAGGTGGCCATCTCTGACTGGCATCGGTGGTGTGATGCTGGCGTGCGTTAGTAGCCAGACTCTCAATCTGTCTGTTTGAAAACTACCCAGTATTGCTGGAAAGTAGCGTGGCCCCTGTGGAGGAGATAGCAATTACAATTTCTGATGGGAAGGAGGGAGAGTGCCAAGAGCCACATCCCTTCTTGGAATATAATCAGACTTATGACTTGAACATTTGTACAAAGTACCACTGCACAAATGTCCTCTTAATAACATCAATGTGATTTCTTATAGTTTCAGATTCCCATTTTACTGTCTTTTGTCAGAGTGCCAGGGGTGATTGTACATTTAAAGACATCATTAAGATGTAAATTGTCTTCCCAATGCCCGTGTTTGATGAACCTCACCAGGCCTCTGCAGGTATATGGCAGCGATTTGCTGAGAGAAACCTGCTTCCACTTAAATCCTGCATTCTGTGACAGATTGGATTTGGAGTGGGCAAAGCCTTCTCCAGCTGGAGTCTACTCACCCTTTGGCCTCTCACCTGAACTCCTCCTGCTCTGGTATGTGTGACTAACATGTTCTATGGGAGCCTGGTAACACAAGAGACCACATGTTTTGGCTATCAAGGGCAGCTGGTGTTTGAGATTAGCCTGTTTTCACACATTAGCAAGGTTCCGATGCTGAATCGCTGTTCAGCATCGGAACGCCCACAAACTTTGCTGAGGATGCAATCAGTTTTCAGGCTTGCTCCATAAATATGTTGCCAGCTACTCACTGTAGCAATAATAATCACATGCAAAAAATACTATTCCACTCTGTCCTTCCAGTCCCACAAGGCCCCGGCTATCTGCACATCTGAACTCTGCAGCAAATAGGGCAACCTGCAGGGAACACACTGAAATGATGCATTTTTGATGGTTTGTCAGGGAAATGTGATTTCTGGTGGGACACTGACATGAAAATAATGCCACAAAGCGCTCCAAATCTGATGAAGGACTGTGTGCAGCTCTGTGACTGTGTCTTGTTTTTAGCGCAGGCTGGTGCACAGTAGAGAAAAAGTAACAATGGCTCATACATCTGGTGCAGCTCAATGGGCACTGGGGAGTAAGTGTGACAGGAATGAAGATTGCCACCACCTTGGAAGGAGTTGCGCCCATTAAAAAAAACCAAGGTTAAGTGTGGCAACTCAAGTGAGCCACAGTGGTGAACTGACAGCGCCGAGGGACCCGCTGTGTTTATGGTCACTTTACACTTATTGAAAATTAATAACAGTCTTTCAGTTGCAGCTACAAATCATACAAGAAGAACAATATTGACTCCGTAGATTGTGGTCAGATTTTATGCAGGTGGAACATCAATGGTGGTCAAAAGGTCATGTGATTTGATCCAGATATTTTATTGCATACTCGTGTGTGCTGATGTTAGTGACCCTTTAGGTTTAGAGCTCAGGATTTATTTTAACGTTTATCTGATATAGACAGAGCTGTCTGAATTTGAACTTACATTCTGCATTCGTATCAGTGAAAGAATGCAGATGCTGTATTTAGTTCATAATCATCGTTAATGTTGTCATAGTAACAGTGTAAAATACATGGATTTAAATCACATGAATTTACATTGCAGCTTTTAGTGTGTTTGTAGTTTTTGTTTTATCACCTGAACATTTACTTTAAAGTAAAATCTCTCTACAAAGACGCAAATCATTGTTATCATCAAATTTTGATGATAACGAAGAACAGATAAATACAACATGTGGCTAGAAAAAAAGAACCGTTTGAATTTAATTAAATTGTCTTTTTATCTATTAGATAGGAAAATGGCAAATATAAAGCAAATATTTTCACTTAAACAACCTTCTTAGACCATTGATCAGGATTAGCTGTCCTCAGGTAATGTTAATATATCTCAACACAGCAAAATTGCATGTCAGAATTACTACAAAGATGACTAGTTTACTTTTAATGTTTACAAGAGCAATGACTACCAGAAATGTGGGGAAAAGGTTTATTGAGTGATAAGTTCTTCTACAGACACATGAAAACAGATAGAAACTGTGCCACCTGGCAGCCAGCCTGACCGGATAATTCAGTCTTCAATGTCCCACGAGACGTTTAGAATGGCAGAACACATTTTCAACATTTTCTTACATATATGAAGTAAAAAACAATATTCATATTCAAAACACTAGAATTGACATTCTTCCCTAGAAATACTTATTCTCTGATAGCTATCAGCTCACAAAATCAGTACATCTAGTATGGTTACAGTATTTCACGATATGAAAGTTGTGGATTTAACTGCTTCATGTGTTACACACCTTGATGTGCAACGACTTGAGAGAAAGAGGCCTTTGTCTTCTGCAACCAACATGCAGTTCATTTTTCTCCTACTTCAGTGTTTTTATGATGACATTAATGGTGTAGGAGGTAATAATGGGGCTGGTGGTGTTGCACTGTTGGTGGCTGTGAAGGCAGGAAGCAACAGTAACTCAGTCCTTATTACTGTTTGCAATCCTGAGTTTATTGCACAACAATGATAAAGTCCAGTTCATGTAGTGCTGTTTGTTGTGTGCAGCATGGAGGATTTCTAAATGACTACTTTCACAGACCTAATTCACCATTATCAACGAATAGTGACAAAACAGAAATGTGGTTCTCAGATTAGTACCCGCAGTACAGCGATGAGTGCAAACCAAGGTCAGACATAAATATTTGGTAGTGACTCATTCCCTGTTGCGCTTGCCAGATCGCTTAATGTCTACTCAAATCTTCAACTTCTCGTTCTTGTATTGACATTCTTCAATAGCTTCCGTCCTTGAGTGGTTTCAGGCAGAAAATGCGATTTGCTTAATTAAAAAAAAAAAAAAAAAAACCATGTAAAAAAAGTACAAGAACTACATTTATGATGGAGGTAGGCCTACCACTGTTTACAAATTCTTAGTAATTCTTGCCCCTGAAAATTCATTACCTGCAGTAATTGAATCATCAGGCTCCATTTGTCTGCTACAGTTGTGCTATCTTACTTGGACTAATTGAATTTGAAGGTGTGTTGTTAGCTGCACATCTGTAGAAGACTTAACTTATGCAGAGGTAGAATTTTCTTTTACTGATAAACAATCAGTGTTATGGTACACAGTGTTACAAAAATGGAGAATGATGACAAATTATTTTACCACACTGGCCTCGGGATCCACTGCAGTCCACAAGAGCAACCGTAGCTCACAGTAAATTAATTTCATTAAACCTTCTGTATTGTTTAGCTATTGATTCCCATTTTTATTGTTAGCTGCAAGAAAAGAACATGTAATTATTAATTTTCATTCCTGAAATTCACTGACCTCATTTTGTGCAGAGAACATATAAGAGATGATATTTTCATTGTGTGCTACTTACCTCCCACCCATTTGTCTCACATGTGCAGTGCAATATTTTTAGATTTGTTTTAGATATTGTAGATATGTTTTAATATAACTGTTTCCACTAATGACTTGTTTTGCTTATATTTATTTAAAAATATTATTATATTTGTCAAACTGAACCATTTATTCAAATGAGCAGACATTCTTAAACATTTATTCTATCTGGAAATTGAGATACAATCTTATTTTATGTCATCTTAAAAACCCAGTAATGCTGGGGTTTCATCAGACCTCCTAACATGGTGAGACATAAAAAAACCAGCACACAAGGTGCGTTTTTGTGAGGGTAGTGATGATCTGAATGTTATAACTTAGAGCATATTTAATGATAATGAAGGCTTAAATGTCTGATGATTTTCTGATGAGGAAGAAGACAAAGCACTCAGACTGTGCACCAGATGGCCCACCCTACCTTTATGTGTTCAGAGGTTGCGGCAGTCTAAATCCTGTGTGCTGACTGCCTTAGGGTCCACAGCAGGGAAATTGCATTCCGATCCAGTCCAGTCCTCTGTGTGTTGGTGTTATACAACAGACCATTGTGTTCAGCATTTGCATTAAGGCCATGAAAACCAGCCCTCTGGCTTTCACTATGCAGCAAGAGGAGACAACAGTAGGAGTTGTAGCTTATCTGTTGCCATGCTACAGCGTGATTACATTCGCGCCATGTCTTCACAGCTACTTCAACACCTTTTTACTGAAGTGTATCACAAACAGTTGTGGTCGCTGTGAATACAGTAAATCTGACATGATGCGACTTTCAAGTACAACACTGCAGAATATTAGAGGACATATTAAATGGACGCAAAGCAGTGGTTGTTGGATGCAAGGTGTGTGCGGCTGAAATTGTGTAGTTCTATGTGAAGCAGTCCTCTGTGTATCCG
Source organism: Antennarius maculatus (assembly GCA_013358685.1). NCBI lineage: Eukaryota > Metazoa > Chordata > Actinopteri > Lophiiformes > Antennariidae > Antennarius > Antennarius maculatus. Next base: position 13,227,710 of record CM023613.1, on the reverse strand, counting down.
TCATTATGGGCGATGAATCGAGCAAGCAGGCAGAGGCTTTTATGAAGAAGCCCCCTGGGATTGAGGCCTTGTCCTGTCACTACCAGGAGGGACAGCAAGATAATAATGGAGACATCACGAGGGCTGGAGATAGGCTTTTCTATTCAATGTGAAAGCTGGTGAGAATTTGAAGTATCCCATTACAACAGGGTCAAAGCCATTGATTAGTCCCTGGGATGTCTTAAAAAGGACAACTTGAACTGTTGAAAAGAGTGTAAGTGTGCTGTTTGCCATCAGAAAAAATTCTATGTCTTATTTTGGTAATACCTGATATCAGTTGACAGACAGTGAGAGTGGTGCAGAAGGTGATTTAGCAGCTTATCTGTATGATAACAGATGAATTTCTTTGAGATGCATTCTGATCTTATACAATATACAGTAATTTATCGTAGATATCAGATGTAAAAGCATAAAATCACCTGGCTCTCAGGCAATGAAAGAATTTCCAAATGTGTCCCATTTTTTGCAATTTATTGAGCCCCAATAAATAATTGCATTAAAAAAAAGTAATTATCTCCCAATTATTTTTTTTTCAAGCTTGAGAAGCAGACTGGTAACATACCTCTTTTCATAGTCACTTCAAAAATTATGGGAAACATTTACAGAGACTGGCTCTCAGAGACACCAAAAATAAGTTCAGGAGATGATTATATGTCAGTGCAGCTCTTACAAACATCAGCCTTGAATTTTCCTCTACAGTCATGGTGCCTTTTTAAGTTAATATCCCAGGCTTTATCAACAGGCAGTCACATTGAACTCAGAACTGAGAACAAAAATATTCTGCAATGATCTCGGACCTGACTGAGTCATGTTAGCAGAGAATCACTTATTCTACCCTTTCAAGCGCTTCAAAGTGAGAAGGGTAATTATTTTAATTTGTAAACATATTCATTCTTTGTGGAAAACATTTTTGCATCCATCACCTCCTGCAAGCAAGGGGCCAAAATATTGTTGCTGTGTTGTGCTCTTAAGAGCAATTTGGGTTCACTGTCAAGTCCAAACCAGCTCATGCTTCTTTTGAATAGTTAATGGAGAACACATTAGAAATGCAGCAGCAGCTGCTGAATGACCACAGCGGTGTGGTATTCATGTAGTGTCATGGTGAGCCAGACAATGGTGTCAACTTCAAATTTGCTCCTGAAAATAGTGTTTGAATGTGTTTTATGACAGAAAACCTAAAGCCAGGCAATGGCATGCAAAAGTCACCACAGCTTATTGTTTCTGTTGTTTTTCTTTACATTTTTTGGAGGCTGTTGTTAAAATGTTAAAATATGTTAAAATATTTTACTCAGCTGCTGAAGTGTGATCAGGTGCCTTTTGTGATCATTGCAAGAAGTTTTCCAACTATGGATGTGGAAAACTTGAGCAGTAACATTAATGCTCTTTGTTCTCACTGCTGTTTTTCAAGTTTGACTCAGCAGCATCAATCACTCAAAGAACACCTTTCCTGACCCTGTTATTTCTCTTGTCTGCAGAGAAGCCACAGCCTCAGGGTCCCCCAGGTGGTGTTATCGGGATCCTTGGAGGTATTGTTGCCATTGGACTCATCATCGGTGTGGCTGTTACTGTTTTCATGGTCCATCGACGACAGCAGAAGACTCGCACCGAGACGGATAATGACCTGTGAGTACCCAACTTCTGACAGAGAATATTGCAGAGAGCTGGACAGGCAGCAAGATTTAGTGTGCAGTCTGTCACTTCACAAAACAAAAATCATTTTGAGAAAGAAAAACAAAGTTATTGTGTTCATGAACAGAGGAGCAGACTGGGGACATGGCCATACCTCCAGGTGATTTATTCTGATATGCTGAATATGGAAGATAATCAAATCGCACCAAGAGTTTAAAAGTGAAAGTTTATCTTTGTGTACTAGTGCAGATAGAATTGATAATCTTCATTAAAGCAGCAGCTATTAAGTGGGTGCTTGATTGTAAAGTGAGCTATAGGACACCAGCTTCCCATTAAAACTTTATTTTGCTAATCAGGACTGAGTCGAAAAGTGTTTACTGCAGTCAGAAAAGTTGTACGAGTTCTATCAAGTGTAGACCTGAGGCAGAAGTTCAAATGTGAGTGTGATGTGATCCATGTAGATCATCTAATTTCAAAAATTACAGGTCACAATATGTTTTACAGTATATGGCCCTCAGTTTACAGTAGGTGTTATTCCTGCTTCCCCTCCTAGTGGCCAACCAGGTAATTTTGTCATGAAAATGAATGAAAATGAAAGGTTTTACCGTTTCCAGCTGCTGCGTTCACACAGAGGTGAGAACAAAGGCTGCAGAGGATGCGGCTTCAAGAATCACAATTAACAGAGCTGTGAAAATCCAAAATATATTCTCCTGTTTATTCTGAAGGTGACAGAAGTCTTTGCCATCTGTTTAGGAAGAAATGCAATTCATTCATTCAAGTTGAAGGCCACTAATTGCCTCTGTCTGAAACACCTGGCTATGACAGATAACTCAATCGTTGCCAGGGTTTCCATGATGCTCCTGGCTACAGTGGATATGCGAGATGCTAACCACATCCCCATGGGAATGATGCTGCTGTGTGTAGAGGTTGGCTTTCTTCCTCTCTGGGAATAACACCAAAAGAGCTGAGGTTGGGGGTGTGTAGACTCTGGCTAAGGGTACACATGAGCCTTTAGTAAACTCGATGAGATTGGGATGCTTATTTTAGAGGTCCCCTTCCAGAATCATGTAATTGATTTGATATTCAAGGCAGTGATATTAAAATTAAGCATTCACAAAATGCCCATGCAGGTTCTTGGCCTCCATTATTGTGACTGTTGCTGATTTCAGTGCATTGCAGGTCCGTCACTGAGCAAAAACTACACTTTTCCAGCCTCTCAGGAATGCTTTTTGAGACAAATGTAGCACACAGACACTTACCTCTCCCATTTCTTTCTTTCTATTTCTCCCTCCCCGCTAATCTGTCTTTCTCTCTCACTCTGATGCCAAAATAACTGCTCTGTTTCCCACTCCCCTCCCTCAGCATCGCTGTTGCTGCTGTTGCTGATAGTTGTGTCAAACAGGCTCCAGAGAAGCCAGAGTCCCCCACAAGGAAAGTAGAGGCACCTGACCCCAGTCTGTCCCCTGCTGAACCCTGTCCTCCTGGATCCTCCATTCTATTGCCTGCATGTAATGGTGGCCTTCAAGTGACATACTTGAGCACGCCATTGTGAGCGCTGAAAGCTGAAAATCAATCTTTTCCTAGATATTCATACTGGACTTGACATCTGGAAATCTTTGCACTGAAGGAAACTTTATTCATCCTTTTTTGACAAAACCCCATCAAGAAGGAGACCAAAATTCAAACATCTCCACTTGGCGTGTGACAAAAACCTCTGTTAAATAATGGTGATGCAGTTTGATAAACAGCTATGTGTGCATGTTAATCAAGCAGAAAAAACAGCGCCAAGATAAATCAAACTTAATTAAAAGTGTTAAGATAAAACTTTGAGTTTATCAGATCTAGCAACCTTGGACAAAACAGAACACTCTTCAGTGAAATTGAACATGCACGGCAAATTGTTAATCTGAGGGAATCTTTAAGCTTTCTGAGGTTTCCTTCCACATAAACACAAACTCACTGATTCTGTCAACAAAACCCTATGTGCAGCCTCCCTTCTCTACCTCTTGCTCTTTCCCTTCCATTTATGTGCACGGTTGTCGTCAAATATGCATGATAAGAGTTTTATGTCAGTTCTGTGAAATTGTTCTTGTTTCCCACTGGCTTGGCATGTAGTGAAATGTGATTTTAAGCATTTAACTGTCAAAGAATATTATGGTATTTGTGTCCACCCCATGACATCAATCATGTTCAGTGTCAAGCTGTTTACTTTCTGTGAAATGTACAATTATGTGAACACATTTAAGTTGCAAAAGGTTATGTGGGGTTAGTTATAAATGTAGAAGCACTGAGAAAGACTCATAGTTTTATATGAGTGTCTGATGTCAGGATATAGGAGAAGCATTTAGTTAGACTCTTTAATTCCCCGTGTTGATGAGCCGTTAATCAAGCCCAGGCATTTGATAACATGCCTCACTGCACCGCCAGTCACGCCTCTGTTTGCCCTCACAAAACAGCCCATGATGTGACTCAAAATTGGTCAATCCTAATAAATCACTAGCCCTTTAGGGGCTGCACTGGCACAATAGTCAACTGATTATCAAAATAGATGGGCATTGTCAAAAGCAATGTTCTCAGAATAATGTGTTCATCACTCTGTCTTTTGCCCGAGCATGATGTATGACCTCCAAAATGCCAAGAAGCACTGCCAATCGTGACTAAGTTCCCCTGAAAAATGAATGCACTTGCTTGTGTTTGTGACACACAGCTGGTGTTGGTACAGTTGCAAATTCTAGCTGGTATAAATCACTTTTATGTCAAGGTTTCTGGACATATTTACCAAAACGTCTGGACAGAATTGCATGCAGACTGAAAAGATGATGTCATTGTCAGAAAACAAATTTTTATGTTTAAAGTATGGCTACATATTCTTCGAGTTAAAGGGCTGAAAATGGAGTACTGTTAGGATCTTAGAGGATGCTCGAAGTTATTGATGAACCTGTCAGTGAAGTCGGTATAAAGAAGTTGCAGTGACACAAATTTGTCTTCTTTAGAAGCACAATTTGAAAGATGATGCTGGGAGAAGTGATTCGTAGACCAATTATTTTGTTATTGTGCACCCTTTGATTTTCAAACTGTTGAAGACCTTAAAAATGTGATAAATAGTACAAAACTGTTGGACTTCCTGTAGATTTAAGATGTATTTAGCATAGGATGGTCTTTCCTGTGTTTCTCAGTCATTTGACGTACACTGGTATGGATTGAAATCAACAACTGTCCTTGTTTATGATAAAAAACGGTGCTTGTTTTCTGTGTGCAGAACTACATCTTCAGTGCAAGTGTTTATAAATTGCATATTTACTTTCAGGCTTTTTTATATTAGTGTGTGTAATCTAGTATCCAAGGATACCGTCATTTTAAAGAGGTTTGGGAACTGGCCATGTGGGTGTAATTGTAAAGTTAAATGATGTGGAAAGAGAAAACCTGCTTCTGACAGAAATAGTTTTTGATAAACTGATGAGTGAACATAAACAGAAGTCCCTTTGTTTCATTTGTGTTTTGTTCTTTCTTCTCTTATGAGAAAAAAAAACAGCAGAGCCTTGTAGACTAATTATTGTCCTCCTTTTTGAAAAGATCGTAGCAAGACAAAGCATGAAAGTAATTGCCTCCTGAAGATCAAATCACATTTATCCTGTCTTGCAATTAAAAGTATCATTAGCATTTAAATTGCCAAATAAGATTGTGATCAACAGAAATCAATGAGTGCGCCACGGATCAGGTACATCTCTCGTTTTCCACAAGGGCTGTGGTCAGAGGGTGGCTCTTAGATCCAAACGCGTCTGGTGAACACTTTCTTCCAAAAGCAGCAGACAACCAAAAAGTCTTTTCTCACTGTCACAATGAGGGACATCTCAACTTTATCTGCAGCATCGTTGTAGCAAAAAAAAAAAAATTCTATTACAAAAGCTGCTTTTTGGTGAGTGCTTTGTAAAATGTTTCTGCTATAACTCTTCCCTCACAGATTACTCTTCTCAGTTTAAGGATTAGATATGTTTTCTCCTCACTATCCAGCTTAAATCTCCCCTTAAGCTGCCCTGAGCCTTTTGTAGCCAACAGAGCGAGGAGGAGCGAGGTCTTAAAGGTGGATGTATGAGTAGGAAACAGCAAACGGCAATGTAGCTGCACAGTGCTTTCTGCTCCTCACAGGCTTGTGGTGCTTGTCAGCTTTCATTAGTGTCTGCATCTCACACAGCCAACGCCCACATGCTGCCTGCATCACATTCAGCTCCCGGGAAGCCGCTGAATGTGAAACCGCTAAGATGCACATGAGGTGGTCAAGCTGAGATGATCATCGAGCTGCGTCTGACTAATGGCGGTTCAAGCAAACATTAAACGCAGCACTAAATTGCAATGCATCATGAAAGAATGTGCACAATATTAAAAACAAATTTGAAGTGCTGGATATTTCACTCACCATATGGCAAAGCATACATCATAGCAGATGACTAAATATTTAATGTGACAAGGCCCATACTACTCCACTTTATAGCTTCCTTATTCCATTTTTGAGTTGATATTATCTTGCGTGTAGCATATTTTTATTCTCAACTTCAATTTTAGTGAGAAATCTCAAGTAGCCAATCAGAAATGTTAAAATGAGAAACCCTACATACAATAACCAACAACATTCATGGTATGACAGAAAATACTTAGAAAGAGACTTATTTAGTTTGAAAGTAACCAATCATTTAGCTGGAGTGGTGCACCAGTGTTATTGTGAAAAAAAAGTTTTCACCTGTGAAACACCACGATTAGAATGTCTGCTGCCACTGCGAAGCTTTGAATCATGAATCACCCAATAGTAAAATTTGACAGACACACTTAAATCCAGCTTCCATTAATTTGTCACGAGTTGGAGTTTATTTTGTGTTTTAGGGTCTACGTTCTCTGAATACACTTTTCTTGGTGCGTTGGACTAGAGAATTGTTATGTGTTAGCAAATTTCTGCAGCAACTGGTGAATTCAATATTATCCTTCAGGCACACTCAAAGATGTCAGCCTGCTTGCTGAATTTTCTGCTCGATGGATATTACAGTCCTGCGGTTCGATACTCAAAGTTTAGGAAAAGAGAACAAATTGCAGATCAAGCCAAAACTTCTTCAAGAGGAACTTTAGAAACACATCATGACATGTTACTTTTCTCCACATGTAAATTAGCTGTTGTTGGCTATATCTGTGTTTGACAATGGTGCACTCATTTATGCTGATGTGTGTGCCCGATCACATATCTACACTGCACTGTATGCATACACTGCTTTATCAAATGTTGAAGCTACCTGTCACCTTATTTTTCTGCTATTTTGTCAACCAGCAGTGACATCCCATAAACCAACAGCCTCCCAAGGCTGTTGCTTGTACATAACATGATTACAAATGGAGCTGAATTCAGTAAGAAACAGGAGAAGAAAGTGAAGACTGTGGGATTTAAGTCATGAGATGTGAGAATTTCTTCATGTTTGGTCAGATTTAATAGATTCACTTGCAATACTGGGCCATCACATCCTTTCTATTCAAACAGATTCCATCACATAATGTGCGATGAAATGCAATCACCAGTGCTGTCTTAGGATATAAGTTTAAGAATGCAGCAGGATCTGAATGCAGATGCTTTATCATAAATAAACATGGTCTCATTCTGCAGGAATGAATCTGAATGGTCATGAAGATATGATGAAAACAGATGACGATGGCAGATTAGGTTTATAATGAAATCTTAAGTTGGTCAGAATTCATCTGTTCTTCTTGTTTCTGTGAACTAAAGACACGTCATTATTCGGTGTCTCGCAAGGCAGGCGGAGGCGGCAAATTACATTTATTCTCAAACATGTCTCATACATTTCTTCAAAGCAAATGATCTTGTCTTCTGTCACAGCCTTTTTTAGATATCACCTGGATCACAATCCAGTCTTACGACGCAGATTACAATACTTTTTAATGAGCAATCTTCTGTACCTGATGAAACCACGTTTCCACAAGACTCATAATTATCTGTCTCGGAGAAAATGGATGCTTCACCACCAAACGCTCCATGAGTAGGTTATTGTGGACGAGAGAGTGTGCTGCATGCTGCTTTTCTTTGTGTTTTCTGTGTGCCTCTCTGCTGCAGGCAGGCTGAAGAGGGTGCCACATGAATCTGGCAGTGGTACGGCAACCCTGTCTGGAGACTGGGTGATACGGACTGGAAATAATGAGCGTGAAAGAAATGGTTAAGAGGTGCACTCATGCACAAATTTTCTGCGCATTAAAACGCCGAGTTGGCCTTGCAGAAAGGTCATGTTATTCAATAAGGACGTGAACCACTACGAATGGGAAGCAGAAGGAGCTGGAGATAATGCATGTAGGTACACAGCTCAGTGTCTGTGCTCCACTTCATTATCTTTGATCAGTGCTGATATCATGTCAGAGTATGGCAGATGACATCTGACTGCCAGCATGTTTGAAGGAATGTTTTTTTTTTGGGGGGGGGACCAATTTCATAGCAATAACCCTTCCACTTCTGTCTGAAATAATTATGTGGTTGTACTTCAAAAATTTCCACATCAAGCTTGCAATTACTGCGTTCTTTCCTATTTGTAATTTCATTAATTCTTTGTATTCTTATATCAACATTTGTGAGCCAGTGTGGTCTTGATCGCCAGTGAAATTTAATTTTTGATTTGAAGAATGTGTTTTTTAATGGTCATTAGTGAGGCGTTTAGAGGGGCTCAGCTGTTGTTTGTTGGGGTTTCTTTTTCCCCATGTGTGTTAACGGAGATGAGGCAAGCATCTAGGGATTTGGGGACACCAGTAACACCAATAACAAGTAGTTAGGGAAAGGTGGAAATCAGAAGCTGTGTGCTGAAGCCTCAGAGTCACAGCTCAAGAGGGCATGTCAAACAAACAGTCGTTGCACTTTCGACAGGGTGTTTGTCCACGTGGCAATCTGGATGAGGCTTAGTCCAACATGAGGACTTGACTCATGCATGCCCTTCTCCGTGCCCCTTATACTCCCTCCATTCCCATCTCCTCACCTCAGTGTCCAATTACAGCCCACTCTCATTAGTCTCTCCAGCGAGAGCCTTTGAAAGGGCAGGGGGAATGGCTGCCGCCGCAACAAAGCCACCAACACGAGATCTATCAAAATCCAAGGAAAGAGTGAAAAAAAGGCAAGTGCAGGCAGGACTTCTCATTATAGAGTGGTGTAGAAGGTGAGGGACATGAAACAGTGTGATCTTTCACTGTGCTGAGTGTCATGTTGTCTTTTCACTCTTTTAACAGGACCGACCTCCCACCTGCCCACAAACCAGCTCCTCCCCCACCTAAAAAGAAGAACAGTGACGGGAAGGGACACTTGACATCTGATGACATCCAGGTAAGATCCTGCCCTCCACCTCTACCATCTATCTCTTTTCTTACTCATTCTATTATTCTTTTTCTATTATTCTCATTCTCCCCAATTATAAATCAATTTCCATTTAGTCGAGAAGTTACATAACATTTGCAATACATATTAAAGTGGGTGAAAGGTTATCAGAACATACCTTGTACAAAATTCAACTCAAAGCATCAATCAAAAACTGGTGCAGCAGAGATGCATGTTTGTCCAGTTGACTTCACATTCAGAATTTCAGTTGCTCTGGTTGTCTTGTGAATGCAGAGAAAAAAAAATACTACGCATGATATTCTCCTGAGACTCCAAGTGGGTTACCAGCAGCACATGTCTGACATGACACACAGATATTAGCTGTGTCAGTAAAAGCTAACTTCATTTTATGTATCCTTTATTGAATAGATAGTGCACACAAAATACCACATTTATTTATCAGTTTCACTGTTCACTTCTCAGCAGTGTTGTTTTTTAACCCTAGTACTTGTTTTCATAATCTGAAAAAGCAGTTTTATCATTAATTGGAAACAAAGTGAACTGACAGCATTGAGTAGATTAGTGAGGAGAATCAGATTACTGGTCTGGGGCAAATAGCCATAACACCCACCACCACTACAAAGATTGTGTTCAGTTATTAGCCACAGTTCTATTTGGATGTAAGGGTGACCAGTCAGATTCACTCCTGCAAGGAGACAACGTAGGAATCATTCTTGTTGTGTGACGTACAAGGTGTGTTTTGTCCCCATGGTGGAGGTAAACGCTGAGATTTGTCTCAAAATTTGAAATATCAAGTCATCCAATCAAGTTTTATTTATATATTATATATATATATTATATATATATTTTTATATAGCGCTTAATCGTGGCAACAGACATTTCAAAGTGCTTTAACAGACAGAAAAACCCAACTGAACCCTTCACAGCAATCATAAGCGACAGCATCGGGAAAAACTCCCTCATTGAGGAAGAAACTCCGGGCAGGACCCAGACTCTTTTGGACGGCTATCCGCCTTGACCATTTGGGTGGAAAATGAATAAAAGGAAGAAAGGACATGGTAAGAGAGAGACAGAGAGAGAGTGGCAGGTAGGCCAGATAGGGTCAGTGTCTTTATGGTTATAGTTAGACGATTTGATGCAGTCAGGCTGCGTTCACCAACCCCTGGGTTGTTGCCTTCAATACATGTTCCCCATCATGTAGTTGGTAAATTCAAGGCACAGTTATAGCTGCATGGATGACTGTATGGTGGCACGGAGGAAGAAAGGAATCAGGATCCCAGGCGATGGATAGATGAGAGGTAATACTGCTGAGATGGGAGGAGCAGGTCCACAGTGGATGGTCCACAGTGGATGGCCAGATGAGGGGTGGAACAGTATGGTGGAACGGAGGAAGAAAGGCAGCATAACCCCAGCCGATGGTTAGGTTAGGGGTGATACTGGTGAGATGGGAAGAGTAGGTCCACAGCCGATGGGTGGATGAGGGGTTAACCTGAGAAAACCTGTGCGGACATAGAGCACAGAACTTCCAGAAATTAAGGTAGTAGGGTGTGATTGGACACTTGGAGAGTGAGGTCACAGAGGAGGAGGAGTAACAGAGATGGTCAAAGAGCAGGAGGAGAGAGGAGCCCAGTGAGTCTGGATGTTGAGTCTCCAGCAGTGTAGGTCTATAAGACAAAAAAAACAAAGAAAAGAAATTTAGCAGCCTAAGCTGCCTTAATTGTAAAAATTTTGAAAAGGAAATGTTTTAAGTCTAGTCTTAAATAATGAGAGGGTGTCTGCCTTCTGAACTGAGGGAAGGTGGTGGTTCCACGACAGAGGGGCTTGATAGCTAAAGGCTCTAGCCCCCGTCCTACTTTTGTATATTCTAGGAACCACCAGTAGGCCAGTATGTTGAGAGCGTAATGCTCTAGATGGATTATATGGAACTAAAACCTCCTTCAGATAGGTTGGTGCCTGGCGATGAAGGGCTTTGTAAGTGAGGAGGAGTATTTTAAAATCTATCCTAGCTTTCACAGGAAACCAGTGCAGAGAAGCCAACACAGGAGAAATATGGTCTCGGGTACTGGTCCTGGTCAGAACACAGGTAGCAGCATTCTGGATTAGTTTAAGAGTCTTCAGTGACTTTTTGGGGCAGCCTGAAAGAAGTGAGTCACAGTAATCTAGTCTGGAAGTGATGAAAGTATGGATTAATTTGTCAGCATCATTCCATTTTAAAATATGCCTATCACCAGTACTGTCTTTGATTATTGAATCCTGGTCTGTTTGACCAATAGTTTTAGCTATCAGCTTCTACCTCTTTAAATCTGAAGTATGAAAATATAATATTTACATTGCATGACACCATTTAAACAGTAGTCAGTAGAGAAGAAGGCTATATAGTTTACACAGTATCGTCAGGTAACATGCGCGCACACACACAAACACACACACACACACACACACACACACACACACACACACACACACACACACACACACCACACACACAGACACGCACACACACAGAGAGAGAGACAAAAATCTGTAACACAACAAGCAGTTTCCTCACTTTCTTAAATTTTACAAGTACAGTAAGCATTCTGGAAAGACTGATGCTCTCCTTGTGTAACCCTGTCAGTATAGAGGCTTACTGAAGGTAGTAATCTATTATTGAATGTAATAACGTATTCATAAATGTATCAGAAATATGTTCATCAATTTTCTTGTGAAAAGAGGAAGTGAATGACTTTTATTTTGAAAAGGTCCACTCGTGCGGCACAGGTGACTTCTGTTTCCTGAGAGTGAGGAGAGACCAAAGAAAAATAGAAAAAGACTAGCGGGAACCCGTGGAAATTCCACGATAAAACAATAATATCAGGCTTCATGGTAGTTGAACCTCCCAGCATCTGGTAAATTCTTAAAGTTTAATTTATTAAAATCTGAGCGAGTGTTAAACTTGCAACAGTGTGTGGTGTTGTTTTTTGTTTCTTTTTATGTATGAAAGCATCAGCAGCAAAACAAGAAGGCTCCGTCAGTGGACTAAAACATGAAGTTACTGTAAATGCTAGCACACGACCCCACAATATAATTCCATTAAAGACTGAAGGCTTACCTAAGTTTAGAATCTGAATAATTGAAGATTCACATAAATGCAGAGTTCACCACACCACATTAGCACTCTTGAAATTTTAAATCCAACTCAACTATACTTTTTACAGCTCCAAGGTGAAATTCATGGATATCTGAGTGGTGAAAGTGATGGAAGAGAGGGAATTTAATGTTTCTCCTTCCTACACAACTGCTGCAGGGACACTGGAGGAAAGTTGGACTCGCTGGTAAATAATTAGAAAGATGAGCCTATAATGGTGTGCCCCATTAATGTGTCTGATTTGATGGTGCGCTTTCTCCAAAAGAACATGCATGCACAGCCAGCTTACATTTGGGAAAATAGAAGTAAAGCTTTTTGTTTTTTTAAATCACAGAAGGTTTGTGACAAGTTTGGTAAAGTATGCATGAGTAAACAACACTCACAGATGAATAAATAATAAACATCACTGTTGTACAAGATTGCATGTAATGAATAAAATGTATTTATTAACAGACAAATTAAATTTGTGTGTTTTGTGATCATCACAGTGGTTGCACTTCCAACAATCATTCACTCCTTCATGCACATTCAATTCTTGACACATAAACTGAGCTAAAACATCAATTCATAAGGTAAGAAGCTGTGTCTTTGGTTTCACATCATTCCCTTCAGCTCAGGTGAATAAGTTCATGCCCGAAAACGTCAATCATCTTGATGAGCTCTTTCTCAGAACGACACTGAGATAATTAGCATCTGTTGATCCGCCGCACATTTTGCATTAAGTCGAGTTCTATTTATTGTCCACCATATCTGTGGACTGCTGCTGTTTTATCTTTTAGCTTTTAGATATAAATCGAAAACAACCAGGGCACACAGGCAACGCCTCTTGACTCTATTTAGATGCACAGCTGAAATGTATAGCAAGTTAAATATTCATAATGATTATCTTCATATTTTACAATGCTTGTGGAAATGTGAATTTATGCTAACAGCACAAGACAATTTAACAGCTCATCACCAATGTCACTTAGGATCAGAGCATCTGTGATTATGGTAACCTTTTCACATGACTTTTCTTAATACAATGAATTCACCACATGTACTTATGAATCAAAATTGCAGCAACATGTCACTCATCATTATTAAAACGTTTAAATGATGAATAATTAATTTATAGCAGCCATTGAAACAGATTTAAGTGATTAACAATTCAGGATGGAGTGAAAAGATAATTATCAGACAAGTAAAGCATCCATATTAAATAAAAACATGACATGCGTCATTCATGTGTCATTTAAATATGTGCGTCTGAATGTCATTTTTCATATAAAGAGTCAACTGGCAAACAATAACCAATGCAGTCACAGACTGCAACATCCCAACATCAAAATTTTACCCTTACCTATTCGCATAGGGCACATATCAAAGCCAGTGCTTTTACTTTCATTAATCAAAGCAGTAGCTTTGATCTACGGTCCTACACAGGCCTTTTCCCTTGTCTTTCTATCTTATCCAGTTACTGAGTGTACAAAAGTTAAAATTTGACCTTGACCTAGTTTTCTCAAGGTCAAGGTCATCATCACATTTTTATCCCCTTTGCCGCCCGAGTAATATCCTTTTTGTTTCATCTTTCTCTCTGCAATGGTTGTGAAGATATGCAATGGACTAACGGATGGACGAGCGGACTAACGGACAAATGGACAGACGAACACACAAACGCTGACAATTACAACCGCTTTGAAGCGGGATGTAATATTGCTTTCATTGTATGTTACATCTATTTCATGTTTAGTCATCATCCCACCTGCAGCTATTTCTTTCAGACATGTATGTACATTTAATATGTTATGTATGTATGTATGAGCACATTCCTCTTTGATAAATACATCTCAAACTGTGTCATCAAAAGTTATCGCTCCTGCATGTGTGTGCACCACAAATAACCTCCTTTCCAACTCATGCCAAATAAAATAAAATGAAACATTGGTAATGTTTCAAAGAAAAAACTGAACTAAAAACTGAAAACGAGTAACATTTTAGGACATGTTTGGTAATTTTTTGTTGAATCTTTGTGACCAGCTATTCTATCCTACCCTGCCCTCCTCTCCTTTTGAATCATTCTCACTTTTAATGACGTCAATACATTGCTAATGGAGCTAAATGGGAACTACAGAGTCTGGATGTCCGCCAAAAGACTGTGTGTGTGTGTGTGTGCGTGCGTGCGTCCGTGCGTGCATTCGTGCGTGCGTGCATGTGTGTGTGTGCGTGTGTGTCTCTGTGGTGGGTAAGGGAGTAGTAATGTGGAGATGGGTCTGCAAAACATCAATGCAAACTGGAACCTGAAAGAGTTGGATATTACAGCTTTATTTCAGAGTAGGTTGCTAGGTGACATGGCTGGCCTGAAAAAATTGGCAGAATAGTGGTTTTATCAATGCCCACTGCACAAAGCTGAACTGACAAAGCAGCCAAAGTATCTGGGCTCACCACAAATACTTGCTGCAAGCAGCTGTGAGACGGACTTACGGTGTCAAACAAATATACAGGGGGCTGATGTCTTTATGCCTCCTGGAAATGGGGCCGCTGTGGCTTAGATGGTAGAGTGGTTCTTCCAATAACCTCAAGGTTGGAAGTTCAAATCCCGCTCCATTCCAGTCATTCTCAGTTGTGTCCTTTGGCATGACATGTCACCCATCTTGCCTCCAGTGTCTCACAATGGTGTATGAATATGGATTTCAGGTCGCCATGGTAAATGAGAGCTGGTTCTCAACTGACTCATCTGTCTCTATGTCTCTAACATACTGTAGCTCATAGTTTATCACACTCAGTACATCTAACAATTGTCTCTCGCATTCCTCATCTTTTATTGCAAGATGAATTTCTCACCAAACAGGTGCATATTGTCAAGAAATGAATTTAAAGTGTAGCACAATGGAGACCTTTAACGGTAGCATTAGGATTAGGTAATGGAAAGACAATGTTCAACATCTTGTAGATGAATAGCACATTCATTACATTGATGACTAAATTGGTCTGAATTATTTTGTTTTCTTTCCTCTACTTTTTGTTTTTCCTTTGCCAATAGGCAGGTCTGACTAAATTTCCACTGGAAAATTGATTTGTTCTTTCATGCTGTGACAATGTCTCTGCAGTCTGCTGAATATTTCACTGTAAAAACCATTAAAAGTTCACTGTCAGCCACATCTAACTTGCATTGTGATTGAGTATGGCAGAACAATTAGCAGTATGCTGTCCAAAAAGTTTAACACTTGAAAGAGTCACTACACAAAAACACACAAGCATGCACTCATGCACACACACACACACACACACATGCACGCCCGCACGCACACACACACACACACACACACACACACACACACACACACACACACACACACACACACACACACACACACACACACACACACACAAACTTACTGTTCTCAATTGCTGCAGCAAACCTAACAGCCGTACCTTAAATTTTAGAGTGAGGAGCTATAGGATATGACTGAGCCTCTAGCTATTCTGCTGACTGGTGGGGGAAAAAGAAATAAGACAGCTGTCATGATGTTGTCATCCCTTTTATTTTCAAACCTCAAAAAAGGGGCCTTGGGTTGCAAAAAAATTTGGATTTTTACACATGTTGTTTTGAGTTTCCTCTCTCTCTCTCTCCCTCTCTCTTCTCCATATATATGTATATGTGTATGTGTGTGTATATATATATATATATATATATATATATATATATATATATATATATATATATACACTGTATATATATGTATATATATGTATATATGTATACACTGTATATATACTGTATATATATGTATATATGTATACACACACACACACACACATATATACTGTATGGTGTATATATTTTTTTACCCACCTTCATTTCCTTCTGATGTTCCTATTCTCTCCTAACATAAAATGGTCTTGCTGAACTTCTTCTAAAACTTCCATCAACACCCTAGGAATAACATTTTCAACTGTTGTTTAGACATTTACACAAAATAAAATGCAATAACCACTTCATTTAAAAAAAATCTAGTCACTGATCTCTGTAAACGAAAGAGGGAGATGTCATTTCGGTAAATCCACAAAGCTCTCTACAAAGTTCATTCGTGACTCCCAGTTTGTTTATTATGAATTTTATTTACTTCATTTTACAGAGAGCAAATAAACTTCCAACATGACTTTAACCTCTCAGTGTACCTACCGCTCAAATACCGAGAAGACATATTTCAGTGGAATACAGCAGAACCAAGTCACAATGGTACTAAACCTCTAGTCAAAGGTCTTTGCTGACCGACAGGTTCAATATTTAGTTCAGGAACATGAAAAAAATCTCTAAACAGAAAACTGTGATATTACTTTTAGATGAGGAGCCCAGTCCTTCTTTTGGTGAAAATAATTCATTGTTTCATATTTTTTATTATTAATCAAGGTGTAGATAAATTCAAGAAGAAGAGAAAAGATCGACATGATTTGCCTGGTTGGTTGAAGATGTTTCACCTCTTATTGAAGAAAAAAGATGTCAGGTTTCTACCAGTCAGTTCTTACTGACTGGTAGAAAGTCCGGATACTTCTACTTGACCTGGATGCTAATTAATCTCCACCTTATCTATTTTATAATGTTATACAGTATGTAACAATGAGTCATTTCTTCCTTTCCCAGCTTTTCCTTTTCCAGCTTTATTTCTGCAATATTATTTCTGCCACTTCATCTGTTTGTGTTTTATGTCTGAGTGATAAGAAAGTTATTGATTCGGTAAAACGTCTTTTTAGGCTCATACAGAGTTCAGCAGAGTGGTAAAGGTTAGAGCTGCATTCCTTGTCAGATTTCAATTTATTCTGTTCATTTTGACCAGTAAACAAATGGAAACAAAAAAAATCATGGTTTCATCATAATCCTTTACGGTGTGAGTGTATTATGAGAACTAAAGCCTTTAGTGACGTGCATAGCGGTGAGGGCTGTGAAACCTTTCCAAAATAAAACTGTCTAGTATGTGGGATTTTGGAGCTCATTATATTCTTGCTGAGCTCTTGGTGTTTCCTGTAGGTGGTTCATCTCGACAAGGAGGAGGAAATGCAGAAGCTCCCTCTCCAGCCTCCTTATTATGACATGGTGCCATCCGAGTCGACCCCCTTCACCGATAAGCCGGTGAGTAGTGACGTCATCAATGGATTCACGGAAGCATCTCTATAAGGGGTGACCCACACCCACTGTTAGCTACCAGTAGTAATTGAAGGTGAAAAGATGAACTTTCTGTTCCATTATGCTTGGGGGTATTTAATAATTTATTTACAAATTAAATGCAGCCCTGAAATGCCTCCTGATTTCCACTGAGGACATTTAAAACAGCTGCTGGCATTGTTAGCACAGGGCAGCCTTTCTGTCAAGCTGAACATTGAATACACCACTTGCTTTGAATAATCTCCTTCTCTCATTATTGTATTAGCACCATCTTTTATCTAGACCTGTGTATGTGTGTGTGTGTATGTGTGTATCTGTCCAACACCACGCCCTCCGTCCTCAGCCTCACATCCCCACCTTTTTCCTGTAATTTGTCATAAAGATGAGTGTTTACATGGCAACTGTGTGCAGAAACACCACACTGTCGCTCCCGGAGTGTTAACTGTTGACTATGAAGTGTTGGCCTTGTTGCATCAGACACTTTTCCTATTTGTGGTGAGCCTTCAGTGGAACAGATGCTTCAGTGTTTGGTGGCCATTACTGGCTTTGGTGAGAGTCTCCACTTTGAGTTAAAGAAAGTAAAACTCTGAGATCGTTTGTCTGCCTGTGTACTCTTGTGAATGTTGCTAGCGGGAGCAAAAGGCAGTGCTTTCAATTGTGTCTCAGTGGTGAATGTGAACAGTTGCTGAAACAGTCATATAGTACACCAGCAAACACAAACAATCTGGTTTATGTTGGTTTGACAACTGCACCCTGTATCGCTAATGAAGGTGAGTATAAAAAAGTGAAACACCTGCTGCTGCTCTGAATTGTGAGCACAACTTACAGAGGTTCAGCACAGACACGTCATTTTTATTCTCTCTTCAAACTAGTATCTCTGTACACTGTGAGAAAAGAAGTATAATTAATAAATCAATCAATCAGTGTGAAATCATCAGAACTAGCCTAAAATGTTCAAAAATAAGGCTAATAATTATCTAGATTTTGACTAATCAATTAATGAGGGGGCAGCAGTGGCTCAGTGGTAGAGCGCGCGGTAGAGCGGGTCGTCCAATGCCTCAAGATCGGCGGTTCAATTCCCACTCCCGCCCAAAACAAACCCAGAGGTGAGCTGACAATGGGAGGTGTCAGCTCACCTCTGGAGCACTGCCAAGGTGCCCTTGAGCAAGGCACCGTCCCCCTTACAAGCTGTGTGCACCACGAAGGAGCTGCCCACCACCCTACCTCCTCTGCATGCATACAGGCCCCTTGTGTGTGTTTGAGTGTTCAGGGCCTGTACACACATATACTGTATATGCATTATTCAAACAAAGTAGCATGTGCCACTAATTTCCCTGCAGCGATTAAAATCAGTATATAAAATTGAAAAAAAAAAAATCAATCAACTTTTTTATAAAGCGCTCAATCACATTAAAAGGCATTTCTAAGCGCTTAAATGTCAAAAATCTGTGCACTGCATGATAAAAACATGATAACTTTTCAATCTCACTTGTTTCATTTCATCATTGAAGCAAGAATTACAAGCAACTCATCAAATTTACAAATAAAAACAAAAAATCAGCATCCAGTATCCCTCCATTCTTTTCAGTTGCCATCACAAGCCATTGTTTCTTTTTTGATTTGTTTGTGATCAACTTTTCGAGCAGAAGCAACTATAGCCCCCTAAGAAATTTTAGAGAGGTGCACCATATTTTTTTTTTCATGGTTAATGTCAAGTTTACGAAGGGACCACAGGTTCTTGCCTTTGTCATCAAAAAAAAAAAAAGATCTTCTTGAAAGTAGCAGACTGGCCTGTCTCACGAGAGTTGCTCTTGCCTTAAACCTTTGCAAAATCTATCTTCAGACATCTTGATGTTTCAACGTAAGACTCTTGTTAAGTGTGGTCGTGTTTCAGCCATGAAACGTTCATCTGGGCCACGTGTCTGAGCACTGAACACCTCGTACTTCTGGAAAATCCAGTCAGAATGCATCTATTGAATATGGCAGCACTGGAGGTTGTTGCGTTTCTGATAGAGTCACATTTGATTCTTCTCAAAGCTTTGTAAGTTTATTTGATCACAACAATCTTTTTCATTATTTATAACAACAGATGGTTCTGTGATCACATAAGTGTGCAGCATGCCTCTAAAAGCTTCTTGCAATTTTTGACTTCTCTTATTCATTTGAACGTCTTTTTTGCCTAAGGAAGAGAAAGCGCCTAATAATTATCCACACTTTGATACAGGATGTTGATCACATTTGGTCCCACCCTTTCTCATTGCACAGACATCGCCTAATATGCTCAAATATAATTAGTATTCAAGTTTGTATAGCTCAAAGTTTAAATTATGCATAAATATGATAATGTGGTCAAAATACTTGCTTGCCTAATAATTGTGCCCGCAATCTAATAACAAAACCAATAGTGAAATTACTTTTCCTCTGTAAAATATTATTGCTGTTGAAAATGCATATAAAAAAACATATAAATAAGCCCCACTGCTGCAAATTGGGTGAAGTATTTCTTAATTACCAGGTCCACTATAGAGTCAATATCACATTATCCAGGACGGTGGAAACAACAAATACAGCACAGGGTGTATCCATCCACCCCTAAGAATAGCCCCAACCAGTGCATCATCTTCTCCTGTCTGAAGAACATCCATCCATCCATCCATCCATCCATCCATCCATCCATCCATCCATCCATCCATCCATCCATCCTCTTGAAGACAAGATGATGGTAATCGTCTTGTCTTCAGGAGCTTTTCGTCTTGTGGGTTCATGAGTGTTACTGGAGCCGATTCCAACTTGCTACAAGCGAGACGTGAGGTACACCTTGGACGTGTCTCCAGAGCATCCTGAGGCCACACGAAGGTCAAACAACCACTGACGTACACACTGACCAATTTAGGTGACCAGTACACCTAAATTGCTTGTTCCGGAGGTGGGAAGAAGCTGGAGAACCCTGAGAGACCCCATTGTTGATCTATTGTGTGAAATTATTTATCTCTGTTAGCCAGTGTTTATTTGTGAGCTGTTTTTAAACATTTTTGTTCCCTGTTGGATCTAATGAACTTTGGGTTGGGAGACTGAATAGAAAAGATTTCTGTTTGGGATTTTGATGTATTTGTTGACAATAATGACACATATTGAACATCACCAACATCCTATTTTAAGTCATCAAATGTTTTTTGTTACATTACAACAAATAATCAAACAGTAAACAAACTATTTATTTGAATTATCTAAGACTTTGTACTCTGTTATATTTTCCTAAAATACATTTACAAAATTATTGTCTGTTGTATTTGCTATGAGCCTGATGGATCTGTAAACCCCTTAAACCTTCCACACTGGGATTTATTTACTGTTAAAAGCATGTTCTATATTTTTATACATTATTCCTACACCTCCTAAATTTGCATTCATGATGTGCTTTTTCAATGACTCATATATTTGAGCAACTTCTATTCACAGGAAGAACTGGTTCAGATTTTCTTTCTAGCTATTTCAGGTTATTAAACTATCATCTTCAATTTTATGCTGAAAAGATCTGGATGCTTAGTATTAGGAAATTGTGTAAACCAAGGGTAATTTTTAATTTATCTCTCAGGGCTGATGACATTCCACTTCAACTGAAGTTTCTGGCTGCTCTTAAGATGAATAGGGTATCGGCAAGGTTTTCAAAACACTATTTGTGAGACATGCATTGAGCACTGAGTGTTGAGTGTTACTAATGATGATTTTCTAGGGGCAAAACACTATCTGCCAATTTTGAATGCAATGTGGCAGTAATTTTCCCCCTGATTGCACCCTGGTCATGACAAATATTCCACATATTTAAATATCCAGTAAGTGCAGGGAATGAGTGGAGGGAAAATATGCAATGGTGGAGAGATTGCACAGCAGACTTACATTATTAATGTGGAAATTCTGTAAAAGATTCAATCATTTTAATGTAATCCTTTCTCAGATGGAAATAAGGTACCCTGATGCAATGGGGTACAACAGATAGAATTTGAGTGTAGCTCCTACCTCTCATCCTGTCAGAATCCATCCAGAGACACTGTTTATGTAGCTGTAGGGTAGAGCTGACATCTCTGCTTTGCATTAATTTTGTGATGATTCCCCATCTTTCCCTACATTTTCATTAGTAGGAGCAAGAAGATAGACAAAAGGGAGGAAGGTTGAACCATCACTGACATTCTCATCCGGTGTCTTTGCCTCTCAGCAAGGCAAACACAAACACAGCAGAAGCAGCAGAAAACATCCTGGATTTTTACTGCAAATAGATTTAATCATTATCATTTGATTCCTGTCACCATTTAAATGTAATAGTTGTTCTCAGGAATCTGATTCCCATTAGTTATCTTCTATTAATTTTTATTTTATTTTATTTTATATACTGATATGATCCCCGAAGGGAAATTGAGAACACACACTCTAGTGTGTTAGTCATCAATCAATCACACGCATGCATATTAGTGTGTATAGGCCCCTGTAATACACACAACCACACACAAGTGGGCCTGTAAGCAGGCAATGGGAGGCAGAGTGGTGGGCAGCCCCTTTGTGGAGCGCCCAAATGAAAAAAACATGTTTACTTCACCATTTTAGTTGCTTAGATTGAAAAAAAAAATGGCCATAGGAGAAACTACTTTTCATTATTACGACTAAGTTAAATGTTAGTGATTATTACAGTTAACAAGAAGTGTCTGTGAATTTTTGTGTATTTTCAGAAATTTATTTTTCTGATACAAGTATTTTTTTTTCTCAGATTATCAGTGACCTCCTTCATTGAGGCTTCCTTTTTAAACACAAAACAAAACTCCTAAAAAGTCATTTTGATTTCAAAAACAGTCTTGAATGCTCTCAATGTCATATATTGATTACCACATTAAGATCATTTACTCCATCATCCACTTGGTCAATTTCTCATCAAGCCAACCACTCACTCAATTGTTGGTCTTGTGTTTGTGCTGGGTGATCAATTGCACCTTAAAATAAGATCTGTCTCTGTTTACATGCACACTCATATTGTAGTATTAAAGCAATGCATTCAGTGCCTTCTAAAATGTCCTCATAGGTCAGCTGAAGGCATTTATATGATAAACTGTGGCTCCAGTCTTGATCAGCTACATTAAACCACAGGTAGACCCAATTTCTTTAATAATTGTGTTCGCTGCAAACCAAGTAGAGCCCAACGTGCTTTTGAATTATTGAATTATGGTGATTACTGTCATTTAAATCGAAATTTAAAGTCCCTCAACTCCAAATGTTGCACAATTTCAGAGAAAATGCTCACATCCCAGAATGAGAACAAGGGTCATGTGCATGTAAACAGAGAATCAAACACTTCTTCTTCAGTCTCCTATTTATGGTCTTCTGTTATATTGTGCCTGTCTGTTATTTTCTACAGAACATCTCCATCATTTTGTCAGCTTTTTCATCTGACATTTTATTAACACATTCCATGCATTCCCATTTTTCTTTGCCTTCCTCTGTAACACTGCAGCTCACAAAGTCAAAATGTTCCCATAACCATCTTCAATCAATATTTTTTCGTCATCTGTGTCTGCCACTCTTTTTCAGACAGTCGATCTCACTCTCATATTTTTGGCTGCCTCACTCTTCACACACATTTCGCCTCTCTTGTCTCCAGAACTCTGGCCACAAGGACTGTGATGTCCAGTATGCGGAGCTGGATACTGCAGCTTTGGCCTCTTCTCCCAGCCCACGAAGCTCTGCTCACACTGGCCCAGGGGATCTTGTCGAGTATGCAACCATCCAGCCTAGCTCACACTAACGCATGCCATTTTAGGCCTTTCCCCTCAGACTTTGGCCTCAAGGTACACAGACTGATGCACTCCTTTCCCTCATTCATTCCCCTTTCACATGCACAAACCTCCCTTCATGTACTCCACATGGTTCCCTTGTATGCCTTCCTCTAGTGTTGGCCATCTTTTGATCTTGCCCCTGCTGCTCTGCAGAAAGTTGGATTTAGGCAGATATTTTCAGGCTGTTATTTGTGCGCTACTGGAGGTGGACCAGTGCATTTACTTGATGAAATAACAGTACAGCATGAAAAAGTTTTAAAACATTTTTTCTTTGGTACACTTCTCAACTTTCAGTCATGACATGAAACCTGATCATAGAGAAACTTTTAGAGATGCCATCAACCAAGTCAATGTTAAACATTATTTAACATAAAAAAACATTTACTGTAAAGATTTACTGTAACTGCATGAGGTTCTGAATGAGCATTATGGAGGAATGTCAAATCACTTTACATGTAATAGTATCTACAATTTAAGTTCAACTGTTTAGAGTGTTGTAGGTTTTTGACAATGAGCATGTGCATTGAACATGTGACAAGCAAATCATTTTATGAGCTGTCATAAAAATAGTTTTTCCAAGCAATAATGCTGTTGGATGAATAAATAAAGCCACTGCTGACAACCTTGATTGATAGCAGGGCAGTAAACAGTTCACATCTGTAAAATGCATCTCTGATATCTCATCTGAACCCCACAACATGGCCGGCAGAAGTCCTTCCATTATACACATAAACTGCCCTCTGCACTGCTTGAAGTCAGCAATATAAACATACAGCAAAGTGGGATACAAGGGGCTAAATCGCTGCATGTAACCAGACTGGAGAAACTGGTTTCTATGACAATTTCTAAGGCTGGTATTGGTAATTCTGCAAGCAATTCAGAAAGCTTTCTTGAAGCAATTTTTGAGACAAGCTGGGGGCGCAGCAAAGTAGGTGTTATTGAAATACTGCAGAACCAATTCTCTTCTCATTTTGAGGTGATTTCATCCCTGGGAAGGCAATGTAGATGTATGTGCAATATTGCACATAAAGACTTCAAATCAAATCTATAACTAAAACGAGTTGTTTGAAGGTTTCAAAATCTGCAAGTGCGATGTTGTAAACAGGAGTAAATTCATCTGATGGACAGCAGAACACAATATTATTGTTTCTCATCTTTCATATTTGGATTCATTGTAGACGACATTTGCAAATTTATCATCACCACCGGGCATGAAATTGTTTAGTTTGTTTCCACACCTGTAGTTCAGTATAATAACGGATTTCAAGTCTGGCTGAGTTCAATAAATGAACCGTATCAAACAGTGACCCTGATTAACAGCGGAAGTTTGCTTTGTGTTTAGATTAAACCATCTGTTTCTTGACGATTGCAGCAGTTTTACAATAAGTAGCACAAACCTATGTATAGGACTCAGTGGGATGAAAAAATGTTTGATATTCATGTAAATAAGAGAGCTATTTGTTGTCATCAACCAGCTTCTCTGTCAATTATTAGGCACAGAAACACAACAACAAAACAGAAAAACACCAAAATTTCCTTTAGTTCAGAGTACGCAGAACCTGGCGATGTCACTCCTTCGAAGCACAACACAAGCTTGAAATTGAAGTGACTGTGGAATAACAACAGCAAACTTTGTAATTGTTTTAGCAGATCACGTTAAAGAAGTGTAAATATTATAATGGAAAACAGATTGCTATCTATCTATCTATCTATCTATCTATCTATCTATCTATCTATCTATCTATCTATCTATCTATCTATCTATCTATCTATCTATCTATCTATCTATCTATCTATCTATTACGTTATCAATATATTAAATACATATTTTGAAATTTATTTAAATGTGCTTCGTGCTTTCTGTTTGAGTTATAAGAGATAGTGGATGATGTCAATATACCAGTAGTAATTTGGACAGGAAACAACCGATCCTGTCCATAATCCATCCACAAACAGCTCTGAAACTCATCGGTTAACTTAGGCTGTTACTTCTTTGTTCAACCATAAAGCTGCATGTATGCTCATTGCTTCCCTATTGTCTCATTTCCAGGCTTCAGCTGTGACCAAAAAGTTCATATCTGTAAAACAATTTTCCTTACACTTTTTTCTGCGCTATAACTTTTATCCCCCCCTTGATATTTGAATAAGCTCACTTGAAAAGTCTCACGCTGTCATGCTGTCACCAACTCCACCCACTACCTGTCAATCAAGCGCCCAACCAATCACGGCGCACAACCAATCACGGCACATCTGCCAGAAGGAATCATATGAACAATATGGCATAAAGTATCTTCTGTAGCCATATGGTTACTTATACTGGGTGCGGCCTAAACCTGATGTGGGAGGTGCTTCATCCTAAAGTAGGTGTGAGTTTTAGATATCACTTCAAATCTAACATTGAGATGGCTTGATCAAAAGTAACTATACACAATACTCAATAGTGGATAAAGACATTAAAATAGCTATTTTTTCATTTCTTTTTTCCCATTGATAACCACTATCATCAAAATCTGATTGAAAAATAATCCAAGGCAGCAGAAAATAAAGCAACAATATGTTTTGGTTGAAAATAATGACCGTAAAGGTGAAGTAACTAAAATGAAGCGGGGACATCATTTATAATTTGGGATTGGAGTTGAACTTTCTCCTGCTGTTGAAGCCACAACCCCCAGGTTAACGTCCCAAGCCTTCTCTCCTTCCATCCCAACCATGTCCACTAGATGGCATTAACTCAAACGAACAGAAAAGCTTTATTTTAAATAACAGAAGTGAAGTTTTAAATAAGAAAGTGAGACAGGTATGACGGTAAAATACAGAGATATGGTTTTTAAGGCCTTTTTTACAACAATAAAACATTAATTCTTTAAATGAAAACAGTGACATAATTATGTATACAAGAAACTGACAGTACTTAAGTAATGCACTGGAAATGTTTATCAAAGATACCTTGTGTAATGCAAATTTGTGAACTGCTAGTATACTTGAGTACACTGCTGTTTGCGTTATACAGTGTGACCTGAAGAAGTTATCAGATCAACAATTCAGACACAGGGCAAAGAAATTCTACTGATTGAATTCCAGTCTCAGCTTTCACAAGGTTTTCACTCAGCAGCTTTGTACAAGATGGGATACTGTAGCTGCACAAAAGTTTCAGCATGAAAGATTTCCAAGGAATTGCCTGTTGACATTGCTTGTTTGTAACAAAGCTTTAAGGCTCAACTTATCTCTAGCCCTGAGTTTACAATATTCAATAAACCTGCTGTTTGCTGATCCTAAGACTGAACACTGGTTCATTTTATTCTCCAAGAGAATCTGACCTATACACAATCAGAGGACTAAATCAGCCAATGTTTAATCACAGCCCGACTGTAATTTTCTGGAATCCATTTGCGCTGACAGAATTGTTACATGAGATATAAAACCCTTATTCAAGCCATACTTCTCCAAGGTTATGCTACCTATCTACCTTATTTCTACAACCAATTTCAAGGAGAGCCAGATTTCATTTAGATTATCCATCAATTTCAAATGAATGCATCTAAGTACATCTTTCTTTTCCTTTACTTTGTAATTGTAGTAACTTGGGAAAAAAAATTTAAACGTTTAAATCAGTAGCATGAATAAAATCACAACCGACCTAGTGTCACAAGTGACCTAGAGTCAGTTTTATCAGAGTTACTGAGCCTGTGGAGTTTGCTGACACCTTGACCTTGGTCACTTAGAGTTAATCAGAGTAGCAGAAAAGCCAAAACATAGTGAAGCACCTGTAACCGTATTTTGTATTAGCTCTTTGAATAATTGATCATTCGTCTTAATAGACATTTTGAGGTGTCGTCCTCTGATCATGGTGTGAAAGTACCTGTTTAAGCTGAATGGACCACATAGAATTAGTTTTATCTTAAGCTCAATTCTTGGTGCTTTCAGGCTGGCAAAATAAAATACATGACATCAGGATAGATAGACATCAGGTAGCAATATTGGTGTCATAGTCATTTGTACTGTTGATTTTCTACAGCAGTTTTTTGTTATAAAGTATAAACATCTTTTGTTAGGAGACAAGCTGCTGCCCTCTGTTATGTTTTGGCAGACAGATGCAGGCTGTGATATCATTTGCATAATATCATGCTTCTTTCCTAATGAAAGTACAGTATATTTAAAAACATTCATATCAATACTGAATTAGAATTGTATAACCAAATTAAGAAGTTTTAGACATACAATATAAAGGATTACTTCATATCTCATATCTGTTGATGACTTATTTAAGTGGATTCAGAATCCAGTGGAAACAGCAAGTATGATTCTACATAGTCCAACTGTATCTTAATTTTCTTCATCATTCGATGATATTTTAAATAATGAATATTTCCCATTATAAGGCTGAGCAAGATCTAGGTAGCTGTATACTAGATGAGAGGACATACAGTACCAACAAGGTTCAGATCAGCCTGACTTCATGATGAGAAGAAAGAGATGAGATGTGACTGGACACCCATCAGCAGACATTGAGCCATGCACCATCTCAGTTCAACCAGTCTCTTATTTTTGAATATAAGAGAAGACTTCTTCAGAACGTGACATTCCTCTCATTGATATTGACTTGATAAGAAATTAGAATTTTGCCTCACACACTTTTCGAGTTCTGTGTTCATTACTTAAATAGTAAAAAAACCCTTCTTGATCTTTCCCCATTAATGTGCTTTTAAGACCAAGGTTTTACATAAAGGTATATGCATATTCCAAATCATCACAGTCCTTGGCCCAAGGCCCAGACTTTGATGTTGACAATCTTCAAATGCTCAGAAAAAGAAAGTAACACATTAACTTTGAGTTGAAGTTTAGCCCACAGTGAATCAGATTACATCAAAATACATCAGTGTATTGAAAACCGAAGTTAAGTGTAACTACAACAATTAGTATTTTGGAAGTAGCTGAAAATATTCAAATACAAGTTAAACATCTGAAGGTTGTAATTACAGATTAATTTAAAATCTATTTCATCCTTACAAAGCCAGTATCTTAAAAGGTCTCTCTTCAGTTCGAACAAGGGAAAAAAAGAAAAATATTTTCATGAGGTTCTTTTAGGGTGACCTGACCTAAGGGAAATAAAAATATAGTTTTAACAGATACAGAAACACACAGACACAGACAGACAGACAGACAGACAGACAGACAGACAGACAGACAGACAGACAGACAGACAGACAGACAGACAGACAGACAGACAGACAGACAGACAGACAGACAGACAGACAGATAGATAGATAGATAGATAGATAGATAGATACTGTATTGTTATCACATGCAGCACAGACAGCAGTGTGACGCTTCCTGGAAATATAATTGACCTTTCTGTGTTCCCTGTCTGATTGAGAGAATTCATCTGACAACCCTGAACTCTGCTGTGCCCCTGTTATATCCATTCACTGCTGAAACACAGCACCGGTGTTTAGTAAATAATTAATGAGGTGCTTACATCACATTTGGTGTAGGCTAATAAATTAATCATCACACTGTGAACAAATAAACTTTCTGTTGAAAGTCTGCTTGTATGATTTGTCCAACTACAAAATTTATTTCCTAATAGCAACAACAAAAAGCAGCTTTCTTGTACATGAAAAACTGTCTACAATCACCTTTAAATATCCTTATTGAATTAGAAAATCTATAAAATTACCAAAATGTCAATTTAATATTTTGGATTTTGTGCTGGGCAGCACGGTGGTGAAGTGGGTAGCGCTGTCGCCTCACAACACGGCGGGTCCGGGTTCGAGTCCCGCTCTGTGCGGAGTTTGCATGTTCTCCCCGTGTCTGCGTGGGTTCTCCCTGGGTTCTCCGGCTTCCTCCCACCTCCAAAAGCATGCGCTTCAGGTTTATTGCCGGTCCCAAATTGCCCATAGGAGTGAGTGTGTGTGTGCATGGTTGTCAGTCTTTGTGTGTGGCTCCGCAGTGCACTGGCGTCGTGCCCGGAGTGTCCCCCACCTCACGCCCTATGCTAGCTGAGATAGGCTCCAGCTCCCCCTGACCAGCTACGACAGATGAAGCGGCAGAGAATGAATGAATGGATTTTGTGCTGACTGATTAAATGACCTGTGTGACGAAAGTGTTGCTTAATTAATTACCTTTAAAAGTCCCATAGATTTGGTTACCTTTAAAAATCTAGATTTGATTATTAAGAATGATCGCTTTTTAATCACTGATGTCAGAGAGCCCTGTTTAGGTTATTTCATATCGCCACTATGTATTTTAGATGCTACAGTCTGACATTGAAATATCTTGAAAGCAAATCTTGGAAGGCTGCTCTTCCATCTGTTGGTTGCAATTTTGCATGAATCACTGGCGTCTTCCCGAAGAGCATAGCACTTAATAAGCTGACTAAGTAGAACATTTTCTTCAGCTGCTTCAGCGGCCCTTGATACTAACCTGAGGCAAAAGGAAAAATTTTCTCCGCTTCTGTCAATGTTTCAAGCATGCATGTCAGGAGAGGTTTGCTTGTGTGTCTTCTGCTACATCATTTCACCTTCACCCATCACTGCCTGCCTGTTTGTCTTCCTTAGATCGACTGTGTTTATCTATTCACATCTATCTAGTCATTCTTGTCATTGCCATTTGTAATTTTTCCTTTCCTTTGGGTATTTTTTTTGTGTTTGTATTACTAAAAATGCATGGAGTTGACATTCTTAAAAGATTTTTACCAAACATTTTTAGGTTTATGTACATATATATAATGTATACTGTATATATATTATATTTTACACACACACACACACACACACACACACACACACACACACACACACACACACACACACACACACACACACACAAGCATGCAAGCACAAACACACACACACGCACACACACACACATACACACACAGTGTTTGTGCTTTGGAGGATTGTATAAATGTTCCCATTTTTATTTTTAAAATGCATGTAAGACTTTGCAGACAGATTTAAGTTGTTTATGGTTTTGTTGCCCCATTGAAACACTCAGAGTTGGGATCATCGTTTTCGTAGATGTAGAGATGCTTGAAACAAAATTCGTAAGTTTCGTTTTCACTTTCATCCATGTTCTTGTTTGTTTGTTTGTTTGCATGTCTGATCATCATCACTGTCATTTTCTAACCGTGGTTCAACCATAATTCTGTGAAAACAGCCAAACACATTATATACCTCCTCCTGAGCCTAACCAGTCTCTTAGAGAAGATAGTGTTTCTTCCTCTTAGGCTGTAATATTCACAAATATCAAAAACTTCAAGGCACTATTCATCACTTTGTTGGAAGAAGCAGGGTACATTCTAGGTAACATGTAATATAAGTGGTTGAACAACACATTTGTGCTGTTTGAAATGTGACTTTCTATACATTTAGAACATGCACTGGTGTTGCACACTCATATTCACTCATTTAAATGACAAATAATCTGTTATTCCACAGTGTAAAGTGTAAAGTGTGTAGCTATTTTATTTTGATATACATCTCCATCCATTGCCAGCACATACTCTATACACTTGCACTATTGCCAGAGAATGAATAGATAGACCTTCTTACATACACACTTATTGATTCTAACACAGTGGTCCCAGTTACACCTGGGTAACCGCACTCCAAGTTGGCATAGCATGATGAGTGACACTCAGAGGACACAGTTTAGACAGCCCCATTAAAGATTTTACAGCTATTAAAACTTTCAAGTGGCACTAGGAGGACCGTGTTTTAAATCCCACTTGATATGAACTGTGTGTTTCAAATAGCATGATGCAACACATTCACAGCAGAATAATGGCTTCTGTTGTTTTGGTTCAATTCAATGGTGGCAGGAAAGAAAATAAAATTTTACAAAGTCTGCCGTGACAGAGCATCTGAATAGATATCTATTTGTTTACTTGTCAAGAAAAACTCTGCTCCTTCTTAATAATTGTCTTTAAAGAATTGTCAGGATCAGGTGTCAAGGCTGCGTGAACTAAACACAAAAACGCAAGTCAGAGAAAGTATAACAAGCAACAGGTAATTTAATTTTATTACTAAAAGTTATAATTGCCACATTTGAGAAGGCTGATTAGAAGTCTCATACCAAATATTTCTGCTGTTACCTGCATGCAACCTCATTCATAACTGCAGACTCACATTCATCCTAAATTCAAGTGTGTACCACCAGACAGGCCAATGAAAATATTATTAAATATATTGTATATCTAATGTGTAAAAAAAAGGAAAGGAAAGGAAAAAAAAGAAAACAGTTAATTATTTGATCCAGAGCTTCTAGCATTTGGTCAATGCAGAGGAATATCTCTTTATGTATTAAAGCCATGATTACATCATTGTTGTGAGCATGTTTTCATATGTGTTGTATGTAGTTTATTGTTCGTATTATGACATTGCATTTTAGAATGTTTTTTTTTTTGTAAATTACTGTAATAATCAAAAAGAGCAAAAAGAAGAGTCAGCTGGACTTGCTTAAGGTTGGTTGAAGATGTTTCACCTCTCATCCAAGAGGTTTCTTGCATTCTAGCTGAATGGTAATGAGTCCAGATACTTTTTCAACTACTACCTATATACAGTAAAAGGTTAGGACTCCTCATTGTCTCAGTAGTTTTGGTCCTTTGTTTCTTTGTATCTGGGCTCTCTGAAGAAGCTTCTTGGATAAGTGGTGAAATGTCTTCAACCATGGGAAGTCCAGTTGATTCTTTTTGGACTGAAAACTTACACAGACATTATACTGTTTATTTTTACTGATGTAATGACAACCCTTCAGAGGTTCAGTCAACACTCCCTTAGACCCTACAGCATCACTGTCTTTCTTGTTGTCTCCTCTTCACAGGACTCTGGGAGGTGTCCAGAAGAGCTGTTGAACCCAGCTGAATACATGACTTACCAGCCTGTCTGCAACATGGATCATTTCCCTGAGTCTCAGCCCGCCGCCCCAGCCTATCCTCCTTCAACTTTCTTGCCTCAGCACCCCTACCAGCAGCAGCCACCCAACGAGCCTATGTACTCCAACACGAGCTTCCCTGCCCCTGGCCCTCGAGCTCCATTCACATTCCCTAAGGAACAATCCGTGTGACACGCCATGCAACTCACCGCTCTCCAAGTGGCAACAAGATAGTGCCACAAATGCTTCATAGTACACAAAGCTCTGCTGAATGGATGTGCATTCAATCCTTCCCTACCTCTTTTACTTTATGCATGTCGATCACATTTTCATCCAACTCGATGAAAATCTCCGTAGTTTGTGTTCTGAATCCTCTGTGTACTGTGCTCTGCCTGCTCCACTGAGACTGTTTGTAGGACCCAGCTCACCTTGTGACGATGGTTTAGCTAACACCAATTCCTGTCCTGCACCACACCACCTCCACCCTTCACCTCTCATGTGCCCACGCATCTTGTTTTTTTTTTGTGTGTGTGTGTGTGTGTTTTGCTTAGCTTTGAATATTTCTCATTTTGCCAGCCAATTAAAAACCATGTACAGAATCCCACAGTGGCGGTGACCCTTAATAGCAATGTGCGTCGTTTTGTTTTTCTTTCTAATTTTTTATTATTCTTTCTATCGATGCTTGCTTTTTTGAAATGTGATATACTATACTGTATGTGTGATAGAGTGTTCTGGTGAAAAAATATCCATTTGACTTTTTAATGCTAAATCTAGGAAGACACGGATTACCCCTTTAATGACAGGCTATGAGATGTGAATTGGCTCTCTCTGAACTATATCCTTCATCACATTTCATAATGGCTTTGCCGTTATGGAGTTTGACTGATTATTTTGGACTATTTAAAGCGAATGTTATCTTCATTAGCTATAAAGAAAAATAAAGGGCTTGAGATCCCACTTACCTACTTTCTTCTATCTCTCCATGTGTTATTATCAACTGAAATATATTATTATCATTATTATTATTATTATTATTATTACTGTTAAAGATTAACTAGCTTCATTCAGTTTTTGTTAATTTGCTCCCTTCCTAACATTTACATCAAAACTGTGATGGGAATTAAACATAGCTGATTGGTAACTTGCTAAAATTTCACATTAGATCTTGCCATATTCTGCATTTTCCTTATCTGCCTGTAAAAACATCCTCATAGAAGTTGGCTTGAGTCTCATTACATTGTGGATCCTTTGTGCAGAGTCATCAACCAACAAATATCTGTTTGTTTTTTTTAATGTGGGTGCACATGTAGGTGCTTAAGATGAAGACAATCACATTACTTGTTTGTCCTGAGGAAAACGACTTTCATGGACCTTATGTTTTTCAAGTCGTTAATAAAGGGAAATACTTTTTTAAAGGACAGCTAACACTTAATATATTTTTTGAATATGATTTCTACTAATATAGCTTAACGAGTTTCAAATCAGTCTGAGAAACACTGCAGAAAAAAGCTTGCTACTGTATTTTTTTAGAGAATGCCTCACTAATATATGATAGCACTTGATTTTACATTGGGACTGATGATTTCAGACCATACATAAGCTCATGTGGTTGACGAGTCAATTACAACATACTGCCTCCTACACTCAAGCCCTGCAGTCACTGAAAATTTCACTTTTGTTCTTTTTGTTTGTTTGTTTTTTTACATGTCAGATATATGTATGGGAAAAAAGGAAAGAAAAATCCACGTGTTTGTGCTCAATGTAAAAAAAATAGTAGAAAAAAAAAACCTTTGAAGGTTTTGAAGGTACTTTAATGTTTACTCTAAATGGTGGTTGGTTAATGAAATAGGGTCAAATTTGTGAAACTTTCTTCTGTGATCACCTTGTTGTCTTGAAATGACTCGATATACAGTATGTGTTAGCATTTAGTTTTTGCAACTGCTGAAAGAATTTGATATTGCTGTACCTGCTATGCGAAAAAAACACTGAAAACACTACTTTGTCTTTTTGTGACACATTTACGAGATCATAATTACACATTATTATTATTATTATTATTATTATTATTATTATTATTATTATTATTATTATTATTATTATTATTATTATTATTATTAATGTGTAAATGTTACAACATACTTCATAGTATGTTTAAAGTGGCATTTACATCTATTCATTTTTTTGACAAAATTACATGTAGTTATTTTGAGTGTCTAAAGACAAAAGCCTGCATTGTTTTAATTTTTCATCATGTCATTTTGTGTTTTCTAAGATCGTAGATTTAGTTTCACATCCTTGAAATATATTGTATGTATATACACTCTAGGCCTGATGCACATTTCTTTCACATTTAATGGGCAATTGTGAAAGAATAATACCTAAAAAAAAAGTAGGTTTTGAGCTTGTTTTGTTGCCCAGGCTTAAAGTCTGACATGTTGTGAAACCGTTTAACATGTTTTCTTTGGTTTGTTTGTTTTCAGTTTTGTTTGGTGTAAATATTAACAATGTATCTGATGTGTGAGAAAACAAGTCATGCAGTTTAACATTAAACTTCACAAACTACCCATGTAACAGCTTTTTTTCTTTCTACTGTCACTGCTGTCTTACTTTGTTTAAAGCTGTAACATGTTGATTATGCTAACATGTTCGCATGGAGCTGCTCTTCACTATCATATAGCAACATTAGCTTTCATTTTGAGTAATGTTTCTAACTGATACATATACTGTAACTCAGTGGTGGGCCGTGCATTTCACACTTAGGCCTTTAAGGATGTTCTACTTAGTCAAAATTGCATGAATACTAGGGATGAGCGAGTACACCACTATCTGTATCTATATCTGTTCAACCAGCTAAATAATCTGTACCCATATCTGTATTTGGAATTGGGGGGCTTAAACCGGAAGTGGGTGTGGTTTGACTGGATATGGGTGGGGCTTAAATCGGTACATTATTTTAAGTCTGAAATTGATATGGATTGATCAGAAGTTGCTATATTTATTGTTTATTTTAAAACTATTGACAGAACAGCCTCAAAATTGAGATTCAAATCAATGTTTTGATCACAAAAGTAAGAGAACTATTTACAGAACAACAAGTTTTTTATGAACTCAGAACATGAAGTACATTAATGAATACAACGCATGAAATAGGAAATGATGAACTACCAAAAATCTGCGATGAGGTGAAGTCGCAAGCATTGATGCGCAAATGCACGAGAGCGCACTGTATATCGGTAACCAAATCTTCGTTTTGTCCTCCTTTAGCCATTGTGGCAGCAAAAAGCAAGTACATTTTCCAGGTTCAAAACATTTGCAGACTTCCAAAGCTCTATGCTGTAACCATAACTCCACTCTTGTGATCTGCATAGCGCCGCCTTTTTAGAGTGAATATCCAATCACACGACATGTACATATCAGGTGAACATAAGACCTGCTAAAAGGCCTTAAAAGCCCAATTCATGATCTGATTGGCTATCATATCTGTCTATTAAATATATGTGCCTATTTTCTCGCAGTGTAGGGACACCTGCATTCTAGATTCTGTAGGGCCTGAACACATTTCATTCAACCTGGCAACACAAGCTGGCTGAATTTTGATTGGATAAAAATTTTCTTAACTAAAAATACAAGACTGACCCAGTGTTGACCCATGTCATATTATAACCCAGTGTGTGTGTGTGTGTGTGTGTGTGTGTGTGTGTGTGTGTGTGTGTGTGTGTGTGTATATACATATATAATGTATATTGAAATATATTTATTTACGGAAAATGCATTCAAATGTAATTAACTTTTATCATAAATATTATGATTTCTGGTTATGTCAGGCCAGCAGAGAAGGCTTTGCTGGCCCTGACGACCCATCACTGCTGTAACTCTATTTGGCCTCCCCTTTTTAGCACAGTTGGTCTCTTGAGAATAATCCATACATCTTCAGCTGCTAAATGCTCCAGTGTGCTCGCCGGCTAGTTGCTAACTTTACCTGTCCTCTGTTTATGTTCATTTGTCAGAGCTTGGATGGAAGTAGGGACAAGGCTTGTTAACACTCCAATATATAGATACAGAACTATACATTTATCTATTTCAAAGTTGTGTCAGTTGACACCCATATACTTCCATGTGACAGTTACATTGGCGGATGGATGCAGCATCAACTGAGACCGGATCTCATTCCCTTTCGAGGAGGAAAGAGTAGTGGGCCTGAGCTCCTGACTTTTACATTTCTTTTCAGAATTTATCATTGCTTATGTAACTTATATGTAAATTATTATGCACAGGGAACGTATGCATGCCAATTGGTTGATAAAAATGTTTTATTTCATAATTTAGAGGTTTGGGGCTGGAACAAATGAAAATGATTTTACTTATTTTAAATTAGGAAATGTCTGACATAAGAGTTGTGTATCTTACAAGCTCAGTCACGGAACTCATATCTTGAAGTACTACTGTATTTGTTCCTCAAGATATGAGGTACAAGTACAACACAAGCAAAAGTAAAATATTAATTTTGCTTGTGCACAAGCAAAACTGGTTTTGTTGTGATTCTGTAATGCAGTCATATTCTTCTTTTCCAGCATCTTTGGTCTAAAAAACACTTTTGCTTTCCCTTACACCTCATCTGTACTCCGGTAATAGGACAGTAATTAATTTGGGAACTAATGGTGCTGGCATATGGTATGCCATGCCCAGGCACCTGTGACTCCCCACAGCTGCGTGGAGTCACCTGACCAGTCCGATGACGTAGCTGTTCTGCTGCAGGAGAATGGGGTTGGAGTAGATCGCCCCGTCTCGTACTTTTCACGCAAGTTCAAAAAGCACCATGTCAACTACTCCACCATTGAACAAGAAACTCTTGCTTTGTTGAGGGCACTCCAAAACTTCGAAGTTTACCTCGGGTCCAGTTCTTTGTCAGTCACAGTGTTCACTAATCAAAACCCTCTGACCTTTCTGTCCCACATGTACAACCACAGCTAGCGTCTCATGCAGTGGGCTCAGATCGTTCAGGGCTACAACCTGGCAATTCAACATAAAAAGTGGTCCAAGAATGTGTTGGCTGATGCCTTGTCCAGACAGTGAGTATGGTTGGTATTTCCCTGAATGCTGAAGTGATCTGAAAGAAAATTTTAACAGTGTTTATGTAAGTATGGTGGGATTTTGGATGGGTATTTTATTTATGTAACCCAGTGGGGTTCCATTTTAAGGGGGGGAATGTTATGTCCACAGCTCATGTCTATTGGTTATATTGTGTATCCCTCTGCGACCCTGCCTTTGAGCTGCTGGCACTGCAATGCTCCCGGATGCTCCGCCCTCCCTCGTCAGTGCCAGGTGTGGTGTCTCTGGGACTCCTGGCCACGCCCCTCCGTCATCCCCACCTCCTGATTGGTGTGCCGTCTTCCTGACAGGCCCAAGCCCCACCTCATCACCTGCTATGGACACTTTAAAAGCTCTGCAAGCCAATCAGTTAGGGTGACTGTCTGACTGTAGCAGCACGCCCCTGTGTCGTTGAACTGTGAATGTGACCTTGTAACTTTGAGTACTGAATCAGCGTCTACCCTCGTTAAGAGGTGGCAGTGCTTTGTTTTCCATTTGTATGTTTTAGTTAGCGAAGTTGGTAATTTTGTATCTTATAGCTATTCCTCTGTTTGTTGCCTTTTGTTTCTCTTTGAACAACATTCATTGGCCTCGATCCTTAGTTTGTTAAAAGAAATATTTTAGTTAAACACTTGTACTTAACGCAAGATTATAAGTAAATGTTTTATGTTCCCCCTTTAATATATGGGTTGTTATGTTATTTCCCCAGCCCTCTAGCTGAGTTGTAACAACGATTCTCTTCCCTCTCCTACACTTTCATCCAATGTGTATGTTTCTCATATCCTCTGTGCTGTCCTCCCGTGCCACTGACACCGGTTCATCTTCTTGTTAAAGCTTTTGCTACAGTTAGTGACTCCCCATCACTCATAAAATGCTTCACTCTCCTTGATGGAAAAAGACTCACGCTATCTACACCCCTTATCTTGGGGTACTAGCAAGGAAACTGATAAAATCTGAAGCCTGCATTCCTAGTGTTCAGGACAAATGGACTATGACTGGAAAATGTAGTTTTTTGTATGGTGATTACAATATTCAGGAACATGCAGTTCTTTGTATTCACTCCTAAAGTGCATGATGACAGTGGTGTGTGATTGTTGAGTTGTGATTAATTTTGATAGTCCGTTTGAGAAAACGGCAGGGCTGAAGTCAGGTTGGCTTCTTAATAATACCTCTAATAATAAAAAATTTGGAGGACTGCCTATCTACTGCAGATGGTGGGATGACAGGAACATTGGAAAGAGAAATCTGATGATGCAAAATAACAGACACAAACTAATGTATGAATTTAAGAATAAGATATACTTTATTGATCCCCTTAGGCATATTAGTAGCACAGTCTAGATCACACTTGTTAGTTCAATCACACACATATAGTAGTGTGAACAGGCCCGTAACACACAAACACAAGGGGCACTGTGGGCATGAGTAGGGGGAGAGGTAGCGTGGCAGGCAGTTCCATTGTGGTCCACCCCTAATGACCAGCTTATATAGGGGACGGCACCTTGCTCAAGGGCGCCTTGGCAGTGCTTGCTTCGGAGTGTGGGCTGACACCTCCCCCTGTCAGCTCACACTCCGAGGTGATTGGGCGGGAGCAGGTATTGAACCGCCAATCCTGCAATCACTGGACGACCCGCTCCACCAAACTGAGCCACTGCAGGCCCCTATTTTGGAACATTATGGATCGGAGCAGGTGAATGATTACAGTACTTGCTTTGAATTTCTTTTAAATACTGTATAATAGCTATTGTACATTCTGTTCACAGATTACAGGCAGAAAATCCTTAAGAAATTCCATCTAATAGCCGTCCATCTAATTGCCGTCAAAATAATTCCATTGAAAACATTAAAACAGCTCTCCTCAGCATCTCCAATGTCAAAATTATGTCTGACATGGGTGAATGCTCATCTTTGGTATGCCTGGAGTCCAGCGCAGCTTTTTGTACTAAAGATTTCAGCATTGTTTTTAAAAGCCTCAGGCAGAGGGTGTGCTTCTCTGAAAGTGAAGTTTTTCTGTGCCTCAAGGTTTTTGTCTTGGGTCCAAGCAAGACACAAGCTCAACGTTTTTGTCTTGTCAATTTTTATGTCCTCAAGATATGAAAGTATGTTTCTCTCAATGAGACAAAGTGAGTACATCATTAGAAAACAATGGCATCACTTGAAAAACAAAAATGCTTGTGATTACCTGGTGTGATGCTTGGTTTGATTCACATGTAAATGAGCTAAAGGTGCAATATCAGTAACCTATAAATTTAATTGGGCAGTTGATATAATTATATAATTGTGTTGTTCACAGTGTTAATGACATTTGATTTGCTTCCTAGTTATAAAAATATGACAGCATTAGCTTTTTCATTTTTACATTCTTATTGCCTTTAAATTATTAAGTGTTATTTTGTACATAAATAATTTCATATCAGTAGATGTTTGAGCAAAGCACCAATAAATGTCATACATACCCAATGGAATACTATCATTCTTTGAAATTTGGAAAGCTGTAGAAATAATAAGATACATACAGTAAAAAGGGAAACCATTTGTGTATAATTAGATTCTGTGGTCTCAGAAAATGCAGCTTTGAGGAAAAAATGTTTCCATCTATCCACCAATTGGGAATAAAAAAGTAATTGATATGGCAGAACATTATCTATATAGTACGGAAGCGTAGAGCTGCCAGACCAAGAAAAAAAAAACGGGACGTCGTATCACGTTTTTCGTGATAGTATCACGTTATTTCATGATACGTAGCACGAAATAACGTGATAC
The DNA here is from genome assembly GCA_013358685.1 of Antennarius maculatus. Classification (NCBI taxonomy): domain Eukaryota; kingdom Metazoa; phylum Chordata; class Actinopteri; order Lophiiformes; family Antennariidae; genus Antennarius; species Antennarius maculatus. The sequence continues at coordinate 13,187,865 of CM023613.1, read as the reverse complement.
GTATCACGAATTTCGGGATACGTATCACGAAATAACGTGATACGTATCATGAAATAGCGTGATACGTATCACGAAATAACATGATACGTATCAAATTGCGTGATACATCCTGGTTTTTATTTTCTTGGTCTGGCAGCTCTACGCTGCCGTAATATAGACACTCTTATCAGAAGTGAATTTATTCAGTTGATTTGATCAGAAACTGTAAAAAATACTCTGTCAGTGACACCTATACAGCATTTGAAGCAGATCAAAATAAAGCAGTCTTAAAGTTTCTGAACAGAAGACTGATTCTGTGGGTTACTCTTACAAAAGCAGTTTTCATTAGCAGCATGTCCCAAGTACACTTTACAAACATGTTGAATATTTTATGCAGTGCAGTGCACAGGGCTGAATCTAATCTGCCAATCTCAGTGAACAAATAGACAGATACATCAAGAAGCCTTTCCTGTTGCTAGAGTGGAAATTGTTACCACTTGACCCCCTAGTTGTTGGCTGTTTTGAGGGAAAAAAAATCTGCTCTCTTGGTGGTACCTATGGTTGTAATGAATCTACGTCACTGGTAAAAAAAGCTGCTGAAGCCAGAATAATATCTTGTAATTTGTAAAGATAAAGTGCTAATTCCTCCTTACTAAAGGGCAGGTTAGCTGGAACACTTTCTTCACAGAGATGCAAGAAGACCTTGACAACTCATGTAGAAAAGCCCATTTGATTGGATTGGGTGAAGTCTCCTGGAACAAATCCTCGGTGTCATTTCTATGTATCACATAGCTCTGCTGCTCTGTTGCTCTTCCCTAATTTGCTTTGTCTTGCTGATATCAGAGCATCTCAGTAACACAGAGCTCAGCGGTGTCATCTATAGTTTGACATTAGATCAGAGAATGTCTTGCAGATGGATTAGCTATTGTGTATGACGCAGTTAATTAATATTAATATTGAGATGTTATTTTTTTACTTTACTGTCAGATATAATAAAGAGAAGTAATTTCAGATCATCCAGTGGTTTGAGGTCAATTGGCTGGCAATCAAGTGGTGATAACTGGAAACTAAAACAGGAACACACATCTTATGTTGTGTTTCTTCTGCATCATGTATTCTAGAGATATGATTTATGTACTCCTTGTATCCTTGTTAAAACCTTTTACCTACTTTATTCAATAGGCTGTTCAAGGAGGAGTTCATACTCGCAGCAGGGGATCTAGCTTTAAGTTGTTGATGCGAGCAAAGATCAGCCGTTGGCCTCAAAGGTCTAGTGAGCTCACCTTTCTGTAGCTCTGTCTTTAAGTCCAAAGGAAATTTACCAGACATGCATTATTTTTTTAAATTTTTTGGACATTGCACTGCTGCACCTAAGGTTCCAAAAGACTAAAGGGGATTTATTTCCACTTATAGCACTCCTCAAGACCTTTTAACAGACTTTAAGCACACTAGTTAGCTGGAGTGTTAGCAACAGTCTCCTGTGGCCCAGTTTGATGTGTATATGCCAATTCATGCGCTACTCACTACCACTAAGAAAATGACTCACATCACCCACTTTGCAGTCATTTGCTCCAACCACACACTCGATAGCATTTAATTCTGACTCCATGAGTGAAAATAAAGAATCACTGTTTATTACCTGGAAGTTTTTTTTGTGTTTTTTTTTGTTTTTGTTTTTTTTTTTCAAAAATCCTAATTAACTTTATTTGTAATAACAAACAACAGATGTAAAATGTCTCCTACAGCCCTTGTGTAGTTGTCTGGTATAATTATATTTGTTGTAGTAGAATATTGAACAAAATTCTAATTTACTTGTCTCCTGTAAACTGTATATTGTTAAAATTGCTAACAAAATAGTTACTAACATAGAAAATAGGAAAGCCTGACTCTGTTAAGCACTAAAAGGAAATTACCAGCATGACTGCAACATGCCTGTGACCAATTACACCTGGTCTCCAGGCACAAAGAGTGTTTACAGACATTAACTGATCATGGTCACACCAGAATGAAAGACAACAGTGACCAGGACCACATTAAAGAACATGAAGTGATTCTTTATTTTCTGCTATGTAGAGGAATAACCAGGAGAAAGAAAAGCACCAATCATGACACGTATTTAGACAAATTAACAATTCCATCTCATTATATTCTCCAAATACCTCCTCCAGCTCCTCTGGGGGGATCCTGAGGTGTTCCAGGCCAGTCAAGAGACATAGTCCCTCCAGAGTGTCTTAAGTCTTCCCTGAGGTATCTTCCAAGTAGGACATGCCTGGAATACCTCCGCAGGGAGGCGTCCAGGAGGCATCCAGAGCAGATACCCGAGGAGCAGCGGCTCTACTCCAAGCTCCTCCCTGGTGACTGAGCTCCTCACCCTATCTCTAAGGATGCGCCCAGCCACTCTGCGGAGGAAACTCATTTCAGCCGCTTGTATCCGGGATCTTGTCCTTTCAGTCATGACCCAAAGCTCATGACCATAGGTGAGAGTAGGAATGTAGATTGAGCGGTAAATCGAGAGCTTCGTCTTGCAACTCAGACTCAGTCAAGTCAGGTGACTGGGATCCCCCCGGAGGAGCTGGAAGAGGTGTCAGGGGAGAGGGAAGTATGGGCATCCCTCGTGAGACTGTTGCTCGTGAGCAGTTGAAGATGGATGGATTTTAGGATATATTCTCCAAATAAGGCAATTTTCTTTGAACACTTGACCTTTCAGACAAGAATATTAAATGCATCTGTTTTGAGGTGTGTGTGTGTGTGTGTGTGTGTGTGTGTGTGTGTGTGTGTGTGTGTGTGTGTGTGTGTGTGTGCGTGTGTGCGTGCGTGCGTGTGTGTGTGTGCGAGTATGTGTGGTGTTTTAAATCGATTCTGTATGTGGTCACATGTTTTGTTTGTCCTAAAACATAATATCTGAATCAAAAGAATTGGACTGCAAATACATGAAACAAGGACAGAGCGTAGGAAGCTGCTCAGGCGGGTATTATACTCATTATACGACTCATTATATCATTACTGATTATAAATATTATTACTGGAATGCATACTCTAGAAGAAGGAAAGGAAGACAAAATTGATTGATTTCCTGCCTTCTACAAACAAATAAATTCCATTCAAAACTTCTCAACAGAGGGATATGGGACTTTCTTCAGAGTGGCCATGACCAATAATGGGCTATTTCTGCTGCTATACATTATATAGTAAATCATTTTTCTCTTTCTTAATCACATATCGTTGGGAAAGCATTTCCAGTAAAGCAACTTTGTCTGAAGTTTATTGATAGCGTGGTTCAAGTTCTGCAAACTGATTCATATTACCTGGGAGAGCTTCTCTTGTCTGGTAAATCTTATATTATGACAAGCCAAATAATGAATATGAGATAACATTTCTGGCCTGAAGGGAGGATGCACAGAAGCACAACACTTATATATCCAGTCTCTTTTTCACATCAATGAAGCGAAGGCTCATCAATGCGAAATTAAATTCATTCCCAAGTGTCACAAAAAATGTCTCTGCAATAAATCACAAAGATGCAAAACACTTTTCCCTCATTACAGTTGCAGACAGTAATGGATTTGAGTATCTCCGCTATCACAAGGGTCACTGACTAACAAATGCTTAAAGGTAATCATGACAATGCGTCTGTCTTCTTCCACCAAACCCAAAATGGACAGCATAGTTAGATAAATATAGTGCAATGCCTTGAGTAACCTCACTTTGATTTAATAATGCAGCTTGGAAATATGAAAGGCATTTGCATATTTTGAAAGAAGGAATCCTATTAAATCATCTTCAACAAAGATACCAATATTTCTAACATTTGAAGGAAGCAAAGTAACGTTTACAAAGAAAATTCTCAAGAGGCGTTTGCATCATCTACAGGGTTTAATATAAATACATTGCTGCTGAGGGAGTTCTTATTCTTAAGCACTTCCTTGTTACATAGACGCCAACAGGACGATTTATTGCTTTCATGCTGCAAAAATGGAAAAGAAAGTATGATCACACAACAGATTTTTCATCACATATGTATTTTTCCAGCTGAGGAAACATTAAAATGAAATGCAATAAACCAGCGCCAATTTCACATACTTGTATGCGCAGTCAAAATTATTTTTTTAAAAAGGAACTACATGAAAATAAAATTTAAAAATTTCTTTTTCAAAATGTACCCTACTGGAGTGAAAGACATGTTTTTGATGACAACACACTTTTTCTTAGTTTCCATGGATTGTGTATTGGTATTATACTCCAGATCCATAAGGATGTCGGACAAGCCTCAAATTCTAATCACTGGATGAAGATGGCAGCTTTAGGTGTTTGCTATTTTTTGGTTTACCATATCTCTGTAATTCCAGACATGTCTGAGCCAACAGCAGCTAACTGACAGAGCACAAGCACAAGTTCCTGGTAAAGGGTTTGTTTGATTTAAATTTTGCATGCAGTGATTGCCTTCTTTTTGTTCTAGTATATATTTTTTTTGAGTTTGTTATTCATTTGTAACATTTTAAAATATTCATTCATATCAGATTGAGATGAGAAACCTAATGGCAATTTTTTTAAATTGCGTATTTACTTTTATCTATTAATTACACTACGAATTTCTGCTTTTTTTTCCCCACATGGATACAATTTCTTAAAATTTGTCTATATGAGGACATCATGTATTTCATAGAAATTTATGATGTTCTGCCTATTTAGATTGAGCCACATTTTATGATATTGTTTGAGACACTGGGAAATGCTCCTGTATTCAGGTAACAGTACTGTTATTTATCTACATGGTGCAGTCACTTCAGGACTTCGTCTGAAGTATTTCTCAGACAGTGTCTGAGTACTCATTTTGCTTGCCTTTTTTAAAATTCAATATGAAGAATTTATATTAATAATTAGTATTTCATTTTACTTAGATATAAAATGAAAGTCCTGTTGCTGCATCTAAAACCTATGTGTGTAATTCAAATAGTACAACTACACCATGTTATATGTGTATTTATGGCCATGGATGATAAATGTCTCCTTTAAATTTACAGGGTGTAAAATCAGGATGGCAGAGAATTAATTAATAGAAAACCAAACTTAAAAATCTTACAAAGTAAACTGTGAGAAGGGACTGCACTTGCTGCTATTCATGTTTTTGGTTAAACAGTAGAAGTTTTAATTTTAACCACTTGATAATTTTGTTAAGTTGAAATAAACCATTTTGATATAATTTTCAAACATCTGCTTATTGTAATGATGCTGACTTTTACTGGAGGTTAGTGAACATTAGAAGCTGACTTATCAAAGAGTTGTTCCACAAAGTTTAGTCTGTTATAGCAATGAAGATAGGTTCATTAATTAAAACCTCACTAATTATTCCATCACATCCTAATTGCTGAAATAACTCCTCCACTCTTCTTCTTCTTCTTTTCCTTTCGACTTTTCCCTTCAGGGGTCGCCATAGCGAATCAATTGCCTCCATCTAGCCATGTGCTTTGCATCCTCTTTTTTCACACCAACTACCTTCATGTCCTCTTTTACTACATCCATAAACCTCCTCTTTGGTCTTCCTCTAGGCCTCCTGCCTGGCAGTTCAAAACTCCTCCACTCAATGCACCAAATACACATTTCATTTAAACCTAACTTCTCAACTGATATTTTCTTGGAATCCAGTTTTCAAAAAGTTGAAAAAGTAAAATAAATTAAAGGAGCTATATTAAGTTAAAACGTGTAGTTCATTGACAGCAACACACCAACAAGGTTTGAGATCCACCAAGAATACTCGAATAACATTCAATATTCATGGACTGCTTGTAATTTTGTCATATGACACCAGATATTTCCATCATACTATATGTGTAGGTAGAGGAAAAACAGCTATTTCCTCTCTTTCACCATGTTAATCATGTTCAAGCCTCTGTATACGCATTGAATCAGCATATCTTCCCTGGCCCGGACACCACTGCATCCCTGTGATGGGTAGCTCATCTTTGAGATTGCCAGAATTTTACAGCTGCTGCTCTTTCTGTGATTAGCAAATTTGTACGTTAAGGTGTGGATAATCAACATAGCCCATTCATATTAAAACATTTTATTTTTAACTAGGCAAAATTGGGAATTCGCTGATGGTCAAAGTTGGTCCCATCTGGAACTTAAGCTTGCATTGCAAACCTCCAAGGAAAGCAGGCAGTTGACTCTCTTGAACTGGCAGATCTGACATCTGCTTCCACTGCAAGGCCTTTTTTCATTTCTGCAGATGCTTCCCTTGTCATCCCTTCAAAAACCTAGCTATTTTATCAAGCTCTGTTTGGCATGGGATATTTCCCCAAGTAACTAGAAGAAATTTGAAGTCTTTCAATTAATGCAGTACCCTAGTTTTAATAATTAATAATTTATTTAAGAATAATATAATAAATTCTAATGTTACTTTGTAAATCTGTGGTTTGTCTGATTTCCTCTTACTTTTTCACTCATATACACACTAACAACACTTGCATCATCTTCCTTCCTCCACCCAGAGAAAAGGTTATAAAAATTGTACATACTGCCCATCAACTAAATGTAATACAAAATCAAACCCAATGAACACATTGATTTTAGAGATATCTAGCTATGCTGGTAGGCTATTGGCTAATGAATTATGTGTGTATGAGATCATGGTTATAACAACTTCTTAAATTATTTTTGTTTCTATTCTGTATGCCAACAGCAATAGGCAATTATCAAGAATTTGGTGCACAGTTGACATCTTGCAGGTATCATAAAGTAATATAAAGTAGGAATATCATTGGTAGAATGCAATGGTGGGCGGTCAGGGCCAGCAAGGCCTTCTCTGCTGGTCTAACATAACCAGAAATCATGATAATATTTATGATAAAAGTTAACTATATTTTAGTGCATTTTCCTTAAATAAATACACTCAAATATATGTATAAATATATAATTAAACATTTAGGTATAATATGACATAGGCCAACACTGGGTCATTGTTCTATTTTTAGGTTAGAGGGGTTTTATCCAATCAGAATTCAGCTAGCTTATATTGCCAGGTTGGAATGTTATGTAAATTTCCATTATTTAGATAATATATATAAAATGTACAATGTTTTGTTTTTTTTTTGTCAACAACTGCATGTGTGTAATGTCTGTCTTGAGTTGAGCGGTCCTGAAACCGCTGGAAAAAAGCACTAGGTGAGGCCTGCAGTTCTCCAGCCTCATGGTAGGGGTCGCTGGTGATCCCTGAGATTCAGCCGAGGAGTCCTCTTCCTCAGCCGTAGAAGAAGTGACAGCAAACTACAGCCATTCATTTGTTTTCCTCTCGCCTTGCCTTATTATAAAAATGGACGATTACATATCTAAACTCAATTTTTTTTAGCTGCTTTTGTTCAGAAGGAGCGGCGCATGGACTTCATTTATAAGTAAACGTAACGTATAAACAAACATGTAGGTAACAACATAACAAAAAGTTTTTTTTAATCAATTGTGCTTATTTGTGTGTTACAGTTTGTATGTGTAAATAATTCAGCTATGAGACTTTAAAAATAACCGACTCACTGTTGCTTATTAAATTGTGAATAAGCTACACTGTAGGTTCATGTGTTTGTAAATCTAATTATGCTGAAATCAGTGCCTCACCAGCCATGGACCTCACCACACGTCACTGGTGTCCTGTGATTGGATCCTCACTCTGACAAGGTGGCGCCATGCAGACACACATTTGAATAGAAGCTCTAGTGAGAGGAGGGTTCGATCCCTGAAGGAGCTAACCTCTTCCAGCTAACCTGATCTAGCTAACCTGAACTAGCTAACCTGTTCTAGCTAATGGAGAATGGAAGGAGAATGGATTTTGTGTTTAAATAAGCCGTTTGAACAGCTGTTTCGGTGAGTACAAGCATTTCATTGGTCAAAGTTTTCATATTTAATGTTTGTATCAAATCAATTATAACGAAATAAAATGACAAATATACTAAAAATGAAAAAAAAAAGCTTGCTCTTCTGCAATGAGTGTAAATAATGTGGTGTACTTGTGCAGCTGTGTGATTGTAGTGGAAATACGCAGAGACTTGTGTCCCTGCTGGAAAATAGCCCGTTTTATACATGATAGAGGTGATGCAACATCTAGTACAAGCCAACCTTGGTTTCCGAACGCTTTAGACGTCGAACAAATCGGAATTCGACCAAAAAATTGGAATTTTGTTGTCTTAGAAGTCGAACAAAATTTGGAAGTCGAACAAACAAACACCTTTTTGGGGCGGCAGTGGCTCAGTGGTATAGCAGGTCGTCCAATGATTCAAGATTGGCGGTTTTAATTCCTACTCGCGCCGAGTCATTTTTCGTTGTGTCCTTGGGCAAGACACTTGACCCTCCTTGCCTCCAGTGGGGCACTCGCTGGTGTGTGAATGTGTGTGATTGTACCGGTGGTGGTCGGAGGGGCCGTAGGTGCAGATTGGCAGCTATGCCTCTGTCAATCTGCCCCAGGGTAGCTGTGGCTACACAAATAGTCCACCATCATCAAGTATGAATGAGGAGTGAATGAATAATGGATCCAATGTAAAGCGTCTTTGAGTGTCCAGAAAAGCGCTACATAAATCTAATCCATCATTATTATTATTATTATTTCTCGCCGTCAAGCATGAGAAAAAGCAAGAAAAGTGGAGAGAAAAGTGACGGTTTAATGTATTTAATAATTTTTCACTTAATTTGCGTTCCATTGTCGATGGTACGAGTTACGGTACCTTAAACTTCTGTCCAAAAGACGACGGTAACACGTACCTTAGGCCAACCTGATTACGTTGACTTTTTCTTTCTCGTGTTTGCTTCTTTCTATTACATTTCTTTGATATGTTTCATTACTATACAATTTGATATATAAATGACATTAGGAAATAACATATTATGTTGAAAAAAGGTAGTTTTTTAGCGTCTTGGAATGGATTAAGACCATTTACATTATTTGTAATGGGAAAATTTTATTTGGAATTCTAAAAAATCGGCATTCGAACAGCCTTCCGGAACGAATTGTGGTCGGAAACCGAGGTTTACCTGTATTAAGTTAGTGTATGTCTGTATTTCCTTTCTCTAGCTGTGGTGGCATAAATGATGGTCATTTCAGGCGGTTTTGTTCTGTGATGTTGTTGTGTGACGTCTATGAAAGGTGTGGCCGCGGGATTCTTCTGTGCCAGTGACAAAAAAAGGAGTGGGGCTGACGCTGATTTTGTCCCATTTGAAAGAAGTTATAAACGTCCTGAACGCTACATTGGTGGCAGCGGTGGGAGCCACTCACAGTATTATGGGATATATTTGTCCATGTTTGACTATGGAGAACATCAATGAAGGCCTAGGTGTGAAATGCACGGCCCACCACTGATAGAAAGTCATACAGCTCCTGCAAGACAAGACTGGAGTTTCTTATGATAGGTAGAGCAATGAAGATGAACCTTGATGGTAGAGAGCCGATGAATTACATTTCTGTTACCCTCAAAAGAACATGGTGGCATGTATATGTGAATTAAATACATCAAGCAGTGCTCCTTTGCTTATTTAATTTGAATATTACCAACCATACAGTTGCTGAAGTTTTTTGAAAATGAAATGTCAAACATCTTTCCCATTTAATAAGGTCATAAAATCTCCACACAGGAGTCTATTGTCTTTTCCCAAGAATTTTTATTGCATTAGCACAAATACATATGGGAAATTATACTGCTGTTCTGAAATTACATTTTCATTTTCAAATTTTAATTATCCTTTTAATAAAGTCACATGTTGGATTTCACATAGCTGCTTTTGCTGTGCTGTATGTTAAATCACAGGGGAGTCTTTATTGTGAGAGATGTGTATTGTCTGAAGTAATTATGAGACTGATGTGTACAGACGGAGACAGAAGCAGGAGCATTTACACAAATACACAATGCCCTCCTGTGTCCAGAACTGGAGTGAGATGTGTTATTGTTTTGATCCTACAGACACCATAAAAGATTGAAAATGTTTGTATTATTACTACATACCTAGTTATTAAGTCAAATATTCAAACATTAAAAACATCAAAAGAATAGATGATTGTTGATTCTATAGTGCTGAAAAGTGTCTTTCATTAAGGCAAATTATTGTGATCCTATATCATTCGTATTTAAATGAAGTTGCAGGTTAAAATTTACAAAGATTTCACCATGATGGAAAAGCTGTGAGGATATATTTTTGTGATATGACTTCATTATGCCTATGAAAATAAAACTTTTATTCTTACAAGGATGAACAAGAACTTCATGGACTGGGAACTATCATAGCTCTTAAAGACAGCTTTTACCCGTTTCTAAATAATGTTTTGTCTTGTTATTATCATAAAGTCCTGATGATAATGTTTTTTTAAACAAATTACTTTTGCAATGATGGAATTATTATCATATTACTGCAAATTTTAGTTTAATGTATGATTGTTTTTTATAAAACAATCTTTTCAGTCCAAATAGAATTAAGAAAAATGTTCATCCATATTCAGAGTATGTTTACGTATTGAGAGCTCACATGATGATGTGATTGAATTTCCTGCTACTACCATTTCCTGGTAAGTGGTCTTGATGTGTTTTATCTCAGAAGCGATCCTTCAGATTGTCACTTAAAGATGTAGCCACAGTGGGGGCCATAGACATGACACTCCCATAAGTTTCTCATCATTCCTATTGCCATTGGGATTTTCTGTGACAGGGGCGGGGGAGGAAAATTGCTTTAACAGAAAAGCCAGAAACTAATTTACACTAGATCAAAAGCATGAAAGAGCATTTCTGTAGAGAGATGATAAGACTTCAAGGCCGCTGCCAGAGCCCCAGGACAGAGTTCTGGTCTCAGCCATCTGGACACTTTTCCCAACCACCTGTGTCCATCATTGTCCAAGAGACAAGCCAAAGGGATACTTTAACAGGAATGCCAGACTAACTGATAAATGAAGACCAACTATGAGGAGACAGATAAACAAAAAGCCGACAGTGATAATACATTATATGCATTGCAGTTCAACAGGTAGAAGACACCTGTGTTTTATTATAAAAGATGCTGTGGGATTAGAACACCCAGTCCAGGTGTTGAGAGGATCCACAGGTGTGGAGACAAGGCTCCGCCCACGTGTTCGGCCTTTCCCCCTGCCACACCCCAGCACAGCAGAGCATCAGAGAACCAACACTGAACTGTGACAGGTGCTGGCAACAGACAGATACTGGCAACACATCCAGGGTGTACCCTGGATGTGTCCGTAGTCAGGGCAGAATAGAGATTGAATATGAAAAGATTGATTGTCTCGTCTACAAGAAGATGGATGGATGGATGGATTAGTGATGGTTCCGATGGGCTATTATCAGGGAGTCTGATTCTGACCTTTAGCCCTTCTTTGTCTATTATTCTCATTATTGCTTGTGATTTTAGAGGTGAGGACATCTTAAACTAATTTACCTTTAATTCACTTGACGGTAAGAATAATAAAGTCAGAAAAAATGTGATGATGTTAATGTGAATTTAAACAAGCATTTCATTATCTTTTATCGCCTTTATTTGGTTTTCTGTTTTTATCACGGATCACGCCGTATTACACCATTTATGCCTCACAGAAATATTATTATATTTTCTGCTGTGCTGTAGCAGAGCAATTTAGAGGTTAGAGGCTAGCGCTGCATTGGGCCAAAGGCAGTTTCCTGTTATGAAGGTGTTGACCTTGCATCTCAATCCAAGTTTATACTGTTTCCCAAGAAGATTTTTTTCATTTTGTTGAAGTGAACCAAAAGTCCATATTAAAAAGTTAATCATTTTCAAAATCAGTCTAGTCAGCAGAGGCAAACAAATGAAGTAAATGTAACTGTTTATTACAACAGATGTGATGGGGAGATTGTGATTGAAAGGTATCTGCCCTGAGCAACAGCAATATAAATCCCCCCAGGTGGTGGCTGATGACTCTGCCCACACTGATGAGGCTGATGAAATGATGATGAACAGCTGATATCTCAATTGACAGACAATGACAGCAGGAAATTTATCCTGAGCATGCCTGAGTGTGAGTGAAATGTGCGTGAAAGGATGGCACGAGAAGTAAACTTTGTTCTGAGAGTGCAAAGAACTGAGTTTTACCAGGGATATAGAATTAAGGGCTGATGTGATGTCCTTACTTACTGTCTTACTTTACTCTCTTTTTCTCTCTCTCTCTCTCTCTCTCTCTCTCTCGACACAGTTGTCACAAAGACTTTAATGAAAAATGCAGCTTCAGTTAATTATCCAAATTACTCATCTAAAAGTACAAAGAATTCAGAAAGAGTTGATTTGTGTCTGCAACTTGCTTCATGGTTGGAACATTAGATTCCCAAGATACAGTTATGCCTTAAGAACTCCACGAACGAGTTGTTTCTCTGTCCACAGGTTTGATCAATATACGAGCAAAAATCTGAGACACAAAGCTATGCTTCGGGACACCACCGCTAGTTGATGGATGGATGCATCCTCACTTGAAACAGCATCTTGTTCCTGTTCGTGGAGTAAAGATGGAGCTTGTGTGGTCATGACTTTTGTGTTTCTTTTCATACCTTATAGTTTACGGAACTTATATATAATTAATTATGCACAGCTAAAGTATGCATGTCTATTCGCTGACAAAAAAAAAAAAATTCTCCTAATTTATTTTAAAGTTTTGGGGCTTTTTTACAAGGCTGAAACAAATTATAATTATTTTTACTTAATTAAATTGGGGAAAATTTGTTTGTATTATGAGTTGTGTGACTTGCAAGCTCAGTGGGTTCAGCGTCTCCACCTTGATGTGCTGATGATCACAATGATTGAGGCTGGAGGTCGGAGGAAAGCTGTGGTTTATGACTGACAGAATTGATACACTCTGTCTTTTAAGATATGTTTCCTGTGAAGTTATTAAAGTGAAGACAAATACATGATGTGTCTTATGAGGAAGCTATAGTGAGCCAACTTTGATTAAAGTGGGATTTGTGTTACTGTTAATTTTCCTCTAAATCCAGCTCCAGGTTCACAAGGGACTGTGGTTTCTTTTTTTTTTTTTGCACATTACTGGAAATGCAAACTCTGAGGAAACATCATAATCTTTATTGCTATGCGAGAGTTTTTGATGCTCTAAATATATCCCTTCATAAATGACTTTTGCACTTTATGCATCTTCTCTTCCCTAATTGCTGCAGTTTGTTCACAGCAGGACGAGTAGTGAAAGCTGGTGCACCATTGCTTTTTTAGATCGCTTCGAGCAAAGATTGTGGCTCATTATGCACAGACAGACAAATAATTTGCAATGATTTTCAAAACAAAACTATTTTTTAGGTCTCCACTTATCATTTTAAAATCTGAAGTGTGTCTATTTTACGCTTGTAATTAACAGTAATCATGTAGCTTCTGTTAATTGCAAAAAATGAACTCTGGTGGCTGGTACGGCTCTCATCCTCATCTCTTGAATTGATTTTATTTTAATGTGACTGCATGAGTTTGTGAATCTAATTTGCTTTCACCATCATATACAGTTATGTGTCAGTCTTGCATTAAAATAATTTCACCTTTTGTAACCATACCATCTTTATTACACACTTGTGCCTATTAATTTTGTTAATTGTCAGTTTAAGGGTATAAGTACACAGTTAAAATTCCATTCACCTTAATAGAGCCACTGCTATTCTTCAGAGTCGAGCAATTTGAAAGTGCAAAATTGTCTTTTATTAAGTGAAATGAATAGTCAGAGCTGTTACTGGGGAAATGTTAAGCCCACATGTGACCCTTAAGGACTTTCTCCTTGATTTGTTGTTACGGCAAATATGACATTATATTTACACAACGGTGCGGTTCTCTTTGTGCCTCTGTGAGAATGGTTTCATTCAACAGAGATTTTACAGAAAGATGAAACTCTAAATTTGGTTTAAAACGTGTTTTCTTTAAACCTCAAAAAAAACCTTGAACCTTGAAAAGGGGAAAATTCTAGTTCTTTCAAATGTTAGTTATTAATTTATCCAACTCCACAACAAATTTGTGCAAAACACAAAAATAATTACCATTTTAATGGGGTTGCATTCATAAATAAAGGTTAAAGAAAAGTTAAGCAGAAGTAATCTAACCAACTTATTATCATTTCACCAGAGACACTCAATTTTACAATGTCCTGTGAAACTGTCACAGAGTGATAGACTAATTTCCCCTCCTGATTCCTTTTCCTCTCCCCTGTTACTATTTTTGAAGGCTATCCCATCTGGCTGCTCTTCACAACAATATTGCCAAATGAACTTTCATTTCCTCTGTTGTTAAATAGAAATGAATCTGCTCTCCATCACAGGTGGGAGGCACACTTAATTGATTCGTGTTAACATCTCTCCATGCCTTGTACACCTGGTCTCTTTCTATATGCACATTTTATTAATGCCTTTCAATCCAACCCAGTGATTTGACAGTTTACCCACTGCTGGACAATCAAATCACATCAACACAACATTCTGGCTTCGGATTTGCATGGGAGCTTGAATTATTTTGTTTAGGAAAGCATGTGACCTCATAGGATGGATGCAAATGTGATTTATAGTTTGTGAAGTGTGAAAGTGAAAGGCTAAAAGGATCTCCAAAGGTCCACATCAGGTAAAAAAAAAAAAAAAAAATTGGATTAGTCCAATTTGTCTTCCTGTGCTCTGAATAGCTTAGGCTGTATAAATGAGAAGCACTGAAAAAAAAGTACAACATTCATTTTTGATTGGCTATCTGTGTATCACGGGTCTTGAAAATGAATGTCAATCTCATCTCATCCCCTGACAGAACTTAAATTGGTTCCCAAAGAGAATAACATGATAGAAATGAAATCACCAATCTATTCCATTTTCTACATTTTCCATCAACTTTTTTTTTAAAATTGCAAGAACATTGTTGGAAAACCTTCTGATCCTAAATTGAGATGAATTCTTCACATACCTTTTACCATCCGTTATCACAAAAGTCTGACCAAGTCTGAGTCTCTGAAAAGACTGGTCTCCTTTTTGATACTGGCTTTTGCACCACATCCAAAATATTTATTGTTTCTCTTCTTCAACTTCCTGCTCTGGAACAAGCACCACTTTATGTAGAATTCAGATAATATTAAAAATGTGTAGTTCAGAGGAACTACCATACAATATATGGGAGCTGACTTCTATAAAAGCGTTTCCTTATATCCTCCACAATTAACCTTTGGCAATGGTATTTTAAGCCTTCAGGCCCATAAGATGTTTCCTAAAAAATGATGGGAAGACAGACTAGAATCAAAAGCAACGAGGAAGAGCAAGACTAAAGAAGCGCAGGTGAAGTTTTTCACTACTCCTGAATGCACCGAGACAGATGAATACAACAAATAAAGTTTTATATTTAAAAGTTTGTCTGTGGAAATCAGTAAATGCATTCTGTTTTGATGCAATACACAAACTGGTCTCAAGATGTTAAATTTCAACCCGGAACCAGCTCAGTGCTGGTTGGGAAACTAACAGGTTGTAGGTCAGAGGTTGTAGTTTATTTGTTTTTTACTGTTCAAATATACGTGTTTGACCCACGGGGAAACAAAGCTGAGAGAAAAGAATACTGACAGCACACTGAGCTCTTATCCACTCACTCATGTCAGGTTGCGTAAATCACAGGAGTAATCATTAAAGATTACTCAGTAGTTAACTGTGGGCTCTCTGATTATGTTGTGAACACGTGGGTAGATTAATTTGGTGTTTTTGGATCAGGGGGAGAGAGAGAGTGACCCACAACTTATGTCTTTGATCGGCTGCGATGGTGTGTGTAATGATTTGCACAAACCCTTTGAAGCCCGGTTGTCTGGTCAGTCCTTTCAGCATCATTTTATTTATTTATTCACCTCTGTAAACCCACACAAGATGATAATGATTCATAAGATATTATCTGATTCAAGAGTGTGAACTGTTTGGCATGTAGCTTTAACCCCTTTTCATATAATTGAAAATATTAAATGACAAAAAAATTAATTCATAACTATCATTAATTAAAAAGATTTTTTGAAATGTCAGACAGTGTTTGGGTTGAGATTAATTGTCAAACTACAAAAATAATGATTAATAGCATTCTTTAAATAAATCTAAATGTCAAACTATGGGATCCATATTCGCTAGTTTGGTAAGTGTGCCCTTCTCTCTAATATTATTGTTTGCCCATATTTTCATTCATTTATCTTGCTGAAGATGAGATGACCGTAATCATCTCATCTGCCACTCCCACAAGTCATGCATCTTAAGAACTCAGAAAGAGAAATATTTTCGTCTTTCAGGAAGGATCTAATAGAACAAAAATTGAGAAGCACTGTTTTGGGCTATCCCATACTACCCCACCCATATTTAATAATAATTGAAAAAAAAATCATTCTAAAAATATTTGACAAATTAATTCATTAAAATTAGTTGTAGCTTCAAAATCACATGACGAGATGCTACTGACGTATTGCTGTCCACAATGAGGGTTGTCAAAGTTCTCTTGTGTGATAAGACAAACTGAAACTGCTGATTTTTTTTTTTTTTTACTGTTATCTTGTCCATGGCTGTGCATGAAGTCAAGTCACTTCCAATTAAATCAACTGCTGAAAACATTCAGTGTTTGTCTCATTGAGCTGTGAAGCAAAGAGTCACAGAAAACCCTGCAAACACTGAAGACAAAGACCCCACACAACTGAGAAAATAAAGCTTAGCTACCCAGGAGAGTCGCATTAAGGTTGAGAGTGTAATATATAATCAATTCCAAAGCTACATGATAATAAATGAGCTAAGAATAATTTGCAATAAAGTTCAATATTCCCCTTTAAAACTGCATTAGCTTCTGGCGGCCCTTCACACTGCTGGTTAGATGTTCTGGGAGATGAGTCACCGATGAGAAGCAGCTTCTTCAGAAGTCTTTGAAAGTTTTCTCTCTTTCCATCAGTGACATGTTCACATCATCTATTGCCCTAGGCATTTTCCTAGTACAAATACTCTACAACCAAGAAGACAGTGGATATATTGGTTGACCGAGAATGAAGCACAAAGTCTAAAAACCACTTTCATCCACGTTCTTACCAGCGATTTGTTTGAAGAAAACACCTGGTTTTCCTCTCCTGAAGTTTGTTTACATAGTTATGAGGCACGTTCTCCACAAGGACACAAGTATTGACTTCAGCGTTCTTGGACTTGATAATTAGCTTTTATCTTGAGCAGTGGGCTGCACAGGGATCTATCAAAAATAATTTAATTACTATTAAAGTGAGATTAGAATATGTGAGGACTCTGCAGGGAAAATACCTGAGTTACTCTGTTGTCCTTTAACTTGATTAGATTTGATTTATTGAAATCATAAAATTAATGTTGATTGCAGACACTGTGGAGTCTCAAACCAGACTCACTCCTAATGTAAACAGGGGAAATAAAACTACTCAGAACATCTGTTCACCTGTTTTTCTTGAACGCCCTTTAGTTGGACAAAAGAGCTTATCTTGCATCAACATGTAAAGCTGAGACTTCCCTCAAGTATCTGAGCACTGTTCACATTTTTCCATTTCCTTTGTAAATGCCTGGGGTGTTTGTGTATAGCATGTTCATCTAGCACAAAGCTCAGCAAGCAAATGTATGAGGCTGATAATGAAGGAACCTGAGAACTGTGAGCACTGTATGGGAATGCTCCAAGAAATCTTAGTCATGCAATTTATGTCCTAAGCCTCTTGTCTCTAATCTATCCCACTTGATGTGTAGGTGTGTATGAGTGTGAAATATGCTTTCATTCTATGGAAAGGATTCTACATTGTTCTTGCTACAGAAATGAGAAAGTGTTTGGCAAGATTTGGTACAATTTTGTGAATCCCAGGCACCTACAAAGTAGATTCAAAGGAAGAAAATAAAGAGCTGTGTTGCTCTGTGTATTCAGTGGCTTTGTAAACACCATGACATCATCATTTTGTGGTTATGAACAATTATGTCAACTACAATGCCGGCTTGAGTTGATATATAGACCCTTCGATGGTTACTGTGTTTCCAGACAAGCCTTTGGGGACCAGAAAAGAAGTCACTTCATCACATTGGCCTTTCAATTAAATAAAACCCAAATAAATATCATGAAATTTACATTGCAGTGTCAAATCTGAAGCCTTTATTAAAACTCATCAAATCATTCTCTCAGTTTTGTAGTCCACACTCTAAGGTTAGGCATACCAAAATAAAAGCAGGTTTATGGAAATCTATTTTTAATTATATTCATTTAAAAGTATGACAGTATCAATGTTCCGTTATTTAAAATGAACTTCTTTAGATTTTTCTCTTTTTACTTAGTAAAACTGCGCAAAAGAATCTAATCAAAATGGTTGATTTAATAGATGAATAACAGTCATGAAAGTTTGTTTTTTTTTATTTCGAAGACAAAGTTTAATGAGCTCCTCTTTTGAAGGCTTGACATTTAAAATGCAGAGCGCCGGTCAGACTGTGAAGACTAGAATGGCACTGGGTATACTGCAGTCCTTTGCCGGGGTTCAGGTCCCCTCACGAATTAAATAATTTCTAATTAAAAATAAAAATATTGGGCGGAAAAGTCTCAAACCTCTCACCATTTAAGGTTAGTCGATGTGTAAAGGCAAAGTATTAAAAGTAATGGATCTGAAAGTCTTCATGTTATTGAAAGGTTACTTGATTCTTTCTCAGTGTTTCAACAATATTTAATGGAAATGTTTAGATCAGTGAAAAGAAGGAAATGTCTTCCTCAGCTGCAATAACCAAGCAAAGAGTAGTACAAAAATTACCCCAGATACCCGCTGGCCTGAGAAAAAATGGTGAAAGCAGTTTGTGCTAGTATTATGTGGCTCTGTTTTCATCCCTCGAATCCAGCCTTACATCTATAAAACCGCAGCTCTCTATAAAAACATTTTGTCATGGTTGTGTGATGTAAAATAAGATTCAAACTCCCTCTCTTCATGTAGTAGTAGTTATTACCGAGAAAGCTTTCCATTTATCTTCTTGCTTTTGCCCATTGCAGACAGTATGCCTGTGAAAAGGATTTTCAGAAATGCCCTTGAGCAAGACACCAGAAGACCTTCGTAATCATTTACTGTAAGTGAGCATGAGCTAAATGGGTAACACACTATGTAAATCTGAGAAAGGTACAAAGAGGTCACCCGTACTGATGCATATTAAAAAATTGTATGTAGTGGAAGATGTAATGTAATATAAATTTCTGGTCCTCAAGGTAAATGCGATAGAAATTATTATTTCCAACGTGGGAGAAATAATATAAGGTCATTTTATTGTGAAAATTAATGAGAACATTACAATCTTCCTTTTTTTTTTCAAGTGAAGATTTTTTTTTTCTTCTCATTTCTAAAGCACCTGTGCACGTAAGTGAGTTGTAAGTATCATAGAGGGCTGCAATCTTCAAAAGTGGATAGACTAGATGTATAAAAAGTCTAATATTATAAAATAATGTTGCCTTTTAATTTTGATTTACATATGGAATATTTATTCAGTGGATTCAATCACTATTTGCAAATTGAAAGCTGTTGCATGTGATTTTACTGCATGCAGTGTATGCTACTGCAAAAAGACACGGTGGTTAAAAGCAAGCACATTATAGAAATCCTTCACTGCATTATTGGATGTTGAAATGGACAACTATTTTCTGACATATTAACCATATGCACTTGATAAGTCTAAAATACATACTTATATAGTCTGTTACGTTGAGGATTTGTGCCCCTATAGGTTCAAATGTTGTGCCTCAAACAGTGAGTAATTTAATGCATCACCCAACAAGACGTTTAGTTTCTTGTCGGTGTGTAATGGGTTTGCTGAAAGGCTAAAAGCTAAACTGCTCTCAGTGGATCATCCAGCAGGAAAGTCTATTGCTTATAAACTGCTACCCTCAGTGAGGTGTATGAGGCCTTTCTGCCGCCTTCCACTATTTCTGTCACATTTGGGACGGCAGGATCTTTCAGCTGGAAATGTTTGAATAGTCAAGCAAAGAAGCTGAACTGAGAGCAAATTGCTGAGAAGTTTTACACACACACATACACGCACACGCACACACACACACACAGACACACACACACGCATGCACGCACGTGCGTGCACACACACATACTGCATGGTTTGTGTGTGAAAGCTGTGCGGCTCTCTTTTCTCTAATATGTGTGCTAGCAGCTGCAACCACAGAATCTTTATATTATTCATATTATAGCAGTGTTATCTGCTTTGGTATTATTTTATTGTGTCTTCATCCCTGTTGCCTGATATTGCTTTTGATATTTTATAGCACATACAAAATCCATGATCATATTATTAATAAGAGAGATTCAATCAATGTTTTAGAAGTAACATTAAGACTTATGAGCCTGTTAAAGTCTGTTTCTCACAAGAAATTGTTTCAGGTTTAACTGTGATAAGACAAACTCAGTGTTTGGTACACAGTTTTTTTGAGTGTATGTACTTTATTTGTTAGTGACTGTGGCGGTGTGTGTATCTAGTGTGTCTAGTGTGTGTGTGTGTGTCTGTGTGTGTGTGTGTGTGTGTGTGTGTGTGTGTGTGTGTGTGTGTGTGTTGGTCGGGGCGGGGGGAAGGGGGGTGGGGGGTTTGTTTTTTTGAATTCCCCAAGAGCAGTGGTTGTGCATTCTCAGAAACTGAGCCAATGCCATGAAGAACAAGGGATTTCATACAGGGAAGTCCAGAGACGCAGCAACTCAGAGAAAAATCAGTGGTGAAAAGTTTCAGAGAAGATAGGAGAGTTTGTTACTTTGCTCTTTCTGTGACATGATTATCTGGCGCTTGTTATACACCTCCAAACTAGCACAAAGTTGATGCTTTTTTAACCCTTAAGGTTCTGTGTACACAAAAATAGAATGGAAGGGTGATAACAGTGGTGGCCTCTTTTGCCCTACTTTCAATCCTGATAAATTGAAGAATATCATGAATCTACATATTTTGTAGTTTTTAAGTTACTGTTTTTAATATCTTTCCATAATTATTTGTTTCCATATACAGTACAGGGCTCGAAATTAACTTTTTTTCTTGGTAGCACTGGTGCTCCCAAATGTAGAAGTTAGTAGCACCAGCAAAGACTTTAGAAGCACTTACCCAAAAGCAAGGCAGTGACAGCGATAGAGACCGCTCCGTCCATCTCCGTTCCGCACACCTCTCTCCCTCACCCAGGAGAGCATCCACAGCTGTGCTCTCATTGTTTCCTGGCAGGAAAGCGGTCCTGCTCAGACTGTTTCGCGCACATTCTCCGGCAGGTCCACACTCACGTGTCCGTATCAAACAAACTGTCACGATAGTGCGTTCAGAGGTACACACTCGGCGCCTACGCATTTTCCCCACATCCACACAAAACTGTATGAGAGACGCTCACCTGAGGATGCTGCGTTGGTCCGCCTACAGGTCAGGGGCCAAACCAAGGCACCACCTGGGTGTGGCTTAAATAGCGCATTGTGGCGCGCTGTCAGGCCAGCCCGGTACCTGGACTGAACCATGTTGGTTATTATTGGATTGTTTTGTATTTTAAAACATCACTAAAAGATGTTTTATGTTGCCCCAAACTCCACCATGTCTTTAGTGAACATTCGTTTGCATTTTTCTCGGTCATTTTGCCCTCAGCTCGGACTTCAGGGGATAATTCTGCGCAAAAGATCTGTGCTTTGTTTCATAGTGGCACTTCATGTTACCACTTTTAATTCATGCTACGTGTTCAGACCATATGAGGTAAAATGGTTTTGAACTGCCTGACGGAGGAATAAACATAGATTTCGTCCACTCATTGTTAACCAGTGGTTTTCCTCGTTAACCTACTTTCATTTGGAGCTATGCTGTCTCCCTTCTTCTGTGCTCCGCTGTAGCAGTAAACTCACAGCGGTAGCGAGCTGTCTCACTTCCTGGTTCGCTGACAGCGCAGGTTAGACAAACGATCTGATTGGCTGAACTGAGTGGCGCTATTACCGTATTAACTGGAGGAGCAGTGCCCGCCGTCTAGCCGCGAACTGCAAGGAAAAATGCGCCAAGAAAATCTACTCTCGTGTATTTATCATGGAGTGGTCACGGGTCCGGACAGAACCATCACGCTAAGCCCTTTGGTGACCCCTGCTCCATGGAGAGAGAGAAAGAGCGAGAGAGAAGAGGAAAAAACAGGCCCACCAGATTTTTTTTCCCCAGTCGCACCAGTGCTCCCAAATATATTTAATAGTCGCACTGATAAAAATTTGGGCGCACATGCGGCCAAAATGGTTGAAATTTCGAGCCCTGCAGTATGTGCATCACATGGAAATGTCAGAAGATAGCTTGTCACACTGGACAATCACGTTCCCACCTAAAGGTTATGAGTTTTTAGATCTGCAGGAGTAAAATAATAGGGGAGTTTTATTTTCTTAAAGATTAATCTGTAGTTGCCTCAGTTGAATCAGTGTGACAGAGTATGCTGTAAACCTATTGGAGGTGGTATATATTACACAATGATATGTGGTTCAATCTGTGCATGCAGCAGCACAGAATTTTCCTGTCTGTTTTCATCAGTGGTCTCGACGTGACAAGCAAAAGCAAATATGGCAGGCTGACTCGCACAGGGGCTCAGAGGGGGCCGGTTGCAAGGTTAATTGGCAATGGGAATAATTGGCCACTGGGCTCAATTTGTCAGATGGGAGAAAATGGAAACCAATCTTAGTATCTGTTTGGACGCATTCCATCCAATTCCTAAATGGAGGCATCTTTATCTGACACTCATTGCTTGAGCTGCATCCTCCTCTGATCATACTTGTAAAGAACGGTTCTGCCGGTGCTTCACATCTGCCACAGATCTCTGAACAACCAGGAAATTCTAAGTGTAGCAGTTGCCAAATCAATTTTAGATGTTTCACTTGTCTGTCTGTGTGTGCAAAACGAAAACAAGAACAAAATTAGAGACAGTCGTTTTGTGTTTACCGCTACCCAAACATGATGTAAAAAAGAGAACGTGTCTAAGACATCCTTAAATCCATTATGCGTCTACAGATCTGCATAAATTTCTGGAATAAAACTGAGTTTTGATATTTATAAACACAACTGTTAATTTACAAATACATGTATGTATGAGCAAAATCAATGAGTGAATCAATTATTTAAATTTTCATTCATTCATTCATTCATTCATTCATTCATTCATTCATTCATTCATCCATTTGAACATTTCCCTGACTAATACCCGTCCCGGAAGGAGCGGTTCTGAAAATGAATGAATGAAAGACTGAATGTTTAGAGAAGTGCTTCTTGTAAAAGTAACTGTTAAATTAATCAAACCAAGTTCAGTTAACATAATTTGACAAATATATATAAAAAATATGCATCATAGTGATACTGTAATCACAGTAGTGAGACTTCCAGATCGTTCTGCCTAAAATTGTTAATTGTTTGACTTATAGGAATTGCATGTTTACACTAAAGAATTTAAATGATTTAAGGCAATCAGTTTCTGTTTGAGTTGGCTTAATTCATAATGCTTTACATTGTGCCTGTACAAAAATCTTCAGAAGCCCACACAGATATTATTGGCAAAATATAGTTTTATGTTGGAAACTTATTACTTGCTAGAAGTAATAAGTGAAAAAATATGTGTTGATGTAAATGTATGAGATATGGATCTAGTCTTGACATGATGTATGCATGTGTTTGGGGGTCCCAGGGGGTACTGACCATGTGGTACTTTGAGTCGTAAACTATCGTTAAAGCAAAATTATAACACACACAATCATTTACATTGGCTTGAAGCTGCCTCTCTGATTATTCAAGTTAATCATAAAAAGAAAACACAAATAAATATATATGACATGCATGAAATTTCACAAATGGCTTTCGGTATTTTTGCTGGTATGTGTGCTTTACTTAAAACTCACTGAGAATACTTTTGAAATTGCAGAAGTAAAATGCAAATACACTCTGACCTATGAAGAATTGGGATCAATACAGCTTTTGAGAGAAATTGTATGTACTTTTTTTTATTGCACCCTTTTGCACTGCTTAGAAGCACAGTGGTGTCTTGCGGGCATAATTTGCCGCCTTTCAGTTGATGGCTGGTGTATTTGTATCGAAAAAAGAGGATCAACAGAATCAGCATGAGAAATTGATTTTCTACTCAGACTACATGTAAATCCACTTGATACTGATTTTTAACTCAAAGCCAGTGATGCAAATTTAATGCTGTTTTGACCTGGTTTTCACACTCTAGTTCATCTCAGACAGTCTAACATATTGAGGTGCCAGATTGAGCATCTCCTAAAATAAAATGGGAATAATGAAGTCCTACATCATGAACACTTCAGTTGGGATTAAAATTGTTAATTTGTCTAAAATATAATTTTACAAATCTGTACCAAATTGATGTTTAAATATCATTAGTGCTTGCTGATTGTTAAATGTTAAATGTCAAAATTTAACATACATTTTTAAACTACGGATGGGTTTGTAATAATCAGCCACTTGTTGCTGGACTGGGGTCCCACAGCGTTACTTTGTGATTATCCTTGTCAATTGATTCCTTCTCATCTTAGATTTTCTCTCTTTTCGCTATAAAATATGGACATTAAATACATATTGTCACATTTTCGTGATGAGACATTAATAGAAAATCTTCTTCTTTTCCTTTTTGGCTTTTCCCTTCAGGGGTCGCCACAGCGAATCAACCGCCTCCATCTAACCCTGTCCTTTGCATCCTCTTCTCTCACACCAACTACCTTCATGTCCTCTTTCACTACATCCATAAACCTCCTCTTTGGTCTTCCTCTAGGCCTCCTGCCTGGCAGTTCAAAACTCAGCATCCTTCTACCAATATATTCACTATCTCTCCTCTGGACATGTCCAAACCATCTCAGTCTGGCCTCTCTGACTTTATCTCCAAAACCTCTAACATGTGCTGTCCCTCTGATGTACTCATTCCTGATCCTATCCTTCCTGGTCACTCCCAGAGAGAACCTCAGCATCTTCATCTCTGCTACCTCCAGCTCTGCCTCCTGTCTTTTCCTCAGTGACACTGTCTCTAGACCAAACAACATCGCTGGTCTCACCACAGTTTTGTACACCTTTCCTTTCATTTTAGCTGAAACTCTTCGATCACACATCACACCTGACACTTTTCTCCACCCATTCCATCCTGCCTGGACACGCTTCTTCACCTCTTTTCCCCACTCTCCATTGCTCTGGACTGTTGACCCCAAGTACTTAAAATCCTCCACCTTCTTGATCTCTTCTCCCTGTAACCTCACTCTTCCACTTGGGTCCCTCTCATTCACACACATGTACTCTGTCTTACTGCGGCTAACCTTCATCCCTCTCCTTTCCAGGGCAAACCTCCACCTCTCTAGCTTCTCCTCCACCTCGTCCCTACTCTCACTGCAGATCACAATGTCATCTGCAAACATCATAGTCCATGGAGATTCCTGTCTAACCTCGTCTGTCAGCCTGTCCATCACCATAGCGAACAAGAAGGGGCTCAGAGCTGATCCCTGATGCAGTCCCACCTCCACCTTGAACTCCTCTGTCACACCTACAGCACACCTCACCACTGTCTTACAGTCCTCATACATGTCCTGCACCACTCTAACATACTTCTCAGCCACTCTAGACTTCCTCATACAATACCACAGTTCCTCTCTGGGCACCCTGTCATAAGCTTTCTCCAGATCTACAAAAACACAATGCAGCTCCGTCTGGCCTTCTCAACATCCTCAAAGCAAATACTGCATCTGTAGTACTCTTTTTTGGCATGAAACCATACTGCTGCTCACAAATGCTCACTTCTGCCCTTAGTCTAGCTTCCACTACTCTTTCCCATAACTTCATTGTATGGCTCATCAGCTTTATTCCTCTGTAGTTGCCACAACTCTGCACATCTCCCTTGTTCTTAAAAATGGGCACCAGCACACTTCTCCTCCACTCCTCAGGCATCTTCTCACTATCTAAGATCCCGTTGAACAACCCAGTCAGAAACTCTACTGCCACCTCTCCTAGACACTTCCAAACCTCTACAGGTATATCATCAGGACCGACTGCCTTTCCACTCTTCATCCTCTTCAGTGCTCTCCTCACTTCATCCTGGCTAATCTTTGCTACATCCTGGTCCACAACAGTCACCTCTTCTAGTCTTTGTTCTCTCTCATTTTCCACGTTCATCAACTCTTCAAAGTACTCTTTCCATCTTCCCATCACACTGCTGGCACCTGTCAATAGACTTCCATCCCTATCCTTAATCACCCTAACCTGCTGCACGTCCTTCCCATCTCTATCTCTCTGTCTTGCCAGCCTGTATAGATCAGTCTCTCCCTCCTTACTGTCCAACCTAGCATACAAGTCATCAAAAGCTTCTTGTTTGGCCTTTACTACCTCTACCTTCACCTTACGCTGCATCTCCCTGTACTCCTGTCTACTCTCCTCAGTCCTCTCAGTGTCCCACTTCTTCTTAGCTAACCTCTTTCTTTGTATACACTCCTGTACCTCCTCATTCCACCACCAAGTCTCCTTGTCTACTTTCCTTCCAGATGACACACCAAATACTCTCCTACCTGTCTCCCTGATCACATTAGCTGTAGTTGTCCAGTCATCTGGAAGCACCTCCTGACCACCCAGAGCCTGTCTTAACTCCTTCCTAAAGGTCATGCAACACTCTTCCTTTTTTAGCTTCCACCATTTCGTCTTCTGCTCTGTCTTTGTCCTCTTCATCTTCCTCACCACCAGAGTCATCCTACACACCACCATCCTATGCTGTTTGGCTACACTCTCGCCTACCACTACTTTGCAGTCACTGATCTCCTTCAGGTTACATCGTCTACACAAGATGTAGTCTACCTGTGTGCTCCTACCACCACTCTTATAGGTCACCCTATGTTCCTGCCTCTTCTGGAAGAAAGTATTCACTACAGCCATTTCCATCCTTTTTGCAAAGTCAACTACCATCTGTCCTTCTGCATTCCTCTCCTGGATACCAAACCTGCCCATCACTTCCTCATCACCTCTGTTACCTGCACCAACATGTCCATTGAAGTCTGCACCGATGACAACTCTCTCACTTCTAGGTATGCTCTGCATCACTTCATCAAAGTCCAACCAGAATTTCTCCTTCTCCTCCAGCTCACATCCTACCTGTGGAGCATACCCACTAACAACATTGAACATCACACCTTCTATTTCTAGCTTCAGACTCATCACTCTATCCGACACTCTTTTTACCTCCAGGACATTCCTAACAAACTCCTCCTTCAAGATAACTCCTACTCCATTTCTCTTTCTATCTACACCATGATAGAATAACTTGAACCCTGCTCCTAAACTTCTAGCCTTGCTACCTTTCCACCTGGTCTCCTGGACACACAGTATGTCTACCTTCCTCCTCTGCATCATGTCGACCAACTCTCTACCTTTTCCTGTCATAGTTCCAACATTCAACGTCCCTACTCTTAGTCCTATACTCTTGGCGCTCCTCTTCGCTTTCTTCGTGCGAACGCACTTTCCTCCTCTCCTTCGTCGACCAACAGTAATCCAATTTCCACCGGCGCCCTGTAGGTCAACAGCGCCGATGGTGGTCGTTGTTAACCCGGGCCTCGACCGATCCGGTATGGAAGTCATATGTTTGATTCGCATCTTTGATTTGGCAAAAGTTTTACGCCGGATGCCCTTCCTGACGCAACCCTCTGTATTTATCCGGGCTTGGGACCGGCACAATAAGACACTGGCTTGTGCCCTCTTGCGGCTACATTAGACATTAATAGAAAATACTACAGGAAAAATACAATTTTATGGTGACTGTTTTCCCAGATCTTGTCTAAAATTCCTCCATCCATCCATCTTCCACTGCTTATCCAGAATCGGGTTGCGGGGGCAGCAGCTTCAACAGGGAGCCCCAAACTTCCCTTTCCCCGGCCACATCCACCAGCTCTGACTGGGGGACCCCAAGGCGTTCCCAGGCCAGTGTTGAGATGTAATCCCTCCACCTGGTCCTGGGTCTGCCCCGAGGTCTCCTCCCAACTGGACGTGCCAGAAAAACCTCCCTAGGGAGGCGTCCCGGAGGCATCCGCACCAGTTGCCCAAACCACCTCAACTGACTCCTTTCCACGCGAAGGAGCAGCAGCTCTACTCTGAGCCCCTCGTGAATAGCAGTGTTTGTCGTCTTATCTCTAAGGGAGACACCAGCTATCCGCCTGCAAAAGCCCATTTCAGCCGCTTGTATCCGCGATCTCGTTCTTTCGGTCATGACCCATCGCTCATGACCATAGGTAAGGGTAGGAACGAAGATTGAACGGTAGATGGAGAGCTTTGCCTCTCAGCTTAGTTCCCTCCTTGTGACAACAGTGCGGTAAAGCGACTGCAATACCGCTCCTGCTGCCCCAATTCTCTGTCCAATCTCACGCTCCATTGTCCCCTCACTAGTGAACAGGACCCCAAGATACTTAAACTCCTTCACTTGTGGAAGGACCTCATCCCCCACTCGGAGAAGGCAGTCCACCGGTTTCCTGCTGAGGACCATGGCCTCAGATTCGGAGGTGCTAATCCTCATTCCCGCTGCTTCACACTCGGCTGCAAACCGGACCAGTGAGTGCTGCAGGTCACAGGCCGATGACGCAAACAGGACCACATCATCTGCAAAAAGCAGTGATGCAATCCTCAGGCCACCAAACTGTAACCCCTCCTCACCGTGACTACGCCTCGATATCCTGTCCATGAAAATCACGACCAGAATTGATGATAAAGCGCAGCCTTGGCGAAGGCCAACAGCTACTCGGAACAAGTCCGACTTACTGCCGAAAACCCGAACGCAGCTCATTATTAGTAAATTTCAATACTGACCTAAAATGTAGCAGAAACAAATGTTTTTATTCACAAGAATAATGCCCTGAATCTTCTGGACTCATCTTGTGACCGGGCCCGTTGTAAAACCTGTTTGCAAATGTTTATACCAATTAAAAATTTAGCAACCTGATCTTCTTGAAGTACAGTAAGGACTTGACTATAAATCTAAGACCTCAACAAGCACTTAATGTCACTTGGTAACAGCAGAGGTCAATGGAAACCAACCAGACAGAGCCTTAGAGGTAATTACTGATATTTATTTTTTTCTTTTGTTTGCCTGCTTCATATTCCACTAATGCTACTCCTGTATTTCTTGCACTTGATCCCTCATTTACTTCTGTTCTGACATCTCTGGTTTTATCGTAGCTAATGTGCTCAATTGATCATATTTCTTGCATGTATTCATTAGCCCGATTATTGATTGCTTAATATTGCCCTGTAATAAGACTCTCTTCATTGTAATAGGAGTACCAAGGTTTAGATTGCTAGGTACACTTTGAATCTATTTCATGAAATTCATTGTTGTAGCCTTTTTGATTTTGATTTGATTTGTTGGGAGTACATGAGTGTTGTGATTGCTCTTTAACTCATCTGTCTCTCACATAATTTGCAGCAACCCATGTTGACTCAACATCAACTATCATATATCAAAGTTAATAAGTCACACAATTCCACCACCCAGGTGATGCACTATGACTTGAGGTCTAATTTCCACACCACACAGGTATGAGGCTTTACAATTATCTCAGTGGGACCGATGGCTCCTACACATTTTGCATTTTCAACTCAATTGCATCTTGTGAAAAAGTAAATATAAATACCACTGTGGACCTGACATCTCTATCTTAAATGGTGTGGGTGGTGAAGTTGATGTAGCTTTTGATGAAAAATGAAAGAAAATTTGCATTTCTAACTGTTTTCAGGTTCCTCAGTAACAGTAATTAATTCCAGATATTTATAGTGCAAATTCCTGAGGCGCTTACACTTAAGTGCATCTGGGGATTTATTTACTCCTCTTCAAAAATTCAGCTGACATGTGAAATCAAATTTGGAAAATTTATGTAAGATAAGGTTGAAGATGAAAGCCAAGTATGTCTTTTCAATGAGACTCCAGGTCCTGTTTTAGAAATTACAGTGTCAATTATGAGACTTTGCAAATTAACTTTTCTGCATACCTCAGCAATAGAATTCGTATTTGCTGAGTAAGGCAATTTGAGAAAGGTAGAGTTAGAGAAGAAAAAAGTCACCCTCTGAAACCTTTAAATATTTTTTCTGAAAGAGGCAAAATGATGAGAAGTGTCAAAATGCAGCATCTTTTAAAGACAGCTTCAGCTGTTAATATGTCCTCACTCCCTCTCATTTCAGTTTCCCTTTAACTGATTTGACCGCATACAGGCAAACTTCGGTTTCCGACCACAATTCCTTCCGGAAGGCTGTTCGAATACCGATTTGTTCAAATTCCAAATGCATTTTTCCCATTACAAATAATGTAAATGGTCTTAATCCATTCCAAGATGCTAGAAAACGACCTCTTTTCAACATTATGTTATTTCATAATGTCATTTATATATCAAATTGTATAGCAATGAAACGTATCAAAGAAATGTAAAAGAAAGAAGCAAACACAAGGAAGAAAGAAAAAAAAAATCTTTTCCCGCGCTTAGCGGTGAGAAATAATAATAATAATAATAATAATAATAATAATAATAATGGATTAGATTTATATAGCACTTTTCTGGACACTCAAAGGCGCTTTACATTGGATCCATTATTCATTCACTCCTCATTTATACTTGGTGATGGTAGACTATGTGTGTAGCCACAGCTGCCCTGGGGCAGACTGACTGAGGTGTGGCTGCCAATCTGCGCCTACGGCCCCTCCGACTGCCAGCGGAACAATCACGTACATTCACACACCAGCGAGTGCCCCACTGGAGGCAAGGAGGGTCAAGTGTCTTGCCCAAGGACACAACCACAAATGACTCAGCGGGAGCGGGAATTGAACCGCCGATCTTGAATCATTGGACAACCCGCTCTACCACTGAGCCACAGTCGCTCCAAAAAGGCATTCGTTTCGCGTTCGACTTCCAAATTTTGTTCGTCTTCTAAGACAAAAAAAAATTCCAAATTTTTTGGTCAAATTCCGATCTGTTCGATGTCCAAAGCGTTCGAAAACGATGGTTTGCTTGTATATGTAGCTTTAAAACTAATCAAGTGTTGTATTTTTATAACTAAACCTCTGATTACACTGAAGAATCAACATTATTGGTAATAGATTTAACATGAGTATAACAAGTAGACAATGTAGAAGAGCTGGAGCTGAAATCTGTTCAATGTCATCCCACTTGTAGAGCAATTTAGTTCATTACAATGCCATGGTGGGATGTTCACCTCACTCTGACTTTCGACTGAAACTGTAGCAAGTCAGCCTTTTTATCCAAGAGCTCTGCTAAACAATGCTTCCCTAATCATTGAAGTGTCAAAGCCTGCAGATGAGCTCATTGCACTCCCATCACAGTAATCATTACTGACAGGACATGCAGCTGCTAATGATCTTCTCTTAATCAAACTTAATCAGGTAATAATGATTTTGACGTTAGAAATGAAGTGCTTGCTCCCAGCTTTTTGCCATGGAGAGGCCTTGTTTCACTTGACTGGTTTTGGTGCAAGAAGGGGTCTGAAGGGCGTGGCGACACCACATGTTTCACTTCTATTGACTCAGAATCAGTGTTTAGGATTTGAGAGACAAGCTACTTATCAATGAAGTGTCCTATTATAAGTTTAGGTAAAATGAATAGTGATAGAGCAGGGTTTTTTAAATATGTTCAGTGTGAGCTATGCCCTTAATTCTACTAAAATATTCCCTGCCAAAAAAATGAATAGACAGTGTACAGACGACAATGTCCTGTCTCCAGTGAGAGTCTGCAGATTCATTCCTCAGCCTTGTTACATTCTCTTCACGGTGATGATCTAAAAGAGAAGAGGCTACACAAAAGAAGTTTGCAAAATAAGCATAGAAATGATTATAAGTTTCACTTTGATAATAAAATTTACGTATACATGAAATAGACATATGTAAAAGGGAAGACCTCTCGCACATTTACAATCAGGTCTTTCGAAACTCTCAAAAAACATGTCTCAGCAGATTAACCCAGGTGATATATCTCATGCTAATGAACCTCATTAGTATACAAAGGTGAAACTCGCATTTCAACGATCCCCCTTTGACACCTTGGCACCCCCATCATTCATTGTTGAGGAGCCAGACGGGTTTCAACGACGGTCGTTGGAATATGAATACCACACCCCACAAGGTAAATAAACTGAGTCAACACCAACCACCATCACAACTGAAGAAGCTTCTTGGATGAGAGAAGAAACATCTTCAAAAAACTTTCTTAACGTTTTTTGAAGATCTTAAACAGCTTTGGATAAGCATGACCTGGATAACTAAGAACCTACATAGACAAGACGACTCTAAGTGGGTGCTCCTACAAATCCAACATGAGCATGAAGAAACGAGAGCCGGGAGTGAAAGAGGTTGCATGTCAACACAGCAGATGGCCTCCAACTTTTCAATGTAAAGTTATACTAATTAACAGCAGGAGCAAACCCCTTTTTGCTGGTATGAATTTTTAACAAATCAGGTTTGTCTGTAAATAATTCCATACTTGGTGAAAAATGGGCGGCAGGCTGGGGCAGTGGGTAACGCTGTCATCTCACAGCAAGACGGTTCTGGGTTCAAGTCCAATTCTGTGTGAAGTTTTTCTGTTCTCCCTGTGTCTGCATGGGTTCTCTTCAGGTTGTCCGGCTTCCTTCCACCTCCAAAAACATACAGCTCAAGTGAATTGATCATTCCAAAGTGCCCGTATGTGTGAGTGGCAGTTTGTCATCCATGTGACTCCGCAGATGCACTGGCGCTGTGCTTGGAGTGTCTCTTGCCTCAAAGTCAGCTGGGACAGGCTCCAGCAATCCCCATGACCCAGTTGAAAATGAATAAATGAATGAGTGTATGTATTCTTTGAGCTTTCAAATTGTATCCAGTATTTCCTATTATTAAATGAATGTGATAGCACAACTGAAACTACTTTTCTTATCTGACAGATCATAGTGCTTTACAACACAAGTCATAATTTACCCATAGATGTCACTGTACAAGGTGCCACCTATTCATCAGGGCAATAAATGCTCACACACTGCTTAGATTTTGCTGTGAATTTACATCAACATTTATACTGTAGTACGAGGTCAAATTATTCACTGTGACTGAACCTCCAGAAAGATGACTGCGACAGATATGAGGGTTGAACCAATCAAAGAATGAGCACTAATTCAAAGTTAAGGCAGAGTGAGTTTAAGTTTTGGATTTAAAGGTCTCAATGGAGTCAGATTCCCTGATATCACCAGTTTTAATTTCAGAGTAAGGGTGCATAATAAGTAAAGATCCTGCTGCCAGAGGACATCTTTTTAGTTATGGGGACGGAGAAGCTGAACAGTGGGTTGAATTAATTCCAGTTTTGATAGTCATTAGAAGTCAGAAGGTTTGTGACAAAACAATCAATATTTCATTCGTGACATGCTTAAATATGCACAAGCGGATTTAACTCACTAAGTCAGTTAACTGATTGAAAAATTCAAATTTTATATACAAATCTTGCTAAAATGAGATAAACTCAAATTCCCAGTCCAACTGAGAGGCACAAAATATCTATCAATACAAGGTTGAACAGTTATTATTATACTAATGCATTATTTGCTTGTTATATACATTTGTGACATGTGACATTTTAAATATATCCATATCCATTTAGCACCAGTAAAGTTGAGGCTGGGAGCCTCAGACAGGTCCGGAAAAGTAGGAAGGATTACACAAGTTCTAATAATTGAAAGCATAAGAATTTTTTTGTTCTCTTCATGAAACCTGTTGGACTTGTTTTCATGCAATAATCCTTTGATAACGGAAGAACAACCTAACTCATCTCAAGTCTCATCTAATAGCCTTTATCACTTTTATCACCATGCCAGTAGTCATCGACCCTGGCAGTGAACCGTGGCCTTTATTAATTGTAGACCCAATGAAGCATGCTTAACAGATGCTGGTGGAACATCTCCGTTAGGCCATACAGGCGACTGCAGTCCACATATCAGAGCCATGAAAAGTCAAAGCGTCAATTATCACTCCACACAAACACATCTATCCACCCGCCAATTTAATTCTTATTAAATGCACATTATGAGTGGAGATGGATGGTCTTGGTTGAGTGGAGTTACTGCTTTGGAAAAAAGTTTCGGTAAGGCGCACATGCAGGGCTGAAATGTTGTCTGTAATATATTTATAGACAGAAAAATAAAGTCCATAATGGGCATAGTGTTTGAAATATAGAGCATTTCCAGCTGTGGGATGTGATTTGAATGGATTTAGAAGATAAAAGGTGGTCCAGAATGTGTGCAGACCCTCTTTAGAGAGTGACTGTTCGGCGAAAATAAAGCCGGGAGAGTCCTGTGTTGCTCTGCCAACTTCAGTGTGAACAACTGCACTTGACACAGTAAACAGGCTTTGGGCCGTGTGATGCAAAGGTTATAGCAACTGACTCCCAGACCACAGTCCCTTATCTCTATGCAGCTTTATTTTTGTATAAATGAGGGATTAATTATTGCCTCCAAAAAAAATAAATAAATAAAGCAGATAGCTGCATTCATAAGATAAATCTACTGTAGCTGTTGCCTCCCTGAGGGTCTCGTGTGAAAAAAAGGGCTAGGATGGTTTACTAAAGCAGTAAAGTAAATCAAACAAGCACAACACAATTTAACTCAGATTTTTTCTTTAATTAGCAAAAGTAAATAGAAACAATCATTCCTGCAAATTTTCTCAACTGGAGAGTGATGAATGTTTTCGCGGTTGCTATTTGTGTTTAAATGATTAATTGATACACTTTACAAAGTAATTAGCATGCAATTATCATTTTCATTTTCAGCCATCCAAAACAAATCAAAACGATGAGAAACTATAATGTCTATAATATCCATGAGATTCTTTGCTATGGTGTCATTTCTTCTTCCAAGTCTGTTATCGATTACTTCACATTGCGCAACCCAAGTTACCTCTAAAAGGCTGTTAAACCTCGACTGGAATTTCAAACAATTGTGTTATTGTGACAAGCTGCGTGGTGATCCTCCTGTGTGTGTAAAACAAGGCATCTGCTCCTGAGGGATATTACTGCAGACCATCTTCCTTGAATATTCATTATGCAATGTTACCGGCATGTATCCGTCCCTACACACACACACACTTGCACGCACACACACACACACACACACACACACACACACACACACACACACACACACACACACACACACACACACACACACACACACACACACACACACACAAACAGAACAATGCTCCTCTGATTAAAGGGAGCTCATTATCTCCCTGTTGTGCTGCGGTTCTGCTGAAATAACCAATCAGCTGATGGTTTCAGAATTTGGTTGTTTCTGCCTCAGTGCACCACCTCATTCAGTCGGCATTACTTTAACCAAAGACAGATCTGATTCCCGTCCTCTCACCAAATGTTGATTGAAGAGTCTGTCCTGAGTCTGTCCTTTGATTGCATTAATGATAAATGAGAAAGTGAATCTGATTTGTCTCATGTGCTTTTGTTTGATTCTGCTATGACCAAGATTTCCATCTGATTATCAGCCTCTTGAAATGAATGGTCGACTCGTTGCTGGAGATATCTATTAGATATGTGTGGGCTGGCATTAATGCATACATGATGACAGGCAATTTCTGTGAAGTGAGAATTTGATTTGACCTGTACTATCCATTTTTAGCACTTCATAATAGCTGTGATAATCATAAATCGTATTTGTCTATTGACCTTCACACTCGTCAGACAGGCCTGCTGCGGATCTATTATTGATGACACTCACCATAAAGCAACTTATGCAAAATTAATTTCTGTTCTGAGTTCTTTGTATGTCATTAAAATGACATTCAGGAAACAATTAATTCTACCATATTCTAAAACATTTAGTGGAAATATAACAATGATTGGGATTGTGGTTGATATAAACATATTAGATGGTAGTGATTGTTTTAATGTAATCAGACTTTACTGTAGAAATATAAAAGAAAACTCATATTTTCGAGTTATTATTCACTATATAATAGAGTTAAAAATGGAGGGCAAAAACAAGATCTATTAAGATCTATTTAAGTATACAAAACCAACATTCAAGAATGAAATTGGCACTCTCTGTTCTGAAAATCATAGGAGTCCTATTTCAATAGCAATAATTAATATTAACGAATAATTTCTGAGTATATATTCATTCAATCAGGAAAACCACTCTTCACACATGCCCTTTATATGAGAAGCACTTCCCCTATTCTAGGCTTAAGAACTTCATTCTCCATGTTATATATTCCGGTCAGCCAATCATTTGTGAGCTGTTAGACTTTTACTCTCGCTCTCTCTCTCTGGTGTTAAAAGTGTCTTAAGTTAAGTCTCTTAATCGGATGAGCAATGAGTAGTAATGATCACGCCAAGAACTAAGTAGTACACGGATCCTGAGGGAGGGGGGGTCTATATCAGTGGACACTGTCCATAGGTCAAACACAAACTGATCTGTGTGTTTTCATGCTCCAGGGGCAGTGCTGTTTGTCATACTCTGTGACAGATGACCTGAACTTTCTCAATTATGATATTATAATAAGTATTCATATATGAATGAGTACATTTACATTAATAACTAGAACCAAGGGAATCAGAAACTGCAACATCCCGCAACATCCCTGAATTTAAAATTTTACCCTGACCTAATTTCATAGGTCAGGGTCATTTAATGAAAGACCCATGAACCAACATGTAACTGGTGCATTCTATTTTTCATGATGTTTCAGAGATGTGTACCTAAAAAGGTATAAAAGCAAAAATGTGACTTTCACCTAGTTTTTCAAGGTCAAGGTTTTGATCTAATTTTCATCCCCTTGCCTCCCCGAAAATAAGACCTTTTGTTTCATCTTTCTATCTTACCCGGTTCCTAAGATATGTGCAAAAAAATATCTCAGACCATAGATCAAAGCACTAGCTTTGATCTATAGTCTTATGCTGGCCTTCTCCCTTGTCTTTCTAGCTTATCCGGTTCTTGAGTGTACAAAAGTTGAAATTTTACGTTGACCTAGTTTTCTCAAGGTCAGGGTCATCATTGCCTTTTCATCTTCTTTGCAGTCCGAGTAATGTGCTTTTTGTTTCATCTTTGTATTTGCAACGGTTTCGAAGATATTTGGTGGACGAATGGACTGAGGGACGAGTACACAAACACTGACAATTATAACACATCACCGCTTTATGGGATCTTATGATTACATTTAATAAATGTATTTATTAATGTAAATATATATTTTACATTAATGAATATTAATGTTAAATATATTATTAAATATATTTATTTAATAAATATATTTTTTAGTATGTTAACAGTCTGCTTACATGTGTCACTTTTTATTGTAGTATGTTTCATTATTTTATCACGTTTTATCTTGTGAAGCACTCTAAGTTGCATTTTTTATGTATGAAAAGTGCTATATAAATAAAATGTGATTTGATTTGATTTGATATAAATGTAATCAGTTATTACAATTCAATCCTTCACTCCCCTTAAATGTCGGGGTTTCGTTTAAGCATATATATGTAAATTGCATCATGTAGGTAGCTATTTATATTCAAAGTATAGAGCCAGCCCATTGAATAAGCTTCTTCTTTTAATAGGCCATTATAGATTCAATAATGATCAGTTACTTTATGTTAATCAAATGGTCGCAGGGAAGGATGTTACCTCTTCCAGTCAATAACGACAATGTCATTAAAGAACTTCACTAAATACAGCATCTGGCTGAAACTAGCTTCAGCTATTGATTTATAGTTGACGTTCACTTTTTCCCTGCTAGCTAATTTAGCTCATGATAATCAGCTGTACTTATATGAATATAAAAGATGTAAACAACAAAAATATAGGGAAGATTGCAAGAGAGATTCAAAATGAAGTCACATGCAAATACACAGGTTCAGAGGGTAGATAAGAAGCTTGGAAGCACATGATAACAACTACTAACATTTTCACACACATCTCTGTATGTATGGGGTGTTGACTCTTTCATCATTTTAAAAATCTGCACATTGTTCTGTTTTGACAGAAACAGGACCTAATCCAACATAAACACTGATCAATGTTACATTACTCCAGCACTTTTCTGGATATTCTTGACTGATCCCAGTCCGCCTGAAACAGCAGGCTTTTTATTATTGTTCTCTATGTCTTAATTTAGTTTTACTTTCTGAGGCCAGTCATCTAATAGTTTTCAGCATCCTCCCAGAAGCAGCACCCTCCTGGGATGTTTCAAAGTAATTTGGTTCTACCTGAGGAGACACACATGGTTGCTCAGGTGCTGAATCAATTTTAATCGACTTTGTTGGGGGGTGAAGCATGTCTTCAGGTAGATGTTGTAGTCTTGAGATAATGTCTTAGATGGGTTGAAGTGTTTGGACAGTGCTGATCTGGTCTTCGTCTGGATATTGATGGCCTGGAGAGGTCCTTTGTCTCGGGTTCCATCTTACTCATTTTCAGAATCCCTCCAGAGGTTTAACACATCGCTCAATCACTTTGCAAATTTCCTCTCAGTTTCTTCTTCTTAAAGACTGTGTCAGTAATCACAGATGTATCAAATGAATGTGAGATATCACTCAGTATGCAACATTTTTCAAGGATCAGGTTAGGATGTAGAAGATAGAGTATTGATTACAAATGATACCTTAATTTAAAGTTTGTAGTTGCATTAATCATTTCTGCTCAGACTAGCTAGTCATCTTGGTAATGTATCACACTTCATTTGTTTTCTTCTTTTGTCTATAATGTTGTGCAGAAAAACTGAGATGTTTTCAGACATTTAAAAGATAAAATCAGAAAAATAATAATTCAATAACTTGTCCAGGAATTACTACAGATTTTTTTTATTCCGCAAGTTTTTCTCTTGACAAAAGTTATATTTGCTTTCAAACTCTCACCAAAATGACACCAGAAAAAGATCCAAGAGTTCAATTTCAGTGACAATAATTAACTGATGCCATTTAGACAGTAAACTGCTAGCTGTCACTCAAATATAAATTTAATAAAAAACAAAATACAGTAAGAGATTTGAGTTTTAAGCATCATAAGTAAAAAGGACAGACTTCTTTTATATTTAGGATTTTTTTTGTAGGATATTTCAAAAGTGAACAGTGTATAAGTAGAAATTTATCATCTCAGGGTGATGTCAGTTGCTGACAATGTGATGAGATGTTGTGTTTGTCTAATGAGGCTTGTCTGCATCTATTTTTTAAATATGGTTTAGTTAAGTTTTTTTTAAAGTTTTTTTGTTTTTTGTGTTTGCTATGGTGATGGACAGGCTGACAGACGAGGTTAAACAGAGATCTCCATGGACTATATTGTTTGCAGATCACATTGTGATCTGTAGTGAGAGCAGGGAACAGGTGGAGGAGAAGCTAGAGAGATGGAGGTTTGTCCTGGAAAGGAGGGAAATGAAGGTTAGCCGCAGTAAGACAGAGTACATGTGTGTGAATGAGAGGGACCAAAGTGGAAGAGTGAGGTTACAGGGAGAAGAGATCACGAAGGTGGAGGATTTTAAGTACTTAGGGTCAACAGTCCAGAGCAATGGAGAGTGTGGAAAAGAGGTGAAGAAGCGTGTCCAGGCAGGATGGAACGGGTGGAGAAAAGTGTCAGGTGTGATGTGTGATAGAAGAGTTTCAGCTAAAATGAAAGGAAAGGTGTACAAAACTGTGGTGAGACCAGCGATGTTGTTTGGTCTAGAGACAGTGTCACTGAAGAAAAGACAGGAGACAGAGCTGGAGGTAGCAGAGATGAAGATGCTGAGGTTCTCTTTGGGAGTGACCAGGAAGCATAGGATCAGGAATGAGTACATCAGAGGGACAGCACATGTTAGAGGTTTCGGAGATAAAGTCAGAGAGGCCAGACTGAGATGGTTTGGACATGTCCAGAGTAGAGATAGTGAATATATTGGTAGAAGGATGCTGAGTTTTGAACTGCCAGGCAGGAGGCCTAGAGGAAGACCAAAGAGGAGGTTTATGGATGTAGTGAAAGAGGACATGAAGGTAGTTGGTGTGAGAGAAGAGGATGCAGAAGACAGGGTTAGATGGAGGCAACTGATTTGCTGTGACGACCCCTAAAGGGAAACGCTGAAAGGAAAAGAAGTTTTTTAATGAGGTGAATCAGTCAGTCAGTCATCTTCTAATTACCACCGCTAAATCCGCTGCAGCGGGTCACGGGGAGCCGGAGCATAGGGCGTGAGGCGGGGGACACTCCGGGCACGACGCCAGTGCACCGTGGAGCCACACACAAAGACATACAACCATCCGCACACACTCATTCCTACGGGCAATTTGGAACTGCCAATCAACCTGCTTTTGGAGTTGGGAGAAAGCTGGAGAACCCGGAGAGAACCCACGCAGACACGGGGAGAGCATGTGAACTCCGCACAGAGCTGGACTCGAACCTGGGTCCGCCGTGTTGTGAGGCGACAGCGCTAACCACTGCGCCACCGTGCCGCCCACGTGGTGAATCAATCTTGGGAAATGTCGAACTAAGCAAAGAGTTTGTACCACAAAATGGAAAATAAAAATACCTCATCATGGAAAAAAAAGCCCTGCATATTAAGTGAAACACCTCTTAATACTGTAAATGGTGGATTTTTTATGTTCTTTTTGGTGCCTTGCTCAAGGGAAACTGGAATATTGGGTAGTGAGCTGTCACAGAGTAATTTTCTTAGCTTTGCAATATCCAGCCTGCAAAGAACGTGAAATATGATCTTTGGCCCACATTTCTAACCTTCAGACCTGAGATTTCTAAGATTTCTGAACTACCAGAATTTCTCTATTTGAAAGGACACACAGCCCCGGGCAACACTGCCAGCTTTCACGACAACAAACCACAAAGAGATGTAGAATATCTAGAAAAATTTAGGTTTTAAATTGCCTCTTGGCAAAAAATTTTTTTTTCAACAGATTAATGAAAACAGCTGCTGATATTACTCAGGTTAATATGCACTTCCTAGCTTTGGCTATTGAATGCAAGCCAACACACGGATGTTACTCACATTGCCTTAAGGCTATTTACATTAGTCAGTGCTTTACAAATTGTACGCAATTAGGAAGATTATCAACACATTCTTGGTCTCCCCATGATCACCTACTGGTTATTGAATGCACCTTTCTATTCCAAATGTTTTGTTGGAAACTGCTAATTTGCCAGCTACAGTAATTTAAAATTGGCAGTTCTAGCTTATGAGCAATCATCAACCTTCTATAGAAAATCATGTTATACATTTTCTGAAACCTATTTAAGCCATTTTTAAATTAAATCATTCATTAACCATATTGATGATATTTGCTCATATTGCTGAAGAAATTCTTTTACTCCTTGCAGTCTCAGTTTTTACCAATTCCCATTCAGAATCATGGTGAAACTGTCAATTGACACCTATACACTCAGCACAAGCAGCTTGTAGACAGGAGAAGTAAAAACTTGTCACTCAGACAATGTCATTTCTCATTTAATATTCCTCCATTTGCCTGCTGCAAAAGAGAGTGGGATGAACCACAGTTAATGAAGCTATCTCTTCAATTTGAGGCAGAGCAGCACAATTCAGCTTTCAGCACAGACGACTGTGGATTCCTGCAGCATAGTATTCCAGCATCTTCAAAACTCAGCTCTTGTTATCTAAGTGGAAGAAAGCCTGGAGGATAAACAGTTTCTCCTACCCTTCAGGCGGAGCTCATTTTTCTGCATCTGTTTCAAGATGACTCAGTCAGTAGATGACGCCCAGCCATTGCAGGACATCCGGACTTGTTGGGTAGAAACGTGCCAATTTTGCAACAATCACAGGACTGTATGAGTTTGGTGAGATGTTGTCATGTGTTTGTGCTGTTAGTGTGAGATAAGACTAGACCAATTCTATATTTTTGCCCTGTTGACAGCAGCTGACAATTGTTTTTCCTGTTGGAAGGTTTGGCTGTTACTCAGAGGCGAATTCACATATCTACAATTCACCTGGTTTTTTCTTTAGACTCAAAAGTCTGGGTTAGAAAATCAGTTTTCAGGGCACAGACTCAGTGTTAAGTGTTAAATCTGCTAATAATAATTACCTATAATACATTTTACAAGTGCAGTTAGCAGTGTCATAATAGTGGTCTGGGAACGTTAATGTGGGTGATCCATCAGCTTTGTCAGAATGCAGGTGCTTTTTGCCTGTCAACAAGGAATCTCTCTCTCGTCCCCTTTACTCTCTCCCTGTGTGTGTGTTTGTGTGTCTGTGTGTGTATGTGTGCGTGTGTGTGCGTGTGTGTCTTACAAACCAAAAATTGTGAAATAAATAAATAAATAGGTTTTATATTTTGAATTCCTCAAAGTTGCCATCCTTTGCTTTGATGACAGCTTTTTAAATCTATGATCATCTCTCAGAGGCATAGTGGCACAGTGGGTAGTGCTGTCGCTTCACAACAAGAGGGTTCCTTGGAGAGTTTGTATGTTCTCCCTGTGACTCTGTGGATTTTCTCCAGGTTCTCTGGCTTCCTTGCAACTCCAAAAGCATGCAATTTAGGTGAATCAATCACTCCAAATTGACTGTACTGTACTATAGGTGTGAGTGCATGCATGAGTGGTTGTTTGTCTTTCGTGTGGTTCTGTGATGTACCGGTGATGCATCTGTGACGATTTATCTCGCCTCTTACCCATAGCCAGCTGAGTAGAGCCCTTTGACAACTGCCAGAATCTATATGATGGCAGGAACCAAACAGCTATGTAGAGATGTGACACTTTATCATGACTTTAAAAACTGAAAGTCCGTCATTCTGGTACAGTGGTACCTATACTTACGAAATTAATTGGTTCTGGAAGAAATTTCGTAAGTAGAAAATTTCGTAAGTATAGACGCATTTTCCATGCAAATGCCCTAATCCGTTCCAAGCCCCCCAAAATTCAGACATAAATGTTTTATAAAGCATAAAAATGCATCAAAACATGTAACAAATACATGTTACAATTGGATTATTAGACAATAATGTAAAAAACATAATGTAAAAAATAAAGAATAAAAATGATGGTCATTTACCTTTTAACTGCTGTCCTCATTGTTTTTTGCCCACTTTGGTTCATGCGTTACTTGCCTCAACATGGTGAACAACAGAGTGAATTCCTGTCCTCCTTTTGAACTTCTCCAAGCACCCAGGCGATGCCTTAAACTCCTTAAACTTCCTTTTGTTTTAATAATGTGGCAATTGTAAATGCATTACGGCCATATTCTCTGGCGAGATCAACCAAACGCATCCCTTTTTCATTTCTTGGGGTCCATAGTGAATACTCTAAAAGTTAATATATTTACGTAGAACTACTAGAACACGTCATGGATTGAGAGACAAATGAGGAGGACGCTGCACAGACACCTATCTAGCTACACACAGAGGTCCCTCTTAGCCAATGGGATGACAGGATGCTAGGTAATAGCCAATGGCAGAGCAGCTATTTGAATGTTGAGTTCAGGAACCTGTGGGAGCTGCGAGTAACAGCCCATACTGTATTTTTACCTTTCGTAACTCGAAATTTCTTTCATAACTAGAGGCAATATTTTCCTGTTGAGGCGTTTGTAAGTAGAAAACTTCATATGTAGAGACATTCGTTAAGTAGACGTACCGCTGTTTATTGCAAAACTTTGAATGTAACCACAAGTGTAGTCACAAAAACCATCAAGCACTCCGATGAAGGACGGCCCCTGGAATGGAAAACTAAGGCGTACCTGTGCTGCAGATTGGAGTCACCAGCCTCAAAAATTGTAAGTTGACAGAACCTCAGTTTAGAGTCTAGATACCACACAGAGTTGCAGATAAATCTCTACAATTCGAATCTAGCCTTTGTGTAACACAGAAATGTGAATGTATGGTCTCGACATGTATGGTTCCCACCATGTAGCATGAAGGAGGAGGTTTGATTGTGTAGGAGTGCTTTGCTTTTGACGCTGTTGGGGATTTATTCAAAATTGAAGGTCACTGAACCAGCATGGCTACCACAGTATCCTGCAGCATTTACAGCATTGCATGTAGTTTGGACCATCATTTATTTTTCATAGGACATTGACCCAAAGCACACCTCCAGGTAGTAAAAGGGCTATTTGACCGAAAGTTTAGTGATGGAGTGTTGTGTCAGTTGATCCTTACCTCCATAGTCACCTGACCTAAATCTAATTGAGATGGTTCGGGATCAGATAGACCCCAGAGTGAAGGCAAACGGGCCTCCAAGTCATCAGCACCTCTTAGACTGTTGTATAACCATTTTAGGTGAAGCTCATCGAGAGAATGCCAAAAATGTCCGAAGCAGTAATGTTAGATTAAAGTATATTATCCCATATTTACTCGTTTTCATTCTTGAACCAATAAAGGTGTGTGTGCGAGTGTCTTGCTATGCCCTGAGTTATGTTTAGGTAGGGGTCAAAAAGATCACAGCTGAATTAGCAGCTGACGACTAGTTTAAGATGTAAACCTTGACCTGCTGAAAATAAAGACAATACCATATAAAGAAAAGGGTTTTACTCTTGTGACAGTATAACATACATGGTACATTGTTGATATTTTTGTCCCCCATCCTTTAGGACACATTGTAAACAGGGACTGCCCAACTGAAATAAAAAGAGGGTTCAGCAGAGAAATGTTGAGAACGGGGTGGAGATCTGTAACTAAGCACATCTGTGTCCGTTCTCCTCGCGAGTAAAACATATAACTGTTGTCTTTTCCTTTTTATGTGAGTTTTTTCAATGTTCTAGGTTGGT
Source organism: Antennarius maculatus (assembly GCA_013358685.1). Lineage (NCBI taxonomy): Eukaryota > Metazoa > Chordata > Actinopteri > Lophiiformes > Antennariidae > Antennarius > Antennarius maculatus. The sequence continues at coordinate 13,143,213 of CM023613.1, read as the reverse complement.
TGAACCTGACAAGCAATCAAAGCAAATAACAGCTATTTTGAAGATTTTATAATACAAAACATATTTCTATTATAATATAAAACATTTTTTTAATCTGTAATCAATGATCAATGCAGTAAAATTGTGGGGTAGCTTCTCACGTTGTTTCAGAGAAAAAGATCATATTCAATATCAACAAATAATACTAACACCCAGCACAACAGATGATTAATCATGTGATTTACATCTATAATTACCTCCAGGTTGACAATTGCCAATCCACTGTGTATCGCAGAAAATAAAAAAGAAGTTGGAAGAATGTGTGGATTCTCTTAACCTGTCACAGTGATCCATGCATCTGTCTTTGAAAAACTGATTCTCAGCTCAGCAGCTGCAGCATTGCCCCATGCGCTGATAAGAAAATAAGCCATTTCACATTTGATTAAGTATTTATGAGTGTACCATTTATTTATTTATTTTGATCAATGGCCCCTTTTTCATCCAGCTGTCACTTAGATAGAATTTCCAGTAAACATTATGTGTCTTCAATCACTGCTCCTGGGTCTATGAGGTAATTTTTGAATACATTTGCAATCTGGAGCGAAATATTATTTCATTTTCTCTATCCTGTCCATCTCTACATTGTTTTATTCAATTTTTCTCATTGTGCTTTAACATGAAAGAGCTGAATCTCAAAATAAATCAGTGTTCATCAGATTATCACGTGTGTAAGAAAACAGGCCGTAGATGTGCTGCTTTATGCTATGTGGGTGTTGTTGTATTAGCTTGCAGAATGTACTGTATTTCTAATGAGCAATGCTTTTGCCTCTTGAGAGGTTGAGCTGACCGACACAAATGTCACTGAAACATTTTTCGGTCTGTGCCATTCACTCCACAGTGAAGCCCCCAAGTGTTGTGCTTGTTGACTTGGATGTCAGCAGGGGCTCTCCATGATTACCAGGTCTGTCTCTCTTCTCTTTAAGCTGACCCAGTCAGACCTTGAAAAACAAATGGTTTGATCCAAAACCCAGACCTGCATGACAGCATGGACGCCAAACAGCATCCCTGCAGTACAGTTGGATGTACCATAAAGCTGTTGGCAAGTGCAAAAAGAGTACTGAATTATAGCTGCAACAGAGAGGGTCAAACATTCTTTTCAGCATTGTTTTTTGATTCCAAATGTATAAACATGGAAGCATCTCAGTATTCTTGGCACATGTGTAGTCCTGCAGAGATGAAGTCAAAATCAATGTCTTGCAAAGCTTTAATATTGATGTTTATTTATGATGTATGAAAAACTTAAGCAAACTTGTCCAATAGGCTTTCTAGTAAAACCATAAAACCTGCAAAGTTGAAAGAATTTGGGAGGTACACAATTAAAATTGCCAATCTTATTTTTGGCCTGTGGACTGAAGTATTTATTAAGTAATATAATGCAATGGAGAAAATTGATTCCTTCAGCGTCACAACAAACCATTAAATGAGTTCCTTGAGACAAAAGCGTATGGAGACACTTTTGTCTCCAGACACTTGTAGCACATTCTCAGAATGAATGTGCTACAAGTGATCCACAATCAGTCCCCTACTGTATGCTCCATCACGTACACTTCACTCCTCTATTAGAGCCTCTATATATAACTTAGGTGATTACAACACATGTATTTACATTTCTAATGTCACAGGTTTTTGAGTTAAAATTGACTTTTTTTGTTTTTGTTTTTTGAGTTAGAAAGAGTTTCCAAAAAGACACTTAGGAATCCAATGGAAAGTGACTGTAATATTTTGCAGCTATGGATTTTTTTTGTTGTTGTCAAATTAGAATTTTAATTGATTTGTAATTTATTTTGCTTGTGGTAATAAGTCATCCTGATTATTTGATTTATTGTTTACATTATATTGTAGTAAAACATAAGGCAACAAAACTACTCAAATAACCTGTTTTATCATTTTTGGAAAAATCTAAAAATATTGTCAAAATTAATAAAGCAAGCAAATATTTTAAAACAGTGTAAAATATTTGGAATTTTTTCCTTTGTACATTGCTTGTTCATTGATTATTCATCTGAACAACTGTCCAAATCCAATGATTCATCAACTCAATGATTCATTAACCTTGCAAACAAGAGGGCATGCCGTTTTCCCTGAAAAAAACAAAACAAAACATTTTGGCACCATGATGTCACACAGTGTTTAGACTCAGTGCTTAGTCGGTGTTTTGTCAGACTGGACAATTGATCCAAAATAGCAAAGCCCAGGTTGGACAGGAAGCAAAAATGTAATACAAAAATGAGACACTTTAATGAAGAAATTTCTTCCACTGAACACAAAATCCCCATCAGGCCTGAAGGCCGGACTGGCAAAAGTCCACAAAACAGATTGCAGCTCCAAGTACTGGGAATTCTCCTTCTGTAGGAGCCAATCAAAGACGAGAGACAGGTGTCAGGGCGAGCCTGGCACTTACCACTCTTGACCAACTCCACTCTTCTACAGGTACAAAACCGTGTGGATCAACGGTCAGTTCTGTGAATGCTGGAGATCTGACCCAGGTCTTCATTAGGCGGAGCTTGGAGGTTGTTCAGGCTGTTGGGCAGTAAGTGTGCAGGTGATTTGGAAAACAGCAGAGGAGTACCAGCCATGACCTGTAACACTGACACTGACAGACAGAGGAAAGACAGATGCACAAGAAGAAGTAGAGAGTAAACTGATGACTCCCAACACAAAGCTGTTTTAAAGAGCAATTAAGCTGCTGTGAAATGAACTTGATCTGTTGCTCCTTCTGTCTCGGCTGCTGTAATCTGGTAGAACATTTCCACTCATCACACATTCTTGCTGTTTGAGTGACAGCCAGACGATTACAGGCAAAGTTGCAGTGCGTGATGTTTAAGATGATTCCACTTCTGTATGAAATTATATTTTTCAAGATGATTGCTGTTATAGGGCCTTTTCTGATTTGACATCTGTTGTGTGAAGGATCGACTGCATACTGACAAGCCCCTCTAACCCCTAAACATGTACCAATACATGTCTTGTTCTCTCATTAATCCACCTTCATCACATGTATTTGATGTATTTAACTGATTTTCTTTTGTTAAAAATTATCATGTAATCTGTGAACTGTTTATTTTACTGTAGTACATTCATCTGTCCTGGATGAGTCTCTGCCTTGGTTTCTTCCACTTTATTAAAAAACATTTTTTCACTGTAGAATTAGATCTTTGTAATGTGTGATTCAGAGTTTTCAAAATAAAATTGATTTGACCGGCCTTTGTTTCCCTGGAAACATCTGGTTAGTGGAGGGCTGTGACATGCAAATGTTATGAAAGCCAATCAGTTTAGAACATCAATAATATATCTGCATTCATGTCATTTTGGTGGATTACTTCATTGCTACATTCTGAAACAAGGCTGCAATTCTTAAAACAAAGCTGCATATGACAAATGAATAGCCATCAAGTAAGAGGTTATTTATTTTTCCTGGTTTTATTGATTGATTATTCAGTTTAAAATGTCCAGAAAAAGTGAAAAACCATTCTGATGACTCAGCCAAAGGCAACACACGGTTGTATTAATCCAGCAGTTTAATTACTTTTTGCAGGTAACTGAAGAACATTTGTATCTGAACAGCGATTAAATGTATTGTTTTTTTGGATGTCTAAAATGAAAGTTTTTCTGTGAACTTCTTGCTTACAGAGGCTTCCTGATCATAGCTAAATAACAATCTCAAGTGGTAAAATCCCATCAGTCACATGGTCAACAATCAGTTCATCAAGTCATGTTCGTGCCTTCTTCTGGATGGTATCTGCTCAGACTGTTAACACTTCTGTGTCATGTAGAGGAACAGTGATGATAGCCTGCTCTGATGATTGAATATGTAATTTTTGGAATGCCAGGATTTTTGAAAAAAGCCCACTATTCTGTACAGTAGATATACATTTTAAACCCCCCTGTGAGCTTGGCTGCTCTGAACTACTGTGCCACGAAGGCTGAGAAAATTGCTTTCTAGAACGGAAGCTCCTGTATGATGCATTATAGAGCTCTTATACAGTGACATAGTAGAAAAGTGAATTGCATAAAGCTGGTGTCACAGCACAATGTTTATAGTGGTTTGCTAAGGACACTATAGGTCAATGCTATCCTTATGTTCTGCCAGGAAAAGACAGTCTTTGGAGAACCATCACTGTGTTTAATCAGGTGTGTAATAACATAGTTCTGTATATTTGTGTCTGTGTTGCACCACCTATGTCTCTTTTGTCTCTTGTGTATTTCCCATTTCTATAACATTGCCTTTCTACCCACGCAAGCATCTTCAGGAAAACTGTTTTTGTAACCATTTCAGCTCCTATTGCAGATCTCTGCCAAGCTGAACAGCGCTTTTGGACAGGTGTTAGCCATTGAAATACTTTGAATATCTTTTTCAAGTCCCTTCCTGTATATTGTCAGGGGTGTTGGTGTTAAAACAGTTCTACAGTCCAATGAAATCACTTTGTAGCATGTGCCCCGCCTACATGAGGGTTATTGCTGTCATAATCAATGTGCCTGCTCAGGTTAAACATGAAACACATAGAGTTGAGAAGCAAGAGCTATTTCCATGTCATTGGAAATAGCTCTTTCCCAGCACACACAGACAGACAATAGTTGATCCTTAGCATCACTGTCTCCTTCATGGAAGAAGCAGTACCACTCATCAGGCCTCATTAGAAGAAGCAGCTCAAACATGTTGAAGAACATATTGACTTTGTGGTGCAGCAAACAAGATGGAGGACTTTTCATTTTTTATTTGACATCATTTTCTCAGAGTCAGCATTTCATGGAAGAAGTTGTAGCTGTAGCTGTCACTTGCCTCAGACGACTAAATCAAAAGCTGTTTTTTTCATCATACTTTTCTGAACTGACTTACTCTCACTGCTGTAACTTAAAAGTGTCCTGACAGATCTGGACAGTTTAATGATTTCCTATTCTCACAACATTGTCATAAAAGTTGCAGGAACCCATTCACTGAGTAAAATGTGACTTTTCTGACCAACAACTGGAGCCAGTAGTAGAAAGATAATAAAGAGCCCTGCTGTCTCTAACATTGCTAGCTGCAGGGCCTTTATCAGGAGCTGAAAGATGGTTCATCCAGTTCAGCATTGTTCCTCTACTTTTTTAGAAAAATACGAGTACTTACAGTTAGTGTGTCATTGTGATACCACCGTTGAAGTTAAGTATGATGAGGGTATATACTTCAGATGGAATGTGTGCATCAATTAAGCTTTGTTGAGTTCAGTAAGGCAGCACGGTGGCGCAGTGGGTAGCGCTGTCACTGCACAACACGGCGGGTCCGGGTTCGAGTCCCGCTCTGTGCGGAGTTTGCATGTTCTCCCTGGGTTCGCTCCGGGTTCTCCCGTTTCCTCCCACTTCCAAAAACATGCGCTTCAGGTTGATTGGCCGGTCCCAAATTGCCCGTAGAAGTGTGTGTGTGTGTGTGCATGGTTGTCTGTCATTGTGTGTGGCTCCGCAGCGCGCTGGCGTCGTGCCCGGAGTGTCCCCCGCCTCACGCCCTATGCCAGCTGGGATAGGCTCCAGCTCCCTGTGACCCGCTGTGGCGGATAAAGCGGAAGAAAATGAATGTATGAATAAATGAGTTTAGTAAACACAATGGGCCCGTTTCACGAAGGCAAGATTAATAAACCCTGAGATAAACTTGTGGTTCTGGGTTGACTTACCCCGAACTTGGAAAACCAGGGACTTTGGTTTCACAAACGCTTTTCAGGGTTAGTTTTGTTAACCCAGACTAAGTTTACCTGCAGTTTAACAGCTGCGACAACTCTAAAAAAAGCCATCATCATGGAGCCCCGATTCGACGATTCACCATGACGGCAGACAAGAATGTTTGAGAATAGGGCCACAGCCATGGGGACATATCCTACTCGTAGCTTCAGGATGTAGTGACTTAGTATTCTTGTGTGTACAGTATGTTTTCAAAGACACTCCAAACAATCACATGGGTCACAGCAAAGAGTTGGAAATCTCAACTTTTTATTTCATGATTTGGGTACTAACTATAAAAGTAAAATACGTTGTTTTGATAAGAACATTTAGATTCAGCTTCTAACTACATGATCATTTCAGTGATCATAAACACTGATTCTCTGGAGCATGCACTGTAATTATTATTAACTGCTAAACAAAGCAGTTTCCTGAGGACAATTCACCTTCTTCTTAGAGAGAACAAAAGAGCTTCAAGCTGTTTTCATTTGGTCACAGTAGAAGTGCTGTCATAGCACCAGGGGAGGAGCTATATGAATTTTTAATAATTTAAAAAAATAATAATAACGAAGAAACAAGAGAACAAAGAACATCACTCATCAGCAGACAGACTCTCTCCCAATAGTCTGGGAGTAACTGTAGACAAGATAGGATATGAATTTTTGTTCAAATACCTTTTTCTGGGTCGGGTTACAGCATATGACAAGACCATTACCTCTAGTTAATTTTCAAGATATGAAAAAATTATAATATTTTGTCTCAAAAAAATCTGGGGATGTTTGTCCAGGTTTTGGTGCTAATGACACTCTGGAAGGTATATTTCACGAGAGCGTTCTATTCGTATATCACTCAGTCAATAAGCCAAGTATGAAGTGCACAAATTTCTTTGATTCATGTGTGTTGTCTCCTCTAATGTAGCCGCAAGAGGGCACAAGCCAGTGTCTTATTGTGCCGGTCCCAAGCCCAGATAAATACAGAGGGTTGTGTCAGGAAGGGCATCAAACGCAAAACTTTTGTCAAATCAAACATGCGAATCAAATCTATGACTTCCATATATATATATATATATATATATATATATATATATATATATATATATATATATATATATATAATGTAGCCGCAAGAGGGCACAAGCCAGTGTCTTATTGTGCCGGTCCCAAGCCCGGATAAATACAGAGGGTTGCGTCAGGAAGGGCATCCGGCGTAAAACTTTTGCCAAATCAAAGATGCGAATCAAACCTATGACTTCCATACCGGATCGGTCGAGGCCCGGGTTAACAACAACCGCCATCGGCGCTGTTGACCTACAGGGCACCGGTGGAAATTGGATTACTGTTGGTCGAAGAAGGAGAGGAGGAAAGTGCGTTCGCACGAAGAAAGAGAAGAGGAGCGCCAAGAGTATAGGACTAAGAGTAGGGACGTTGAATGTTGGAACTATGACAGGAAAAGGTAGAGAGTTGGTCGACATGATGCAGAGGAGGAAGGTAGACATACTGTGTGTCCAGGAGACCAGGTGGAAAGGTAGCAAGGCTAGAAGTTTAGGAGCAGGGTTCAAGTTGTTCTATCATGGTGTAGATGGGAAGAGAAATGGAGTAGGAGTTATCTTGAAGGAGGAGTTTGTTAGGAATGTCCTGGAGGTAAAAAGAGTGTCAGATAGAGTGATGAGTCTGAAGCTAGAAATAGAAGGTGTGATGTTCAATGTTGTTAGTGGGTATGCCCCACAGGTAGGATGTGAGCTGGAGGAGAAGGAGAAATTCTGGTTGGACTTTGATGAAGTGATGCAGAGCATACCTAGAAGTGAGAGAGTTGTCATTGGTGCAGACTTCAATGGACATGTTGGTGCAGGTAACAGAGGTGATGAGGAAGTGATGGGCAGGTTTGGTATCCAGGAGAGGAACGCAGAAGGACAGATGGTAGTTGACTTTGCAAAAAGGATGGAAATGGCTGTAGTGAATACTTTCTTCCAGAAGAGGCAGGAACATAGGGTGACCTATAAGAGTGGTGGTAGGAGCACACAGGTGGACTACATCTTGTGTAGACGATGTAACCTGAAGGAGATCAGTGACTGTAAAGTGGTGGTAGGCGAGAGTGTAGCCAAACAGCATAGGATGGTGGTGTGTAGGATGACTCTGGTGGTGAGGAAGATGAAGAGGGCAAAGGCAGAGCAGAGGACGAAATGGTGGAAGATAAAAAAGGAAGGGTATTGCATGACCTTTAGGAAGGAGTTAAAACAGGCTCTGGGTGGTCAGGAGGTGCTTCCAGATGACTGGACAACTACAGCTAATGTGATCAGGGAGACAGGTAGGAGAGTATTTGGTGTGTCATCTGGAAGGAAAGTAGATAAGGAGACTTGGTGGTGGAATGAGGAGGTACAGGAGTGTATACAAAGAAAGAGGTTAGCTAAGAAGAAGTGGGACACTGAGAGGACTGAGGAGAGTAGACAGGAGTACAGGGAGATGCAGCGTAAGGTGAAAGTAGAGGTAGCAAAGGCCAAACAAGAAGCTTATGATGACTTGTATGCTCGGTCGGACAGTAAGGAGGGAGAGACTGATCTATACAGGCTGGCAAGACAGAGAGATAGAGATGGGAAGGACGTGCAGCAGGTTAGGGTGATTAAGGATAGGGATGGAAGTCTATTGACAGGTGCCAGCAGTGTGATGGGAAGATGGAAAGAGTACTTTGAAGAGTTGATGAACGTGGAAAATGAGAGAGAACAAAGACTAGAAGAGGTGACTGTTGTGGACCAGGATGTAGCAAAGATTAGTCAGGATGAAGTGAGGAGAGCACTGAAGAGGATGAAGAGTGGAAAGGCAGTCGGTCCTGATGATATACCTGTAGAGGTTTGGAAGTGTCTAGGAGAGGTGGCAGTAGAGTTTCTGACTGGGTTGTTCAACAGGATCTTAGATAGTGAGAAGATGCCTGAGGAGTGGAGGAGAAGTGTGCTGGTGCCCATTTTTAAGAACAAAGGAGATGTGCAGAGTTGTGGCAACTACAGAGGAATAAAGCTGATGAGCCATACAATGAAGTTATGGGAAAGAGTAGTGGAAGCTAGACTAAGGGCAGAAGTGAGCATTTGTGAGCAGTAGTATGGTTTCATGCCAAAAAAGAGTACTACAGATGCAGTATTTGCTTTGAGGATGTTGATAGAGAAGTACAGAGAAGGCCAGACGGAGCTGCATTGTGTTTTTGTAGATCTGGAGAAAGCTTATGACAGGGTGCCCAGAGTGGAACTGTGGTATTGTATGAGGAAGTCTGGAGTGGCAGAGAAGTATGTTAGAGCGGTGCAGGACATGTATGAGGACTGTAAGACAGTGGTGAGGTGTGCTGTAGGTGTGACAGAGGAGTTCAAGGTGGAGGTGGGACTGCATCAGGGATCAGCTCTGAGCCCCTTCTTGTTCGCTATGGTGATGGACAGGCTGACAGATGAGGTTAGACAGGAATCTCCATGGACTATGATGTTTGCAGATGACATTGTGATCTGCAGTGAGAGTAGGGAAGAGGTGGAGGAGAAGCTAGAGAGGTGGAGGTTTGTCCTGGAAAGGAGAGGGATGAAGGTTAGCCGCAGTAAGACAGAGTACATGTGTGTGAATGAGAGGGACCAAAGTGGAAGAGTGAGGTTACAGGGAGAAGAGATCAAGAAGGTGGAGGATTTTAAGTACTTAGGGTCAACAGTCCATAGCAATGGAGAGTGGGGAAAAGAGGTGAAGAAACGTGTGCAGACAGGATGGAATGGGTGGAGAAAAGTGTCAGGTGTGATGTGTGATAGAAGAGTTTCAGCTAAAATGAAAGGAAAGGTGTACAAAACTGTGGTGAGACCAGCGATGTTGTTTGGTCTAGAGACAGTGTCACTGAGGAAAAGACAGGAGGCAGAGCTACAGGTAGCAGAGATGAAGATGCTGAGGTTCTCTCTGGGAGTGACCAGGAAGGATAGGATCAGGAATGAGTACATCAGAGGGACAGCACATGTTAGAGGTTTTGGAGATAAAGTCAGAGAGGCCAGAGTGAGATGGTTTGGACATGTCCAGAGGAGAGATAGTGAATATATTGGTAGAAGGATGCTGAGTTTGGAACTGCCAGGCAGGAGGCCTAGAGGAAGACCAAAGAGGAGGTTTATGGATGTAGTGAAAGAGGACATGAAGGTAGTTGGTGTGAGAGAAGAGGATGCAAAGGACAGGGTTAGATGGAGGCAATTGATTCGCTGTGGCGACCCCTGAAGGGAAAAGCCGAAAGGAAAAGAAGAAGAAGAAGATATATATATATATATATATATATATATATATATATATATATATGTGTGTGTGTGTGTGTGTGTGTGTGTGTGTGTGTGTGTGTGTATATATATATATATATATATATATATATATATATATATATATATATATATATATATATATATAATGACAACTCCAGAATAAACAGAGGATGGCAAAGCAGAGGAAGATTTAAAAGCTGTGGCAACATAGTGTCGCCCTAAACAAAACATCTTGTGATTGGTCAAGAACTGAAGAAAGTCCGCCAAAGGAAATCAATTGCTACAAAGCCCTTGCAGCCAATGAGTTAATGCACATGCATATAACATTTTATATATAATTTATCATAACCATCGCAATACAGGAAAACACTATCACAATGCAGCTGTCATCCATCTTCTGAATAACCCACCATCTACTGAAGAATAACTGACAGCTGACACACTCCGAGCGAAAAAGGTTCTGATGTGTGTGACTAAAGTGTTACGGCCACGCTGCAAGGATGCTGATCTGTTCCAGCCACAGAGATGATTGAGGAATCATTGTCCACCTGAGTATCCAGATTCAGAGTTGACTAGCCGCCTGTCACTGTTGATTACACATGGGTGTCAAGAAGTGTGAAAATCCAGATGTCCCATGTGGTGCTGGCTGGCTTCTGGTTGTCCTTGGTCAAAGTCAGACAAGTAGCTGTCCATTCTGATGAGATGGACAGTAATTCTTCACTCTGTATGGAAGAATATGTTGTTTGTGCTATGGACTCACACACCAAACAGAATCCGATGAAACCATAGGGGCCTGACAAGTAAGCTGAGTGATTTGGGTGAACAGTGACATCTCACATGTCTAATGTTTAGTCATTTGTCTTTGTTACACCTGCTGTTGTCAGCAGGCGCTGAAGCAGCGAGAATAATAAGTAGCCCAAAAGAGAACAAATACAACTTCATCTTGGCACAGCTTAGACAACATCTCTGTGTGCACACTTTGTATATTTTTAGAGAATTTACCTTCCATTTTTTAATGTTTTAATGCTGTGGATTTGCAGGAATACAAGGAATTTTATTCCCTGTTCATTAAGTGCATCCACTGCTGCTGGTCCCTGAGATATATTGTGTGGGAACACACAGGAAACAAGGCCTACCCACGGAGTGACACATTACTATTAAACAAAGCTTTAGAAAGAGGGACAACTTTTATGTTGATTCCTCCCAGGGCTAACAGCGACTTCCTGCAGAACTACACAGGTCAGATGGGGCTAAAGCTGGCTTTGCATCGAGATGAGTGCCTGAGGGAAGCTGGGAAACTGGGATATGTTGGCACAAATTTCATTGCTCAAATGTATGCCACATGGTGAATAAAATGCCAATATAGCAGACAATGATATTGGTTCCTCTTTTCCTATGCATGCACATATCACACAACATTGCATTCAAGGAAAGATAAAGCATTACAAAATTCCACCTGATTGGTTTGAGTGGGTCACCTCTCCAAGACATAATTAACTGATTTACATGTCGTCTATGGAAAATGGAAGCACTAAAAGAGGAACGTGACTCAGATGCTGAATATGTCACAATGTAGGCTGTCCACTTTCATCAGGGAAGTGGATCACTTATTTCTGGAGAGTCTTAAGTGTTGAACAAATCATAGCAATTAGTGAGAAAGCTTTAAAAACAGCTGTGTCCCTTGAGTAATGTTGTACCACTGTGGTTGGAACAGTGAACATAACAATAAGCAAGGGTTGCACTTGCAGTTTACATGCAAATTTCCTAGTCTCAGATCCTAGCAGACATTTGACCACACAGGCGGATTTTACTCTTCAGTCTTTTACTTCTTAACAGTTAAAGAAACTTTTTCTCTAGTGATTGTAGAAAGTAACAGAAAACCATGATTCTGTAAGGCACACTGCTGGTTAGTGTGGCCAAATGATTGTAATGTGTTAATATGTGCTTAATATTCTTCTGGATAATCAAGTGTTTCTTCATAAAATGAATAAAGCATGTATGTTTTTCATATTTGACTGTGAGGATACAGAGAAAAGGTTTATAACATCTACGACTGCATCAAGAACATTAATCTTCATGGTGTGAGATCCTGCAAACAAACATGAATGGGGTTGTTAGCCCCACAAACGTAATAACTCCCACAAACGTAATAACCCCACAAACGTAATAAAAACTTGCAGCTTTAAGTGTAATAATCCCACAAATATAATAACTTTCCCACAAACGTAATACCATCGCCTACCACAAACATAATACAGTGATACCTCTACTTACAAATGTCTCTACTTACAAAATTTTCTACAGATGAAATTTCTCAGCAGGAAAATATTGCTTCTACTTACGAAAGAAATTTTGACTTACGTAACGTAAAAACACAGTATCGGCTGATACTTGAATTTCCCACAGGTTCCTGAACGCAACATTCTCATAGCTGTTCTGCCATTCATTGGCTATTACCTATTACGTATCTTCCTGGCATCCCATTGGCTAAGAGGGATGCCACTCCACCTCTGTGTGGAGCTAGATCGGTGATTATGTAGTGTCTTCGGCATTCGGCACTCGACCCATGAGGTAGTCTGATAGTTTTACGCAAATATAACAACTTTTTGAGTACGTATTTGCTATGGACCCCAAGAAAGTGACGGAGAAAAGAGGAAAAGAAAAGACGAAGAAGAGTTTTTTTGTCCATACAAAGCAAGAGATCATAGAAAAGCATGAAAAAGGGATGCATTTGGTTGATCTCGCCAAAGAATATGGCCTTAATGCATCTACAATCGTCACGTTATTAAAACAAAAGGAAGTTTAAGGAGTTTAAGACATCGCGTGGTGGTTGGAGAAGTTTAAAAGGAGGACTAGAATTCACTGTTTTTCGGCATCGTGAGGCAAGAGCGCATGAACCAAAGAGGGCAAAAGCAACGAGGACAGCAGTTAAAAGGTAAATGACTGTCATTTTTATTCTTTACTCCATTCTTAGTTTTGCACAACTCGCATTTATTGTGTAATAATCTAATTGTAACATGTATTTGTTACATGTTTTGATGCATTTTTAATCTTTATAAAACATGTCGGAATTTTGGGGGGCTTGGAACGGATTAGGGCATTTGCATGGAAAACGCGTTTCTACTTACGTAATTTTCTACTTACGTAATTTCTTCCGGAACCAATTAATTTCATAAGTAGAAGTACTACTGTAATCGCCTACTACAAAAATAATTTTTATTACGTTTGTGGTGTTGTTACCATCCCGCAAATTTATTACATTTGTGGGATGGTAACAACACCACAAACGTAATAAAAAATTGCAGCTTTAAATGTAATAATCTCACAGATATAATAACTTTCCCACAAACGTAATACTGTCGCCTACCACAAAGGTAAAACCTAATTTCACACAAACGTGGGGTTATTACGTTTGCTGGAGTTATTACGTTTGTGGGGCTAACAGGGGTGTAGAAGTATTTAACCCCACAGTTTACGAACACTGTCCAGGGTTTCGACCAAGAAGCAGAGAACAAGAAGGTGGTTGCCAGCCTTGTTGAGATCAACAAGAAGCAGCAGTTCAACTTAAAGCACATGTGTCAAACTCAAGGTCCGGGGGTCAAATGTGATCCACTATATCATTTTACGTGGCCCACGAGAGCATAAAAGGTCAGAGTATCTAAAAATAAATATGTCAAAAGTGTGCTTTGAACAAAACTACATTTCCCACACTGCAGTAATTCATCCCATTTTAATATTAACAAAAAATTTTTGAACAAAGTTAATGTCCTTTTTTGTTATTTTTCTTTATACACTTGAATAGTTTGATCCCTGATTGATGGAGTTATGTGGGTTTTTTTCATTTCCTGACAAATTAAAAGGATTAACGTTATAACAGAGCAACAAGCAAATATATTTTCTCTGTGTAACTAATGCTTGTAACATGAATAAGTAATAAATTCAGCGATATTTAACATGAAGAAGTAGTTACATTTATTTTACATTACATTGAGTTACATTTAGTTACATTTTTCCTACAACTTAGACCAGTGGTTCTAAACCTGGGTTCGATCTCACCCTAGGGGTTCGGTGAGTCAGTCTCAGGGGTTCGGCGGAGACGGGGGTCAAGACAAAACACCCGACATGACGTTTTGTCTTGACACGATGTGTCAAAACATCCGACACAATGTGTCCGGTGTTTTTGCCGAACATACACGAATCACTGTGTACGTTTGACACATCGTCCGTGATGACACCCCCCCCTTAGCCATCACTGGCTGCAGGTGATCACGCTACATCGATTAGCCTACCTGTGCTACATGGGACTCCGCACACTCAGTAGTCGATTTATGCCTGTCGTAATGGTACGCCATCTGATTACTTTCTTAATATTTTAATTCATAGTAAATATGTGGAGCAAAAAAAGAAAGTGGTCAGACGAATATGTTCAACGTGAATTTACATGTACTGTATAACGGAACGGAACGTGATGGGAGTCAACGTTCTGCATGATTTGTAATGTCAAATTGAACAACTCTAGTCTCGCACTGGCAAAAATAAAGGAACACTTCCTTAAGCTGCATGGAAAACAAAAGAAACAGACTTTCCTGTGAAAGTGACACAAGAGTAGCACTTGCCAAGGTGAAGCCACACATATCTGAACTGGTCTCTCAGTAACAACTGAGAGATGGCAGTGGCTCAGCGGTAGAGCAGATGTCTTGAAGACAGATCGCCCAGCCATCGGTGGATCGATTCCCGCTCCCGCCAGAACATCTCCGGAGTGTGAGCTGATGGTGGGAGGTGTCAGCTCACCTCCCAGCCACTGCCGAGGCGCCCTTGTAGGGCGCCCCCATACAAGCTGCTCTATTGGGGCACACTCCAGGAAGTTGTTGCCCGTCACTCTGCCTCCCGATGTACAGCTTGATGTTGTGTGTTGTCGTGCTCCGCATCTTCGACATGGAGAAAATAGCCGGTTTTAGCTCCGTTTGTACATGTAGATACGGGTCACAGTGGTTTTGGTCCCAGGGACACACACCCCAGATAAAAAAAGTTGGGATACAGTGTCTACATGGCAACGCAGACCCAGCGTTTTCAAAAAGTTGCGTTTTCGTTCTGGATATCTGCGTTGTCGTGTGGATGGAAACCCGCTGGTTTGGTCATGTCCTCCGCCTTCCCCCTGATCACCCAACAAGAGTCATTCTTCAGTTTGACCATGAGGTTGCACGCTGGAAACGACCTTGAGGCAAGCCCCCCACCGGATGGCTCGACGTCATTGCGGGCGACCTCCGACAACAGGGAGTCGCTGTGGAGGATGCAGAACAATTGGCACAAGACCACCAGAGCTGGAAAAAACTGGCTCATCTGGTTGGCTCAACACACAGGGACGGGACACACCACCCCACCCCACCACCGCAAGAGCCCTACTGACTGACTGACATTTAGTTACATTTATAAGTTACATCTGGCCCTCTGAGGACAGCCATTATGCTGATGTGGCCCTTGGTGACAAATTAATTTGACACCCCTGACTTAGAGGAAGAGAACTTTGAGGAGCTTCTTGAGTTGCACTCAAAGGAGCTGACCAATGAAGACCTGCTGGAGTCTGAAGCTAAGCAGCATCAAAAGACACAGTGAGAGGAGACCAAAGGTAAGCCACATTCTATAAAGAAATTTATAACCAAGTTGCTTGCAGTGGCTTTTTCCAAGATCGAGAAATGGTTAACTCTTTTGGAGGATCAAAACCCAAATGTTGAGAGGTTTTCCAATCTATCCATCCATCCAATAATGGATAGATTGATGGATGGATGGATGGATGGATGGATGGATGGATGGATGGATGGATGGATGGATGGATGGATGGATGGATGGATGGATGGATGGATGGGTGGGTGGGTAGGTAGGTTGATGGATGGATGTTTTTTCCAGGAGGTCATACCATTATTGATTTCAAATTGTGGTGGAAGTCATGTTTCAAAATTAGAATATGACAAAGACCTTAATCAGACTTTGCAAAATGCAATTTTTCTCTGAAGAAGTTCATGATGGATGGTGTACTTGATAACAACATGGCACTTTAAACGAACAACAAAAAGAGAAGATCAAGTGTGACATCTCATTTGCAGATATATGCCAACAGTTGTAGGAAGTCATAGGAAAAATGTTGAAAAAGCACAGTAACAAGTCAAGTCAAAAATAATTATGCAGACAGGAAGAAATACACATTCCATCTCTTTCTGAGATAGGATAAATGCACTGAGCCAGACTACATAACTTTAAGAGTCAAAGCATTCTTAATTTACCTTTGGGGACTATGATAGTATATAATTTTTTTTTTATTTTAAAAAAGCTCTACAGTAATAATACTATGTAAGTAAACAGATCAAAGATCGAAGTAAGCACGTCTTAAATCTACACAAGACAAAAGTTCACAAGTGGAAGAGTGAGGTTACAGGGAGAAGAGATCAAGAAGGTGGAGGATTTCAAATACTTAGGGTCAACAGTCCAGAGCAATGGAGAGTGGGGAAAAGAGGTGAAGAAACGTGTACAGGCAGGATGGAATGGGTGGAGAAAAGTGTCAGGTGTGATGTGTGACAGAAGAGTTTCAGCTAAAATGAAAGGAAAGGTGTACAAAACTGTGGTGAGACCAGCGATGTTGTTCGGTCTAGAGACAGTGTCACTGAGGAAAAGACAGGAGGCAGAGCTGGAGGTAGCAGAGATGAAGATGCTGAGGTTCTCTCTGGGAGTGACCAGGAAGGATAGGATCAGGAATGAGTACATCAGAGGGACAGCACATGTTAGAGGTTTTGGAGATAAAGTCAGAGAGGCCAGAGTGAGATGGTTTGGACATGTCCAGAGGAGCGATAGTGAATATATTGGTAGAAGGATGCTGAGTTTTGAACTGCCAGGCAGGAGGCCTAGAGGAAGACCAAAGAGGAGGTTTATGGATGTAGTGAAAGAGGACATGAAGGTAGTTGGTGTGAGAGAAGAGGATGCAAAGGACAGGGTTAGATGGAGGCAATTGATTCGCTGTGGCGACCCCTGAAGGGAAAAGCCGAAAGGAAAAGAAGAAGAGATCATTTAAATCTTAAAGGATTTTGTAGTTCAATAATAAATTAATTTTGTTAATGTATTTAGTCAGTCAGCGGATTAACCTGCTTAATCCGCTGACGCGGGTCGCGGGGGAGCCGGTGCCTATCCCGGCAGTCTCAGGGTGTGAGGCGGGGGACACTCCGGGCACGACGCCAGTGTACCGCGGAGCCACACAGAGACAAACAACCACTCACACACACACACATTCACTCCTACGGTCAATTTGGGACCGGCCAATCAACCTAAAGCGCATGCTTTTGGAGGTGGGAGGAAGCCGGAGAACCCGGAGAGAACCCACGCAGACACGGGGAGAGCATGCGAACTCCGCACAGAGCGGGACTCGAACCCGGGTCCGCCGTGTTGTGAGGCGACAGCGCTACCCACTGCGCCACCATGCCGCCTTAATGTATTTATTTTTCCATTAAATTCTAAATTGCTAATACAATTTATCGGATTAGCTTTGACCTATTTTGATGTGATACCTATCACATCAAAATAGGACAGTTCTGCACCACATAATGCTATACTGAACAAACTATTACTAAATATAGTTACTCTCAATAATATTAAACCCTGGTGTGCTTTATTCAGTTTTCAAGTTGTAATATCAGTGATGGGAAAACATAAATCTTATACTCTAAAAATGTAAAACACAACCCTTCACTAAACTTCAGTCTATTTTTGATTTTTTTCTGCTGTCTGAAATCTGATTTAACCATTAGCATGCACATCCAAAATGGGATGGATAATCACCAACCAACAAATTTAGGCTGATTTAGGCAGCTGTAATGCTCTGCACCTCCTACGACATCCTGTAAAATGCAGTAAATTATTTATCTACAAGATGATCTGTGGAAGTTTCACTCACCAACTTGGTCTGCCAGAGAACCAGAAAATGTTAATGCAGCTGCGTCTTAAATGAAAAGCAGACAGGGTGGGAGAATAAACAGGTCCACACAGAAATGCAAGAGACGCATCATTTCAGAGGCATTAAGCGAGACAGGATTCAATTTCGTCTTGCCTGCTGGAGCGTGTCCCTCTCGTCTGTCACTACTGCTATTTACTAGCAGTTCCTGAGCCAAAGTATCCCAGCGTCACTTTTCCCATCAAAGCTCTCTCCTCTTCCTTTCACACATTGGACATGTTCACATGGTGTAATCAGAATACCTCACACTGATCATTGTCCTTTGAATGGCAGGTTACTCTCCATCCACCCCCACACTGCTGCCAGCGTCTGTCCATTGCAGAAAATAAATATAACACCAGTACTGAATGTCCATGTGAAACCAAGGGCAAAAAACATGGATAAAAGTGCTACCATAATTGAGAGCCAACTTCTAAGTGCATCGGTGATCAGCAGGTCCGCCAGTCAGTTGGTTAAGAATAGTTTTGTCTTTTCAGGAAAGGACAAGCAAGAATACTGAGATTTGCTTTATAATTTCATATTTGAATGTTTTTCCTTGATTTCATTGAATACAAGCAATCTCATTTTGCAACACTGAACTCTGCTACCACCATTACAAATAGTCACGACACATTTATTGTTACACAGAATGTCAAAATAATCAGTTGTGTGTAGCTCCAGTCTCAGCTAGTCTCTTCTCAGGTTCAGCACGCTTCTGTAATATATGGAATAGTGAGCAACCCATATAAAAGCTGTTATAATTAGCTCTCTTCCTTCTTACTCTTCACTATCACCTGAAACACTTCCTGTCTCTCTCATTTTTCTCAATCTATAATTTTAGTAAATGCTGTTTTCTCTATCGCTGGATTAGTAAAAAATTGCAGAAAATTGAAGTTTTGCAATTTTTGAAGATAAAATTACAAATCTTTTTTGAGATTACTTTAGCTGCTGCTGTAGGTCTTGCTTTGTCTCCATGGCGCTGAGTCTTTTGTCAACCTCCTGATTTATAGCACACAAACTGTCACCTTGTCTTTCCTGCAGTTTTTGTGATGAAGGTCAATCAGTGCTCTGATGTGTCATCGTCTATCAGTGGTTGACCTCAAATACCTCAGTTTTTCTACTGCCTTCTGCAAGAAGACAAGGCTTTATTTCACACTGACCTTTTTTATGATGAGCGAAAAATATAAAATATATACAAATGGTCAATGAGTAAACTAACAACACTGGACTTCAGACTCCAATGAAGAGGATGAGCATGAGGACTAGTTTCCCTGACATATTTTTGAAATGTTAAAATACTTAGCTAGAATGAAACAGAAATATAATTAATAAATTAAAGAACTTTATTTATTTTGTAAACAGCTGTTGCAGATACCGCATTCATCAAGTGAACAGATTATCTTCACAAACAGGAAGGACTCACTGACACAGATTAAACAAATTAGTGAACAAAATTTAAGTAAGTCCATCCATCCATCATCTACCGCTTATCCGGGCCCGGGTCGTGGGGCAACAGTCTCAGCAGGGATGCCCATACTTCCCTCTCCCCAGACACCTCCACCAGCTCTTCCTGGGGAAGCCCGAGGCGTTCCCAGGCCAGCCGAGAGACATAGTCCCTCCAGCGTGTCCTAGGTCTTCCTCGAGGTCTCCTCCCGGTAGGACATGTCCGGAACACCTCCGCAGGGAGGCGTCCAGGAGGCATCCGGAACAGATGGCCGAGCCACCTCAGCTGGCTCCGCTCAAGGCGGAGCAGGGCTCGAAATTAACTGCTTATCTTGGTAGCACTGGTGCTCCCAAATTTAGAAGTTAGTAGCACTAGCAAAGACTTTAGGAGCACCTACCCAAAAGCAAGGCAGTGACAGAGTGATAGAGACTGCTCCGTCCATCTCCGTTCCGCGCCCAGCCACTCGACAGAGGAAACTCATTTCAGCCGCTTGTATCCGGGATCTTGTTCTTTCGGTCATGACCGAAAGCTCAAGACCATAGGTGAGAGTAGGAACGTAGATTGACCGGTGAATCGAGAGCTTCATCTTGCGACTCAGTTCCTTCTTCACCACAACAGCTACTGCATCAGTGCAGAAGATGCACCGATCCGTCTGCAAATCTCATGTTCCATCCTTCCCTCACTCGTGAACAAGACCCCAAGATACTTAAACTCCTCCACTTGGGAAAAAGACTCTCCACCGACCTGAAGAGGGCACACCACCCTTTTCCGGTCGAGAACCATGGCCTCGGACTTGGAGGTGCTGATCCTCATCCCACTCGTGTCACACTCAGCTGCAAACCGTCCTAGTGCACGCTGAAGGTCCTGGTTTGATGAGGCCAACAGGACAACATTGTCTACAAAAAGCAGAGATGAAATCCTTTGTTCCCCAAACCGCACTCCCTCCGGACCCTGGCTGCACCTAGAAATTCTGTCCATGAAGATTATGAACAGAACCAGTGATAGAGGGCAGCCCTGCCATAGTCCAACACAATACTGGAACAGGTCTGACTTACTGCTGGCAACGCGAACCAATCTCTGGCTTTGGTCATACAGGGACCGGACAGCCCTCAGCAAAGGGCCCCGGACCCCATACTCCCGAAGCACTCCCCACAAGATACCACGGGGGACACGATCGAATGCTTTCTCCAGATCCACAAAGCACATGAGGACTGGTTGGGCAAACTCCCATGAACCCTCGAGCACTCGATGGAGGGTATAGAGTTGGTCCAGTGTTCCACGACTGGGACGAAAACCGTATTGTTCCTCCTAAATCCGCGGTTCGACTATTGGTCTAATCCTCCTCTCCAGTACTCTGGAATAGACTTTCCCCGGGAGGCTGAGGAGTGTGATCCCCCTATAGTTGGAACACACCCTTCGGTCTCCCTTTTTGAAAAGAGAGACCACCGTCCCGGTCTGCCAATCCAGAGGTACTGTCCCCGACTGCCATGCGATGTTACAGAGATATGTCAACCATGACAGTCCCTGCACATCCAGAGACTTGAGGTACTCAGGGCGAGTCTCATCCACCCCTGGTGCTTTGCCATCAAGGAGTTTGGCAACCACCTCGGTGACTTCAGCTTGGGTGATGGACGAGTCCACCTCTGAGACCTCAACCTCTGCTTCCTCTGTGTAAGACATGGCAGTGGGATTGAGGAAATCTTTCAAGTATTTTCCACCGCCCGACAATATCCCCAGTCGAGGTCAGCAGCTCTCTGCCTCTACTGTAAACGATGTCGGCTGTGCACCGCTTTCCCCTCCTGAATGGTTTGCGAGAATTTCTTCGAGGCTGACTGATAGTCTTCCTCCATGGCCTCCCCAAACTCTTCCCAGACCCGAGTTTTTGCCTCTGCGACTACTCGAGCTGCAGTACACCTGGCCTGCCTGTACCTGTAAGCTGCCTCCAGAGTCCCACAATTCAACCAGATTTGATAGGACTCCTCCTTCAGCTTGACGGCATACCTTACTTCCGGTGTCCGCCACCAGGTCCGGGGGTTACTGCCGCGACAGGCACCAGAGACCTTGCGACCACAGCTACGAGCAGCCGCTTCGACAATGGAGGTGGAGAACATGGTCCACTCTGACTCAATGTCCCCAGCCTCCTGCGGGATCTAGGAGAAGCTCTCCCGGAGGTGGGAGTTGAAGACCTCACTGACAGAGGGTTCCGCCAGATGTTCCCAACAGACTCTCAAAATACTTTTGGGCCTGCCGAGTCTGTCCGGTCCCCTGCTCTGCCAGCAGATCCAACTCACCACCAGGTGGTGATCGGTTGACAACTCTGGCCCTCTCTTCACCCGAGTGTCCAACACACGCGTTTGGAGGTCTGATGATATGACAACTAAGTCTATTATTGACCTCCAGCCTAGGGTGTCCTGGTGCCATGTGCACTTATGGACATCCCTGTGGTTGAATAAGGTGTTTGTTATGGACAAACTGTGACTAGCACAGAAATCCAATAACAAAACACCACTCGTGTTCAGATCGGGGAGGCTGTTCATCCCAATCACCGCTTTCCAGGTCTCACTGTCATTGCCCACATGAGCGTTGAAGTCCCCAAAGAAAACAATGGAGTCCCCAGTCAGAGCACTATTCAGTACCCCTCCCAGGGACTCCAAGAAAACCGGGTATTCCGCACTGCCATTTGGCCCGTAGGCCGAAACGACAGTGAGACACCTGTCCCCAACCCGAAGGCGCAGGGACGCGACCCTCTTGTTTACCGGGGTGAAGTCCAATGTATGACGGCTGAGCTGTGGGGCCACATGCAAGCCCTCATCAGCCCGCCGCTTCTCACCTTGGACAACACCGGAAAATTGGAGAGTCCAGCCCTTCTCAAGGATTTGGGTTCCAGAGCCCAAGCTGTGGGCGAAGGTGAGCCCGACTATATCTAGTCGGTACCTCTCAACCTCCCTCACAAGCTCTGGCTCCTTTCCCCCCCAGTGAGGTGACATTCCATGTCCCTAGAGCTAGATTCTTTGTCTGGGGATTGGTTCGTCGAGCCCCATGCTGACGACTGCTACCCAATCCACACTGCACATCCCCTGTGGTTTCCTCGGCGGGTGGTGAGTCCACCGGAGGTTGGGCCCATGTCGTCCTTTCGGGCTAAGCCCGGCTGGGCCCTGTGGGCAGAGGCCCGGCCTAGCTCGCATACGAGCCCCAACCCCGGGCCTGGCTCCAGGGTGGGGCCTTGGTTGCGCCATACCGGGCAACGTCACGGTCCTTGATTTTTTACTCATCATAGGGGTTTTTGTGCTTTAAGTGTCTTTTAAATAGTAGAGATCAAATTTTGACAACTTTTGACAACAAAGGTCTAAGTACTTTCATTCAATTTTATGTTATTACATCTTATCTTAAATAAAGAAAGTTTTATTTCACATCCCCAAATTGTCACATTGGATGTAGCATTTGGAATTTCCATGTTACACTGGAAATTATAACTGTATTACAGACATACCCATAACATCTTTGGACAGCTACTGCAGAATGGCACTCTCTTTTTGCATCACCCATGCTTTTGGTTAAAAACTGCAGCATCAAGCTTCAAATAGTATAATTCAACAAATCGTTCATGTTGTGTTGATCTAATTGTATATTATCATTTCACATTAGCACCTGTTTAATTTTACATTACACTGATTTTAATGTTATGTGCCTCAATAAATGCAGAAGTATTATAGATTGAAATAATGACCGGACTTTTGGCAGGCAGAGATAAGTGCATGTAATGGTGAAGGTCAGTGGTTTGACCGGTTTAGAAAATGCTCTTGTGCCTGGAGAGCTGACAGAGGCAGTGGATGGGAAGCATTTGAACTAATTTCCAGAGAGAACAACTGTTCCCAAAGTGCTAGGACATTCAGCTGATGGCTGACATCACCTGATAAAAGACTGCACAAATTTTCAACTGTCCTAGCAGCGCTGAAAAACAGAAGCCACAGAAATATATTGTTATATTGTTCAATGGGTGCACTTTTTTTCTCAAGTGCAAATAAAATAGAATGTTTTGTCAAAAGATAACAACATTTTTGATTGACCAGATTGGCTATGTAGCCGAAGCAGAATGCTATTATAACAGGATTGTTACGAACAGCATTCAAGACTACATTTACAAGCTTTATTTAAATTTTCTGATTAAGACTTAGTACAAAAGCTTCCTTATGATGATTGTTAATCTACCTATTAATGAAGAAAATAAGATTACCGGTAATCAAACTGTAAAATATGTGGAAATTGTAATATAAAAATAGATATAACAGGGCGGCACGGTGGCGCAGTGGATAGCGTTGTCACCGTATAACAAGGCGGGTCAGGCATGTTCTCCCTGTGTCTGCGTGGGTTATCTCCGGGTTCTCCAGCTTCCTTCCACCTCTAAATACATGCACTTCAGGTTAATTGGCTATTCCAAATTGCCCGTAGGAGTGAGTGCGTGTGTTAGTATGTCTCCATGTGGCTCCGCGGTGCATTGGTGTTGCGCCCAGAGTTTGCCTTGCCTCATGCCCTTTGCCAGCTGGGATAGGCTCCAGCTCCCTGACCCGCGCAAGCGGATGAAGAGGGTAGGAAGATGGATGGATGGATGGATGGATGGATGGATGGATGGATGGATGGATGGATGGATATAACAAAATAATAGATAAGGTAAAGGTCCCATATTATACTTTTTTTAATTAATGTCATTCTGTATTTGAAATGTCTTGCCCCGAACTGATTTGTGGTCCTCAATATCTTTGATTGAAGATTGTGCTAATGTATTTCGATCAGGACTCCTCTTTTGAAGCAGCTGGTCATATACAGTATGTTAATGGTATATGACCCCCCCCCCACCCCCCCAGTTGTGGTTAATATTTTCCACATGCCACTGTCCACTCACTGTCAGCAGCAGTCCAGAGGTTTTAAACTTTCAGTAACTTTGTTTCTATGTATTTCCCTCTTATTTTTCTCATGTTTTTTCCTGTCAATTTTTCTAATCATGAAGCTACTTTCTCAATCAGCCGAACTTGGCTCATGACTCCTCTGTGTAAAAACTAGATTGGCTAATCAAACTGAGACCGTCTGGTAAACATCGCGGAGGATGTATGGAGAGAGTGTTTGCCACAGAGTGTTTGCAAATGGTAAAGAAAACAGTGGAGAGCACATAATATGCATCCTCAGAGTGAAGAGCTCTGGGAGGGTGACACAGTTCAACAAGATCTTCAATATAAGACGGAACCTCATAGTGAAGAACTTTAAACGTGATCATGAGGATCTCGAATTTTATTCTAGATTAGATCGGGATGATAAACAGGAGCCGGAATCTGCCATACACCTATTGCGGTCCATAGTACGGCCGAGGGCAGGCTGGGTCTCGTGCCAAATTCTACTGCCTCTCCAGGGGTGGTCCTGAACAGAAGGCACTACAGCATCAGCTTCATAAGTGATCCTCGAGCAGACCACGGAATTGTGTGCGTAATCCAGGTGAGTGTCCTAGGACCCCAGATGATTAGAGATGGAGATTGATTGGAGAAAGGTATTCTCCAAATCCTGTTTTTTTTTGCTCTGTTTGGCCATTGGATTACAAATGATACCCAGAAGAAAGACTGACCGATGCTCCAAAAGCCTGACGAAACACCTTCCACAGCTGTAATGAGAACCTTTGTCCAACACTATGTTCAGCAGAGCAGAATGAAAGATTCACAGACGAAGAAAAGGAACAAGCACCTGAGAGACGACCAGGTAAAAAAACATAAGAAGTGGCGGAACGACTGGTCTTATACGGAGAAGTTGATGAAGAATGCAACTCAGTTTTATCTCATCAGCTGCTTGCCTGAAATGCACCCCACCTTCTTGTCACACACCCAAAACACCTGCAGGAAAGGAAACAAGAAAGGGGAGGGCAAACAGAACACAAAACACAAATTAATACAGGATCTTAACACAAGAAACATAAAGCTGCTGACTATCTCCATTGTAGTCCCATTGTTGAGAAGAAAGTAATGTGCTTTGTCTTGTCTACAATCAACTCCTTGGGTTTCATGACATTCAGAATGAGGTCCTTGTCCTTGCAAAAAAAAAAAAAAGGATCCAATCAGAGAGAATGTTGAGCCCAAGGTCTCTGAACTTGGTGATGGGTTCCAGGGTTGCAATGGTGCTGAACTGTCAATTGACAGCATTCTCACACATATATATCAGAATTGATTTTACACTATATTGGTTTCATTTCATCATCTTGAAGTGTATCAAGGTGAAATAAAGCAAAAATAACAGAGACAGCTTCTGTTTCCACAGCACTTAATATTATGTTGTATGCTGATGTTTAAGGGTAAAGGGCAATGGTTATTGCTAAATTGACCATGGCACCTTTAACATTTGAATCACCACCTATAGCGCTTTACAGTGCAAGCCAGCATTCAGCCTTTCACACAAGCATGCATACCTTTGTGGCAGTGATGCACACTGCCACCTTTTTATAGGAAGTAATACACATATGCCACATCAATACAGAAGCCACTGGGAGAAAAACGGGATTCTTTATATTGCAGACAGCAGGGACTGTAGATCTATTGATAGGTAGACCACAGGGAAGTTCACATTTGAACTATAACATTATGATGGTGAAGAAATTTTCTTCACCATATTTTGGAGACTGAACAAGGCCCAGGCATGAGATGCTACGCTCACTTTCCACCACAAGCAACCCCACATGTTTAAAATCGCTGCTCCATCTCTATATAGCCAGATTATAAGCCGTGATATGTTAAATTAAAACCAGAACAAATCAAGTAGAAGTCCTTTAGTGTTCCATTGAATATTAATTAAAGTAATTAACTGAGGTAAATTGCAATTTAGAATGTAATTGGTGGTGAGATGACATTTGAAGTTCATACAGAACTGAAACGCAGTCACCCCTAACCATATGCTAATGAAATTTTCCCAATCTTTAGCCTCACTTTTGAATGAATTGGCTTTTACTGTCCAATTAGTTTTGACCAAACAACCTCTGGCTCAATCATGCAAGTGTATCTGGATGGAATTTGTTGAAAAATGGAAGGGCGTGTATGTTGGGAAGCTGTGTGAGACACACTATACACTAAGTTCAATGAGCTTTATAAGCACTGAGTGGCAGACACTGGTGGGAGTAAGTTAAATGAGGTGAAAAAGCAGCACATGGAGCTACATAGAAACAGGAACTGAAGGCTCCCTACCACAGGTAAGCTTTGTACTAATCACTGATTGTATTTTGCAACATTATTGTAGTGCCAAGCAATATTTGCCTTTATGTGCTCCAAACTAAGGATTTGAGCGAAAGAAGGGTCGACAGTTATTTCATTTAAAAATATTCACACAGAGGGATTTTTTTCACAAGTAAATGGGTGGGAAACAAACAAGATACCCGTGTGACTGACAGAATAATTGATGGCTAAGTGTAGATTTATGATAACGTAAGTGCAACCAAACAAATGTCATTATAGTAAAGAGACTTGACCTGAAAAACATGACAAATGACAATGTATATTCTCAAATCTGATTGTGAAGAATGAGCACAAGCATGGAAATTGACTATACATCACAATACATTCCTCTAAACTCCTGAAGTTCAGTGACCTGACTTATACATTGGTGCCTTATCAGTGCAATAATGTGACCCACTGCTGTAGCTATAAAGGTCACACTTGCAACACACAATGGCATCTTGTAAGACTTATTTGATGCCTGGAGCACACACTTTGTGTCCAAGACAGAGCAGTCAGGTACTGTGGCTCTGATGTGCTGGATGAAATTGGATAAGTGAAAGATTTGCTATTTGAAAACAGGACAGCAGCAGTTCATAATGAGCTCTAAAATATATTCTTTTCTTAAATATATTGTTTTCTAGTATTCTTAACTCTACGTTAGCCATGTAATCTATTTGAATCTATCATATGGCCTTGGATATGTGATTTCACTAAAAAAGTAATATACTGTAATATAATGTTTGTTTGCTCTCCGTGTCTGTGTGGGTTCTCTCCGGGTTCTCTGGATTCCTCCCACCTCCAAAAACATGCGCTTCAGGTTAATTGGCAAGTCCCAAATTGCCTGTAGGTGTGAGTGTGCGCGATTGTGGAGCTCCGCGGTACACTAGGGTTGAGCCCAGAGTATTTCATGCCCCCAGTCAGCTGGGATAGGCTTCAGCAATCCGCGACCCAGGACGATCTAAACTAGGGTTTAGAAAATGAATGAATTTAATGTAATGTGTCTAATTTTGAAATCATCAAATAAGATTCATGGGTACTGTCAAGGTTCTCTGGCTCCTCCCATCTCCAAAAACATGCAGCATAGGAGAACTGGTCTCATCAAATTGTTCGTAGGTGTGAGTGTAAGCTTGTGGTTATTTGTCTGTCATATGGCCCCACGATGAGCTGGAGTCTTATCAGTGGTGTACCCCATCTTGTGACCGTAGCTGGCTGACAATGATTGCAATCATCTATTCAACAAAAAAATGGATGGATGGATAAATACAGCAGCATAAACAACACTGCTGTTTGCCTGTTTATTAAATGTATTAATACTGATGAACAAAAGATAGCATTTTCACATTACGTAATGCATTTCTTCTTTTATACCTTCTTTAACTGTCTTTGGGAGATGCAAAATGCAAACCTGAAAGCACAATAACATAAAACTCCTAACATGAGGAAAAAATTCTTGTTTATCTGAAGGTACAAAAATATAAAGTCAGAGTTATAAAAGCAACAACAATGAAGTGAAACTCCTGCTGGAGGTGGGATAATGATGGAGTACCGATGAATCACCATCATTTTTAGACATATTAATTAATCTTTTTGAGGCGAATATTGACACACTGTCCCGTCAGTGTTTTCATACATGTGGCATCTGTATTCAAATATACATTACTATGATGTATCCCGCCATATAGATCAGCAAAATCTCTCAGTTATGCCAGCAAGTCTAAGGGTAGCAATCTGGCTATTGGTCAGTGGTGTCATCACTTTCCTCTAAATGTAGTAAAATGAAATAAATGCTCAATTGAACATACCCTTTATTATCATCTACAGATGATAACATGCCAGTGTACGTAACTAACATGGTGAAAATTTTTTTAAATGCTAACACTGTCCTTGTGATATTCATCCTCTTCTCTCAGTACTCCTTGCCAATGAGGTGGTGCCTTGCTTAAGCTACTAGCATCAATGGACAAACTTATTCTCGTTGAAAGAACAGTGTATGTCTGCTGCAATGTCACAGAAAAAGGAGCAAACCCATATCACAATTACAAAAGCTCAAGTCAATCCTCAGCTCGTGGAAAGCAGTTAATCCTCTTACAAAATCCATACAATGATGGTTTTCAAAATCCTGGCCAAAGTCTTGAATTTTTTAGTTGAACTTTAGTTGCATGTGAATTAACCACCAGAGTCCAAGATACATGTATTTGAAAATAGAAGTTCATATTTATTTCAGAAGTTCAGAATACCAAGTAATCAGTCCAAACAGGCAAACAAATCCAACGAGAGGCAGACAACAGTCAGAGTCCAGGGATCAGGCAGAATCAGTACAATGTAGAGGTAAGATCTTGTACCCGAACCTGAGTTCGGGCCTGACCCAGCCTGAAATTTGGGCCGGGTCAGGCTCAGAAAGTCAACAATTACTTTCAGGTCGAGTTGGGTCGGGCTTTAACACCGTCGGGCTCGAGTCAGGTCGGGCTGGATTTTTTTTGGACTCGGGTTCGGGCTTAAGATCCATAGCTGATTCAGAAATTAACCAGTAATGTTAGAATATCTTGATTTCAGTACAGTGGTGCAGTGGGTAGTGCTGTCGCTGAACAGCAAGGTGGTTCCGGGTTTGTCCCGGTCCCGCTCTGTTCAGGGTTTGCATGTTCTCCCTGTGTCTGTGTGGGTTCTCTCCGGGTTCTCCGGCTTCCTCCCACCTCCAAAAACATGCGGTTCAGGTGAATTGGCCGTTCCAAATTGCTCATATGTGTGATTGTGAGCGTGCATGGTTGTCTGTCTCTGCGTGGCTCCATGGCGTCGTGGCTGGAGTTTCACGACACCACTGGCGTCGTGGCTGGAGTTTCCACCACCTCATGCCCTAAGCCAGCTGAGATAGGCTCCAGCTCTCTGTGACCTGCGATGGCGGATAAAGCGGTGTTGGAAAATGGATGATTTACTCCATCCTCCGTTTGTTAATGTTCTTGTAAAAGAAGGGAAAGATTGAACAGTAAGAAAAAGTCAAAGACAACAGAGTTTACAATTTCACATCCACACAAATATATTCATCTTATGTCTGCTTGCCCTCAGGTTCTTAAAAAACTGTTTTGTTTTGTTAATTTGGTTTAGTGATCATGCAATGAATTTGAATTTTTTTATGTATCATTTTATCTAAGGTTTATTATCTTTACATAAATACACTATATAAATTAAAACAAAAGGCACCATAGTCATGTCTGTGCAATTTCCTGATCAGATGTAACTGTCAGATATCATCATATATGGTTTAAAATAATATTTTTACACATACTGAAAGCAGGAATCACATGGTTGAGATTTCAAACATGATTGCTGGTCGTTTCTGTATAATATCCTGACATTGGACATAAGTATTGAATCTTTCACAGATAAGACAGCTGAGGTTTTTTTCCATGACATGTTTGTTTCTCATAATCTGTCAACAGTCTCTTGGTTGGTACGAGTTCCACATTCTAAAAGCATGTCAGAATGTTGGTGTTGTATAATGCTTTCAGCATTGCAAATCTGTGACTCTAAGACAGTGGTTCTTAACCTGGGTTCGATCTAACCCTAGGGGTTTGGTGAGTCAGTCTCATGGGTTCGGCAGAGATGGGGGTCAAGACAAAACACCCGACATGACGTTTTGTCTTGACACGATGTGACACGAACATACACGAATCACTGTGTACGTTTGACACATCGTGTCAGTCCGTAATGACACGCCCCCCTTAGTCATCACTGGCTGCAGGTGATTATGCTACATCGATTAGCCTACCTGTGCTACGTGGGATTTTGCGCACTCAGTAGTCAATTTATGCCTGTCGTGATGGTACGTCATCTGATTCATAGTAAATATGTGGAGCAAAAAAAGAAAGTGGTTGGACGAATATCTTCAACGTGAATTTACATGTACTGTATAACGGAACGTGATGGGAGTCAGCGTTCTACATGATTTACAATGTCAAATTGAGCAACTCTAGTCTCGCACTGGCAAAAATAAAGGAACACTTCCTTAAGCAGCATGGAAAACAAAAGAAACAGACTTTGCTGTAGAAAATCCAGTAATTTTTCAAAACAAAACATCCTTCAGAATCAGATAATAAATAAAACAAAAATAATGTAAGTTATGTATTCTTTCTGTGTGGCCCAGTACAGAAAGAATACATACATTTTTCTTTTTTTTTAAAATTTTAATGAACTATATTGTCCCTCATCGCACAGGCCCGTAACACACACACACACACATACACACACACACACACACACACACACACACACACACACACACACACACACACACACACACACACACACACACACACACACACACACACAAGGGGCCTGTAGGCATGCAAGTGATGGGGAGGCAGAGCGGTGGGCAGTGACTTCTAGGTGTGCCCCAAATGAGCAGCTTGTAAGGGGGGTAGTGCCTTGCTTAAGGACACCTCGGCAGTGGTCAGGAGGTGAACTGACACCTCTCACTGCCCGCTCACTCTCCAAATGTTTCGGCCCACTTAGATCTTGTGCCAGCCACTTTTGGTCCCCAGTCCAAGACTTAGTGGACAGAGCTACTGCAGCCCCAATTGACCCACAATCCAGTACTGGTTTGTGGCCCGGGGGTTGGGGACCACTGATGTAGAGCCATCTGGACTCCTACATCCATACCATAATCAACCAAATATTATATACATTTTTTTTTTTTTATTTATTTTATTTATTCAGTTTATTTTTCTTCTTTCCAGACATGTTATTACAACATATCTCACTTTCAACAGTGTTGAAACATCATCAACAACATCCGAAAAGAAAAAAAAAGGGTTAACGGGTAGAAGCCATCGGCTTGTAAGATTCCCGTCCCCTAAATCATCACCAAAGCATCTCTCTCATTAGAATATGTAATCAACAAACTTAGACATTAAAAGTCTTCAACCAGCTCATACATTGAATTTTGACAGATGTTCATTCCCTTATCCACTTCCAGATATTAGCCTTTTACCCTAGAGTATAACCATGTTTACATTCTTCCTAGGAGCACAAGGTTTGTTAACATCATGGATAGTCTAAACTAGACATTGACCTTGTCAGTGTTCTCCACATGGTCTCATATTAACCTCTTTCAGCAGAGAGTGTTTATACAAGAATTAACCAGCTTGTTGCAGACACTTTAACAGCTACTCATGGTATTATATTGTCAAAAGATATCAACATGCTCTTTAAAGTCTCAAAGTTAATGTTATCCCATGTTATCACAAATACATGTTTTTTTTTGTTTTGTTTTTTGTTCATTAGTCCATGTTTCTGACATCAATGATGTTGATTTTTTCGACTGTTCCTTGAAGTACTTGACGTGTCCAAAATTGTAGAGCTCCCACTATTGAAGTGACTTCTGTTGTACTGATCTTTGGTAGAGTAACAATTCTTGTCCGTCTTTATTGCTCATATTTCACCAACTCCTCTGCACTCCTGATCACCAATGTTTTCATCTGGTCTGGAGAAAGCCCCTTTGTTTTGATGAAGATCCTGCAGTTGTTTGTCCAGGTGTTGTCGATCAACCCATTCTTCTTCAGTTGTCGAGCTTTTTTGGCGATATCAGCATTCTTTTTAGTGAGATTCTCATTAATGTAGACATTTTTTCCTTTTAGTTTGAAGCCTAGTTTCAGAAGAGCAATCTTGTGTTTACGATTGTTGAATTATATCAGCACTGCAGGTGGTCTCCTACCTCCAGATGGTAATGGGTAACATGTCTCAATCTGGTCCGGATCTATAGTTATCTCCAGGTCCCTCAGTTGAGAACTCACTTGTTGCTCCAGAGATTCAATGTCAGCACTAGCCATAGCATTTCTGTAATTCCTCAGCTTGATTTTGATTCCAGTGATGATCACACCCTTTACACGAATGCTTTGTTCCAAATCATCCATTCTTTGTTGTCCCTGTTCCAAGACAACAATTCTTCGGTCTTTTTCATCCATGTCTTTCTGAATTTTCTTCATTTTGTCCCTTATTTCTTCCAAGGCGTCTGGCACCAGTTTTAGCTTTTCTTCCAACTTTTTATCAAAGTCACTCCCTAACTTAACAAATTTGCTCTTTAACTCACTCTTTAATTCTTTCATAGAGACCATCTGGTTTTTAGTATCCTCCGATTTTCCTTTTGGTTTCGTCATTTTGCAGAGAATAAGTGAGAGTCAGTCTGGGTATGAGTTAGAGAGATAGAGACAAGAGACAGAAGAAAAACAAATATTCTGCAAACATAAAACACAATTCTGTGCTACTTCAAATGATAATGTACATGTGACTATATTATTTCATCTTTCATTATTTTGGGTTCTATTTTTTCTATAATTATGGCATGGTAATGTTTTAAATAGTTGAGGTTCTGAAAGCTGTATTTAGCTGCTAAAATCTACTGAATGCTTTTTAAATAGCACACCCAAAAGCATCATACGCATCTTTATTAAGCTCAAATTGGAACAAATAGCAATTATCTACTTTTACTCACAAATACCTCTAATTGAGGTGTGACAGGTGTGACTGCACAGCATGGCTTGTTATTCTGGCTGGCTCAGGTTTGGTGATCCAGGACTGTGCACAGTAACTCATTGAGGTGTTTTTTTAAAGTTAAAAATCTTTTCATTGTTTGCTAAGATTTAACTTTGGCTGTTGTGTACTGAGACAACAATAAGAACAGGGAATTCTGAGCCGTAACTGCAGCATATAACCTCATATTTCATAATAGCAGTGTTATGTTATGTTTTATACATGCTTGTTCTGGACGACACCTCAGTAATATACAAGTTAGAAATGAGGGGAGAAATGTCTTTCTTTATCACTTTGATGAGTTTATTGCCACTGGGATGGTCCACACAAGAACTTTATAGCAAAATGGACCATTCAGACCCTCTGTTCTGTGGTGAAACCTGTCTGAGATGAATGATGGACATTATTCACGGTCCCTCAGAGACAGTCTGAGCTGATTACTTTTAAGGTGGGAATCATTGACCTCCTTTTGACTTCCAGTGACACCACAGACAGCCTCGTGTGAGCCAAGGGTCAAATTGGATCAGTTTAAGTTCAATGCTGTTGTGGAGTCTTAGACAGGTCTTCTGAGTAATTAGGTGAGAGAGGAAGCTGTCTGCCCCAGACCATTAACCTAAAATGCTGAATGCCTCTAGATTCCATTTTTTACTTTTAATCTGCCTTGTAGGGACAATAAGGAAGATTTTCACTGCTCTGGAGCACAAAATGTTCCAAATATATCTGGAGGGAGTTGATAGAGTTGCTGATAAATGCCAATGACTCCATTATTACCTCAAATGATGCTGATCTGTCAGGCATTAAAAAGGTAGACCTGTACTTGTATGTCTGTCTTTTAAGCAAAATGTTTTACCATGGGACAATACATGGTGCCTCCCTCCATTTACACACTCGCAAATAATTTCTTGTTAATTCCCATGCGACAGAAGAATGTATAACCAGATATGTCTGTTTGCTTGAGTTGATTAAGTTGATATGGTAATTTATGCATTAGCTCATTAGAGTTGATGAGACAGGACCTTGCATTACACAATGCAACATAACAACCAGATCTTCACCTTGCTGTTTTGTTTTGGTTTTTTTTGTTGTTGTTTTGGTTGTTTGTTATTTTCTTGTCTTTTGGTCAGCACATGGTCTTTGTAGTGTCAAACAAATCATTTTTGTGCCCAAGAAACATGCTTAACCTTTTGGGTTTTCCTTAATTATTATTATTTAATACGGTGAGATTGCACTAATTTTCATACGATGATATTTCACATAGGAATACCTATTGTAAGTGGGTTTATTTATAGGAAATGTGACTTTGTAGCTACACTGGAGGTGTGACTGTATAAGTGGCAAAACTGGTTTGTTTGTTTGTTTGTCCACATTTTCATGATGTACTTTAATGTGCACTTGTATGATTTATTTCAATGACTATTGGTACAGCACAGTTTAATATGTAAGAAATCAAATTGATTACCATAAGAGTCATACACCTCTCCAAGGAACCATCACCTTATCGTGTTAGAGAGGTTTGTGTGCACTAAGTATCCTGGGAGCTATATTATCGGGACTCCTGGTATGGTCACCCAAGGCAAACAGGTCTCAGGTGAAGGGCCAAACAAAGAATGATTCAGAAGACCTTATGAAAGAACACAAAGGGAAACAAGTGACCCTACCTGGAGGAAGCCCAGGGCCCACGTCTGAAGCCAGCAGCACCTGGTGGCTGGGTCTGCCACGGGGCTCAGCCCGAAAAGGCAAGGTTGATTTTGTCCACTCCTGTGCGCCACCACCCACAGGGCAGATCGATAGGGTCGGATGCGTTCCCATATGGGTGGCAATGACGACAGGGGCATGTTGTCCCTGGGGACTCTTGAAGCAGCTGCAGGGTACCGACAGGCCAAAAGGACTGCAGCCTCGGCTGTGATGGAGGCAAGAAGGAGGTTGTGGGAGGAGTTCAGAGGGGCCATGGAGAAGGACTTTCGGACAGTTGTTCTGGGGGACTGTCCGACACCTAAGGAGGGGAAAACAGGGGACCATCCAAGCTGTATACAGCAAGGATGGGACACTTTTGACCTCGACTGAGGAGGTTGTCGGTCGATGGAAGGAACACTTTGAGGAACTCCTGAATCTAACTACCCCAACTGACCCATCCTCTGTTGCAGAGGCAGAACTGGAGGATGATGTTTTTTTTATGTTCATTTATTTGACATGGACATAACAATCACATTGCTCATTGCACAGTTGCACAACTAGTAGATGTGTCAGTTTACAGTGTGTTAGCACGAATGCTAATTTTCACCACTTGTCCATGGGAGACTTTTCTAAAAAACAAGAGAATACAAATAGAAAAACAGTATCACTATAGTTAAAAAGAAATACCCAATCAAGTATAAAAGATAAAATACATTCTGTTAATATTTAGAGCAACGGTTCAGTACATTACATAACCTTCAGTACAAAAGTAAACATAATTTAGTAACCAGTCAAAGGCTATACATGTGAGTACTGTTGATTTGATTTCAACCATAGTTTGAGCCCTCTGTAGGACACATTGCCGTCTGTCTCTAGTTTTAGAACCGTGGGCAAAGAGTTCCATAGGTTTGCTCCCTTTACTGAGAAGTCAGATTGTCCGAATGAGTTGTTACACCTACACCTGGGAACAATACAGTTGCCACTTGCTGAGGCTCGTGTGGTTGCTCTACCAGAGCTCGGGAGTCTATTAATCAGTCCAGAGAACAGAGGTGAAACACGACCATGCAAACACTTAAAAGCCAAGTTGATAGTAGAAAAGAATACAAAATTTTCAAACGTGATAATGTTGTGTTTTTTTAGGATACCACAAAGGTGCTATCTCATCGGTTTTTGATCCGTGATTTTTATAGCCTGTTTGTATAATGATGTTATTGGTTTTGAGACAGTTTGAGAGGATTGTGACTATGTTGTAATACTGTATGATAGATGTGAGAAAATCATGGGATGCATGTACAGTAGTGCAGTTTTGGCTTATAGGTCCCTTCTAATATGACGGAAACAATTTAGATTTGGTTTAACCTTCTTGTATATATGCTTTACCTGTTTTTCAAATTTTGGGTTCATATCCAAGATTATACCTAAATATTTTACTTCACTCATTTCAGCAAGAGTTTCATTTTTGATACGAACCTCAAAGGTATCTGCAGCAGGCTTGTTGCAGATACCTTTGTACATTTAAAGTTTTTTGTACATTTAAAGTTAGTTGTGACGACTCTAGCCAGTTTGAGATATTCTCTAATTCCTGTGTCAGCTGCACAGCTGCCACTCTGGCTGTTTTAGCAGATGCATAGATGACAGTGTCATCAGCATACATCTGGCAGCTAACGCCTGGACAGGTACTCAGAAGATTGTTTATGTACATAATCAACAGCAGCGGTCCAAGTACCAACCCTTGGGGCACTCCCATGTTGTTAGGGAGCAGCATTGATTTCTCCCCATTGATCCTGACACACTGCTGTTTCCCTCCAGGATATGACAGATACCACTGTAGAGCTTCTGCTGACATTTCAAAGTGTTTTAACTAGGGATGAGCGAGTACACCACTATCTGTATCTGTATCTGTTCAACCAACTAGATTATCTGTATCCGTATCTGTATTCGGAATGGGTGGGGCTTAAACCGGAAGTGGGTGTGGTTTGACCGGAAATGGGTGGGGCTTAAATCACCACATTGTTTTAAGTCTAAAATTGATATGTATTGATCACAAGTTGCTGTATTTTTGCTTATTTTAAAACTATTTACAGAACAGTCTCAAAATTGAAATTCAAATAAATGTTTTTGATCACAAAAGTAAGAGAACTATTTCCAGAACAAGTTTTTTTTGGAACTGAGTCAGAACATGAATATTCTTAAGTCTATTAATGAATATTTACCGAAGAGCCTCAGAATTGAGATTCAACACTTTTGATCACAATAGTAAAGGAACAATATATAGAACGAGTAAACACAAAGTGCATTAATGAAGTGCATGCAATAAAAAAGTAATTAACTACAAAGTATGCATGAACAAGAATTGTCATACTCAACAAAACTTTTAATTTTTTTTTCTTCTTTTTCATTTAAATTTTTTTCTAGTACTTTTTTTTTCAATTATTTATTTTTAGTACCTAATGCTATTGCCATTTTTTTTCACATAAAGTTAAACAATATTGATTATGGTGTGTGTGTGTGTGTGTGTGGTGTGTGTGTGTGTGTGTGTGTGTGTGTGTGTGTGTGTGTGTGTGTGTGTGCACGCGCTATGTCTCAGTTAAAATATTAAGTATAGACATTGTTAATTTGAACAGTTTAGAACAGGTAAAAAAAAAAAGACTTTAACCACCGAGGCGGTGGTTAAATGCACACGTACGTGCAACAAAAAAACAACAAGAAAGTTCACCACATAACCAAACACCAAAATAGTGGCAAGCTGAAGAAAATCTAAGAAGGACGTGAGCAACAGCGAAGCCACGAACAGAGAGATCAGTAACTGCGTGTACCGGAGACAGAGAGTGGGACAGGGAAGCTCCGCTCTAACTGCAGTGAGTAGGGAGGGGCGGAAACTATGTGTGACTGGCCAATCACAGAGCGTGAAAACAGTCCAGCTGATTTTCCTTCTGTCCGATCACGAGTATTAACGGGCTTTATTCGTATTCGTACTCGTACTCGTACTCGTCAAAATGCATTATCCCTACCGGATACTCGTATGAAACGAGTATCCGGCTCAACCCTAGTTTTAACTTTGACAATAAGACTCCATGATGGACAGTGTGAAAGACCTTTTTGAGGTCCAAGAACGCCGACCCCACAACATGTCCCCTCACCAGTAGTCCTTTGAACCTGTCAAGTAAGTAGCAGTTGGCTGTTTCTGTAGAGTGCTTAGGTCTGAATCCAAACTGCTGTGGGTGCAGTAGTTGTCTAGACTCAAGATGCTCAGTGAGTTGTGTAGCAACAATCTTTTCTTTTCCTGTTGTTTTCTTTAGAAACAACAGGAAGAATGGCAACAGGTCTGTAATTACTAGCTAAGTCCTTGTCCCCTGATTTGTGGATCGTGGCAATTATTGCCGTTTTCCAGCTCTCTAGGAATCTATTTGTTTTTATAGATAAATTAACTAAGTAAGTGATAGGCTCCAGTAAGCGGGTCTGATTTTTTTTATTAGTTCAGCATATAAACTATGGATATCCTTTGACATATTTATGATGCATTTTTTTACTGCATCACTGGATACCACTTTGATTTGAAAATCATCTGGATGGGCATTGTCACTCTCCTCACATGGTGACTCAATGGTTTTGAAGTTAGTGGACAGTTCCTCTACTGAATTAATAAAGAAATTATTGAAAGCATCAGCCATAGCCACATTATTATCAACAAGGCTACTTTCAGACCTTTCATTTTAACGTGTTTATGCTTATTTGAGTCGGCTACACGGTTGATATGCTGCCAGACCTTAGCTGTTGCCATTAGCCTCTCCAATAAGCTTGTGGAAGTAGTTACTCCTGGCCATAGCTCAGACAGCACCTCTGAAGAGAAGGTGATCAGTGCTGTTTTTTGTTTTTAGGGACTTTTTAAGGGCAAGATCTAGCTTTTTTGCAAGCTGGAGGATATCATGATTAAACCAGGGGAGAGAATATTTCTTTGCCCTGCTTTTCCATGTCTTGGTGTAATTCTTTATTAAGTTGCCCAGGATTGAGGTGAAATTATTCACACTGTTATTTAGATCCTGCTCTCTAGTCACCCAATCCCAGTTTATTTCCATTAAATTTTGTTCAAAGTTAGCTAAGTTTTCCCTAGGGATTCCTGATGTTAAGGTTCGACTTTCCGTTTTACAGTGATGCATCAGACGTTTTCCTGTTTTCTTACTATCAAAGTCATGTTGTGATCTGAAAGCCCAGTGGTAAGATTATAATTTTTTATTATTCTCCCTGGCCTGTTTGTGAAAATCAGGTCTATAAGAGTTTCACTCGTCCTAGTGATGCGGTTGGGTTTATCTATCAACTGTTTCTATTTATACTTCTCCATTACGGATTTCAGTTTGGATTTGACCTTTTTGTCGGCCCAGCTCATATTGTAGTCCCCCACCTCAGATTGAGGTGGAACAATGTGGATTCCATCTTGGTCGTGGAAAAACGGACCAGCTCTCTACTCTCGCAGGGATCCTAATCCAGTCTGCATGTGTTTTGTGGACTTGGAGAAGGCATCCGATCGGGCCCCCAGGGATATACTATGGGAGGTACTACAGGTGTATGGGGTGAGGTGGCCTCTCCTCAGGGCAATCCAATCCCTGTACGCCCAAAGTGAGAGCTGAATTCGGGTTCTTGGTAGTAAGTCGGACTTGTTCCAAGTGGTTGTTGGCTGTAGTCATGGTGAGGAGGGTTTACAGTTTGGTGGGCTGAGGATTGCATTGCTGCTTTTTGCAGATGATGTGGTTCTATTTGCATCATTGGCCTGTGACCTGCAGCACTCACTGGTCCAGTTTGCAATCAAATGTGATGTGGCAGGGATGAGGATCAACACCTCCAAATCTGAGGCCATGGTTCTTAGCAGGAAGCCGGTGGACTGCCTTCTCTGAGTGGGGAATGAGTTCCTTCCAAAAGTAAAGGAGTTTAAGTATCTTGGGGTCCTGTTCACGAGTGAGGGAACAATGGAACGTGAGATTGGGGCAGCAGGAGCGGTATTGCAGTCACTTTACCACACTGTTGCCACAAAGAGGGAGCTAAGCCGAGAGGCAAAGCTCTCCATCTACCATTCAATCTTCGTTCCTACCCTCACCTATGGTCATGAACGATGAGTCATGACCAAAAGAATGAGATCACGGATACAAGCGGCAGAAATGGGCTTTCTCAGGTGGATAGCTGGTGTCTCCTTTGGAGATAGGGTGAGAAACACTGCTATTTGTGAGGGGCTCAGACTAGAGTCGTTGCTCCTTTGCGTGGAAAGGAGTCAGCTGAGGAGGTTTTGGCATCTGGTGCAGATGCCTCCTGGCTCCTCCCTAGGGAGGTGTTGCTGGCACGTCCAGCTGGGACTAGACCTCGAGGCAGACCCAAGACCAGGTGGAGAGATTATATCTCAACACTGGCCTGGGAAAGCATGGTGGAATGAAATGTCTGAAGATCCATTATAATTTTTATCTTTACCTTCAGAAAAAGAAACAGCAGCCATAATATGTAAGAACTTTTTAGAGTGTGGGAGCATAGAAATACTGTGAGTGCTTCATGCTAGATCACATGATTGAATCTTTGATTGGTGTTATCATCATTAATGATACTCTCCTTCTGAGAATACAGTGCAGACTCTTCAGAGCAGGTGAGCGTTGTCATTGTCATTTGTGTGACCCCCATGTTACAGACACCAAGTAACATCTTGGTGTTTGGCAATCTGCTAAGCTTAAATGGGACATGATGTCCTGAAAGCTACTCATAGCAAGTATCCAAGAAAGTGTACAGAGAAGCCCCTGTACAGATACTTCTGAGATTTATGTATCATCTGTGTGGGTTTGCCGCAGGATGCAAATGAATAAATTCTGTACTGAGGGAATATTTTCCTGCGGTGGACTGTAGGAAATATTTTACATTAAGGTTTTTTTATTCAAGTTCCACTCATTGAAGATAATATGTTCTCACTGCTTTTCAATTCTTTTGAAAACGCATCATTTATAAAGTGGATTTGCATGAAAAGATGAACATATATAGACTAATTTGAAGTGATTCTGTGTATTTTGTGTTCTGAGCCAGACATCTCAACACACTTTCCCTAAAGAGGTTGAAACAGTACAGATAAAGTTACCTTTTACCTTTATGCAAATACAAGGACATTAACAAGAAGTTTCATAAGATGTTTTAGTTCTCCATTATGGAGGTGTCCTTCTGCTGCACTGAGTGAGATTTGCTAACAGTCTGAATGCTCGTTTTTGTTTTAGGCTAATGTTTTTTTCTGAAAATATTGGACCCTAAAAGGAAAAACTTTTCTTTGCAACAGCTATAGAATCATAGTGTGTCCCTGAGCCTTACAGACAGTCTGTGTTTTGCTCAAGGACACTTCAACAGAGCTGGTGCTTGTTTTTATAAATGACAGCTTGTCTTCCCTCATTTTCTTATGGTATTCATCTGAAAATTTGTCATGAGTAGATTTGGTAATGCATGATGGTCGGATATGTAAAGCAAGTTATTCAAGTAAAGACACATAAGAAAGACAGATCATGAAAGAAACAGTAAGTGTGATAAAAAGCAGTGGCATTTTTCTCTTCCTCATTAAATGGCCAGTTTGTCCACTCCTAATTATATCATTTCTTTTCAAAAGTCTCAGACCCTAACATTCGATTCTCTTCGAGAAGTTGTCTTATACGTATTAGAATAAGTAGTTTGAGCAGATCTCAATTTTTAGCCATTTAGGTGTTGCCTCCTTGATACGTTAATGAATGATAGTGAAGAGATTGCGATTACCATAAAAATAGATGAAAACAGGAAAGCAGGCACAAAAACAGGCATTTCAAAATGTTTTTCAGGATAAATAAAATCCATAACATTAAGTAACATAATCAGAAATGTAAAATAATGTTTAGAAGTGAGCGCAAATAAAGTGTGTGTGTGTGTGTGTGTGTGTGTGTGTGTGTGTGTGTGTGTGTGTGTGTGTGTGTGTGTATGTGTGTGTGTGGGGATGTGTGTACGTGTTTGTCTGTGTGTATAGGTGTGTGTGTGTGTGTGTGTGTGTGTGTGTGTGTGTGTGTGTGTGTGTGTGTGTGTGTAAATTGAAACAATTATGTAGCTCATGTGAATGAATACTGTATAATAATCTTGTTAATGCTGATCCTCTAATTAATTGAAGATAGAATTAATCAATAACTGAGAAATAGATTTTTGATCGGTTTAACATCGGTAATCATGTTATCATATAGTGCTGCAAATGGTACAAAAAAATTGTGAAATTTAAATAATCTCCTTTTTCTACTGCTTCATTCTCTCGGGTGTATGTGTGTTGTTGCATTAGATGTAGCCCTATATCCCTCTTCCTGAGCCACACTTCCTAGGTTCTCCTGCATCTATGGTTTGACAATTGGTCAGCGGCTTTTTACAAGTAACCTACAAAAAAGTTTCCCTTGAAAGATTTGCAGTGCACTACCCTGATAATTGGAGCACACTCTTATGTCTCCCTTTTAGAGAATGGAGTAATGGGAGAGGTTATCTGCCTGAAACTCCATGCAAGAAACCATGCAGCCAAGAAATCCCAACAATGTCAAGAGCCTTCAGAATCTAAAACAGATTGATGTTGGCACTTTCACTTTATTAGTGACCTCCGCAAAGGATAAAGGCGAGGCTTCTGCTCAAACTTCAGACTCCACAACAGTGATGTGTTGTTCATATTCAAGAGGTCCTCAAAGTAGTCTTCTCACCACTCAGTTATATACCAAGCACCTCTTATTTGCAAACTTAGCCGGGGCCTTATAATCCCAGACGATGAGTTCAGTTCCTCTCCAAGAGGGAGAATGTTTATTCCACATCTGTGTTACGTGTGTGACGTCACCTCGAATGGAAGAGGTCACATTCCATGTCCCTAAAAACCAGTCTGTGTCCCCAGGCGTCAACATCCACAGGTCTCCTTGTCTGCCACTAGGTTAAGAAAGCACCTGACCTTAATTCCAAATATGCAAGTGTTGGTCACACAGAGTGGTGGGAACATCTAGCTCTTATTGGCTGTGCTTAGTACAACCATACAGATCAACACCTGGCTGCCAGAGATTCACCACTGACCTCCCCTCACATGTCCAAATCCACAGGAGACTTCACACACCTTGACTGAATGTTCTTTTCATAATGAATAAAAAGACAGAATTTGGGAAAACTCTGACTTCATTGCAATTAATCAATTAATCAATTATTAATTTGCAGTTCCTAATGACTAAATACAGCTTTATAGCAGGATTCAGCTCATTGTTTAGCTGTCTGATTCACAACTTCTCTTCTAGTCATTTCTCACCTCTGTTACAGAATGATTTTACCCTGCTAATGTCTATGTTGAGAGATAATGCGCAATTCTATGAGTGTATGTATGAACGTACGTACCTGCTTGCCTGCCTGCCTGTTTGCCTGCCTGCCTGCTTGCCTGCCTGCCTACGTATCTAGATATCCATTGCGTTTCTTTCTGAAATAAGTAAAATAATTGGGAAACATCAAGTAAATTCCTTACTAATTTACAGTAAATCAAATGATATTTGGAGCTGTGCAATAATGCCAGTGTTCACCAGGAGGCATTTCATTTCAGACAGGGCTTGGTTCATTTGATCCTAATTGGGTCACACAATAGTGGAAAACTAAAGTTCATCAGATTTATGAGAATTACTCAAAAGGAGGTGAAAATCATATGGATAAATAGAACATCATATTTGAATCTTTTTTATAGTCAATTTGGGGAAATTTTCTGCAAGTCAAGCACCGAGTCCTTGGAAAAAAGCAAATAATGGTAAATTATCTTTGAAAG
This sequence comes from Antennarius maculatus, assembly GCA_013358685.1. Taxonomy (NCBI): domain Eukaryota; kingdom Metazoa; phylum Chordata; class Actinopteri; order Lophiiformes; family Antennariidae; genus Antennarius; species Antennarius maculatus. The sequence goes on along the minus strand of CM023613.1, from coordinate 13,099,587 downwards.
AGCAGCATATCTCATTATCAGACAACAATTTCCTGCTTCCTCTGTTCATTCAATGATCCATCAGGCATTTTTAAAAAATCTGAAGGTACAGTTAGTTTATTATTTTGAGGTTAGTTATTTTTCTACTTTATTAAGTCCTGAAATCATCTCTACAATGTTTATGTGACATCAATTGTGTTTCATTATCTGTTCTAAGGGTTGCTGATGGATTCCCTTTTATTGAGAAGGAAAACCTGGATAGTATTTGTGTAGCTAACTGCTTATATTCTCTTCATTTATGTCTTAAACTGAGGTGAAAAGAGACATCGTTCCATTGAGTCACTTCTATCCAGAGTTGGTCGACTGGCAAATATGCCGCTTAAATTCATTAGACATTGGTTCATAAACAGAGTAATTATTAGGAGTCCTGTGCCTTCATCAGGTTAGCATAAGAACCAATTAGAGTGAACAATTGAATGTTAACTGGCTCATTAGATGGTGGGAAACAAAGCAAATGTCACATTTCCATAGAAGTCCTGCTGCGTTATGTAGAGGAGAGTTATCAGGCCACTTTACAGAAGTCAAGACAGGCCATTCAGACAATTTATTAAGTTCACCATCACCACATCAGCAAGCACCAGTTGTTATAAAAGTGAGAAGAAATCAATGGTTAAATGTTTTATGTCCTCTTTTGAAGTAGCCGGATTATAAGTAGTAGATATTGGTTTCTGTAAAATGACAATTCTATTTTGCATATATGTATTAGATTAAAACTATCCATCCGTCCGTCCGTCCATCCATCCATCCATCCATCCAACCATCCATCCATCTTCAACTGGTTATCCAGAGCTGGGTCGCGGAGGCAACAATCTAAGCAGGGATGCCCATACTTCCCTCTCCACGGACACCTCATCTAGCTCTTCCGGGGGATCCCGAGGCATTCCCAGGCCAGCTGAGAGACATTGTGTCTCCAGCATGTCCCAAGTCTTCCCGAGGTCCCCACCCAGTAGGACATGCCCACACACCTTCCCAGGGAGGCATCCGGGAGGCATCAGAAATAGTTACCTGACTCACCTCAGCTGGCTAAGCTTGATATGGAGGAGTACAGGAGCAGCTGCACTATGAGTTCCTCGCTGGTGACTGAGCTCCTCACCCTATCTTTAGAGGTGTGCCCAACCACTCTACAGAGAACTCACTTCAACCACTAGTTTCCAATATCGTGTCCTTTTGGTCCTCACCCAAAGCTCATGACCATAGGTGAGAGTAGATTGAGAAATTAATCTTTCAACTCCTTCTTCACCATGACAGACCTGTAAAATGACTGCATCACCACAGCCACTACACGAGTCCATTTGTCAACCTCAGGTTCTGTCCTTGCCTCACTCGTGAACAAGACCCCAATATACATGAACTCCTCAACTTGTGTCAAAGACTCCCTACCAACCTGGAGAGGGCAGACTAACTTTTTTTGGACGAGGACTATGGCCTCAGATTTGGGGGTGCTAATCCTCAACACAAACTGCCCCAGTGCACATTGAAAGTCCAGGTTTGATGAGGCCAACAGGACAGCATCATCCGCAAAAAGCTGAGATGAAATCCTTTGGTCCCCAAACTGGACTCTGTCCGGCCCCTGGCTGCACCTAGAAATTCTGTCCATAAAGATTATGAATAGAAGTGATTATAGAGGGCACCCCTGCAGAAGTTTAACATGCACCTGAAACAGGTCTGAGTGACCCATACTTACTCAGATCTGAGTGTGGGTCACAGCACTCCCCAGAAGATACCACAAGGAAAGTGGTTGAATGCCTTCTCCATATCCACAAAACACATTTGGACTGGTTGGGCAAACTCCCACAAACCCTTGAGCACTACTGTAGATGGAGTGTAGACCTGGCCCAGTTTTCCGCGACCTAGACGAAAAGTGCATTGTTTCTCTTGGATCCAAGATTATTCTAATCCTCCGATCCAGTACCCTTGAATGAACTTTCCGCGGGATGCTGAGGAGTGTGATCCTCCTGTAGTTGGAACACACCCTACATTCTCCATTCTTGAAAAGAGTGACCATCACCCCAGTCTGCAAATCCCGAGATACTGTACCTGACTGCCACGTGATTTTACAGAGACTAGCCAACCAAGAAAATCCCTGCAACCGAGGAGTTTGGCAACCACTTCAGCTTGGGAGAAGTCTTGGCAACCACCTCTGAGACCTCAGCCTCTGCTTCCTCCATGGAAGACATGGTAGTGAGATTGAGGAGATCCTCAAAGTTTCCTCTCACTGCCCAACAATATCCTCAGTCTAGGTTGGCAGCTCCCCACTATCACTGTAAGCACTGTTGGTGGTGCAACACTTTCCACCTTCTGAGGCATGGTTTGCCAAAATTTCTTTGAGGCTGTTCGATACTCCTTCTCCGTGGCCTCCCTGAACTCCTCCCAGACCCAGAATTTTGTCCATAGCCGCCCCGTGACGCGGTACGCCTGGCCTGCCTGTACCTGTCAGCTGATTTTGGAGTCCCACAATTCGACAAGCCTTGATAAGACTCCCTCTTCAGCTTGACGGCATCCATTACTTCCAGCGTCCACCAAGGACATATATACTGTATGTATACATAAGCAGTTAATAATGCTCTGAATGAAGTCAAAACACAAAACAGAAAGTAATGGAAGACAAAAGGTCTGATAGGTATAACAAAATTTTGGTGTATATGAGGAATATGAAGAGTCGCTGCATTTCCATTTAGAGTGTTGACCAAGATGAATAATGGAGATGGCTGTAGCTACAATTCACCATGAAAATACTTTTTCTAAAAGAAAAAAAGAAGCGAAAAAAAGAGAACTGAAAGAAACAATAAAAACAATTGTTTACATTACGAGACAAACATCTGGACCCATTCAAACAGCTGGTTTTCTTCTACTAGTCACAAATAAGAAAATTGTCTAAGTGCAAGCTAGATATTCAATTGTTATTCTCATCCATCAGACTAAATCCCCATGACTCTCCTGAATGTGTTTTCCTATTGGCAAATGTGGCAGTGTTTTGGTAATAAATCATGAGCAAAAGCTGCGGCCTCCAACACAGCTGACATGATTCTTAACAATTGGATTTCTCTTGTGCATATGCTATTGTGGCAGCAGCACCATGAAGAAAAACAGTCCAACCACCACTATGGCTCTGGGCAGTCCAGCACAGATGCAGCATCAACTGATTCTATGTGAAATATGAAGTAATTATCATGTTTTATGTCATTTTTTAAAATTTTATTGTCATGAGGTTAAGAAAAGGTCAATATGAGCACATTATTAAAAATCTTTAAATACTATTAAAACAGTATAGTGGCCTTAGTATTTGGTGCGCTGATAAAACAAATCCACAACAATGAACCCATGGTTTATTCAAGGTATCTGCTAATGATGGATGGATAGGTTTCTTTATCCCACAGCCAAAATGTAAAGCTATGGAAATTAAACCGTGAAACTAGAGTAGGCACATATTGCATAAATTCAAGACTTATCTCTCTTTTAAAATACAGCAAATACAATTCTGAGCATAACAATAGGGCATGCTCGTAAGGTTAAACATTTACAGCTGTGCCCCCTCCCTGCACTATTTCCATTTCTGTCCTGAAAATGGTGACAAATGCTCAGTGAGAGGAGCTAAACAGAAAAAAAATGCAGATTAGTCACCAGAAATTGGATTTGTACTTACCAGAGAAGCATCCTGAAAACATGTGAGCCTCACACAGCTGTAGATGATAAGACAGTGAAGGGGAAAAGAACAGAGTGGGAGTGGAGGTGGGTGTGAATAAACACTCCTGTAACATCTTACCTCCAAATTATTTGGGGGGTAAGATGTTCCTATTACAGTCAGAAGTCGCAAATATAACGGCTTTACAAGTGCAGGATACCAATAATGTTAAGTTGGCTTTTGTGCTTGGCTACTTAAATGCTGATTTTTATTTAGTTACAACCATCAACTTTTTAAAAAATATACAAATTGAAAGGGGTTTGTGTTTCTGGAGGTTGTCCAGTCATGAAAACCCAAAAATTGTTACTTGTGATTTAGGCAATTGGCTTTTTCATGCTTACGTCTTGGCCACCAAGGCCTATAAAATCCTTGCATCAGTAAAGCACTTGTGTGGGCAGAAATCCAGAGCAAAAGAGCATCAGAGCATGCCAATATAATGAGTCTAGTAATCAAAGGATCCAGTCAAGCAGGCTATGAGGCCATTACCAACCATTATAGTTGTGTCTCTCAAAGAGAAACACAAACTTTACAATCCTCTTTTGGATGTCAACAGGATAAGACTGATCCTAGACATTATAGCAAAGGTCAAGACAGTACTGAATGGCAGTAGTGCTACTGTAAATGATGTGTTATAGTGTATAGAATTTATAGTTTTCAACAGTCAACATTCAGTAACATCAAGCAGAAAATCAAAATTTCTAAAGAGACCAATCAATCAAAAAAGCTATGAATAGAGATGAAATGTCCAGTTTAATTAAAAATATAGGATTTCCATTTTGATTTTTCTTCTTTTGTGCTCATAAAATAAAAACAGACTAAAGGTATTGTAAGATATTTGCAAGATTCAGTAATTTAACTAGTTTAAACTCATTTCTAAACTCATTGACACAAGAAAGTGGACAAGAGTTCTCTACCCGAGATCTGAATGAACAACAATAAGGCCTGGGTAACTCTTGTGGTATTTCAGGATTGGTTTTACAACCAGAAGTTGTCTTGTTGCGAGAATGGCCTCCCCTTCAAGATTCTCTTGTTTTGACAATGCTCCTGGGAATCCATGACATCTGGATGATTTCCACGCTCATGTTAAGGTGGTGTATCTCGCTCTGAATACCACCTCTCTGATTCAGCCAATGGACCAACGTGTTTCCATGTTCAAGAGGTTATACACCCACCAAACTACAGACAAGCAATGAAAATGGTCAAGGAGGATACGGAGAAAATTCTACGTGACTCCTGGAAGGGTTATAACACCTACGACTGCATCAAGAACGTTTATTCTTCATGGAATGAGGTCAAACAAATGAACATGAATGGGGTGTGGAAGTATCTGACTTCACAAATTGTGAGGTTTTCGACCAAGAAAAGGACAAGAAGGTGGCTGCCAGCTTTGTTGACAACAGCAAGAAACTGCAGCTTAATGTAGAGGAAGGGGATTTTGAGGAGTTCTTGGGTTGCACTCAGAGTACCTGACCAGTGAAGACTTGCTGGAATTGGAAGCTGATCAGCATCAACAGATTCAGTGAGAGGAGACCAAAGATGAGCCACTTCCAATTTGAAACCAAGTTGCTTGCAGTGGCTTTTTTTAAGATCAAGGAAAAGTTAACATTTTTGGAGGGTCAAGACCCAAATATTGAGATGTTTTCCAAGGTGTCAACAGTCATTCACAATGCTCTACAGTGCAATCCGCTCATCTATGATTTGAAGAAGAGGAAGACCATTCAGACATCCTTTGAACCACATCTTCAAACCTAGGTCTTCGACGCAGCTATTCTTTGGTCGTTACCATGATGTCACCCGGTTTGGTGCAACCTGGGCCCCAACCTTGATCCAGGCCCAGGGTTGGGGCTTGTATGGGAGTGCCTTGTGGCCAGGCCTCTGCCAACGGGGCCCAGCTGGGCTCACCCCGAAAGGACGACGTGGACCCAACCTCTGGTGGACTCACCGCCTTCCGAGGAAACCAGGACGGGTGCAGTGTGTATTGGATGGCAGTCGTCAGCATGGGACTCAACGACCCAATTCTCAGACAAAGAGTCTAGCTCTAGATACATGGAATGTCACCTCCCTGGGGGGAAAGGAGTCAGAGCGTGTGAGGGAGGTTGAAGTTACAAGTTTTTACAAGCAGCTTTACAATCTGCACATGGACGATATCCCTCTGACCTTTGTGCACTGCGAGCAGTACGACCCTCACATCGGATAATGAACAACTCCCCCCAAAACCCTTTTAACAGGGGAAAAAATGGAAGGGAGAAACCTCAGGAAGACTGCAGAGGAGGGACCCCTCTTCCAGGAGTGGACAGATGAAGCAATAGATATCGCATGTACAGATTAACAACACAATAATAATAACAATGACAATAACATTAACATTAACAATAATAAATGTATGACAAAGGCACGCTGATCTATCCAGTAGAGCAAGTCACCACCAGCCGATGAAGCACACAGAGGTCACCGATTGCAGAGGATCCACCACTCTGAGGACAGACCAAACAGTGCCTAAGTCATTGATCTCAAAAAAGTTGTGGTGTAAGATTACTCTGCCAAAACCCAAAAACCACAACAGAACCAAATGAGACAAAACCAGCACTCCCCTAGTGGATGGTAAAACAGAACCATTGTGCAGCTTGTGATATCGCCAGCCACGGAAGCGGACAGAGGTAGCCGATTGCCAATGATCCACCACACAAAGGCCTGAGAGAGAGAACAGGAGAAGGAGGGAGAGAGATAGAGAGAGCAGGGGCGAGAGTGGTGCTAGAGGGACCAGAATAGCAGAGGATTAATGGGAGGCAGGGGCCTAACTAAGAAATCCTATGGCTCGTCGGCAGAACTAGGCTAAACCTAAACATTGAGACTGCCACTCCCAATATTACTTATATGTTAGGTAGAACAGATGAGTCTAAATTTAAAGACATCTACGGATTTTCTAATACCTAGAGGGAGATTATTCCACAAGAAAGGGGCACGATAGGAGAAGGTACCGACCAGATATAGTTGGGTTCACCTCCCCTCACAGCTTGGGCTCTGGAACCCAAACCCTTTAGAGAGGCTGTACTCCCCATTTTTTTGGTGTTGCCCAAGGTGAGAGGCAGCGGGCAGGTGTGGGCTTGCTTATAGCCCCACAGCTCAGCCGTCATATGTTGGACTTCACCCTGGTGAACAAGAATGCCGCGCCCCTACGCCTTCGGGGTGGGGACAGGTGTGTCACTGTTGTATTCTGCACTGTCAAACAGCAGTGCAGAATACCTTTTTGGAGTCCCTGGGAGGGGTACTGATAAGTGCTCCAACCGAGGACTTCATTGTTCTTCTTGGGGACGTCAACGCTCACATGGGCAATGACAGTGAGACCTGGAAAGAGGTGATTGGGATGAAGTGGTGCTCTGTTATTGTACTTCTGTGCTAGTCATATTTTGTCCATAACGAACACCTTATTCAACCAGAGGGATGTCCATAAGTGCACATGGCACCAGGACACCCTAAGCCGAAGGTTCATGATCGACTTTGTTGTCGTATCATCAGACCTCCAACCGCGGGTGTTGGACATTCGGGTGAAGAGAGAGGCAGAGCTGTCAACAGATCATCACCTGGTGTTGAACTGGATCTGCTGGCAGAGCAGGGAGTCAGACCGACTCAGCAGGCCTCCTCCCGAGTCTGTTGGGAATGCCTGGCAGAACCCTGTCAATGAGGTCTTCAACTCCCACTCCCAGAGAGCTTCTCTCAGATCCCGCAGGAGGTTGGGGAAGTTGAGTCAGAGTGGACCATGCTCTCCACCTCCATTGTTGGAGTGGCTGCTTGGAGCTGTGGTTGCAAGGTCTCTGGTGCTGCGGTGGTAACCCCCGAACCCAGTGGTGGTCACCGGAATTAAGGAATGCTGTCAAGCTGGAGAAGGGAGTCCTATCAAATATTATTGAATTGTGCCTCTGGAGGCAGCTGACAGGTACAGGCAGGTCAGACGTACTGCAACTCGAATAGTCGCGAAGGCAAAAACTTAGGTCTGGAAGGACTTCAGGGAGGCCATGGAGGATGGAGGACTATTGAATAACCTCGAAAAAATTCTGGCACACCTTTCGGTGCCTCAAGAGGGGAAAGCAATGCACAACACTGTGTACAGTAGAAGCAGAGAGCTGCTGACCTCAACTGAGGATATTGTTGGGTGATGGCATACTTCGATGATCTCCTCAATCCCGCTACCATGTCTTACACAGAGGAAGCAGAGGCTGAGGTCTCAGAGGTGGACTCGTCCATCTCTCAAGCTGAGGTCAACGAGGTGGCCACCAAACTCCTTGGTGGCAAAGCACCTGGGGTGGATGAGATTCACCCTGAGTACCTCAAGTCTCTGGATGTGCAGGGACTGTCATGGTTGACACGTCTCTGTAACATAGCACGGTAGTGGGGGACAGTACCTTTGGATTGGCAGACTGGGACGGTGGTCCGTCTTTTCAAAAAGGGGGACCGTAGGGTGTATTCCAACTAAAAGGGGATCACAATCCTCAGCCTCCCGGGGAAACTCTATTCCAGGGTACTGGAAAAGAGAATTAGACCTATAGTTGAACCATGGATTCGGGAGGAACAATGTGGTTTTCGTCCCGGTCACGGAACACTGGACCAGCTCTACACTCTCCATAGAGTGCTCGAGGGTTCATGGGAGTTTGCCCAACCAGTCCACATGTGTTTTGTGGATTTGGAGAAGGCATTCGATTGTGTCCCTCGTGGTAACTTGTGGGGAGTACTTCGGGAGTATGGGGTCCAGGGCAATTTGATGAGGGCTGACCAGTCCCTGTAAGACTGAAACCATACCTTGGTTCACATTGCCGGCAGTAAGTCAGACCTGTTCCAGGTGCATGTCGGACTTTGGCAGAGATGCCCTCTATCACCAGTTCTGTTCATAATCTTTATGGACAGAATTTCTATCCGCAGTCAGGACCCAGGAGTCCATTTCGGGGACCAAAAAGATTTCATCCCTGCTTTTTGCAGATGATGTTGTCTTGTTGGCCTCATTATACTTAGACCTTCAGTGTGTACTGGGATGATTTGCAACTGATTGTGATGCGAGTGCGATCAGGATCAGCACTTCTAAATCCGAGGTCATGGTTCTCGACCAGAAAAGGGTGGTGTGCCCTCTTCAGGTCAGTGGAGAGTCTTTGCCCCAAGTGGAGGAGTTTACGTATCTTGGGGTCTTGTTCACGAGTGAGGGAATGATGGAACGTGAGATTGACAGACGGATCGGTGCAGCTTCTGCAGTGATGCAGTCACTTTATAGGGCTGTCGTGGTGAAGAAGGAGCTGAGTCGCAAAACAAAGCTCTTGATTTACTGGTCAGTTCTCGTTCATACTCTCACCTATGGTCATGAGCTTTGGGTCATGACCGAAAAGGCAAGATCCCGGATACAAGTGGCTGAAATAAGTTTTTTCTGTAGAGTGGCTGAGCGCACCCTTGGAGATTGGGTGAGGAGCTAAGTCACCAGGGAGGAGCTCGGACTAGAGCCATGGCTCCTCCACCTCGAGCGGAGCCAGCTGAGGTGGTTCGGGCATCTCTTCCGGATGCCTCCTGGACGCCTCCCTGGGGGGATGTTCCAGGCATGTCCTACCGAGAGGAGACCTCGGGGAAGACCTAGGACACGCTGGAGGGACTATGTCTTTCGGCTGGCCTGGGAACACCCTGGGATTCCCCCGGAAGAACTAGAAGAGGTGTCTGGGAGAGGGAAGTATGGGCATCCCTCCTGAGACCGTTGCCCCTGCTACCCGGCCCCATATAAGCGGTTAAAGATGGATGGATGGATGGATGGATGGATGGATGGATGGATGGATGGATGGATGGATGGATGGATGGATGGATGGATGGATGGATGGATGGATGGATGGATGGATGGATGGATGGATGGATGGATGGATGGATGGATGGATGGATGGATGGATGGATGGATGGATGGATGGATGGATGGATGGATGGATGGATGGATGGATGGATGGATGGATGGATGGATGGATGGATGGATGGATGGATGGATGGATGGATGGATGGATGGATGGATGGATGGATGGATGGATGGATGGATGGATGGATGGATGGTCGGTCATTACTTTAATGAAGCAGTTGAAGATGCATGGATAAATGGATGGTCATTACTGCAATGAAACTTGGCCAGAAAATATTCTGATAGAATAAAATGCAGACCATGCCTGCATGGTCTGCATTTTACTAGGGGTAACAAATACAGAGGACATGAAGATGTACAGTGTCAGTTGAGTCTTACAAATCCTTTAAGGTGCAATCACCAAAATGAGAAACATTCCTTCTGTATCAGCGCAATACTGCAGCTGAATTTTATTTTTGTGTTACTTATGAGGAATGATGGTTTTGACATTGCTATAAAAGGGCTAGGATGAACTTCATTTATAGACGTAATAGATTTTCTGCGCTTTGTGATCTGTCTCAACACAGGTTCACTGCTTTCTGTCAGGCATTTATTTCTAAATGTTTAAATACCCACACTTTTATTTTCATTGTGTGGTTAATGGGATATAGCCTCTTTTCCTGTGAAGTCTAATGTTGACAACCATCTCTGATGTTGTTAAATATTGCCATAGCGATATCACATATTTGACATTACATAACAAAATGATGATCGTCTGTCTTTGGTCCTCATTTGTGTCTCCTGAAATGTAAATGTAAATATATTAACATGTGTCAAGGACAGGAGGATATCTTAAGCTTTGGCAAAATGAAATTCAAATTTAGAAAAATATACAAAACCCCCCAAAGTAATGAGTTTAATATGAGAAACAGTGAAAACTATAAATCTTCACATGAAGAAGCTGGAGCCAGTGCAAACAGATTATTCATCTGATCATTTGAGCTCCAGGTGGGAAAACTGCAGCAGTATGTGACTTTGGCACCATTCTGTGCATTCACAAACTTTCAGTAAAGCATACTAAGTGCAAACAGTGAGTTCATATCAAGTGGAAGATAAGATAAAAACATCGCCATTTAACACAGTTTTTCAAAATGTTCTCTGCCCACAAAACAGAGGACGTCGGGTCGTCTCAATACTTGAAAAAAATATAATGCTCTCTTCACCTAAGCATTACTAATGGCAATTTCCCATAATGATGTTATGTGTGGTGAATTAAAATACTTGTATAAGAGCCAGCTCAGGAAGGCCAACAGAATTTCAGCACGAAGGACAGCTCTCTAAATATCAGCATGCACCATCGTGACACGGCAGAGGGAACAACAGATACATGTATGATTCACGAATATGGTTCATGTTAAGAGGTTTGTGTGATTAGCATTAAGATTAACACTCTATTAGCCATATTATAATCACCTTGAATATCAATAGAGCGAACTGCAGCGGTGGAGTTTTGGCACAGCTTATAGGATCCAATTAATTTTTAATTTCTTCTCCACGTTGATTGCTTATTTCCCACAACACCTTTCAGAGATCATACAATGTCACCCTCAATTATCAACTTACTGCATAATAAACAAAGCTCTGATTTAAAAGGACTACAGAGGTATTTTAATCTTTTTCAAATCATTCAGAATCAATTAGAACCTCTGTTGTGTCTGTTGCCTGAGATATAATAGTTCAGCAGTCATCTGATCTTCCTTGTTAACATGAACAGCAGTGGCTTATGAGAAAAAAGCTCAACAAGCTTGGTTTTAAATATCTCATTTCTCTCAAAGAACCAGTGAAAGTGGCCATAGATCAGATGTTATACCATATTACAGTCCAAGTAAATAGAGCTTTAAGTCTATATTCATATGTAATACCACGTGAAGGATTCAGGAAAAAAAATTCATGGACTTTCTTTAGCATGACATAAAATGTGTTTAACTTATTAAACATAGCTATAGTTAAGAATGCATCTATAATGTGATATATTTAATTCAAAATTCAACTTAAACTTAAAAGCGGGCGAAGTATTTTCCTCCCTGTACTAAACATATACATTAGTGGTAACACAGTATTTACTGTCAGTGTACTGTCTGTTCTGGTGGAGCATCTCATTGTCTGCACAGTACATATGCTTTTTTCTGAAGGTTGTAGCACATCCACTGTAATTAGCAAAAAATAGGTGTTATTCTAAGAGGAGCTTTGAGCTTTTGGTTGTGTTGTCTTACACACCTGCTGTTATTTGTTGCCGCGCAGACGCCTTTCTGAACTCCAATTAGTGCAGAATAAAAGAGAGAGGTCAATTATACAATGCTTGACATTTAGATCTAGCTTTAAAGCTTAACTCGCTGTTTTGGAGTCTGTGCTATCAACTACACCATGTGTAAATGAGTGATCCTTTTTCATGCGTTGGTGGGAACGACATCACTTTGATCCCTTCTCATAGCTATGGAAAGCTGTTTGATTGTAGCAATGATAAACAAGATATCATCTGCTCTCTTCCAGACTAACCTTCTTTATTCAAAAGACACTGCTTTCCAGTGCATTGAGTAATCTGCTTCAGATGCATTACAAAGCTATATTCTCTTTCATCTCTCAGATGCATAGGCCAACAATTCTGCACATGCAGGACCTTGAATTGAATGAAATCAAAGCTCAAACAGGAGACCCGTTCTTCCTTTTTCCATGACTTATCTTAGGATGAAATATGAGTGATGCCAACATGTTTATACCACTAACATTCTTGTGAAGTCTACAGTAACATTTTCTTAAATGAAGCAGCCTATCCCAGCTGGCGAGAAACTAACAACTACTTGTGTTTACACTACGAACAATTTGGATTGATCAATTCACCTAAGCTGCATGTTTTTATATGTACCCAGAAGCCGGAGAACCACAGATAACCCACGGGAAGAACAACACAGAAATGAATCAAAGCTAAAACTTTCTTGCTACGAGGAGACAGCAATACTCACTGTCCCATATTTGTGCTACCCAAACATGATGGATCTTCTTTTAAAAATGTTCTTCTTTGGAAAAAGAGAAATCTGAAAAAACAATTTTGTCTTATTTTAGGGAACTTAAGCATTATTTGTTTATTCTTGTGAAGTGATTTTTATATTATTATTATTATTATTATTATTATTATTATTATTATTATTATTATTATTATTATTATTATTATTATCATTGTTATTTATTATTATCTATTTTTTGAAAAATGCCATGCAATGCAATTTTATATTATGTATGCTGTTCTATTTCCTTTCATGCATTCCATACAAGCCTTTTAAATGTGATTTGCTTTTTGCTTAGCCCAATAATAAATAAATATAAATAAATAAATACAAATATACACTTGCGATGTGTGACAGTCTCCCTTGTATTAAAGTAATGTACCACTGACAGTAAATGTTGGTTGCCTGGCCAAAACACCTGTGACTGGCTGCACCAGGCTACTGCCCAAAATGATTGATAATGTAGCTACAGATCTTAAGCTCCTTTTCCTCTTTTGCCACGAGAGTCATACAAAGAACTTTTCCTGTCTTTCCAACTTTATAGTAGCAGTAGCTACTGTAGCTATAAAGTAGCCCAGCATAAATTATTTTCCACTTCACTGATAAACAGAACATCCCATCCAACCATCAAAGGGACTTGGCACCATACTCCATCATCTTCTCTTTGGTTGTGTGTTCAGTCTTGCTCCTGTCAAACAGGGACAAGATGAAGGCTGAATATTAGGTGATGCCTCAGTGGAACTGATTATCATCATGGTCATCATGGCTGGCGGACCACTTGACTAGTCAGTGAACGTAGCTGACTGCAGAGAGATTGTGGAGGTTAAGTTGACAGTGGCTGCTATCATCCAGATATTTTAAACATCACTAAGCAGAACTTAATAATATAATATACAACATCACACACACCAGTGTCCACTCAGAGTGGATCTCTGCTCCATCTGGTTGGACCTTTCAGCCTGAGCAGGCATGAGTGGTGGTATCTTCAGATGAACTCTAGAGTCGGTACCCCAGCATGGAGCTCGCCTTAATCACCACAGGTGCTCCCAGCCTCCCCTATCCTCAATCTCTATAGGGAGACATGCAAAGTTTTGCCAGTAAACATTTCAGTCACAAAGGCAGCAATTATTATTTGCAACATTTAGAGTTGAACATTTTCACGATCAAGCTATCTTTATTTCCTATACTTGAGTCTTAAGCATGCTGTTTTACCTTGTTTCTGTTCTCATTAGAAAAGGAGATTATGTACAGCATTTAGCATCTAACTAAAGGATAAGTTACAGAAATCGGAATGCTGCAACATGTGTGAATGAACGGCCCCATTAGGTATGCCAAAATAATTCTGACATTTCCCACATTAATAGCTTAAACATAATGCAGGAGAAACTAAGGTCTAACTGGTGAACAGAATTTAAAACAAAGCCCTTGATGTAACCTCATCCTGCATTCCTCAATAATGCATTACCTCCTCTAATTAATTCAGGAACAGCAAGGAAAATATTATTATACCATTATGGAGGTGACTTTTTGCACCATTTAAGTTGCTGTTGGTACTGATGAACTACCATAATGGGCGTATTATGGAACATGAAGAAAAATAAACAACAGAAAATGTCCTCAGGGTGATATACAATATGTACTATTATTTTACAACAGAATTAGGCATCTGTTTTTTCTTTGTTGACTTTGCCCTCTAAACTGGAGATGCAGTCTGAGGTGTCGCACATATTCTCAGAATGTATGACAGAGACCTGCAGAGCTTGCAAAGCAGGTAACACCAGCTCCTCACAAGCAGAAGAAACAAATAGATTTATGGGTCTAAAATATGAATTTGGGATCTGCCAGTGCCTCAGTTGCTAAAATATAAAATAGGTGAAAACTCAGAGTGAGCTGAACATTGACAGATTTCATTTCTCTGATATACCAGTAAGATAATAGATGGCTTTGAAGACATGGAAATTAAAATGTACAGTGACTAAGTTTCGTAGACTAATTAATAAAAAAGAAATGTATTAAAATGGACGGCACGGTGGCGCAGTGGGTAGCGCTGTCGCCGCACAGTATGGCGGTTCCGGGTTCGCAACCCACTGTGTGCGCAGTGTGCATGTTCTCCAGGTGTCTGCGTGGGTTCTCTCCGGGTTCTCCGGCTTCCTCCCACCTCCAAAAACATGCACTTCAGGTTAATTCGTTAGCCTCAAATTGTCCGTAGGTTAGTGCGGACAATTCTAGTCTTTGTTCTCTCTCATTTTCCTCATTCATCAACTGTTCAAAATGCTCTTTCCATCTTCCCATCACACTACTCGCACTTGTCAACACACTTCCATCCCTATCCTTAATCACTCTAACCTCCTGCCAGTCCTTCCCATCCCTGTCTTTCTGTCTTGCCAACCTGTATGAATCAGTCTCCCTTTTTACTGTCCAACCTAGCATACAAGTCATCATAAGCCCCTTGTTTGGCCTTTGCTACCTCTACTTTGAGCTTATGCTGCATCTCCCTGTACTCTTGTCTACTCTCCTCAGTCCTCTCAGTGTCCCACTTATTCTTAGCTAACCTCTTTCTCTGTATACACTCCTGTAGCTCCTCATTCCACCACCAAGTCTTCTTATCTACTTTCCTTCTAAATGACACACCAAGTACCCTCCTGCCTGTCTCCCTGATCACATTAGCTGTAGTTGTCCAGTCATCCGGACATATGTGTCTTACTCTGTATTTGGTGAGCGAAAATAGAATTTCCCATTTAGGGACAAATAAGGTATGATTCTTCTTCTTCTTCTTTATCTTCCTCACCACCAGAGTCATGCTACACACCACCATCCTATGCAGTTTGGCTACACTCTCGCCTGCAACTAATTTGCAGTCACTGATCTCCTTCAGATTACATTGTCTACACAAGATGTAGTCTACCTGTGTGCTCCTACCTCCACTCTTATAGGTCACCCTATGGTCCTGCCTCTTCTGGAAGAAAGTATTCACTATAGTCGTTTCCATCCTTTTTGCAAAGTCAACTACCATCTGTCCTTCTGCATTCCTCTCATGGATACCAAACCTGCCCATCTCCTCCTCATCACCTCTGTTTCCTGCACCAACATGTCCATTGAAATCTGCACCAATGACACCTCTCTCACTTCTAGGTATGCTCTGCATCACTTCATCAAAGTCCAACCAGAATTTCTGTGGAGCATACCCACTAGCAACATTGAACATCACACCTTCGATTTCTAGCTTCAGACTCATCACTCTACCTGACACTCTTTTTACCTCCAGGACATTCCTAACAAACTCGTCCTTCAAGATATCTCCTACTCCATTTCTCTTCCTATCAAAACCATGATAGAACAACTTGAACCCTGCTCCTGTCATAGTTCCAACATTCAACGTCTCTACTCTCAGCCCTATACTCTTGGCATTCCTCTTCTCGCTCTTCCTACAAACACACTTTCCTCCTCTCCTTCTTTGACCAGCAGTAGTCCAATTTCCACCGGCACCCTGTAGGTGAACAGCACCGATGGTGGACGTTGTTAACCTGGGCCTCAACCGATCTGGTATGGAAGTCATAGATTTGATTTGCATGTTTGATTTGGCAGAAGTTTTACGTCAGATGCCCTTCCTGACACAACCCTCTGCATTTATCCAGGCTTGGGATCGGCAGAATAAGACACTGGCTTGTGCCCTCTTGCGGCTACAATGTCTCACCAAACTTGACAATGAGAGAGTGCAAATCTTTATGAGCACTTTAGAAGGTATTTGGTTCTTCACAGTTTTTATTGAATGAGCCTGATGGTTCAATAAACTAATCTGTATGTCAAGATACTGTCTGCTATCAGTCACATGATTAAGAATATCAGAATTTCTAGATAGCCTTACCCATTGAACATCATGTCTAGGAACTGTTAAGACAAACTATTTAAGAATGTGTGTTTGAAAATGTTGTGTCCTTCACAATAGAAGGCATACTTGTGTAACAGTAGTTGAAACATCCAAATACCAATATCAATGAAATCTATTTTTTCTGCATTCAGTGCATCCTAATGTGATTAAAGTGCTGCTAAGTAGAAGTAGAGACAGTCGTGAGTAAGTGCTGCTTTAGTTCTCTCAGCTCTTGAGGTCAGACGATGTAAACACATACACACACACACACGTAGTGTCAGAAAGGTATCATTAAAAAAAGATTAAATGGAAGAGTTTTTACTTTAAGACAAAAAACAGATAATGAAAAGTTTGGTGTATAAGTATACAAAAAGTGTACACTATGCCCAGTCAACATAAAAAACAAGCATGTGACGCTCACGTCCCTGCATAAGGTGTGTTTCCCCCTATTGAATAGGTTCCTACAATTCTTGTTCACTACACATGAGAAAAAGTTCAATCCTCACAAAAAAGAAATTCTAACACAAATCCCACTCAGAATGAGCACAAATTCAAATTTTATTAATGGAAATAAAAAATACACAGACAAAAATATCTTAATGGCAAAAAACGCCTGTGAGAAACTTTCTATGACAAAATAACTGTACAAAAATGTGACAGACTCCTGTGATCATATACCCCTTTTTGCGGGAGCAATGTATCGTGCAACATCGGAATTAATCTGGGTCACCCAAGTGACATGGAACAGATTTATGATGTGAAAACATAGTATCGTGAAGTGTATTTTGGACCTCAGCCAACATTCAGTAAGTTCAGAAAAGCAGAGACTGAGGAATAATGACAATAAACTAACCTCCTCTAACCAGATCAAATACGGAGCTGGTTGCCAACTATTAAGCAGAATCCACAGTGATAGACTATGTGTCGTCATGTAGCCCCAGAAGCTAGCTATATAACCACTACTTAGCACCTCTGACATTGCAGAAAATGATTCATCCAGTAAAATAAGATGTAGAAATCTACACCTGGCACTGACCCTTCTGTGCAACAGTAAGTCCTGTCAGCGGTGCAGCGGTTGGACAAATTTAAAATGTAAGAGTTCAAAGCATGGGCAGGAATTTGGCATGATATATAGCTTATGGTTGTCAAAGAGTTTTACAGACTTAAGCAGCAGTAGAACAGGAGCTCAGCAGCAGATATGTAATTTCAAGGTGAGGAAAGCTGTCACATAAACCAGGTATGCATTCATGAAATGATGCACATCCAGGATGATTGCCAGGCATAAGAGTTTTCACAAAAGCCTGTATAATTCTTGGAAGGAAATTGGTTTCTTCATTTTGAAGTGATACAACAGAAATCTTAACATCCTAACAAACCAAATGAAGTACTATTTCCACTGAGTTTTGCTGCTTGTAGCACAATAATACCAGTAACTCAAAGGGAAATGGTACAGAGCCAATTCAGTCCTCACACAATATACCAGAATCCATATTTGACCTTTGTGTAAACAATAAAATGGCATAAAAATACTTTGCGGCACTCTGCCAAATAATGAATGAAAAGAATGGTCTCAAAGTATTTCACAGTCCAAACACTGCAAACAGGAATCTAGCAAGAGATGATAGATTAGATAGATAGATGGATGGATGGATGGATGGATGGATGGACGGACGGACGGACGGACGGACGGACGGACGGACGGACGGACGGACGGACGGACGGACAGACAGACAGACAGACAGACAGACAGACAGACAGATAGATAGATAGATAGATAGATAGATAGATGGATAGATACTTTAACATGCTAGCAACAAAAGAAAAAATCAGCTGTTGAAGTCCTGAAGAAAATGTTGAAGAGAGATAAAGATCTTCTCCCACACAGCTATAATAAAAGCTTTTGAATTGTGGTGACAAACAGCAGTGAATCTTACAGATTAGCAGAGGAGAGGCAGAAGGAAGGCCTCTGATCCAGCACAAGCTTCATTAGTTCTTCGAAAAATCCTGTCCAAAGCTAAATGATCATAGTGAAGGCATCCAGCTTAATGAACAGCAACATAGCTGTTAATATAAAACTACAGCTTGCAGACACACAATACAAGATGTAGCAAACAAAAGAGGAGGTTTTTAAATTTTAGATTTAGATAATTTAGATTTTTAAACACGACTAAAGCAACAAACAGATGATGTCCTTCTGTCTTTGGTCTGACATTCTGTTCCTCTAGTGGCAGGATAGCAGAACTTTGTTTCCTGTGTGACATCTTGAAAGCAACAATGCTGAATTTAAAAGCTACTTACCTTTTATTTGTTCTTTGGGATAATGTAAAAATTAGTCATCGTCATCATCTCAATTTGCTTCACAGGAGAATATAATTTGTTAATTTCAGCTACTCTAACAATTAACCTGATCTAATGCATAACCAATTACATGTTTTTGAACTTTAGACTCTGAAATGTGGGGCAACACAATTTCAGCATTGACAAAGAACAGTAAGCTTTTATTTTCCAGGTCATGGATTATCAGGCCTGAAGGAACACATTCATAAAACATGTCCTCATGTTTCTTTTAACAGCAGCGACCTGAATTCTGTATCATATGACTTCAATAAAGCACAGTATTTATCACATTTACATTTACGTTCACTCTGTCTTTTGGAATACTGATGGCAAAAAACAAATTAATTTCATGTTCTGTACAGTGGTTGCTTATCCTGTACAGGTTCATGGATAGGGGCGGTGGATGGATCTTCTGCCAGCTGACATATGTTGGATAACATATAATAATAATGAGCCCTCTTCCCTCTTTGAAGGAAAGCAACATGAGCAAACCATTAAATACTAGGATCTTTATATATCACAGTTGTTAGTTTATTAAACTGACCTTTTTTTTGCACTGACTTGTGGCACTCATTGAAAGGAAACAACAGCTTTTTAGGCACATTCATAGTCACAGTCTCTCTGGTTCATTTGTATTATGATGGAAATGGGGAAAGCTGTACATTAATGGGCTGATGTGATGCTGTCAGCTAATGTTTACTGGTGCGTTTTTCAAGTTTGAGATTTTGGTTGGATTTGTTGATTGATGCCAGCTCCAAGAGACATTTTTTTTTTCTTTTTCCTTTATTTTCCTTTGAAAGAAGAAATTATCTGTGATGCGTTTGAACACAAACAGAAAACCAATCACGTCCATTTCTGAGCTTTACTTAAAATCTGCTTTCAATAATTGGAGAAATCCAAATGGAAATCCACACATATCTTTAAACCATATCTGATCTAGTGTCAACTGTGAAAGAAGTCTGACTAATAATACTTAAAAGACATTTTATTTTTATATTACTTAATCTTTCACTGTGTACTTGCAGAGGGGGGGGGGGGGGTGGTTATATAAAAAGGTAAAACCAAGCTCTGCAGGAAATAAGGGAGATGTGAATGTGTCCTGGCAGACACACACTCCAGCTGTGTGCACCCTGTCTCCTTAAGCTCCCAACTATCATTAATGAGCAGAGTAAGTAGCTCTCTCTCTCTCCTCCTATTCATGGTTTCACATAAATGTGAGTTTCCTCTGTTGGACCTGGCATTCTTGAAATGTCAGAAGAATTGTCCCAAGGCTTTCTGGCCCACTAAATTAAGCAGGAAATGAAAAACGATGCCTCTAATGAAGTACATTAACCTGGAATACTGAGCATCCATTCACAGCATTGTGTTGTTTGCTTATGAACCACCAGTGGGAACGAAAAAAAAAAGGGGGGGGGGGGGGCTGTGGGTGATACACTTGACAAGCGTTTCATTGTGGATAAGAGTGTGCAATGACCTTGTGGCAGCTGGAATACACTGATACATTAGAGTGTCTTCTTCAAGGACAGAAACAACATCAACATCACAGAGATACCACAAAAGAAGAAGAAGGAAGAGAAACTTCATTTTCTCTAGAGCACATCTGTCTAACTGACACAGTCAACCAATCTACGGAAGGTGGCGCCAAAATGAGATATTGTTTGTCCAGTTTTTCAAAAGAACCAAAAACACATTTATCCAGTGGTTTATTTGAAGTGCCACAGTGCTTAAAATGTTGTTTATTATGGAAAAAGACTAGATTTGCAGTGAAAACAAACAAGAAAGTGCAGCAACTGATATATGTCTTCAATGTACAAAAATGAAGAACAAACTTCTGCTACTGATGTTTTCAAATATATTTTAACATATAACATATCTATATATTTTATTATAAAATAGCCATTGACAAGTCACTGAAATTTAATCAAGCAATTAAAAATATCTGTATTGACCCTTTAATGGAGGTTTGTGGATCATCAAAGATACAGTATTTGAGTATTTGTGCTGTGTAGTAATAAAGATATTAAAACCAAAGGTTACCCACAGAGTAGAAATTGTTTAAGATATGTATTCTTTCCCTGTGTAACACCATGCCCTCTCTGTCGAGTTCCACGATTTCCATTCTAAAAACTAAAAATAACATCAAACGATTACTTGGCATTTGAGAATAGTTTATAAATTGTAAAGATTCCCAATACTTAAGAGAATCAATTTTCATATCCTAACCCTAAAACTTAAGAGGTCTTTTGTAATTAGCTTTTTGGCATGGGGACAAAATGTGCTGCCAGTATTTTAGAACCAGTCCTCATCATCATGCAGTTGTAAACGCAAGGAAATGATGAAAGCCAGAAATGTCAGCACTTGGCAAAGCAAATTTTTAATCATCTGTACAGATCAGCATCCCTACAGCAAGCCCTTAAAACTCAATTGACAACTAGGGAATGCTTTATACTTTATTAATAATCTGGTCTAAACTGCTTCTGCTCCAACTTTAAGTGGTAACTGGCAAAATGCTGGATAATAGGCTGTTCATTTCAGCCCACATGGGCTCCATGTACACTCATATGAATCACTCATGCTGTTGCCCAGCTCTGGCCCACTATAAGCCCATGTCGCCCACATGTGTCCCTCAAGAGATCATCACACTTTTCTAATGTAAATTTCACACCTTCTTGTCAACCAGTGAGCCAGTCCATTTTGGGGCTCCTTCTTTCCCTGTGAGCCATCAGGCATGTTTGAAAGTGGTTCTGTTTTTTTTTTAGTGTACACTTGAAATAGATGTACACAGAGTACTAAGTAGGATCTGAAAAGATACTGAAGGTGTTTTTCTCCGTGGCAAGGTGCAGACAGTGTCAGATGTGGAAGTCAAGAATATTGATAACGGTGGTGGCACAGGAGGTGAGGTGAATAACAGCACTTAACTGGGCTCTCATTGTTTCCGTAGCTGGAAAGGTTGACAAACATAATGGCTATGTACAAAAATGATTGCTGTGAAGTAGACTTAGTATAAGGACTAAGGACATTAGAATTTCTGAGTTACCGTATTGGCCCGAATATGAGATGACCCTGATTATAAGACGACCCCCTCTTTTTCAAGACTCAAGTTTGTAAAAAGACTTTTTGAACACCAAATTTAATTTTTATACAGAAAATAATTACAGTACATCTGAAACAAATGATTATAACAATATATTCGAGAGAAAAAGCATGTTATTTTGCCTCATTCAAATCATGCAAAAACTGTCTATCACATCTTAATATCTGAACATTTAAATATGTAAACTAAAGTGCAATCACATTTGTAAATGAATGGCTTCTGGTTTTTGAAATGAAAATAAACCAATCTACTGTGATAAAACAAAATTGCAATAACTGCATTAACCATCAAAGTGAAGTCTAACTGTAACTGTAGTCTTGAAACAAATCTGAATAAGGTAAAACATTGTTTGCGTCCTAATTTCTACTCAGCTGCCGGTTAACCTGGCCGATCTTCGACCCACTTTTCACCAGATTGTCGCTACGTTTCTCCATTTTCTGTTATCTCTTCTCTTATTTTCTTCTCTTTTCTTTCTTACCGCTATTTTTTTTATTTTTCTTCTTCGTGACAGGGGTTCTTTTTGGCCTGGGGAGTTAAGTTCAGCATTCGCTTTAAAGATATGTGGCGCCATCTAGCGTTGTGAATGGGTATAATGTCTAGACCCCGAAAGTAAGACGGCCCCCACTTTTTCAGTCTTATTTCAATGCAAAAAACACCGTCTTATATTCGGGCCAATACGGTATTAAGAATAGAATCCATGATGAAAAAACATATGACAAGCCCATTTTCAGGCTGACTGTTTCAAACGTACCGCGTATCAACCACTGCTAAACACATCTTTCCACTATATTTATGCTATTTTACTCATTGGGATCATTCTGAACATCAAATGACCACTGTACTTGGAGAGTTGGAAAAAACTTTGGGTGGATGGTGAATCATATTTATTGGAACTGTCAATGATGCTGAAACATTTGTCATGTACCATGCAGCTTGATATTCTTGCAACAGCTCTTTGCCCATCCATCTGAAATTAGCTGTCAGATAATATAAGTTAGTAATGTGCCGGGACCAGTATAATAGGTTCCATTTAATAACTTGATTAATCTGGATCATGATGAATGAAATTTCAAAGAGGCTATTGACAGAAGCTTTCAAAGGGGAGAGTTTGTCAAAATGTCATCCAGCATGTTGCTAAGGGAGGCCAGGGTGAAAATTTACATTTAAATTTCCTATAAAGCTCCAATGGTATTGTGTTTACAGGTAGCTAGAATTATAGTAAAATGATTATTTCTGTGTTTATAATGTAATATGACATTACAGGTAGTCCTCAACCTATGAACCCAACTGGTTCCAAGAGGCTGTTTGTAGGCTAAATTGTTACAAAGTTGTCATTGATTAAATTTCCACCTGTAATCACCATTTCAGGTCATTTAAATTACTACTCTAAATGCAAAAATACTATTCCCTACGACTTACCATAACAATTACAGGAATATAAAATAAGCACATAAACAAAATAAAATATTGCAAATCTATAACATAACCTCTACCTTTGCTGAATAAATTGTATCCTCAGGGGTGTGGAGGCTAAGCCAAGCTTTAATCCACTGAGGTCTTCCACTGCATTTATGTGAATGACGCGCTGATGCACGTCCTGGTAATCAAAAGTCCGACACACCACCTTATGGTTTACTACTTACTTATTTCAATTAGGTTTCTCAGTTAACTTGACCAATAGTCTACATGGGGACAACCCTGTCAAAACTTTTAAAAAATATCAAATAACAGGCAGGTTGTGACAGTATTGTTATAGGATGCCTATAATAAACTTTCAATCTGACCCTGATTGTCGCAATCTCGGTGTACAGCAATGTCCCAATCCACACAAATACATTGTGCAATTGTTTTCTGCTCAGATGTTCACAGACATGGATAAAGAAGGACAATACTCTGCAGATGACGCAGCAAAAGGAAAGCCACATGAAGTCCAACATCAGAGCAAACTGTTCACTTAGTCTGTTATTTGCTGAGTCATTTTGACATGACATGTGACATCTAATCTCGGGGGTGTCAATATTACGCTGCTCAGCGGGGATTGTGGCAGAAAGGGGAACTACTCTGGTGCAGGTGGCACCCAGATGCCTGCCTGTAATATCATCCAACATCTTATGTTGTATTAAAAAAATATTATTGCTGATTAATGCAAAAAAAAATGATTTCCTCACACTGTGTTGTCTACACGAGTCCACTGCCTGGAGACATTCATTTAAATCCCGCCTCTCCTTCCCACTGTGCGACCCACATCTCTTCATATCTGTGCATCAGCACAATCTGTGGCTGGAGGTATTATGTTTTTGACTTATCTGTCCATCATTTGTGTGAAGATGATGTCTCCAGGAGCCTCTTCAGGGAATTCCTTACAAATGGTGCACACATCCATCTGGACTCCAGAATAAAATGATTCAAATATGGTAGTTGAAGGTCATTGTAACCTTACAAGACATGTTTTGGCCATAGTTTAAGAGGGCAATACATTTATTGTAGCAAAATATAGAAAAATTTGCACAAATGGTGAACACAAAAATTACCTGTTTGAAAATGTATGGGGTTTGTATCATCTTTACAGGAGCATGCATGTTTGCAACATTTGAAAAGATTTTTTCACATGTTCCAGGAAAATCAACAGCATTAAATTAGAATGTTTGAACATATTAAACCAAATACTGATCCGAAGACATTGTTTATTTTTCAAATAAAGCAGCCTCGGCCTTCTTGTCAGTTAAATCCTGCAACCTTGATCTTGTGTTTGTCAGGCAGGAAAACTGTGGTATGATCAGCTGTTGATGAATGTCTCCCCCTCCCTCTAACCCAGGCTAATCCTCTGCCGCTTCTCTTCATTAAATAGCAATACATTCCAGTCGGCTGGTTCTCTCCTGTACAGGCGGGGTGGACTCATAAATGTTGGAGATATTCCAGCTCACAAGTGTGAATTATCTTTAGTGGAGACAAATATAGTATGTCAGTAGCAGCTTCATGAAAAATTATAATTAAAATTTGATTTTGTACGACAAAAAAAGTTACTAATACATCAAAATCTGAATCATGTTCAGTGTCTAATTTTAAAACTAACAATGCAATACATTCATTCATCTTCAGTAAACAAAGTCCGCACAGAGTGGGACTCAACCCAGAACCGCCTTGCTGTGCACTGACAGAGCTATCCACCGTATCCAACTTCCAAACTGGTACTTTGCATCAGGACAAATTGATGGTGCTGAAAGGTCAGCATTTTTCAACCCTCAAACATTTTTCGTACCATGTGTCAAGAATCGAGTTACCAGTCGGGGGTCTGATTACACCCCAGACTGCAGCTGCTCCTGTATCACCACCCTCACCTCAAGGGGGTTCCAACTTAAATGGTGAATAAGTGCATTTTAAGAGGAGTTGAATAGAAACGCACAATCTGAAATGAGACCATTAAAATAAATTAGAGTGTACCGTAGCAGTATTTTGGCAATGTAATTATCTACATTTGGATAATAGTACTTTTATTCATTTTTATGTTACAGCCCTTCCTTTTATTGGACCATTTCCACTGGGTTAGATAAGTTAATTGAAATATAGTGCTACAGCGAAAGCAGCTCTCAGAATTAAAAGAATTCACCATTCTTTGATATTTGTCAATTATAGCTGCTTTACCACAAGGTCATTTGAAACATAATAAATAACCTTGGATTTTTACGTTTATGCTTCTTACTATTAAGTTCTTGAGGACAACATTTTAGCTGACAGACAGGTGACAGTGGCTTTAATAAAAGTGCTTCTTCTCCATAGATAAGCTGTTTCGAAACAGCATGATTAAACCTTACTTTAATATCACTGTCTGCAAGCTGATTAATACCTTTTATATATTTATTTAAAGTCACCCATCTAGATCAGAATTTAACTTTTTAAAAAAATGACACTCCGCATAAATACATATATGATAGGACAGCCTCAGTAATGAAATCGTTCTTTTTTTAAGGCGTACCTCATTTTCATATTTTTTGCATATTTGGATGAATGCTTTTCAAGTGTCACCTTCAAATGGATCAATTTGAACTCTACTTTGATGAAAGTCTTTTCATGATCTGTCAGATGGAGCCAGAGCTCCTGCAAAGTTGACACAAGACACCTGAGATTGGACTTCACAGTACTAAGAAAAAAAAGCACACCGGCAGAGGTGAGTTTACATTTTCACCTCATTTGCATGGTTTGTACATTTCTTTTTCTCATATGGTCACTCTGTGTTTTTTACGGCCCAGGGCCGCCAATGGTTGATATAGCAGCAGCACGGACAGTAGCAAGTGGAAAAATTCAACTTTTATCTGACATTAGAAGACAAATATTATTTGTCCACTCTAATGTTAGTTTTTGTTAATCACACACACGTGTGCGTGCGTGCATGCATGTCTGTGTGTGTGTGTAGAGTCCTGTGACACACACAGACACAGTGACACACTAGCACCTATCCACTGCCAGTTCACACTCTGTACTTTTTAGCCCACATGGGCCTTTGTTAAAAAGCACCAAACTTGCTTTTTGTGTGCTTGCTGTGCTGTGTGTAGTGTAATGGAGATGACAATATCCCTGGCGGGACCTCCCTAAGGGATTAATAAAGTTACCTGCCTACCTTGAACCAGCCACCCTTCAGTCCCCAGCCAAAGATCCAGTGGACTGAGCTACTGCCGCCCCATTAACATATTTGCTTGTGTGCTCACTTCAGATTCCTTCATAATCACTACATGACAGCCTGCCAGTCACTCCTATCAGTAGGCCACAGTGACAGACACTGTGGTACGTGGGTGACTGCAGAGGGGGCCTCTAGAAAGCCTAAGGATAGAGATGCAGAACAGGAAATTAATACACAATAGATTATTCAGTGCTGCTGGATACCTATATTAAAATAATGTTATAGCCCACACAATCAGCCCACTCATGACAGCAGGCTACAAAATGCATTGAATATTTTCACAAAAAATAACCAATCAGACAACAGCTAAAATTTTTCCAAGCTAATATTGTCACTTTTGTGGTATTTAAGGAAGAAATTCATTTAATTAAATGTCACATTGAACCATGTTTTATTGACAGTCTTCATTTATTAGATTCAATAAAGATAAGAGACACTGTGGAACAGACAGACTAGATGGAACCTGATTGAACCGAACTGATGCGTGACGTTAACCACGTCCCTGCTCCTCTTTACAAATCTTTCTTTTCCAACAGAACAATGTTTTCACATGAATTGTCAGATTTCTGTCAGGATTATGGCACAATGAATTGCCAACAAAGCCATCTTGGCATGCCAAATGCAAATAAAATGAAGTAAAGTCCTGGCGAGGTATTCTTTCCTGTCTGATGAAGTACTGATAATCTCTCACTCAGTGCGACACAACATAAACGTGTCACTGTTAGTTTTGTATGCATGATTCCCAGTCATGAAGACATCTGTTTTATTTATTTTATTTTCTGTCCATTTTTCTTCAATATTCACTTAATATAATCCTAATTTATCATTTCCCATGTGTTTTTATATAGACGTCCCTTATTTTTAACTGTCCTGTTTTTTCAAGAAGTCAATGTTCAATATGTCTGAATCATGTCAGAAAAAAACACTGATCTTTGAAGGTGAACATGCTCTGATCTGGTTTATCAGACCTCCCAATCGTCTGCTGTCATAGAAAACAAAATGGGATGTCCTTGGAGCTAGAGTGGGAAATCAGACAGACGCAGTGAATCTCTCAGTCTGCAAAGAAGCAGCAAATCATAAAGATCTCTGTAGCCTGGAACCCCGCAAGACAAAGCTAGGGCATGTGATTGCAATCAGAGGGAATGATGTTGAGTGTAATAACCGGTTGGATGTTGGCTCTTCCTCATACTGTTGTCACTAAAATTCACCACAGAGCTTGATTAGGAGTGTCTGGGTGATGGGCAGAGAAGGATTGGGCAAATACTATTTCACTTTAACTGCATCCTAAGCTGCAATGACACATGCCTAGTGTGCATGTAAACAGATAAACGTGGAGATTGATACAATAATTGGTGCATTGCTTGGTGGTGGAAATGCCCAGACATTTCCAGGCTTTCTTACGGCAGATCCCTCCCTAAGGCCTGTAGATAACAATCCTATCATGGATGAAGGTGAGGACTGATAGAAATAAAGCTTAAATTCTAAAGCGGGGCATGTATCTGTTACAAATGTACCTTAAAGTGAAGCACATTTGTGCATGTAGTGCAAGAGACCATTACATCTTGGTTCACTTAGTTTTGATGATAATAGCTAATGTATTGTTTCTCTTCCATTCAACCAAGCATAATTAATGTGAGTAATTAAGATATCCATTACAACAGAACAGCTGTTAGCTTCATGCTGATAATGGACTTAGATCGGACTAAGATAAATTTGCTTTGTTGATTAGGTTAGGAATTGCTCAGCTGTTTAGTTATGACTCTCAGTTTTTTTGTTTTATCCTATATAAGCAAGCCAATGCCAAATGAGCATCATGTCTTTTTGTGAGTGCTTGATGGCTGTACATGACATTACAAAGATGTAGAGCGGATCAAATATAATTAATTCTGCAGCAAGTGATTACATGCATGATCAGTGATGTACCTGCTGCTCCAGTCAAAAGTTTAGATGCACCTTTCCATTTTAATACATAACTGTGTTCAAACTTTAGGCCACTTTTGTGGTTTAAACATAGCCTGTAGCTGCTGGAAGCCTCTAAAAAGAACAGAGCATCATATTTTTTTTCTCTATTTTAGAGTGTAAAATGTTTCTTTTGGTTTCAAATACTGTGCGCCCTCGAACAATCAACGCTCACGACTTCACCTCATCGCGGATTTTTGGTAGGTAGTCACATGATAACGTATGCACATTCTATCGGCTGATGGCATCTGGATATGCGCTCAGTTCCGTGAGTCTCGGACTTACGTGAAAAAGGAAAGTGCTTTAAACAGTCTGTCAGAGTGTGGCAAAAGGAAATACAGATATAAAGTGGTTTAATATCAGTATGGGCAGGGTCATAAACATTTAAATTACCGTAAATAATAAGATAAATAGTTTGTCGCTCTATCGTAGAATTCGTTAATTGCGTGTGGTTCCTGGACCGCATTAACCGCAAGTAACGAGGGCGTACTGTACTGCACTTTACTGAGCCATGCCATTGAAAAAAATATTTTTTAAACAAACTGTTTCTTACGTATGCACCGAATTTAGTCATTTGAATTCCCAATTTGTTTTCTTAACTGTTTTGTATACGTAATGTTATTCAACACAAGCAGACCTTGACATGATCACTGTGTTCTGCTCGTGCCTATGAGCTCCTGGCCGTCTGTTCATTTATTTGTTACAGATCATATTATGTCCATCTCAACCATGGTCAGCTCTCTTCTCTGGCAAGTTGCTGTATGTCCATGTGACCTTTCCACTAAAATACATTCTTCTTTGAGCTCAAATAATGAACCTCTCAAACGTTCTCATTCTATCTCTCTTTATTCATTATAAACTCTGGACATATTTATTATTGCATATAATATTTACCACAATGTCTATACAGTATATTTTAGTAGTACTAGCGATAATATATAGTTGAATTCATTACGCTGTACTTAAATTTTTTGTTTTTTAATTCTGCCATATGTTTTTATGTGAAATGCAATTTCTTGTTTATGCACCATCAAGAAATTCTTTACTCTGACAGTTTCCTTATTTGTGAGAAGCACTATCAAACCAGGCTCTAAAACATCGATAGCTTGTGCTGTCATCAATGACATTTTTTAAAGTTATATTTTCCTATTGGATGACCTTGACCTATGCCTGCACTACATCTTTTTCTTTGGATAGATGTCTGAGACAATTGAAAGAAACATTCACCGATATTTCCCACTCTAAATACAAACTACTCATCAACTGGATTCTGGGCTTACGGAGGCTGATGCAGTGTGTAGTCAGCTGGATTAAACTGTGGAAAGTCATATGTAAAATAACCTCAAGAACAAACGTAAACCTAAGCATGTACCTCATTCAGACCTGGGACCTCATGTACAAAGGGTGCATAAGCACAAAAACGTGGTGTGTACTCTTTTTTACAGAAAAGTTCACACATATCAGAAGTGAAATAATCATAGAAATGTGTGGTGCCTCATGTCAATTTCATGGCTGGAGTATGCATGTTTCTACAGCTGTTGATTCTTTGGCAGGACATAGAGATGATTCTGGGAAACTGTTGCAATAAATAAATGTGAAAACAAGTAGTCCTGACCAAGAGTGGCGGTACGATGACCTCCATTCCCACACTTGGACAGTCGTTGAGAGGACAATCAATCTGCTGAAAGGCCGGGTCAATGCATGGGCAGGACTGGGGATATGATACTGTACGGCTGTAACGGCTGCAGCTCTGGCGGTATTGTTTTCTGTCAACTGTCACCTCTCTCTCTCTACCAGTGTGCTCAGTAGCTCGGCTCAGATTGGTGCACCATCTCAATCCCTGCTGCAGTCTGCTCCTCTGATTGGTGCAGTTGACCTAGATTCCTGACCATGCCCCTCTGCTGGAGCCTACTCAGCTGATTGGATCGTCAGCATTCCACCTTGCCAATACCACCCAACCGGCCTTCACCTTGTTGGTTTTGGGGCGGCTCGTCAATGTGTGGCAGCTTGTCTCCTGGTCGGTGTTGGGTCTATTTAGAGTTTGTGTGGAAGGCAGTTGTTGTTTTTTTCCGATGGTTGTGTTTCTACGTATGTATTTACAAATTGCATTGGTGTTGGCTGCAGAGGAGTAGTATAAGTAGTCTTTTTTTCCTCATTTTCTTTTGATTTCATAGGTGGTGGGTTTTAGTAACACATAGTCAGTCCACTTTTGTTAACTTGTTAAGCCCACTCATTTTGGTTTGTTTTTCTTTTCATTATTTAGCTTTGTTAACTAACTCAGTTCTTGATTTTAATAAAATACTTTACCTCTTAATCCAGCTGGGTAATTTTATATTGCTTCCCAATCCCCAATTCTCGTAACATAAGTAGAGGCTCGTCCGGGGTATTTTTTCCCTGAGGTGAAGTACAAATACGTCTGTTTAGAATTGTATTTATCCCTTGAAGATTGCTTTCTTATTTTTCCTTTTTTATTTTTGGTGGTAACCCTGGGTATGGGTACATTGTCAGAGTGTGGCAGTGGACTTCACCTTTAGTCTGCTGCCCACTGCTGGGATGAATATTTAAAGAAGCCTCCTGGGAGAGCCACTGAAGACTATTTAGGGCCAGGTAAGCTGAGATACTACTCTTCACTTTCTGTATATATTTTTACTTGTGAAGTGAAGGACTGCAGAAGCAGTTTATATTGTGACGGTTAAGCCATCAATCAGATCAGTGTATCTTTGTGTTTGTGTAGTGGGTATGGCTTCACTTGTTCATATGCCAGTTCATTAGGGCTTAGCTGTGTCTGGTGAAAAGTGACCAATCTTGTACATATAACCTGTTAGTTTAGTATGTCCACTTCATGTTGGGGGCTTTTTTGGAAAAAGCATAAGAACGAAGGAAAATGTGTTTGGGTCACAAAAACCCCTGACTTAAAAGGTGAGACTTCAGCCAAAGAAAGGACATTATGTCTGGTGACACACTCTTATAATTTTGAGAACCTTTTTGCAGTGGCAATGTTTGTTGTATTTTGTGAGGCAGTTTTGGTTTGGTTGTTCACAAAGGTTTCTTACAGGACCCTGACTTTACGGGGAGGGTGTTTCGGCCATAGCCATTTTCTTTCTGTTTTTGTAAGCTTCTTTTCCTAGGTCCTGACTGCAGACCCAATAAGAGCAACAGGAGACATTCGACCATTTCTGCCTATTTAATAACACCTGAGCAACACCTTGATAAGCAGCTACCAGCGTCAGGAGTGTTCGTAGCTTGGAGGCTGCTGACTCTTGCTCGGTCTCCACCTTGCCAGACCATGGTGCTTCACCTTGTTTTTGAGATTTTCCTTTAAGATTTTTGAATTTTCAAGGAATAAGTGTTCATTCGTCTAATGTACTTGAGTGCATTGCCATTTCTTGTTACGGTCTACGACTCAGATCGTAGGAATAGCGTTGTCCACAATGTGCGATACAGGCACATCATATCGCTGTCAGAGCAGCATATCCCCCCACCAGAAAAACCAGAAGCTGGACCCATAAATGTGTATCCTACCCAGGAGGCTCCGGCAACACTTGGTTTCAACCATGTAAAAGAGGCAAGGACACAGACTTCCCTTATTACCAGTGCAATGATTGATTCACTGATAATTTAGG
The DNA here is from genome assembly GCA_013358685.1 of Antennarius maculatus. Taxonomy (NCBI): domain Eukaryota; kingdom Metazoa; phylum Chordata; class Actinopteri; order Lophiiformes; family Antennariidae; genus Antennarius; species Antennarius maculatus. The sequence continues at coordinate 13,067,397 of CM023613.1, read as the reverse complement.
CTGCCTGCTGCTTTAATATTTCCACTTGTGACCAGCACAGCAGAGGAGAGCGCGGCCAGTCAGGTGAACAGCACCAGCAGCAGCCGGTGGTTACAGCGTGCAGGTGCTGGAGATGCAAGTCCTCTCCTGTATTTTAAAATAATAAATTGGGTAATCAAACATGAGTCAAAGTATTTGATATTTGCATTAAATTGAAAAGATTCGAACCATTTATACTAGACATACAGCATTAACACATGAACCTTGCTCATAGGGTTGTGAGCAGGCTGCTGTATGAACACATCTGTTGTGAGTAACACAAATATATACGCATAACGTAATACAGTCAGAGTCGCCACCCAAGTGCTCACACCCCCACACACACAGAGAGAGCAGTGTCAACCACAATTGCAGATACTCTCTGTTCATGTGGAGTGGGCTTCTGTCTGTCTTCTGTCCCTCCACCTGTTTTGGCCACAATTTTTAGCGGTGAGCAGCCATTCTCTGCTGCACATCCACCTTGATGTCAGACCACTTCTTTTTCAACCTTGCTTGTGTGCACTTCTCTGACCCCCCAGCATTGACAGACTCACACACACTCTCCCACTCACTTCTTTTGCATTTGTTACTTATGCCAGAGGACAGCGGGCCAAAGAGCACATTTTTGCAAGTATCCACTTCCAAGAGAAGTGCCTCCAACTAGTTTTCCATTAAATTCCTTTTTTTTGCCCCGTCTTACTCATTGGATTTTAATCCTCTCATGACGCAGAGAGGGGAAACGCAGGTACAGGGCTCATTTAAATATAATTTGCTTATTTAAATTGAGACATGGACAGAGAGGCATCAGTTACCCCAAAAAGTTCGACAAAGTCCACATCTATTGGGATGTACATCTAGACATTTTTGCATACAGTGGTTTTTTTGGGGATGTGAGCGTATCCACTGTTTCAGTATAAAGTCCATGCAAGTCTTTGTACATAAGGCCCCTGGTGTTCCAATTGATCCATTTCTTCAACATCCAGTCAACAGTGACTTTTGTCAGCAGTATCTACCTTTTCACTTCTATTTGTGGTGATGCCTGATTTGTTGCTATATTTTCTTTGTGTTGATTTGATTTGTAATTTGATGTGTTTTTTTGTATGCTTTAATAATCTGGATTTATTGATTTTAAAACTATGTAGCATTGTCAAAGCCTTTGTCCAGGATTGGTGATCTTCTGAGGTGTGCAATGGCAGGAAAAGAAAGACAAACATTCAACCACAGTCTCATGTAAGATATGTTGTTTGTACATTACAGCATATAAGGATTCCTTGAAAATCAAAAACGGATTGTGCTTTGAATAAACGTAATTGAGCAGAGCAGCCTCTTGTTAATATAGAGTGTAAAGTTGTTTCCTTGAGCTGTGATAAAATGCTTATCAGCATTAGTATTCAGCTTGCGTCCATAGGATATTTTTTTTAAACGTATGGAGGCTGGATTAAGCCATCTTGACTATTTTCCCTTGTCAAAATGCATTTTCCAAATTTCACTTTGTCAGTCTGTGTATGTTCGTGTTGTTATCTGTCATGGAAAATATGAGACATAATTCCTCAAGTGTTTAAATCCTGCAATGTTCTACTGATCTAGTTCCCATCATGCTTATTTTTGTATCACAACAAGAGCACATCACCATGGATATAATTGATTCTGAGGAGCCAAATTGGATTTATTTGATCTGTGTGTAACAGAGCATCCTCGATGGCTTTGACTTTACTAATGGAAACACACATATTGTGTCATATCCTAAATATAGTTGAGTGAGGATCTGAAGCAATCACACCCTCAAATGTATAGGAGATTTCTTAGTTGTCAGTCATCTTAGTTTGAGAGGGAAAACTCATGTGGTTCAAATAAAGAGGGTTTTCTGCAGCTGTCAGACTCTGTGGGCATACAGGAGATTATTCTGATCTATATCACAATGCAAACACCTTCTTTTATTGTTTACTTTTAGGGGACAGTCATAAATCACAAATGTTAAAAATAAATACATGCAGTCATATTAAAGAAACTGTTAGCTGACAATTCGCTGAGCAACTCTTCCAAATTTATTTAAGGTTTAATAATTCAATATCCATACATGAGATGGTTTGAAAAGAAAAATTCCATTTCTGTAAAAATGTAAAAAATCTCAGCTATAAAGTGTATTCGTTATAAATTTTTTTTTCTTCTTTTTTTTTTAGTTTTTACAAAACGGAACAAGATGTCTTTCCAGAAAACAGACAGAAGTATTTCTAAACCAGTTTTTTAAATAATTACTTTAAAAAAAATATTATTAAAAATTGAAAAAAAGAGCATGTGTCAAAATTATAGATACTAATTAACCCTCCAGGAAAAAAAACATGACTAAATGATCATGGAACTGTGCATTTATGTTTTCTCAGGCTTTCTCAGGGGGGGGCTTTTTTTACAGAAACCTGCTTCAACAGTTTGTGATTTTAAGAAAGCAACAGTTAACATCTTAACATTGTGTCACTGAGTTGTCTTGTCACGATAATACATTAAAAATTTGAATGATTTTGAATGGCTTCTTTTATCTTGAAGGACACATCACAGAGAAACAAGTTCTCACTTCCAGCGTTTCAATAACACCATGTTAGTCAATGCCTCTACTTCAGAATTATATTCTTTTCTCCCACACATCTCTGCAGTGAAGGTAATTTCTTCTCGTGAAGGAATTCAAAGTGAATTCAGCAATAAAGTGCAACCTTTGGGAGGAACATTATGAAGGAAAATATTTGAACCTCTAACACTGTATGGCAGTCAGATTGAACAGCCAGGTTTGTTTCAAAAAAGGGTTTTTGTTAGACTTTATTTTAACTATGGAAGATATAATGTGTCAATTATGTGATCTGTATCTAAATATTAGACAAAATAAAATCAAGGCCCCTTTGGAAGTTCTTGTTTTTTTTTTAAACCTTTATACTTTTTTAATATGCACTGCCATTTAAACCAGTGGAAGAAATAAACTCTTACAAAATTTTGCATCAGAGCAAGGTACAAACTAATTTTCATTTGAAGAATGACTGACATGCTATATATAAGTGTGGTTTGACATACAGTGCATACTACTGTTTTCTGTCAAATGTTTGGCAGTCGTCACTGAGCTGAGCTCCACATGACAGCAAGAGCACGATATAATTAAATGCTTCTATGACTATAAGATCCATAAAGTGCTGTGAGAGTTTTGCAAGCCCGTTAGATTGAGTTGAGTTGAATAATGAATGTTTTAGAAACCAGTCCAATAAAATATGCTTCAAATGCATGAAGAAGGAAGTCATGTAAATACATATTTTCAGACAGTAGCATGCATACTTTAAAGACCTGTTTATGAATGCATGTACATCTTGTCAAGGCAACAAGAATTATTTGCATTTATTTAAATTTTAGCATTTATTCAGGTGGTTTAAATAGATTTCATTTGAAATTAGTTTTTCATGTTAACATATTACAATAATTCCTAAACTTCTGACTCGATAAGTTTTTCAAAATTTGTACCATTCAGTAATAAGAGGATTAAATCTGTGCAGTGATCAATACACACAAGACATATAGTTCCACTACTAAAATGGAAGACCAACATGCCAGCATGTATCAGAGAAACAAATTGTTCACACTTATCAAACTTAGAGCCTCACAATTGCTGCATGACCACCAACTGCTGCTTGCAGCACTGCCTGTTCTTCTGATAGTAGCCTTAAATCCACAGTATTCCTTCAGAAAATATTGAGGCTTAAATTCTTGTATCACTTTATAGAACCCAAATCTTCCTACAGACCGTTTTTATTTTCATAGAGCACTTGCTAGCATTAATTTGACATCTATGGTATTCAGTTCCTGTCTGGAATTATTATTCCAGTGACATTTTGCACATTTCCATGAAAGTAAATAGCGGGAGAAATATAGACGAGAGTATAAATGCAAAATTGAGACATGCTTGACTGAACGCTGAATGGGACCTGGAACCGTGTTCTAGTGACCTTTTCTAATTGAGTTGATGGGAAATTTTCAGGTAGGTTATACTATAACGCTGTCGATGACATTTACATGCATATGAGGCATTAGATTGGTCATTGGATTCTAAACGGAAATCTGTACTGTACTAAAAGCACAGAAGCAGGCAACGTTCATCTGGCATAAAAGGTGGAAAATAAAAACAAATATACTCTGTGGTGTGGTGGAATAAAACTACAGTTTGGATTGATACACCGCAAAGCTCTGTTGGAGGGCCTTTTTGTAAAGTGGAAGTGTTTTTCCGCCTTCATAAAAATGAAGATAACTTACAACATATAGTTCTAGTCCTGTGCCAAACTTTTGACAGTGCTGGTTTATCATCCCGGCGATGATACTGCAACCATTGAAAGTGAAAAATTCTGTAGAGACTAAACAGAACCCAGAGAGTACAGAAGCCTCCTCTCAGGCTTCTTGGTTTCTCTACTGTGTTATTCCACCTAAAAATAATAGTCCCATAGTTTCGTCCTCAGAATGATTCCTTGGGCCTTGAAAATCTGTCACTCTGAAATTTGGACACAGATTGGTGTAAATAGTTTGACTGTTCGACAAAAAAACTATATTTAAGGATTACAAAACCTTAATATTTGAAGAACATTATTAGATCTGACATCAAATTCAGCATCCCAACACATCTGATTCAGATGAGTGACCTCAACAGAGTTGGATGAGGAGCTAATCATTTGAATCAGAAAACCATCAAACACATGGAGGACATGGGTAACAGCAGCAAGATTTCAGTAATGATGTCTGTGCTACACCTCATGTATCTGTCAGAAACATATGAGTTCACCTATTATTCGCCCTTTCTTTGTGCCATTGTCTGTAAAGGTTGTGAATTTCATATATCGAGGCAGCAGTAGCTCAGTCCACCAGGTCTGGGGCTGGGGACCAGATGACCAGTGAGGACCGAAAAGTTGAGTGTAAACTGGCAGTGCGAGGTGCCAGTTCACCTCCTGAGGTGCACTTGAGCAAGGTACCATCCCCCTTAAAAGTTGCTCATGGTGCGCCCCACGTGACTGCTGTCCACCACTTACTGTGACATTGAGGTTAAATGATCATTATGGTCTAGACAGTTCTGCTGATGGACCCTCCTACATTTTTCATTAGTCTCCACAGTGACATACCTGTAGTGTTTGCCGACAGTGATATTTTGGGGACAAACTTGCACAGACATGATGGCGCCCTCAGTGATAGCGTTGTGTGACATTAGAAAGTGCTAGACTTGTTTAAAATGTTCATTAAATTAAGTCTGACACTGTTTCTGTATTTGCTCTATAACTACAATTTATTTATGCGGGTGAAAGGAAGCATATTTAGTGTTAGCTATCCATGACCCTCAACTACACTCAAACATTGAATTGATTGAGTTAGATGAGCTTGACCTTTATGGCACATTACAGCAGGAAGTTAAGTATATCACTGTAGTTAGAGTAAAGTTAGTGAGCGTGTGTCAACAATCCTCAGAAAATAATCTGGTTTTTATATTTATCTGAATAATTAAACCAGTTGAAACTGAAAGTGCATGTTTTTATTGCTTTTCTTGCTATTATTGTTGTTTTTAATGGTAATGTTGTCATTGTTGTTAAGATTTTGGGGGTGATTGAACAACCACTAGTAGTATACAGTAATGTCTAATAGAATAGTCTATTATTCATATACAGTAGACAGTTGTTTCTGGAAAGAATGAAAAGATGTACAGTATACCTCCTGAAAAGCAATTAAAAGGGAAAATGGAACAAATCTATAAAAATGTAATGACCCTTTAGAAATTAATAAATGAAGCAGTGCTTCACTGTAAACAGCATAAATGAAAGAGTAATGTTTTGTGTTTGGTTTTTTCCCTGAGATCAGATGGTCATGTTGGCATCAGCATCGAGGTAGCATCACACCATTAATGTAAAAAAAGGATTTAACTTGAGCTCATGGAAAGGACAAACAAAACAAATGGTGTTGTGGGGATAAGGACCATTCTTTTGAGCACATTTTATCATTTAACATTTAATTGGATATTTTTCCGTCTCGGTCATTCATTGGTTTATTTATTTTTACAAAAGACAGAAATTAGTAAATTCAGTATGATGTTGTTTGAACATTAGAACGGGCAACATCAATAATTTATATCTTTCACGCCTCTCTCCTCTGCTCCATTTGCGTAAATCACAAAGATTTTTTTTTTCTTTTACAGCTCTCAGAACAAGCACATAGTGTAACATTAACCACAAAAATTGTCCTGTTCTAATACAATTTAATGGACATCAGTTACTTTATTGAAGAACGTGAAATGCTTTCTAACAATTAATCATGTTCTATTTCATGTAGGGAGTGCTAGAAACTCATGAGCCTCACGTTTTTAAGACGACCAGCATGGACTGGACTTGAATGTCGAGGCCGGCAGATGGAGAGCAGCAGGAGTAAAAGTTTCACTTCTTGAAGAGTCATGTCTTATTTCATTCGTACAGAGAAAATTACTTACAAACATTATACCAAAGCATGAAGAGAAAGTTAACAGTAACACTACAGTAATTTCAACATGCAAGGACAATAGTCAGACTTTATCATGACAATTCAATAATTTTGAATGCTTTGTGATTATTGAATATATATGTACTTCTAGAGCCCATGGAACGAGACCTGCAACTCCAGGAAGTCACCTGTTAGGAGGAGAACAAATACGCCCGTCTTGTCTTTGCTTCAGAAAGGGAGGCCAGGATGGACATCCCAGCATTGGGGCCAGGTTCAGACTGCTTTCAAGAGGATATTGTTTGCGAGTCTGGGAGCGGTTTCTGACAGCAGTACACCTCCTGCTGGATGCTTTACCTTGGAATCGATGAAGAATGTCAAGCTGAGAAGAACTTCTATAGAACTGAAAGAGCCTCTCATAGAAAAGCCCAAATAGAACTGAAGCATTGTGAGCTTACAGCTGTTAAGAATATGAAATGTTATTGGTAGTGATGCTGAAGCAATGGCTTAGACAAGAGCTGCTGGCTCATTCTTGCCTTGGTTGACAGAGTGAGCCTGGGTTTCAGAAAAGAATCCTTCCCCTGAGGATCCACTCACTTTCTGCATTGTACATGATGAACATCAAAGAGACCAACAATATGCATGTGGAGCAGCCAGAACACTCACAGGCCAAAGGAGAGATGGGAAACAGTTGCTGCTTAAATAGACCACCAGACTGGGATGGTGTGCTGTTGACGGTTGAGGAGAATGAGTCATGTTGTGTTCACATGTGTATCTGCAGCAGAGCAGCTTGAGTTGTATGTGTGAACTCACTTGCAGGCTTCACTCCACGAAAACATAACGCTGCCTGAATTACTCTTTCAATATCAAAATAAAATTGTTAACTGAGGGATCTGCCAAGTCACAAAATATTTATCACAAATCAATCAGCAGATTTCTCACACATGTATTACATTAATTTCCCCTGGATATTCAATCTGACCAAACAAAATAATTTCTGGAAAATCCAGCAACAGTTCCCCTTCAAAATGTAATTGGTGACAAATGTTTGGGTATTTTTGTCTGATTCTCAAACAGTCCCTTAATTTGTAACAATTTGCCAGTTTTAACTATTTTATTTTCCAATTGAGCAATTAATTTCCCAGCAAATCTGCAGAGGGCAGAGCGTCCCATATGCTCGCACTTATCACTAATGTTCGCATCAGTATTTGGCAAACCAAGGCAGGCAAGCTGGCCTGAAACTGGATTCATTACTTTCATGCCATGGCAGCCAGTTTCAGAGGAACTTGTCCGAGACCAAGACATGAAGGGTGATAGTGCAACAGTTTGTTTATCTGAACTGCTTGTTTGTTTATATTTTTTGGAAACTACGCAAATCAGTGACTCACAGGAAAGACAAGATTGCAGGGGAGGAAATGGTGAAAATACCTGGAGTGTGGAAAAAGCACATCAAGAGCAACAAAAAAAGAACACTTGTTGCTCCTCAAATGATGCAGATTGTTAATGGGGCAAGAAATTGAAATTTGTTTAAGTGTCTCTCCTCTTGACTGGGGTAAGGAAAGAGAAGACGACAAACTTTGACGGCCAACACATGCAACAATATGACTGAAAAAATTAGATAGGAGTGTTTCAGGGAGTCACCGAATGATGAGGTGCCAGATGATGGGGCAGGTCTGCCCATTGCTTCACCTAACTTCATCTGGTTGGACAAAATGACTGTGTTCAGAGCTGAACTAAAAGCTGCAGAGTAACACAGTGACCGTCCCTCCTTGCAGCATTTACTCAGCGTAAAAAGTGAAAAATGTTTGTGGACATGCGTACATCATGATCTGATTTTTCATTTCCTTTTACTTGAACCTTTTTGCTCGATGGATTGTCATGGAGACTTTAAATTTATCTTTAATTTCAGGCATTTGGTTGCTTTCTTGTTCTGGACTGGTTTCATTTCTGAATGAGCATGTTTTTATGAATGATTATTATTCCTACCTTTAACTTACTGGTTGGGCCTCAACAAGTCATATTTCCATGCAGCTGCCTCACATCATTATGTTGATTTTTCTAGTAAATTCTGTTGCCAGGAATAAGAAAAAAAACAACACAATTTTGTTCACACCAATTAGCAGAATAAACAATACAAATTGGAGGTAGCAGCATTGTGCTACAAGTGCTGTGTGTCATCTGAGTTCCAGCTCTTATCAGTGACCCACTCAAGGCCTTTGCTCTGAGATGCTATCTGTTTCATGAAAAAGGGACAAGTGGGCAGTTTAAATTTGAACTGAAATTGCCCTGATATTGTCTTTGATGGGATATGCCATCGGAGAGTAGAGTTGTTTTCTCTTAATAATGGGTCTTTATCTTTACAGACAATTTTTCATTTTGCTATCATAGTTCTCGGCAACTTTTTGATTTTTAGTGTCCTTGGTGCTGTTTTGTAATGACTTTGTGTACTGTCAGAAAATATATGTGTGCAACTGGCCTGGATATTCCTTTTACGTGCTTATAAATCATATGGTTTGTAAAGACTTTTCTTTTAAAAAAATATAGAAGAACAGAGAACAAGTGCAGAAAAAGAGCAAGAAAATGAAAAGCTGAGGAATGAGGGACAGTGGATAGTAAACAGGGAAATGGCAGATGAAAGCTTTAAGATGTTAAAGGATTTTCTGGAAGTGATTGGCTGTCTTTGTGGTCTCAGGTTTTTATAATTCCATCCTGTGATGCTCTAATCTCCCCTTTCTTTTGTGTGGAGTAAATACCCTGATTACATGGGGCAAAGCTGATGACATGTTATAAAAATAGAACTGAAGATCTAAGAGAAACCATTTATTAAATACTTGCCTTCCTATACATACTCTGTCAGACCACTGGCACCCACATGATTACTATAAAAGATAATCCCAATGCAGCACATTGGACCTAAAGGCTCAATGAGGACCTTCAAGGCTTTTATTGAACGCTGAATGAAACAACGGCAGCCCTGTATTTTTTTTCAGTTTCCCGTCAAAATGTTTTGTTGTCTATAATTACATCCGAGAATTAGCAGAAATTCATCCTTTCTAGGATCCAAGTCACTGAATTTTCTTTCATTCACTCCAATTTTAAGCTCACTGTCATTCACATTTTCTCCTGTTTCTTATAAAAGGCACTTAATAATAAACCATTTCTTGATAATAAATGAATAAATACATTTTTTAAAAGATTATCCGCAGTAGGAAAGAGGACCTTACTAAAGGACATGTCTTCATGTTTGAGCCAAATCTCGTAGCATAACATAAATTGTTAGCAGCCCCTGTGGCCTTAAATGGAGAAGGTGTTTTGTAGATGTGTCTGTATATGGAATTTGGTCATGTGGGGAAATATATTTATTTACTTTCACACTTAAATATTGACGAGAAAACATCACTCTCTTGTGTTTGGACTAAATATGAAGCCACAGCCAAAGCTCTTCTACAGCACAGCACAAATACACCTATTCACACCTTACACTAAAGTGACTCAAACGTAGTGACTCAAATGTAGTGAAAGAGGACATGAAGGTAGTTGGTGTGAATCACGTAATCATCATTGTGAATCACGTAAAAAAACAACCCCTCTAACCCTTGGTAAGCATAGAAATTCCAGCAAAAGAAAACAAAACTCATGAATGCTGGAAGTCTGTGATTAGCTCCTTTAACTGTGTAAATAAGTTAATACATTAACATGAATGAAACACATATTTTTATATTTTATACACTTATATAATGTAGGATGTATTTTGTTGAGGTGAAACACAGATCCTTCCCTCAGTCAGAGATCTACCAGTGGCTGGAATCTATATGTAGGTATGCTAATAAGGGAGATTCCAAGGACTAAACCTATTTTAAATTTTTTATTCTGCTTTAATATGCCTTAAGAAAGCTGATATAACCAAGCACTGAACATGAATAATGCTATGGATCATTTAACATCAGCTCAACATAGTTTCTCTGTCAACATTAGAAGGATGGCCAAGGTGAGCTACCTGGCCCTTCTTATTGATCCTAACCTTTACCTGGATCCTCATTTTAGACTTCCTGTTTATCTTGTTGCTGGTCTTATTTCAGCTGGTAAATGACTTGAATACTAAAGTACTGTTTTCTTTGCCTTTTCTTGCCCCATTCCCTCTGCAAATTTTCTTCTTTTTAGTTTTCACTATTCCTATAAAGTTCAGCTTACCTATAATTTGCTGTCATGTTGATTTATCCTTTTTTAATAGCTGCTTTTACAAGTTTGTCAGCCAGCTCAATCCCCTCTACTAGAATCAAAATTAACTTAAATGTCTGAGAATAAAATACAATGTTTCCATGATGATGAAATTTGTGATGATAATCACAAATTTCCCCACTGTGGGACAATAAAGGATTATTATCTTATCTTATCTATGTCTTTTCTCATTTCTGAATGTATGTTCATCATACTTTCAATATATTGAATGAATACAACTCTATTAAAACTTCTGTTTTAATAGAGATCTGTTGTCTTTGTCCAAGTGGATACTTGCGGAATGGCTTATTAGCAAATGTTGCTCTTAGTTGGCAGGACCTCAGTTAGCAACCACATGAGGAGATCCTGCTGAGTTTCCACCCCACCTTCTTGCATATATCATTGTTTGGTCAAGGACCCCGTTGATGCCATTGACCTACTGCAACATCTTTTGGCACCTGGCATGCTGCCGGGACACATTTTGGCCCAGGACCTCAACTGACTTTTGTATCTCACCAGGGGAAATAAAGGCAGATTTTGAAAACTGACTTTTTCGCTATTTATAGTACTGTACATCAAATGTCGAAATTTGGGGGAATGTTGATGGAAATGCAGAAAATAAGAGTGAGCTAGCTGTTTCTCAGTGTTTCTTGAACAACGGCTCAAACCCGACCTGTCTTACCAGTAACGTACTCTGAGCACACAGTGAACAGCTAAAGACTGTTCAGATACAGAGGACTTTATTCATAATTCTGGTCCAATTCTCACAATTTCCTAAAATAAAATACAGTTATGTTGACTGAACTGGAAATTATTTTGAAAACATTTCCCGTTCTATTGTGTTCATAAGAATGTAGTATAAACACATAGTAATTTAGTTTGTTACATCTATGAAGCACTTTTTCACAGCTGTTTTTCAAGTGATTGTGTGTGTGTGTGCGTATGTGTGTGTTAACAGTTTGTTTCAGCTGTCCTAATACAATTATAAGTTTTTGTTGAGTTACTGAAATATAAAACTATAAAAAATTATGTTTTCACAATGCTAGTAAAACCTTTGCAGATAAATTCAGAATTAACATTCAAATCATTCATTCCTTATGTCAAGGGAAGGAAATGCATGACATTACTCTCAGTAAACTTTAGTAGATCTAATACATATGATATATGGCTGGGTTGTTTTCCTGTCTTTTAAGTTGTATTTCCAGATAACGTAATATGATGTCTGTGTAGGTTCTCAGTCACCCAGGTCATGGTTATCCAAAAGCTATTGAGTCGATCCACTGGACGTTTAAGAAAGTCTTTCTTAAACGTCCAGTGGATCGACTCAACAGCTTTTGGATAACGTAATATGGTATATTATAATTCACTTACATTATGCTGTACATTATTTTATATATGTTATTAACTTCTTTTCTAAAAAGCACGCATTTTTATTATTTAACATACAGCTGCGGTCTGAAAGTAAATGTAATTGCAGTTTCTAATATTTCTCCAGAAACCATTAAAGCTGTTCCATATTATCCCTCTATGTTCATGATCTAAATGAGAAAATTTATTTATGGTGGAAAATGCGTCCCAAAAGAAAAAAGCTTTAACAGGCTGCAATAACTGCTTTAGTTTATTAACGCTGTCGCAAAATTATGGCAATGCAACAACTCTTCCATTAGCAATTTCATTTATTTGTATGGGATTTATAGATTCCCAAAAACTCATCAAGCATGTTTTGTCTTACTCAGTTTTTCTGCACGCCTTGTCTAGAATATGAGGAGAGTTTCATTAAGCTGTTTAAATGCATTACAGAAGTTAAACATTTTCACTCAATCAATTGTACTGTAATTTTTGACTCAAAATTTGTCATGTAATTGCTGTCCTATGGCGCACAAGTCAATCATTTCCACTTCATAAAATTTTTATATGATTTGTCCCCTGTACAACTTCTCCTGAGATTATTCACTGCTGAGACTTGGGACAGGAAGGAAGGCTGTAAATACAGATAAGAGCTGTAAAAATTAATGGCCTGATGTATGCTGGGCACCTTTCATAAGTTGTGGATAACAACATGTGACTCAGAGCGGAGCAACTGTTCAATAATTTGCAGCACTTGACATCTTCATTCTGGTATTAATGCTCTGAGTATGGTCCTAATTGAAGCATCATAATTAGATTAACACGTTAACGTGACAAACAGAAAGTCTACCTCTCAATTCCCATAATCACATTAACATCAAAGCATCAGTATGCATGTAAAAATGTACAGATGTCTACATTGAATGCCCACTTCTGTGGGAGTGAATGTCTCAAAATGAGATGCTTTACATCCCACATCCAGGTTTATCCTTCAGGCATGTTATGCAACAGAAAGTGGGCTGGTTGTATGTTGTTTAATGTAAAAGAAGTGGAATAGTTCACTTGAATTTGAGGTTTTAGAGGCTGGTAGAGGAAGACAAAGTCACCTAATGACCTTTTCACCCTCATCTGACGGAATCCTATTTCCTCTTCATGGCTCGGAGGAGTGTACCCAGAGACAACACTGACCCTGTTCACACCAGTGCCGTCTGTTGGAGGGAAAAACTAAAGAGAGGCCTGAAAACAAAAAAAATGTTGCAAAAACAATTTAATTAAGGAATATCCTCCTGTTTCTGGAAAGTACCTGGTGCCCATTAAAACATTCCGCTACAAACTAGTCTAATATTGTATGTCCTGTGCTACGCTTTATTTTCTATTGTATAGTAGAATTGAGACAATTACTCAATTTAGTCAATTAAGAATCAACAAAAAAATATTCTGCTCCTACTTTTGCACTCTATTTTTTCCACTCTGATTTTTTTTTTTGTCTCATTGCAGTCAAGAGTTGTTGAATCGTGTATCAACAATTTACAGTAAATCATTTTGTAACAGTTTTGAAGTATGTAGGTTCTACGTATATTTCATAATTTTTTTATTAGTAGTAGTATTTCCTCTGCTTTTCTTTTACTTCTGAGACCCAAAAGAGAGATTTTTGTTGTTTTCTTTTCTTCTGACAGTCAGAATAATAAAATTCTTACAAAAGATCAGTTTGACCTTTGGGAGACTATATGGCCATTTCTCTAATGTATTTTAGATTATACAATTAATTATTTAATGTATTCTAATCCAATTTATTTCTGAGGCTTTATTGTGTCTTGCACCATCCTGAAGTAGCATATAATATTAGATAAAATAAGTAGTCCAAGATATAACCTCGGTGAAAAGTATCACAGATACATGTAACAAATGCAGGACAGCCACCTGGTAAAAACTCACTGACAGCGTTAATGTGTAAATGAATTGGGTTGTAATATCATTGCACCAGAGATCTGAATATAATTAGGCTTGCATTGGTGTATTCCATTAAATTAATGTATTGTGTAGTCATATTCTCAGATGAGCTGTTAACTTAATTGTGTGTACTCAAAAAAGTCAACAAACTATCATAAAAAGAGAATGTGTAGTGTGAGAACTCAAGGGGAGGATGGTTGTGTCAAGTGTTTGGAAAAATGTGTTGGTTTAACTAATACCAAATTGAAAATAATAAACACTGGTGGACAGTAGCTGATGGAACCACTCTTAATGGCTGGGTCTAACTACTGTACTCAGTTTTCTCATATCAATGTCTGAGAAATTTATTAAAACACTATAAATAAATGATAACAATTCTTTAATATATTGCTTTTACCCTTTTAGGCTGAAAGCAACTCCTCAGGTTTGGTGTAATATGATTATAATGTTGAATTAAACAATGCTGCCCTCAGGTATGGAGCATTGTTAAAGAAAATGACAGCAAATATAATAAATAATATGAATGGATCCTCACATTTTGCTTGAGATACACTCCAAAATTCAATGGTACATCTTTGGCTCAGGCCCACTCTTCCACCAATTGTCATTCAAGTCCATTATTGAGTTTGCTGAAGAAGGCTGCATCTCATTTTGTTGGAGGAAATGAAAAAGGATTCCTGGATCCAATATTTCAACTGGATGCACTCCAAAAATGCTCCACACTACCACCCACATTCATGACATTCCATCCTCTAGTTTATTTGTCATTAATTAAATATAACTTAAAGAGGGTGGTACGCTGGCTCAGTGGGTAGAGCTGTTGCCACACAGCAAGGGAGTTCCGAGTTTGATTCCTATCTGTGTGGCGTTAGCTTCTTCTCCTCGTGTCTGTGTGGGTTCTCTGCAGGGTCTCCAGCAGCGATGAGTACACCACTATCTGTATCCGTACCTGTATTCGAAATGGGCGGGGCTTAAACCGGAAGTGGGTGTTGTTTGACCGGAAATGGGTGGGGCTTAAATCACTACATTGTTTTAAGTCTAAAATTGATATGGATTGATCACAATTTGCTGTATTTTTGCTTATTTTAAAACTATTTACAAAACAGCCTCAAAATTGAAATTCAAATAAATGTTTTTGATCACAAAAGTAAGAGAACTATTTACAGAAGTTTTTCATGGAACTGAGTCAGAACATGAACATTCTTAAGTCTAAGAATGAATATTTACTGAAGAGCCTCAGAATTGAGATTCAACGCTTTTGATCACAATAGTAAAGGAATTATATACAGTATAGAACGAGTAAACACAAAGTGCATTAATGAAGTGAATGCAATAAAAAAAGTAATTAACTACAAAGTATGCATGAACAAGAATTGTCATACTCAACAAATTTTTTTCTAGTACTTTTTTTTCAATTATTTATTTTTAGTACCTAATGCTATTGCCTTTTTTTTTCACATAAAGCTAAACAATATTGATTATGGTGTGTGTGTGTGTGTGTGTGTGTGTGTGTGTGTGTGTGTGTGTGTGTGTGTGTGTGTGTGTGTGTGTGTGTGTGTGCGTGTGTGTGTGTGCGCGCTCGCAATTTCTCAGTTAAAACATTAAGTATAGACTTTGCTAATTTGAACAGAGTTTAGAACAGGTAAAAAAAAAATACTTTGACCATCGAGGCGGTGGTTAAATGCACACGTACGTGCAAAAAAAAAAAAAAAAAAAAAACAAACAAGAAAGTTCACCACATAACCAAACACCAAAATAGAGGCAAGCTGAAGAAAATCTAATAAGGACGTGAGCAACAGTGAAGCCACGAACAGAGAGATCAGTAACTGTGTGTACCGGAGACAGAGTGGGACCGGAAACTCCGCTCTAACTGCAGTGAGTAGGGAGGGGCGGGACGTATGTGTGACTGACCAATCACAGAGCGTGACAACAGTCCGGCTGATTTTCCTTCGGTCCGATCACGAGTATTAACGGGCTTTATTCGTGTTCGTACTCGTACTCGTCAAAATGCATTATCCGTACCGGATACTCGTATGAAACGAGTATCCGGCTCAACCCTAGTCTCCAACTTCCTCCCACCTCCTGAAGCATGCAATTTATGTGAAGTGCACCGTAAAATTTCTGTAGGTGTGAATATTTGTTTGCCTATGTGTGGCCCTGCAATGAGATCTTGCCCATAGTCAGCTGGGATATGCTCCAGCATAACGATGTTTCAGATAAGTAGCTGAACATGTGACAATTATCCAATCATTTCCTCATCAAGGTGAATGAATAAGTCAAAAAGCCCTGCAAAGTAAAAAAAAAAATAAAAAATCCAAATATCACTGATCACATGATTCTACAGAGAGTAGACAATAGATCATATTTATTAGGGATGAACAGGTACATCATTATCTGTATGTGTTCAACCATCTAACCATTATCTGTATCCCTATCTGTACTCGGAATGGGCGGGAATTAAACCAGAAGTGGGTGTGGTTTGACCGGAAATGGGTTGGGACTTAAATCATTACATTATTTTACGTCTGAAATTGATACGGATTGATCAGAAGTTGCTATATTTATTGTTTATTTTAAAACTATTTACAGAACAGCCTCAAAATTTAGATTCAAACCAATGTTTTTGATCACACAAGTAGGAGAACTATTTACAGAACAAGTTTTTTATGAACTCAGAACATGAACCACTAATTCCCATGATTGTAATTATTATTATTTGATGGAATTGCTCATCCTTTTATTGGAAATGATCAGTATTTTTCCTATGCTGAATGCACAGATTGTAAGTCACTATATTTCAAAATAAACGTCATCAGCGCAGTCACTTGAATCAAGTTTTTAAATATAATTATTTCTTACAATTACTTCGTTTACAGAGATATTGATTGTCAATTTATGAAAAAAAGGTTGTTTATTGTCTGTTGATGTCTGCTTTTCACATAAAACCACCTCGGATGATTTTTTATTAGACTACAGCTGTCCTGGAGTCATTAACGATTATCGAGCGAATGAAGGCCGGTCTGTGAAAATATTGTCTTAGATTAAACTGGTCCGTGGCGCAAAAAAGGTTGGGGACCGATGGTTATGAGGATTTTCCTTCATCAAGAGCACGAGTATTGGCAAGTTTTACTAGTATTGTGCTGGTACTCGTCAAAAAGGCTTTATCCGTACCGGATACTTGTCTGAAACAAGTACGTGGCTCAAACCTAATATTTATACATTTCAACTTTTAGGTTTCACTGAACTTTAAGTCCCAATCTAAATTCCTCTTTTTAAACTTGACCCCCCTCCCCTTTTTATTGTACCTGCCCTTCAAAACTGGTAGATGGGATGTCACTTGTTCTGTCATCAGTAGATAATTATGTTTTATCAGATTTTTAAACACTGTCAAACAGTTTCACCAGTCGTGTTTCAGCAGTCTGGCAACAGAATGGAAATTAGATCACATGCCTGGTTTGTTCCGGCATCCCTTGAAAACATGACAGTATTCTAGTTCTATATAAGCCTGTAGCTGCTACCATTGTATGTGTGTGTGTGTGTATATGTGTGTGTGTGTGTGTGTGTGTGTGTGTGTGTGTGTGTGTGTGTGTGTGTGTGTGTGTGTGTGTGTGTGTGTGTGTGTGTGTGTGTGTGTGTGTGTGTGTGTGTACAGACAGACAGATAGACTTTATGTGGAGGGCCTGAAAGGAAGTAAGGAAGTACTGTAAGTACTACTGCCAAGAAGAGAATTAAGATTGGGATTGCATCCTTAGTAACAGGGAAAGAATCTAGTCCTTCTAGATCAGTGAACGAACAAATTGACGGACGGACGGACGGACAGATGGATGGATGGACACTGAATGGAGGGTGGAGAGGCTCCAGTCAGGTGTTATTACATAGTTGTGTGTTACTGTTGTTTGTCCTGATGCCACACAGTTTCTGCCTCTCCTGTCTGGTTCTGGCTTGGGCGTCAGAGGCTCAGCGGTAGAGCGGACGTCTTATGACCAGACATCGCCCAGACATCGGCGGAAGCAGATCGACTCCCGCTCCCGCCAGACCTCCTCAGAGTGTGAGCTGACTGTGGGAGGTGTCAGCTCGCCTCCCGGCCACTGCCGAGGCGCCCTTGAGCAAGGCACTGTCCCCTTACAAGCTGTTCAATTGGGCACCAAAGCGAAGTCGCTGCCCTTTACTCTGCCTCCCCATGTACTGCTTGTTGTTGTGTGTCTACGAATTGCAAGCTTGCAGGCCCCTTGTGTGTGTTGTGTTTCAGGGGCCTGCTACGATTGTATCTAACACAAAGATATGTACGATATATGCATGACTGTAAAAAGTAGTTTCCCCGAGGGGATTAAATAAAGTGGATCTTCTTCTTCTTCTCCAGTTCACTCGGTGCGAGGAGCTCTTGCTCACCATTTGGCAGTGCCGTAAATTGTTTCTGTCAGCTTAGATAAATGGACCCCTGGGTTTGTTCATCTCCCCTCCCACACACCTTTACACATAAATGCACAAACAAATATGCACACACAGCTGCCCCCTGCCACACAACACACACACACACACACACACACACACACACACACACACACACACACACACACACGCGCACACACACACACACACACACAGATTATGCTGTAATCAACCGGTAAGGGTCTATCCACTCCATCCTCTCCTGTATCAAAGGCTTGTTTACTTGATTCTCACATTATTAATATTCCCTTTTCATGTGAGGAATCAAAACATCCACCTTCCTAAACCAGATGAAGATTGATTTAATTTATTTCTGAAAGCACTGCAAAGTGATCTTACAGCCACTTCCAAATGTGTGCGAAAGATATTTGCAGTAACATGATTGTTAATTAAACCATCATTGTCTTGATTTCTGCTTCACATCCTTCGTGATCATGTCTTCTGTGGAAATTAAGGGGGGATGAAGAACTAGGTGCAGACAGAACACTTGAAATAAGCTCATGGCATCTGAGCCTGACATTGGAGGAGAAAAATTGAAACAGGTATCATGAGAGATAGAGAATCTCCCAGTTGAAGGTGTCCCTCAGTTCCATCATTTTCAACAGAAATTGATTTTCTTTGAGCAAAGACATCATCCTTCTTCGTGGTTTGTTGCCATAAACTGTTGTACAAATGGATTCACTCTGAAACAGTGTGACTGAGGTGATCATTTTCTCTTTTTCTTGTGTTTTGGGGGAGTTTGTCATGACATTTCTGCTGAGATGTAATGTAGTTAGACTGTTTTGTCCCCTGCTGATCTGATATAATGAGTCGAGGCGGTGTTTGTCTTGTTTGCTGAAGCATTTTGCTTTTATTCCAGATGTCTTAAAAAAAACAAAAAAAACAAAGAAGAGACGAACAGTAAAAGCACTGATGCAAATTAAATCTAATAACAAGTAAGAGAAAACAGCACAATGTGGGGACTGGAACCAACCGAACTGATTAGAAGTGTGTTGAAGTTCATGTGTTTAGATCCACTTAACACAGGTGGTATTTATGTAACGTCACCTGCTTAGGCCTCCCTTAAATAACTTTTTCCTTTCTACAGTTAACATTATCAACTGAGTAGCTTTCCTGCAGATTGTCTGCATGTGTTTAATACTGAGAAGTGAAACATGCATAACTGAGCATATGGCTGCAGCACCATGTTTCCTGTAAACACGAGGAAGCAGGAACCTCAGTTCGCAGACCGCAAGTTTACAGATGATAGTTTCTCAAGTTGCTTGGCTCATCTTTTTATATTATGTTCCTTTTTTTCCACTTTCAAATAAGGAATGCAACTTGCAGCTTATTATTGCTGAGTTTGGAAATATACTGCTAGAAGAAAAGGGTCAGCCATAGCATAATGATTGCCAAAGGCCACAAATATTCTCAATGATCAGGGCCCACACCAGCTCTGGTCATAGGAAGTACATACTTCACTGCAGTTCCTTGCAGAGGTAGCATATTAACACTTGTTTTTTTACATGCCTCAAAGCACTTAGTCATAGAAGTCTTCTGCATACAGGAAAACCAGGCCAGTCCATGTCTAATGGACTACATTTCAAAGGAATGACAGTGCTGTGATGTCTTCTGATGCAATCCAGCCCGATCTCTGTAGTTCACTTGAGCAAAAGACTATAATCTACTAGCATGTACACATATACAAGCTAATGCGTGCACACAGCCCTAAGGTAGAATGTAGATGAGGTAGAATGAAGGAAGGATTCCTCCCAGAGAGCTTAGCCAGAGTATGTGCAATGGCATAGTTGGAAAGGACTCCAATAACTCTCTCATGGAACCAAATTATTCCTGTTATGCCCGCAGAGATTCTGCAGTGCAATAGTTTTAATGTAGTTGGTTAGGGTTTGTCTTAAGGGGGTACAAATCAACATTTTCTGTCTGTCTCTGTTTGCCAGTTTTTTTTCTGTGTTGTCCTCTATACCCAACACACTCTGTCAAAGCTGAGATGAGGTAAGGATTGTAAAAGGTGTGAATATGATATCCTAAGGCGAGACATCATCACACTGAGAAGTTTTCCTTCCATCCTATTATCTCCTGACAGCAGCCCAAATGTCTTTCTGTTTACCATTGGCAACAAATCATCTCTCTGATAAGATTTCTTGAAGGCTGGAAAAGATCCTATCCTGATTTTTATGTTTTGTCTAAAAAGTAAAGTTAAATTCCACTACTGAAAACTGAGAGTGTTTTTCCCTCACATCCTGGGTTTTGTTGCCTCTTTCAATCAAATATTGTGTGTCCCAGATGATACCAGAGTTTCCAGTGGTTTTCATAAACTTTAAATTAGAAAAACTGACACTGGTGTCTATTGTTCAACGAAAAAACAGTCATGTTAGACAGTAAAATTGTCATTGAATTATTATTTCTTTGATGAGTCAGTTAATCTGCAAATTGAATTTTTTTTTTTTTTTTAATTTCATATACTAAAGTGATCCCCAGAGGGAAATTAGTTAGTTGCACACCCGTTCATACTGTTAGTTCTTAGACATGCATGCATATTATTTATATTTGTACATATAGGCTCTAACACAGCCATGAGGGCCTGTAGGCATGCATTGTGGGGGAGGTGGAGTGAGTTTATTTATTTGTATTTATGTATTTATTTTTTTACAAGCATATTCTTCAGTTTCATCTGGACAATATTTTAGCTATTTTAGCAGATGAATTGGTCTAGTCCTAAAATACTTGTAGACATTGTCTAATTTCTATACTGAACACTATTAGATTGAAACGGCAGATGAAGTATTAAAGTACTTCTTAGAACAGATCAGACGACCCATGACATTGCATTTATCACAAGAATTCCAATTCCAACAGATTATTAAGCCAAGGTGTACTTACAGTATGTGTCTGGATTTCAGTCCCAAACAACACCTGATAGTTTCTAGATAGACGGTTCAAATATCTGCTGTCACTGTTTTGACGCAGAGCAAGTCTTAACACATCTTACGGGGATACAGAAAAAAACAAAACTTGAACGCTGCCTTGCTAGAAGTGAGGAATCAGAGGAGTGAACTGAGTCTGAGGTATTGACTGTTAACTGGGGGAGTGGAGGAGACCTAGGGGAGCACTTCTAATCCACACTGACCTACTCTTATCACACATGGCCAAGGTCAAGAGTCTAATGAGGATGGGACGCCATTAGAGCAATTAGACGGAACTACCTTGTTTCTGGGGCATGCAAAGCCACAGGAGAGGGACGGAGAGGGCAAAAGAGGAGGAAGACAACTACAGTGAGAGACAGTGTGATTATCTGCCCAGCAGCTGCCTTTCTCACTCCCTCTGTCTTCTTCCTTCCCCCCCCCACCACCCCCACCCCCATATTTCTCTAGACAAATAGGATAAGAACACAGTGTTGCAACAGTGACACTTGGTGGCAAAGATGCTGTCTGACTGAAAAACAGCCGCAGGCACATTTTCACAAGAACACAGCCATGGTGAGGCGAAGAGGAGTCCTTTTGAAGTCTTACGTATGAACACTAAAGATGCATTTTTGGGAAGTTTTGTGACTGACATGGAATATTTCATTAATGCCATTTATCAAGACGATATTAAATATTTATTTGTTATTTTTAATCATTGCAAAAGGAAGAATTGTACATTTTGAAATGTTAATAATGTAAAATAAGCTATTTTGAGATTCACCTTCAAGACCGTGCAACGGGTATCTGGTTTCTCAATTATCTGACATGTAGTTTGACTGTGTTCATAAAAATCTTTTTAAACTTCAACAAAAAACAAATCCAGTGTCTGTTGCATGTCTGAATCTCATCCAACCATCCATCCTGTCCTGCCTTTATATCTATGTACCTGCCTTCCTGCCACCATTCTCTGCTCTCTGTGTACTTACGGAACGAAAATACACATTCTTTCACAAGGCTAGGTGAACATGCTGCTGGAGCCATTAGTGAGTCAGCCTCATAAACAACGGCAGAGAAAGTGCAGCAGAAACTCCTCAAAACTCATCAACTCAAAGTCATATGCCCTTGGCAGCTGTGAGAACAACAACAGTCACTTTGATTGTTTATGTTCATGTTCATTGTGATTACCATAGGTGATTCACGTGTGAATAAAACATGAGGTATTCAATATCCATGCAATGACAATGATGGTCAGCACTAATCTTG
Organism: Antennarius maculatus; assembly: GCA_013358685.1. Taxonomy (NCBI): domain Eukaryota; kingdom Metazoa; phylum Chordata; class Actinopteri; order Lophiiformes; family Antennariidae; genus Antennarius; species Antennarius maculatus. Next base: position 13,044,778 of record CM023613.1, on the reverse strand, counting down.
TGTTAGAAAGACTTTGGGGGGGATCTTAATAGAGTGGGTTGGGTTTGTTTCAGTGGAACACTTCTGCTTCTTCTGACTTCAGCAAGGTAAGCATTAAATATAATGTACCCAAAAAACATCCAAAAATGAGTGAAATCTGCTCATGGTTATATAACAGTGGTCTGTTTATCTCAAATTGTGCTCTCTGATAAATTAATGAGTGCTCAGATTTAATGTGGTCTACATAAGGATTTTTAATTTCACTCTTGTAAAATGTAACTTGGTTCATTTTGTTCTGAATTCCAGGAAATAAAAATCCCTTCTGAGCTGTTTGTTGGTGTGGCATCACTGCTGATTAAGCAGAAGCACTTTTTCTGCTTCTGACCATGGAAGACAATAGCTGCTTACCCATGCAGACAAAACTATCCTGGGGCCATGAGAATACATTTGCAAACTCAAACTGGCTAGAACACAGTAATTTCACCTTTGGTGGTAGATTTCAGATGGAACAAGAAGTGCCTGATGCTAGGAACCATGTGGAGGAAGTCCAATTTTTTTGAGCACTTCAAGAGCACTTTGACAGAAAACTGGATTCCTGACAATAATGAAACAGCTGAGCACACCATTCTTCTTGGGGGGACATGGGTTTCACAGACGCAGAGACCTTCTTCAAGTACAAAATACTGTACTAAATTCATATGTGTCAAACTTCAGTGGGCACTGTCAAGTACAAGTACGATATTTTTGCATAACTATTTCACTGCGCTGAATTTTGCAGAGGTAACAAAAATATTCAGCACTTTTTAAAAAATATAGCAGGTTGTTTTCAACCTACACTGGAGTTGCATATAACAGTCAATAAATAACGACATCACAATTTTCTTGTATCACACTTAAGGCTGCACGAAACATTTTCTATTACTATACATTCAGATTTTACCAGTTACTTATAACTCCAATTTTTAAATTTTAATTAAGGGGATTATTTTGACCTCAGTGTAGCTCTGAAATTATTTAATAACCCTGGTTCCCAAAGATTACACTCAAAGATGGCTTTTTTTCCATGAAGCACCAATAAATTAATTTCATCACCTTCTTGTTTAATCAACCACTTAATATGGAGGGATATACATAAATTAAGTTGTGCCAACAGCATAATTAAAAATTTTAAAATTGTTCAATATTTTATTTCACAACCAAAAATATTAATACATTGTCAGTGCAGCAGGGCTCTTTCATGCCAAGACGCATTTCAAGACTCTGACTCCACATTGCCCCCACCCTCAACAGCATCAGGCACTAGCTCCTCCTGTCCCTTTGTCTTATTGCCTGCATGTTTGTGATTTACTTATCTGTCCAGTAGGTTACAGTGTGATGTCATCTAACACCCCCACCTGCACACACTCACACAAGCAATCACACATGTAAGTGCTACTCAAAGCTTGATTGTCAAGCACAAGTCCTGGATACATCTGTTGGATTTAGTGATGCTGTTTTTCTTGTTTGTCACATTTGTTCTTTTTACACACAGTTTGGTCTGGACCCACAAAGCAAAATCTGTCATGGATAGGGTTTGGACACATATGCAGAACACCAGGGGAGAAGGCCACATTCATAGTTCAATCTGAACAGAAAAAATTCCAGGAACATCAGGAAACTTGAGAAGTCCAACAATCTAAAGGCGTTGGCAAGGATAGGAAATAATCTAGTTCAGAACCAAAGGAGGAGCCAGCTTAAAACGCCTCAGGCTAATCAGCCTGGTCAGGTACAGGTGTGGAGATGAGGAGCAGGTGTACTGATGAGGCTCTGCCCACAAGTTCAGCCCCGCCCCCTGCCACACCCCAACATTGCAGAGCAACATGACACAAACACCAAACCGTGACAGTACCCCCGCCTCAAGGGCAGCTCCAGACGTCCCAAAAACAGTCCTGGAGGGGAGTCAGAATCGGGCTCCAGGACAAGATCGTTCGCTCTCTCTCTTTCAACACACACACACACACACACACACACACACACACACACACACACAGGGAGTGTGTGTGTTACATCTAAAGACAACATTTTGAACCAGGATCATTAAGTAGTTTTCTTTACAATCTGCAAACTATGATGTCTCTGTTGTTTACTTTGAAAGTTACTTTTTAAATATATACTTTTTTTTTTATATATATACTCAAGTAATCCCCGAAGGGAAATTAGTGACACACTCTAGTTAGTCCAGATGAATTCACATGCATGTTAGTTAGTGTGTACAGGCCCTGAACACACACACACACACACACACACACACACAAGGGGCCTGTACTCATGCAAAGGAGGTAGAGTGGCGGGCAGCTCCTGCTTGGTGCGCCCCAAATGAGCAACTTGTAAGGGGGACGGCACCTTGCTCAAGGGCGCCTCGGCAGTGCTCCAGAGGTGAGATGACACCTCCCACTGTCAGCTCACCTCTGGGTGTTTTTTTGGGCGGGAGCGGGAATCGAACCGCCGATCTCAAATCACTGGACGACCCGCTCTACCGCACGCTCTACCACTGAGCCACTGCCGCCCCATCTGGACCTGACATGAACACTTCCACAAAAATAGCACTTTCTGTTGCTGAAAAATGAAGCCAGTGCACAGGGGTCAAATGCTGCATTTCTGTATATGGTCACTTCCAAAAATAACATGTTAAAATTCGCAACTTTATGTCAGTGTTGCATTTTATTGGTTTGTTTCAATAAATCCCTGTTTTAGATTAGTTTGATAGTTGTGCATGATTAAATGTGCATTTTAAATGGGCCTAAAAACATTTAAATAAGAAAATGAGGAAACAAAGAATGGGATGCACACCTCATTAATATGTAAACAAAATGTGTGAAACCACTGAATTCTGTCCGGTTGAGGAGATGTACAGACCATTACTGTTATATCAGATGGATGGACAGACAGATGGATGGAATGGTCCCACGTGACCATGAAAAGTACTCTCTTTTGATTGATTTTGATTCTAGCTAAAGCTACCTGAACACCCAGCTTCAAGAGCAATAGATTAACTATTGTTCCAAATAATGATAACAAATGGATATAATTTATGATAAATCCTGTCCTACCTATGTTTTTTACATCCATTCATCTTCTGTAACCACTTACCTTGCGCAGAACTGCAGGGGAGCTGAAGCCTATCCTGGTTGACATTGGGCCAGAGGTGGGATACACCATGGACAAGTTTTCAGTTCATCCTCGTACAAAGACAAACAGCATTTCACACTCGCATTCCTGCCTCTGGGTGATTTGAAGTCACTTATTCACTGTATTTCACATTTGTATCCCACACAGACATGAGAACATTCAAACTGGACTGAGACAGTCACTAGAAAATTGGACAGCAGTCCAATTTTGGTTACGAGAGTGTGTTTCTAATTGCTATTGATTATTCTATCCATGGTTCCACCATTTATCTCTTTTAGATAAGAAGAGAAGATGAGAAGTTGAACTTCAGTCTAGTTATGTGCACATATCTCAGCTCTGTCTGTAGACGATGGGTCTCCAGCCATGCAGATACTGTACATGTGAGGTTGGATTTTGGTCCATATGCAATTTGAGAATGACATAGGTGTAATGCCGATCTTAGGCAGGTTTAAATTTTACCCTGCTCACTTAGTACATTAATATCTCAATCTTTGCTAAGAAGTACTAAAGAGAAAAATGTCAGTAGCTTTGAAGGTATTTGGTCATAAACCAAATTCCCCCCCTAGGGAAGTATAAATAAATTTCATGGCAATCTTTGAAAAGGTTATGAGACATTTTACTCAAAACCACAAATGTCAACTTCTTTGTGACTTTAGGGGAAAAGTCAGAAGATCTCTCATATTAATTTATCATCTGGGAACCATGAACATTTCTATCAAATGCCACTGAAGATCATCCAGTATTTTTGACATATGTAACTCTGGACTAATGGAGTGATTGCCTGGCTAACTTTCCTATAGAACTATACTAGCTAATGCATTTCAGCAAGTGCAGCTTGCTGAAATGTATAGAAATCAATACATAGAAATCAATTTAAAAATAATCTTGATCCATTCTTCTTTTGCCATCATAACCAGTGTCAATGCATCTTTTGCTTATCAGTGTATTTCTCCTTCTCTTCAGCTTTCTGCTTAGGTGCAATGAAATACATGAAAACTGAATTTTTATTCAGATTAATCAGCCTGTTGCATTTAAATAAAACACTTGGCATTTAGGTCAAATATTTACATCACTGATGGCAGATAGGAAGAGAGCTCTTGAGAACACCCACTTCACATGGATAAAGATGAAGCAGCCAATCTTCACTCATTCTCATTGGCTGAGCAGTGTGTTAAAGATGGGATGGATGAGGGAAGAAAATATACAAGTTAAAGTTCAGCTCCTTCTTATGTGATACTAGTAGTTAAAACTGGCATTAGTTGCAGTTAAGTACATCTAAATATTCAACTTCATAAGAAGCAGAAATTAAACATACATGCACATTTTTCAACATAATGTTCATCATATTATAAGACTAGTCAAACCTGAATAATTACAGCACTTGCCTTTTTTTAATCTTTCAAAAAATATAAATTTTTCAATACAATTGTGTTGATTTTTCTATGCTTTGCCATATACAGTATGTGCATATGAGTTTTTTTTATCAAGTGCAGGTACTTACGCAAGATTTTGACTGGTCAGTTATAAAATATGTGTCCTCTATATGCGCCTACTAGTTGTATTTCATGCTCCCAATAATAGGAAAGAAAATCTTCACATTTACATGGGAAAAAAATCCAGATTTTAGGCTGTGCCAGATGTTCCTTGGGGCAAACTGAGTTAAGACAGTGTCTGAACATCTGTGGAGGTGTGTCGACTCCAAAAAATGCAAAATGTTCAAAGATGTTTCATCTATTGTTGCATACAGTCATAGCAGTATGTTCAGCTGTGAGCACTGATGTGAGTCTGGGTTTCGTCTTTGCCTGTGACGATATCGTGGGTTTGTGTAGGTTCTGGGTTCTATGCATGAGTGCCCTGATGATACACCAAAGAAATAAGTCTGTGAAGAATTAGATGATGCTTATTCATCAAAGTGCTCGAGAAAGTTTTTTCTGAGGTCAGGGCGTGTTCTGTTTGACCAGCAGGCCAGGAGAAGTTAAACCAGCAGCGGTGCATTGCTACAGTTCATTGGGTTTGGCCTTTTCATCCCTCCATGTATGTTTTGGCAGCGATTCAACAATCGTCCCACAACATAACACTTTTCAAATTAACATTTTATATTGTGACGATACGGTGTGGGTGTATGATAAAACTTGCCAGCACAGAAATGAAGCAAGCTGGCAGGGAATGCTCTGCTAACTCTCTCACTCTCTTTTTCACTCTCTCAATCCGTCCTACTGCAAAAACCTTGAACCAGTTTGTTAGCATCCCAAATGAACAGCAACGGTGTTGAGATTTGAATAGCATGAATAAATGAACAAGCAAACAAACCAACACAAGGCCGACACAGCTCTAGTGGCAATCTAGGGCTTGCACTTCGTGTGTAATGATGTGCAAATAGCTGCCAGCTGAGATAAAATTCAATTGAAACAACAAACTGCTACAGTCCACCACCTGGCAAATGGCTTTAACAATTTTAACCAAGAGATTTGCTGTGCACCGGGCAGATTCCAAACACTTCTGCTCCATAGGACTGCTGGGGTAAGATCATAACAAGATGGCATCCTGTCTCATATTTGTCTTCCCGTTAGTCTCAACAGAAAAGGAACCATGTCACTGAAAACAAATCTGGCTAAAAAAGCAATAGAGATAAGATGGATGGTGTCATATTTATGCAGTGGGAATTTTAAACCAAGAGTCTTCACTTAATGGAATGGAAATTATTGCTAATTTTAAAGAGATGCGACATCTTAATCGCTTTGAATTATTGATTTAATTAACCTCTGTGAACTCCAGGGTGTTTGTGCGTAACTTTATCTCTCTCTTTATTCATAAACTTAATGTCACCATCAAGCAAGGTGTAAAATTAGCAATCAGACAGTAGATTCAATGCTGATGCTACTGAAGTCTTCTCATGATAAATCATGTCCTACCTGTGTTTTTACATCCAGCCATTGTCTGTAACCATTTATCTCAAGCAGACCTGGAGCCTGTCCTGGCTAGCATTGGGTGACAGGTGGGATACACCCTGGACAAGTTGCCAGTTCATCCATGTACAAACAGCATTTCACATTCCTGCCTCTGGGTAATTTAGAGCCAATGATTACCTGTATTGCAAGTTTTGTAACCCATGCAGATACGGGAAGAACTCCACTCAGAAAAATCTCAGGTCCTCAGGTGGATTTGATCCCAACAACCTTCTTCCTGTGAGGCAGGACAGAACATTTCACTGTGAATGGGTGACAAATATTTACAATTATCATTATAATTTCTCCACAGTTATTTACCTTTATCAGTCCTTGCTGAAGGTCCACCGCCAAACTTTCTTTGTATTTGTAATTGAAGCTTTGAAGTGTGGCTGGTTCAGTTGTCATGTTGACATGTTGTGTTGACATACGAGTTCAGAAAATGTGGACAGGTTGGGCTCTTTCAAGAAAATAACATCTATTGGTTTCAATTAGATTTTTGAAAAGCAATTATGTGATGTCTTTTTTTTCTGCACCAATCGGCATAAAACAGGGATTGGTCTCTTGATTTCAGAGAGCATGGATACCAAATTGACCTCAAACTGGAGGTTAATGTCTTGAATTCCAGACTGTATTCCGTAATGAATATTGACGCTTAGCACAGCTTGATTGACCACCCTGACCTCTGATTACCTCTTCAAAAATATGAGTTTGTTGTACCTTGTGATCTTTCGGAAAACATAGTTAGGTCGAGGCTTTGAATGAATATCAGTAATGAAGCAGAAGGGTCCATCTGTGGCTTCTTAAAGCAGCTATCTAAAATATCTCATTACAAAGATGGCTGGTTGTACTTCCTGTTTCTGCAAGTCTACATATAGTGTTAAGCACCTCGGTAAAGTTAGCATTCCATTATACAAGCAGAACCAGTACGTTACTCCTTTTGGTGTGTACAGCAGTGGTATGGATTCGATTCTTGCAGCACCATTCTTAATGTTATGTCATTTCTTTTTTTTCCTTTGACAATGATATTTGTGTTTACATGGAAACTGAGTAAAAAATGTATAAAATTTCATTTAAAGTGACGTAAGACTCCAAAATTGGTGACAATAAAATTGTCAGGGTACATTAAGAGTATCCGTCAAAAGTTTGGACATGCCTTCTCATTCATTTGAATGATGAAGTGTGTCCAAACTTCGTTGCTGCTGTATATCAGCATCTCACTCTTTCTCAAGCAACGACAGACTTGAAAATTCCTTCCAAATGAGCTCCGTCATTATCTGTTTCTCATGACTCATCACTTTCCCAGTATAGTACAGGATTTCCTTTCGCAGCTGGGCTTTCATAAGATGGTTTATTGAAAAACTACTAGCAGCAGCTTGAAATTGACATCTGTGCCTGTTTAAAAGCTCTATGGGTTTCTATGGTAATACTATACAATTATATCATTTTTAAAAGTGTATGTATTTGCCAGATGCTAATGAGGCTGAATTCATAGGAAGAAAATTATCACTGATTTTATTATTATCAAACCTTTATTACATAACATTCAAAAAGAGATAACTGTTGTTGACCCAGCTGGCTTTCAGATGAGAACTGGCTTGTTTGTGTGGAAGCAGATGCAGCAGTTAGTGTTAATGTATTCCACCTGAGGTAAGCCATGACCCTGTCAGCTGCCTCAGGCTGATCTTAGAACCTGACCATTTTGTCGATATGGTTTACAGAAGATTTTTTACAGAAGGCTTTTACCATGTAATGCAAAATTAAATTGTTGTGTAAGACAAAAAGAAGCAACAATACAGCCAAAATTTGTACATTGGTTTGTTGTTAATTAGCCTTTTTGCTGGGTCATGTTTACTTTGCTAAATTACCTCTGTACGCAGTAAGTGGAAAGTGTTTGGGATAAGATTACATTGTATTGATCGCTGTAGCTATTCTTGTTCATTGCGGCCATTGAGAGGATTCTGCATTGCATACAATCCAATGAAAAGCATAAAAAGAATGAAATAAAAAGGGAAAAGTATAATCCAAGCTCATAATTTACTCACAGTAATAACTAAGGATTTTAAAAGTCATATCTGTCATATTTATGAAACAGTTTTTAACAGAAATCATTAGTGAAGTTTAAATATTTAGCAGATCATTAACATGTATCACTTCTATGACACTTAAAAGTGGTGTATTTACATATTCAGTGGTTAAAGAGAAACAATATGATTCATTTGGAGTTGGATTTGTGGTCACTTTCACTCTGTTTCTGGTCTCTACCAATCCCTGTGGGATTGATCTGGCTCTTTAGCTGAAATATGTTCTACTCTATGCACCACTTATTATTGCAAACTGTGTTTTTGAGAGCAGCGAGTGCACATTGGATTTTTAGAGGTTTTTCAATAATAACTACAGCCAAAAACAACACTGAGAAAGCAGTGAGACTGAACCAAAAACAGTGAGGTTGTGAGATCGACAGCTGAAGAATGGGCTGAACTTTTCTGTAAAGTTCCATAAAGACAATGAAAGCTGTAGATCTGTTTTTCACAAAGAATACATGCAGTCATTAAAAAACACTTGCAGGAGTATTGTACATTTCTCATGCAGGAACAATTGTTTTCTCATTTGATTATTATATATATTTTATACATGGTTTTTATAGGGCTCTAACAATAGGGTATATGGATTAATTTGTAATTTGAAAGTGCATGAGCGAGTCCTTAATATTTTCTCTCAAGATACTGGCCAATCAGCCAAGCTTCTGCCAGCTCTTACATGCCTGTGTTGTATAGATTTCATGTAATTGTTTGAGATTTTCTTAATTTTCCTTTCTTGATTTACCATCATTGCATGCAGTCATATACATTTCTATTTGTACATTTTTATTTTAAACCTGCCATATTTTTATGGTAGGTTTAAAAAAAACATAACTTTTTTTTTTAATCAAATGTGTTCATTATGTGTTACAGTTTGTATGTGTAAATAATTCTGCTATGAGACTTTAAAAATGACCTGTTGCTAATTAAATAGTGAATAAGCTAAACTGTAGGTTCATATTTGTTAAATAATCATAGGTGGAGACTTCAAATATGCCCAATGTGAGGTTTTTTAACCACTGTAAATTACCCTAGGCTGGAGGTTGATAATCAACTTCGTTGTCGTATCATCAGACCTCTGACTGCGTGTGTTGGACACTCGGGTGAAGAGAGGGGCAGAGCTGTCAACCGATCACCACCTGGTGCTGAGTTGGATCTGCTGGCAGAGCAGGGGGCCGGACAGACTCGGCAGGCCCAAGCGTGTTTGAGAGTCTGTTGGGAATGTCTGGAAGAACTCTCAGTCAGTGAGGTCTTCAACTCCCACCTCCGGGGGAGCTTCTCTCAGATCTCGCAGGAGGCTGGGGACATTGACTCAGAGTGGACCATGTTCTCCGCCTCCATTGTTGAAACGGCTGCTCGGAGCTGTGGTCTCAAGGTTTCTGGTGCCTGTCGCGGCAGTAAATCCCGAACCCGGTGGCGGACACCGGAAGTAAGGGATGCCGTCAAGCTGAAGGAGTCCTATCAAATCTTGTTGACTTGTGGGCAACTGACAGGTACAGGCAGGCCAGGCGTACTGCAGCTTGAGTAGTTGCGGAGGCAACAACTCAGGTCTGGGAGGAGTTTGGGGACGTGATGAAAAAGGACTATCGGTCAGCCTCGAAGAAATTCTGGCAAACCATTCGGCGCCTCAGGAGGGGAAAGCGGTGCACAGCCAACACTGTTTACAGTAGAGATGGAGAGCTGCTGACCTCAACCCAGGATATTGTCAGCCAGTGGAAGTAATACTTCGAGGATCTCCTCAATTCCGCTACCGTGTCTTACACAGAGGAAGCAGAGGCTGAGGTCTAAGAGATGGACTCGTTCATCACCCAAGCTGAAGTCAATGAGGTGGTTACCAAACTCCTTGGTGGCAAAGCACAGGGGGTGGATGAGATTTGCCCTGAGTACCTCAAGTCTCTGGATGTGTAGGGACTGTCATGGCTGACGCGTCTCTATAACATCGCATGGCAGTCAGGGACAGTACCTTTGGATTGGCAGACCGGGGTGGGGGTCCCTTTTTTCAAAAAGGGGGGCCGGACGGTGTGTTCCAACTATCGGGGGATCACACTCTTCATTCTACCGGGGAAAGTGTATTCCAGGGTACTGGAGCGGAGGATTAGACCTATAGTCAAACCGCGGATTCAGGAGGAACAATGCAGTTTTTGTCCCGGTCGAGTAACACAGGACCAGCTCTACACTCTCCATTGAGTGCTCGACGGTTCATGGGAGTTTGCTCAACCAGTCCAAATGTGTTTTGTGGCTCTGGAGAAGGCATTCGATTGTGTCCCTCGTGGTGTCTCGCGGGGAGTGCTTCGGGAGTATGGGGTTCGGGGTACTTTGCTGAGGGCTGACCAAAGCCAGAGCTTGGTTCACATGCTGGCAGTAAGTCAGACCTGTTTCAGGTGTATGTTGGATTTCAGCAGGGCTGCCCTCTATCAACGGTTCTGCTCATAATCTTTATGGGCAGAATTTCTAGGCACAGCCAGGATCCGGAGGGAGTTCGGTTTGGGACCAAAGGATTTCATCTCTGCTTTTTGCAGACAATGTTGACATGTTGATCTCATCAAATCTGAGCCTTCAGCATGCACTGGGATGGTTTGCAGCTGAGTGTGATGCGAGTAGGATGAGGATTGTTTGACAGGCCCAAGGGCGTGGCCATCCCCAAGGGGGAGTTTGTTCAGGCTACGGTAGCATTGTGAGGTAAGGTCCCAGCTCAGAGCTACACACTGAAAGTTCCTCACAAACTATTGAAGTCAGTTAGCATTTGGCTAACTAGTTAGCTCCACTTCAGTCATATGTGTGTGTTTGTCGGCTAAAGGCGTATGCTTTGCTCCAGCTGTGTTGTAAGAAGTCGAGGCCAAACCAGTAATCTGATTGAAATAGTAGTGACTGACTCTGTATCCATTACAGGATGTACTACCCCTGCATTTTCCTCACTTTAGGTTAGTGGATGCAGAATAGGAAAATAGGGACGGTGCTCAACAGCCAGTTCAAGATAAGCTTTGGCTTACCTTTGCCATGTTTCATTCAGACTGCAATAGTTTCGCTCCCTGCGATCTCTCATTGTCCATGACGATTGTCGGGAAACAGCGTATGTCCTCTCTGTAAACAGCTATTGTCGTCAACATTGATTTTTGTCCCATTTGCAAACACTGTCTGGAGAACCCGCAGATACTGGGAGAACAAACCAACTCAGCACAAAAAGCAATAGAACCCAGAACCTTCTTTCTGTGAAGCAGAAGTCCTACCCACTGCACCACTATTCTGCAGTACATGTGAAGCCATAAGTGTGGGAGAAAGTACAGCAAGAATATTTATACATTGAACATGCAATTGATTCGCTGTGGCGACCCTTGAAGGCAAAAGCCGAAAGGAAAAGAAGAAGAACATGCATGGTGGGTATAAGAATGCTGGAGAGAATAATAAAGATGAATAGATTTTCAGTTGGTGACCTCGCGGGTTTCATGTTCCACCAGCTTGACAAGTCGTGGGCTAACAGTGTAGGGGTCAGCTACAGTTTCAATGTTACTAGGAGTCACAACTTAATATACATATAAACTAGAAAATATTCATTTTTATGTCACAAATGTTTCACTGATATTTTTAATTTGTAGAACAGGTTAGTACAAAGTAGCTACGCTCCTTACCTTCTAGATAATGTGCAGTCTTCAGCATGAAAGGCCTCATCATCAAACTATGATGTATCAGACGTTCAAATATTACATTATTTTCTGTCTCACTTAATGTTAATCAACATAAAGCTGCCTGTCATTAATTCTCTTTTCCTTCACTCACTCAGATCAATGTTTCCTTTTCCTCAGTAAAGATAGTAATTAATTCCCCGTCTAGCAGAGCCTTCAGGCATTTGTCAAAGACCCCAATCAATCTTCTGCCTCTTTTTCTACTTTAAGAAAATGAGAAGATGTTTTTTAGGGGGAGGAGGGAGTCTTGTTTTACATTCATCTAAGAGAATCAGTTAATCTTACAAGAGCACAAAACACTCATTGCATAACAACAATCCTGTAACATTTTTGCAGAGGCAATTTTTTGTTGTAAAACTTGAACCCTGGAAGCCATGAAAGAATGATTGGAAGGAGTTTCAATTGATAAGCTTCTTCTCCTGCTCATTAGAAATATTTCATAGTAATAATAATAATAATAATAATAATAATAATAATAATAATAATAATAATAATAATAATAATAATAAATGCTCCACTCATGCCCCACTGACCCACGATTAATGACAATTCTGATGAAAGTTGATTAATAGATGCTCTTACTTGTGAAACTTATCTCACAGAGGCGAAGCTCAGAGGAATGGATCAGGCTAAAGACTGGTAAGGCCAGAGCAACCTGGCCACGACAGATAGGGAATGGAATCAAGGAGAGAAGGGGCCACTGCCTATTTATCAAGAGTGAGGTGCATGAAATTGGCTCTTAACCTCACAGTTAGAGAGTTTAATTAGAAATCATGCTTTTGCCACAGAAAGGGGGGAGGGTTGTCCAAACAGAGTGATAAATGACTTATGGGACAGCATGCTGAAGAGAGATGGGGGGAGGCAGGTTGGTAGAAGTGAAATGTAGGTGACACCACTGGTGGTGGCAGGAGGTGAGACATCAGGATGAAGCAAACAGGAGATTGCAACTGAAGTGCAAAACCACACCTTACGAGCTGCCAGGGCTGTTATCAGCAGGGGTGTGAGGGTAATGGGGAAGACAGGGCCAGATAGAATGAGCTGACAGCACACTGACCTTAGTTAAAAATATGTGACCACTTTCATGTCATCACACAACTTGCAGGGCTTCCAACAGAACAGGTGAAGTTGGGAAACAAAATTAAAGACGGTAAATTGAATTTCTAGGCCAAACATTTTCAGAAATTATGGAATTTGTTGTTTAGAGCATCTAGAAAATCAGTCTCAAAAAAATACCATCCTTGCCATTGAGCTGTACATCATAACCAAGGCTTGATACTGAAAGGATCAAACTGTTCAGTGCAGATTCATGATCACTTTGCTAATTTTATTCATTATCTGACCACTAATAATTGCTAAGAAGTTACATTTGAATCTTTACCAGTTTTGCACTACTACTAAAGGCGGAAGTAGTCCTTTTAAAAATGTAATGTCAATACTGAAAAAATAAGTCACAAATTTTGTCTCAACAACAGCTATAATTGTAATATGACAAATTTGCACAAAACATTCTAGATTACTTTCTGCTATAGAATGGCACATTGCCATATAACTGTACGGTGGTTTAATTATGTGCTTGCTTTAATAAAATCAACACACAGTAACACAGAGTTCATCCTTGCATAGTTTCATTTTTAGCTGACAATTCATGCAAACATTTTTGGCGTCGGCTTCTTTTCCAGCTGAGGTAAAGTAGTTGGATAAACTGCTTTGGATTTGCTCACTGTAAATCTACCCTTTATTTCTATTGGTAGCACTCAGACATTATTTCTGTCAAACAGTTTCTCTTGATGTAAAACAACACTCTCCTTGAACAGTTTGAGCCAGAACTGGTCAGCATCATCACCTCATCGGTATGGTGAGATGTTCAGCTGAGAAGAGAGAGACTACTTAATCCCCCAGCCTGCATCAATTCTACTCATTGTTTCTTGCTCAAGGATTCAATTCTGACAGAGCAGACTTATGTCGGATAGATCTATGAAGAATATGAACGATGATTCGAACAGATGGAAGAAACTGCTTTAAATGTTTTTAGACCTGTGTTTCTGATATTTGGCACTTTGATACAACTGCACGTCAAACAAAACTTTCTTGTTCTTTAAAAGCCTGTTGTTGCAAAGAGAGCATCACTTGATCTTTGACTCAGTGTGCATGACATGAAAAGGTCACTGATTGCACAAAAGGCCAGACAATTTTTTTTTTTTTTTTTTGGTGATCCATTTTCAGACTGAAGCAAAAATGTGAATGTTCAGCCAGATATCTGGGTGGGATGCACTGGTGTCTTGATTTATAGCTTGTCAGTTAAGAGTAAAATTCAATACTAACTATTTCTCTTTTTTTGTTTATTTTTTGATGGTTATTGTTATTAATTTCACACAAACTCGAACATCAGATTGATCTTGTGAAGCCTTACAGGTATGACATCTTTAACACTTAAGATGAAGACTGTTTCCAACGCTGCAGTCTTTTTTGTCCTACGTTCATGGTAGTGGTGAAACATTGCTAAAATGCAGCCTTATTGTTTTGCTTGAATAAACATTAGCATTATTGCTAACAAGAGTTGAGAGTGAGTTGACTGTTCACATTTGTTTGTTTGCAAGATATCTTCAAAAGCTACAGGTTGTATTTGTGATTTTGTAGAGGTGGATCTAAAAATTTAAAAATATTTATAAAATTTTAAAGTAGACCCAGGCACTGACATTGATTTTAGATCACTTCTTTCCTTGCTATAATATTGCAATAAAAAGATTAACCCTAACCCTGCTAAGTAGGTAAATAAACTAGATTCATTACTTATTTTGTAATTACCAGTAAGTAAATCAAAGTATTGCTAATGATGATGATGATGATGATGATGATGATGATGATCATCATCATCATCATCATCATCATCATCATCATCATCATCATCAGTGACATTGACTGTTATGTCCTGCACAGGTCCTGGCCATGCAAAGAGACTATTTAAGGCAATGAAATGGGAGTTACAGGGCTTAAAAAAACAAGCACACACACAGGTTCTTTGTGGATGCTGTCAGTAGTGTAATACACAGCTGTTCTGGCCAATGATTCTTCTCCAACATTTTCTGGTCCTGCTTATTTTACCTCCACCATAAGAAAAAGCTTCAGCCTAGTTTTTCATTTAACAGAGGACATATCCTTGAATCAATGCCAAAGAGTAATCTGTGAGTTTCATATCAAGTAGAGCCTCCAGGAGATAACAGTAGGCTGTTATGATGGAGAGGCAAGCCAGTGATTTTGATATAAATATCTGCTTCCCTGAACCTCACCACTTTCTAATTATATTAGGATTAATTGGCTGGGTTCTGAGGGACTCCGGTTACTGGCGTGGGGTATTAATGCACATCACACCTTGCTGGATGGGCTCTGGACTCAGTTGAAAAGTCTGTTAATTAGAGCTGTGGTGGGGTGTGATAAAAAGGGAGCAGCACATAAACAAGCCCCAGCAGAGGGGAGACGCTGAGGTTACCTGCTTCTGGACCGCCGACATCCTCCACCTGTATCACACGGGGCCACATGCTGCTCCTTTTACTCTGGGGATGGCTGATGGGGAAACATCTCACACTGAGAAAATCTACAGCCTCTACTAATCTCATACCTGTCCAATTGATTTAGTTAGAGGTATATTTCCTCACCACAACCATCCTCATTATGTATCCACACACTGCCGAGATCTAATGTTCGTCATAAAGTTAAACATCCGCAAGTCACATGAAGATTTTTAATGAGACTTCCATGGTTATTTCACAATCAATATCTGTTATATTCTTTTTTCCACACTCTAATGCTCTCTGGTCTTCTTCCTCTTCCCTCAACTGAGAGGGAAACGGTTTTCACCAATCAGACATTTGCTCCTATGGACTAAGACAGTGTCATGCTGGGCTCTGTGTGTCACCAGATAGAACCACTATGCCCTCAAGTTACCCTTACACTTCAAGTTTGACACCTCTGATATTTACTTGCTGTAGACAATAATTGAAAACCACACAGGAGTTTAAAATGGACATACAAAAGTCAAACTGGACTTCATAGCCATATTTTTGGATTATAGACAGTTTTGGATTGTTTTTTTTTTCCTGTAAATCAGTTATCACACTCTTTATATTGATTACCCAGATGCTGCAAACAAGAAAATGTTTTTTTTTTCCTGATATCACTAATCTGTTCCAAAGAGTGCTTTCATGATGGTGTTTTACAAAAAAAGGAGTAGTTTGAGCAGATATAAATTCTAGCCATCTCGTTGTTGCCTCCTTGATGAGTGAATGATTGAATGATCGTGAAGCAATAGTGATTACCATAAAAATAGATGAAAACAGGAAACTCAAGCAGGCACAAAAAAAGGAAATTCAAAATGTACCTACATGACATTAAGTAACATGATCAGAAATGTAAAAAAATGTAAATAAAATAATGTGTGTGTGTGTGTGTGTGTGTGTGTGTGTGTGTGTGTGTGTGTGTGTGTGTGTGTGTGTGTGTGTGTGTGTGTGTGTGTGTGTGTGTGTGTGTGTGTGTTGAGAGAGAGAGAGCAAACGAGCGAAATAAAACAGAAAGAGCTTATCCAGTTAGAGATACGTATTGAGTTGGCCCTAAAAAGGGCTTTTAACAAACAGTGGTACTCACCTTATCATTCTGACTGTTCGTCTTGGTGCGCCCCAATGAGCAACTTGTACAGGGGGACGGCGGCTTGCTCAGGGGCGCGTCAGCAGTGCTCAGGAGGTTAGCTGACACCTCTGACTGTCAGCTCATACTCCTGGGCGGAAACAGGAATCGAACCGCCGATCTTGGATCACTGGACGACCAGCCCTACCACTGAGCAACTGCTACCCCCCACAATTTGGTGGGGGGTGGCAGGGGGGTGGCTTAGTGGCCTCACTGCGTCCACTTGCATGTTATTTTGGCATCTTAGATTTCTGGCCTTGAAATTTTGTCACTGCAGATTCAGATTAAAAAATGTAGCCGCAAGAGGACACAAGCCAGTGTCTTATTGTGCCGGTCCCAAGCCCGGAAAAATACAGAGGGTTGCGTCAGGAAGGGCATCCGGTCTAAAAGTTTTGCCAAATCAAACATGCGAATCAAACCTATGACATCCGTACTGGATCGGTCGAGGCCCTGGCTAACAACGACCGCCATCAGTGCTGTTGACCTACAGGGTGCCGGTGGAAATTGGACAACTGTTGGTCAAAGAAGGAGAGGAGGAAAGTGAATTCGTAGGAAGAGAGAGAAGAGAAACGCCAAGAGTATAGCACTGAGAGTAGGGACGTTGAATGTTGGAACTATGAGAAGAAAAGGTAGAGAGTTGGTTGACATGATGCAGAGGAGGAAGGTAGACATACTGTGTGTCCAGGAGACCAGGTGGAAAGGTAGCAAGGCTAAAAGTTTAGGAGCAGGGTTCAAGTTGTTCTATCATGGTGTAGATAGGAAAAGAAATGGAGTAGAAGCTATCTTGAAGGAGGAGTTTGTTAGGAATGTCCTGGAGGTAAAAAGAGTGTCAGATAGAGTGATGAGCCTGATGCTAGAAATCAAAGGTGTCAATGTGGGTGGGTATGCTCCACAGGTAGGATGTGAGCTGGAGGAGAAGGAGAAATTCTGGTTGGACTTTGACAAAGTGATGCAGAGCATACCTAGAAGTGAGAGAGCTTTCATTG
This sequence comes from Antennarius maculatus, assembly GCA_013358685.1. NCBI lineage: Eukaryota > Metazoa > Chordata > Actinopteri > Lophiiformes > Antennariidae > Antennarius > Antennarius maculatus. The sequence goes on along the minus strand of CM023613.1, from coordinate 13,027,262 downwards.
GTGCAGACTTGGACAATGGACATGTTGGTGCAGGAAACAGAGGTGATGAGGTGATGGGCAGGTTTGGTATCCAGGAGAGGAACGCAGATTGTGGTTGACTTTGCAAAAAGGATGGAAATGGCTGTAGTGAATACTTTCTTCCAGAAGAGGCAGGAACATAGGGTGACCTATAAGAGTGGTGGTAGGAGCACACAGGTAGACTACATCTTGTGTAGACGGTGTAACCTGAAGGAGATTAGTGACTGCAAAGTAGCGGTAGGCGATAGTGTAGCCAAACAGCATAGGATGCTGGTGTGTAGCATGACTCTGGTGGTGAGGAAGATGAAGAGGACAAAGGCAGAGCAGAGGATGAAATGGTGGAAGCTGAAAAGGGAAGAGTGTAGAATGACTTTTAGGAAGGAGTTAAGACAGGCTCTGGGTGGTCAGGTGGTGCTGCCAGATGACTGGACAACTACAGCTAATGTGATCAGGGAGACAGGTAGGAGAGTACTTGGTGTGTCATCTGGAAGGAAAGTAGATAAGGAGACTTGGTGGCGGAATGAGGAGGTGCAGGGTTGTATACAGAGAAAGGTTATCTAAGAAGAAGTGAGACACTGAGAGGGCTGAGGAGAGTAGACAGGAGTACAGGGGGATGCAGCGTAAGGTGAAGGTAGAGGTAGCAAAGGCCAAACAAGGGGCTTATGATGACTTGTATGCTAGGTTGGACAGTGAGGAGGGAGAGACTGATCTATACAGGTTGGCAAGACAGAGAGACAGAGATGGGAAGGACATGCAGCAGGTTAGGGTGATTAAGGATAGGGATGGAAGTCTATTGACAGGTGCCAGTACTGTGATGGGAAGATGGAAAGAATACTTTGAAGAGTTGATGAACGTGGAAAATGAGAGAGAACAAAGGCTCGAAGAGGTAACTGCTGTGGACCAGGAAGTGGCAAAGATTAGTCAGGATGAAGTGAGGAGGGCATTGAAGAGGATGAAGAGTGGAAAGGCAGTCGGTCCTGATGATATTCCTGTGGAGGTATGGAAGTGTCTAGGAGAGGTGGCAGTAGAGTTACTGACTGGGTTGATCATATTTTTTTTTCAGGAATAGTAGAACATTAGTTTGGGTATAAATTTATTTGACATTCACATAATTAGAAACAGAATCAATGTTCCAGAAGCCTACTGTGGTTTCTCCTAAAGTTATCATTTTACTTTATGTGCCAGAAAGCTGTTCATTGTTTCCTGAACTACCATATTTATTCAATTATCCTCATCTTGTTATTATTTTGTCATTTTAATGTCTCCATTCAGTTTCATGGCACAGTATGACTGAAATGGAACATCAGTGTTTGGTTTGCAGAGACCAACCTTGAAACAAAAGGGAGAGGTCAGTAGCTGACACATTTATCAGATGGACGTTATTGTCAGAACAGTTAGACTTTGGAAAAGGTCTATGAATTTCAACCAGTTCTCAAAACCGTGTTTGTGCAGGGTTCACCTTGAACAATCCATTTGGCCTCAGTTTTCCAGTGCAAACCAGGTGGAGGTAATCAGCCACCCACTGTTTAGAACACTACGTGCAGTCCACTGATTGCTCTAGTTGTTTGTATTCTGTAGATTTTCTTTGGTGCTCAAGACGAGCCTCTTCTGGTGCACACCAGTGATGCCGCTAAGGTCTGACTGTGAAAATTTCAATAGGTAGTATCTTCAGGAGGCATTGCTCTACGATCCTTTCTTTCTTTTTTGTTTTGTTTTTTTTCCAATTATGCTAGAATTTCTTTGTCAGATCAAATGCCAGACCAGATGTCCTATTTTCCTATTCCCACATGCTACAGAGTCTCATTTTTAACTTCCTTTTGCTTCTTGCTTTTCCCTTTATTATTTATTATAATTACATGTGACGGTAGCCTGTTCCAACTCTAATCACACAAACTGTATTCATACAGTTTGTTCCATCAGCCTTATAGTGTTCATACATTTGTTTTTTTGTTGACATCAAAGCAAATATTCAAAAGTCTGTTCCAAAGGAGATGAAGTTTCTCCTAAAACACATCTCTAAATGCAATGTGTGGTAGCACTTCCTTCCTGTAGCACTGCTTCCTATTCTCAATCTGTAATGGAACTCCCCCCTAGAGGAGTCTGGTGCTTTAAATGGTGCCACATTTTAAAGGGAAATGGATGGACAGCCACGTGCATTTGCGGAATTTGCAAGAAAACTAAGTATGTGGGTCACGCCTGTGAAGTATTTGACAAATCTCTGCCAATGACAACTAGCTCTTCTTTGCTGCTGCTGTTGACTACTGTGTTGACCTGTGTTGACCTCTAGTACACCCAAGTGAACATGATCATTTGGTGGCTGCTCTAAGAATCGGCATGTAGTCTGGCACCATCATGGGATCCAAAGAACTATCCGATGCTCTAAGACAGACGAACATGGCTGCTTATGAGTCTGGTAAAGAATTTAAAAAGATTCCAAAAAATATGACATCAGCAATAACTCAATCTGGAAAATTTTGGAGGACATTCAAAACAATTGCCATCATGCCCAGGTCCAGTGATCCAAGTAAGTTCACCAACAGAGCAGATTGAACGTTAGCTTACCCTTTTAAAGGAAATACCTGTTGGCATCTTGCTATTGATGATGCCTTATTTAGAGGCATGTTATACTATTCATTATGAATTAGTGTATTGAGTCAGGTTCAGTATTCATTTTGATTGAGAGTCTGCTTATGTGCCTATTTGAGACTCAGCCTTATTTTATTTCTCAATTTTATTTATTTTACTTAACTATTTGTATTGCATTTTTTAGAAATGCACCTTTGGTTTGCTGACGTGCATGACCTTTTTTCTTTTGAATTTCATGTATAAAGCACACTTAACCAATATAAATGTGGATTTCAAATCTTCTCGTCTTGGTGTATTCTATTGATTAGTCATGCACTACAATTTTGTAATGTCCTAGAATTCATATTCTTTATTTGGGGACTTTTAGCAGGTATGAGATTAAAATGCGATTAATTAGATTAAGTAATTACAAATCCTGTAATTAATTAGATTAATTTTTTTAATTGCCTGACAGCACTAATATATATATATATATGTGTGTGTGTGTATATATATATATATATATATATTTATATATACACATATATACATATATATGTGTGTGTATATACAGTATATATATACACATATATATGTGTATATATATATATATGCACATATAAATATATATACTTTTAGAGTATATTTATATTTATATTATCTTAAATTTCTAAATTTTCTTCTTTTACTTTTGCTTCTCTTATGCTAGCCTAAGAGCTTCCATCCTGCTTATATCCCTCTGCTGAGGTTGCTTGCATCAAAGCCACAGTAGTCGATATGAGATAAGGCCCATTCACTGATCATAGGCTGAGCAGAAGCATAAATGAAAATGTAACTCACACAGCCTTATCCAATTATAGTCAAGTATGTATCAGTAAATATTGATTCTGAACACAGTATGTACTCGAGAAAGAAACAGTTTCTTAGATTTCCTTATTTTATGCAGTCTGGTTCTTCTGCCTGTATTGTCTTATTCGATAAGTAATAGTAGAACGCGATGTTAGTGAATGGGATCAGTGATAGCTAGAAGACATACTGCAGGAACATGTTTGTAACTCTTACACATTTCCTGCAGAGATAATGAACCAGCCATTTCAGACACTCTGATGGTTTATTTTACTTCATGTCTTGTAAAACATGTTCAGCAGACTCTTCACTTCTGCTTGCAAGGCTCTTTCATGCTCTTTCCTCATGTAGCATTTTAATTAGTTTTGTGGTCTGTGGGGTGGTTTACATCTATCGCTGTGGGCATGCTGACAGATAGCAGTAACCTGATATTTCCTTAATCATAAAGCTTAATAGGTAAAAACATGACAGATTTGTCACAGTGGTTCAGAGGTTGGTAGATGTCCAGGTAGTTGCCCAGGTACCGCAGCAAAAGGCTCCTCTCATATAATCATCACAAATGCTGTCCTTTTACATGTTTATATTTTTGATATCCCCATCGCAACTCAAAAAATATCAGTTTGAAGATTTTGACCGAGATTAATTTCTTAAACTGCTTGAATAACATTTAGAAGGGAGAATAAATGTCACATTTTGAGTTCCTCTGAATTTAGTCTTCTGAAATTATAATAAGACAACAGATATTAACTGAAACACATAGAACTTTTCCAGATTTAATTTAACATAATTTCTTTTTTAATCCCCAGACCCTTAAAATGAAAAAAGAAAAAAATATCCCAATGCAGAGCCAAGCCTTTATGGTAAACAATGTTCATTAAATCTTCTCAATCACACTCCACTCTGTTGTTCTGGTTGCTCAGTAATGGATGTTTACTCAAAAATCACTTGTTTGGCTGCATTTACAAACCTTGATGAGGTATATAATGTCATAGTCTATTGGAAAAGCTGGGTCTGAATAAAACACTCACAAAGTGCTTTAGTGAGTGATTATATATACTGTGCAAAAAAGCACATAACAGTGACTAAATCTTTCTTATACAACAGAGGGGATTGCGTATGCATACGCAATCCCCTATCCAAACCAGATAGCATGCTATCTGGTTTGGATCTTTACAAGTCTCTTACTCTCCTTTACCACCTTCTTTTCAGTCGTGTCTGGGGCCAGAAGGCTTCAGTTGTTTCTGGAGTGAGGAACATTATTCTCTTTGAACAGATTACCATGCACGAGGATGTGTTTTTGGCTCAAGTTGTATCTTTTTGATCGTATACTGGCCAATTAGCTTCCTTGACAAAAATGGAATTGATAATAATATGCAAGTATACTAAGAGGCTGCAGCATGGCCTGGCCCAGCTCTGTCTTTTGGTCCAGCCTCACGCGAAGTTTTAGGCTCAAGGAGCACCATATGAATATGCAAGTTCATGAGAGTCACATCTGTCACATCTGTCACAAATTCTGCACCTGCTGCAGCTGCTGTCTAAAAATAAAAGGTAAAACTACTTGTTAACAGCAACATGCACTGCTAAGTTGCAAAGAAAGGTGTGTATAAACTGTGAAGTTTTTTAGCATGCCTGCCAAGGAGTTGAAGGTGCAAAAGTTCTCTAACAAGTCAGAACTTTAGTGTAAGATTTGAGTTGGGGAAAAACAATCAACTAAAAAGAGAAGATGGGATCAGGATGTTAATAACAGAAATAAATATTCCTTCACTGGTTCAGTCTGTCTATTTGGGTTTACTGCATTTTCAACTGTGCAATTATTTTTAATTCATTGAACCTTATTAAATCCCCCCCACATCAAGGCCATATTAATGTTTTTACACCTGGTATTTTTAGATTTTATTGCCAGTTATGTTTTTAACAACCACACATTCAACATAAAAACATCCTGATCAAACATTGCTAAGAAGCCCAGCAGTGCCCCTTTTATCATTAGACATTAGTAATTCCATCAGCCTGCATACAAAGTATGTTCACTTCACCTAGTTCCTTTGATAAATGTGTCGTACTTGTGGAACCTGGGGAATCTTGCATTATTTTGTCACTCATATTTGTTTTAGCCCAAAGACTAAAAATCTAAGCTAACCTTTTGTTAAAATAATACACCAAAACATAAGAAAAGTAAGGTTCCTTCCTACCATCCTATCACCATGATTCCTCATTCAGGCATGCAATTCATTTGAAATTATTTGTAATATTTAGCATATTTCATTATCTTAATTATTGCGCATAATGCAACCACATCCTGGACAGCAGGTGCATTTATCTTAGAATTTAATTAAATTAGTTAAATTATTGTTTTGCTTTTGTGCATTTGTGAATACATAATCACAGCTTATGACAGGCTGTGATGTTGTTATTGTTGTTTCCAATACTGCACATAAAGTGTGAAAAATCTCCCTTGTTGACTACAACACTTCTTTCCCTAACGTCAAAAATAGGTACAACTCCGAGCTCTTCTTTCCATAGTGACTGCCCTACCTGAAGAAATAGCAAATTACTTCAAAGCCTCATCCCTAGCCTACAAATTAGGGAAGGAAGCCTGAGCAGACAAAAATATCCAAAAATGAACTCAGTGTTAGTTGAACAACACAGCAGAGATAAGTAAGGACAATCAGGACAATCATTATTGTTATCCATGATGTATATTGTGGTAAGAACTATGTGCAGACACTCCACTCACACCCAATAGAGAGCCTCTATGTACTAGAGCTGTGATTCCAGTAAATGTTCATGAATGTTCTTTGAAACACAAAAATAAAGAGACCATCAACACAAGGATTAACCAAAATAGTCATAGATAAAATAGTGAGTTATCTATTTGGGCATTATCATGCAGCAAATAATGAACTAACATATAGGTAAGTTTGTACATGGTCATGTCTGCAAACAATCCATAAGCTGTAAGCTATGAAAAGTGCTGAGTGCCCCGATTAAGTAAATTACATGAATCTGCAGTCCCTTTAGCTTAGCTTCATAAATATTGAATATCCTCTGTATTTCCATAACTAATTGAGATCTGCATGTTCACCTGAGCTTCATTCTCACAAATGCTCACATTTTTCTGTGTTCATATGATCTACGTGATGTTTTCTTACTGTGTAAAATTGTATTTTTGGCCTCAGGAAAAAAATCCAGCAGTCAGCAACATTTATCATCAGTATGATACTCTCCTCTTGGCTGCCTCCTGTTTTCTGCTCACCTTTTCTTGACAACAGATAAATTCACTGACGGCTTATTACATCTTATCGTATACTTTCATCTTTAATCACTGTGTCATAGCCACATCAATATCTTTTGATAAAACTAGTCCTTTTCTAATACAAGTTTGTCACATCATTAGAACTGAGCTAAAGTGCAGAAAAAGTTTCACCTTTCCAGTGCCTCCCAAACTTTTTTGTGGTTTGATATTAAACAAAACAATATCATCAAGTGTAAGTTCTGTGTTTCCATACTTAATATTAGAATTTTCTTTGACATAGTCAAGAGAAGTAACTCATGTCAAATGAGAGAGGAGGAGGAATAGAAGATACAAGTGTGGTGGACCAGGAAGTAGCAGTGATTTGCAGGGGTGAAGTTTGAATGGCACTAAAGAGGATGAAGAACGGGAAGGCAGTTGGTCTGGATGACATTCCTGTGGAAGTATGGCGGCATCTGGGAGTGATGGCTGTGGAGCTTTTAATGGAGGAAGAGTGTAATTTTTTAAGAACAAGGGTGATGTGGAGAGTAATGGGAACTATAGAGGGATAAAGTTGATGAGTCACACAATGAAGTTGTGTGAAGTTGTGTGGTGAGGTGTGCTGCAGGTCTGACAGACGAGTTCAAGGTACAGGTGGGACTGATCAGGGATCAGTCCCGAGCCCCTTCCTGTATTCAGGTCAGTGACGTGTGGTCAGGGGAGACAGGTGAGGCCATTATGAAAGAAAAAAATGGAAAATGGAATAAATTAAATGCTAATATTTATCCAGCGATGTGTATTATAAACTTATTTTCCGTTTGATGTCACCAATTTTAGGTTATTTTTACTCAAAATCACTGAATTTTCACATTTACCGTTGAAATCCTGATTAGAAACTTGCGGTGAGGCACCAGCCAGCCGTGCCTCACCATGGATTGCGCAGTACCTCAGATAGCTGTGCTGGTATGCTATACAATCAGACCGTAATGCTATCTCTCTATATGTCATTATTAAAATGTTCAAACACGTTTGCTCTATCAACTAAATTCCCGTAATGTAGCTAATGTATATAATGTACAATGTTTTTTTTGTCAACAGCTGCATGTGTGTGACGTCTTACTTGAGTTGAGCGTTCCTGAAACCGCTGTGAAAAGGCACTGGGTGAGGCACAAAAATACCCAGCCTCACCGATAGGGGGCGCTGGTGATCCCAGGGATTCCTCAGCCGAAGAAGAAGTGAATGCAGGCTACGATCTACATTAAGTCAAGTGCAGCAATTATTTTTTTTCCGCTCGCCTATTCAAATGGAGGACTACATATTACAAACTGAAGGAAGATACGGACAATTTCTATAAACAAGTTATTGATGCATTTGTTCAGAGGGAGCGGCGCATCGACTTCTTTTACAAGTAAATCTGACATATTAACAGGTAGGTAACAACATTACGTTTTTTTTAATCAAGTATGCTTATTTGTGTGTTATAGTCTGTATGTGTAAATAATTGTGCAATGAGTCTTTAACATAACCCACTCACTGTTGCTAATTAAATAGTGAATAAGCTAAACTGTATGTTCATATTTTTGTAAATCTGATCACGTGATCATGATGACGTCGGTGCCTCACCAGCCATGAACCTCACAGCACATCACTGATTCAGGTGGTGATGGATAGGCTCACAGATGAAGATACTGGAATCCTCATGGACCATGATGTTCACAGATGACATTGTGATCTGCAGCGAAAGCAGAGAGCAGGTGGAGGAATATTTAGAAAGGTGACAGCATGTGTTGAAGAGGAGAGGAAGGAAAATTATCCAAAGTAAAACAGAATATTTCTGGATAGATAAGAGGAGTGGAGAAGGACGACTGAAGGTGGAGAACTTTAAATACTATGGGTCAACAGTGCAAAGCAATGGAGAGTGTGATAAGGAGGTGAAGAAATGGATCCAAGATGGCTGGAACGCGTGGAGGAAATTGTCAGGTGTCTGATGATAGAAGAGTGTCTGCCAGAATGAAGGGCACAGTTTATGAGACAATGGTGAGGACAGCCATGAAGTATGGATTAGAGACAGTGCCGCTGAAAAGAAGAGAGGTGGAGGTGGCAGAAATAAAGATGTTGAAGTTCTCTCTAGGAGTGACCAGGTTGGATAAGATCAGAAATAAGTTCATCAGAGGAAGAGCCAAGGTGAGCCAAGTTGTTTTGGAGACAAAGTTAGAGAGAGGAGACTTTGATAGTTTACACTGTGAGTATATTGGTATAATGGTGTGGGGACGGAGCTACCAGGCAAGAGGGCAAGAGGAAGACCAAAGAGTAGGTGGATGGGCGTAGTGAAAGAAGACACTACAGTTGGTTTTAGAGAGGAGGATGCAGAAGAAAGGCTGAGATAGAAAAGGATGACACGCCGTGTCGACTTCTAAAGTGACAAACCTAATGGAAAAGGCTCAATTTGATCTAATAAGCAACATAATTGGGGCTCTTCTTTTTAACTCTCTTGACATGGTTGACATTGCGAAGTTCTAGTTTAAAGTGGCAAAAATGGGAAATAATTCTTAAACTTATTTGGAAAATGAAACGAGTGAATATTTTGTTACCATCTATCATAGCACTTACTTACTGTGAATTGTGAAAATAGCATTTTGAGTTGAAAGTCATCTTAAAACATTTTATTCTTTCTGAATAAAACAAATGGCAAAACTAAAATTTTATTTAAACATATCACACTTCACCTCTGGCTTGAATTAGGTTATTAGGAATTTACTTCTGAGAACACAACTGCACCAATGTTCTTGGCCTGGTTGTGCTCTTGAATATCAACAGCAGGAGGTGAACACCACCTTCACTGAATTATTTCTCATCCAAAGACCACTGTTTGTGTTTCTCTATTTACTGTATCTGGAATCAACCAGCCACTGATTGTTTAATGCTCCTATTAATGGACGGTGACTGCATTTGAAACAAAATTAATGATATAATTTTTTTTTTACTAGTATTGATAAAATACTGTAATCTGCTTTATTGGTTAAATATTGAAAAGAACAAGAATGAAGTCTAATGACATTTTTCTAAGGTACATCTGAGCATTGTTTGAACTATTTTCCATCAATTTGGACCCAAACCATCTTAATACTGCACTTTTTTTTTTTTGGGGGGGGGCAGTATTGGCTCAGTGGTAGAGTGCGCGGAAGAGCAGATCGTCCAATGCTCTGCGGTTTGATTCCCACTACCACCAAAAAAAACACCCGGAGGTGAGCTGACAGTGGGAGGTGTCAGCTCACCTCCGGAGCACTGCCAAGGCGCCCTTGAGAATGTTGCCCTTGAGCAAGGCGCCGTCCCCCTTACAAGTTGCTCATATAGGCGCACCACGAAGGAGCTGCCCGCCATTCTTCCTCCCCTGCATGCATACAGGCCCCCTGTGTGTGTTTGTGTGTTAAGGGCCTGTACACACATAGTATATATGCATGATTCAACTAACTAGAGTGTGCCACTAATTTCTCTGTGGGGATCAGAATCAGAATATAAGATTTAAAAAAAATAAATAAATAAATAGTTTCCTGTCCATAGTTAACTATGGGAAATACAGCTCTGAGATCAAATTGTAAACTGAAACTAATGTCACTCAAAGTCTTAACAAAAGCAGCATTAGTGCGTTAATGTGTTCCCACATTAGAACAATCACTGAGAGCTTGTTATGCAGTTGAGAAACAGCCTCTTCAATGACTTGGCTTAAAAGGGTGAGATTGATATCAGCCTGTATTTTCGTCATCAGTGAGATTAGTCTTCAGTAGCAGATAGTAATTATAATTTCAAGGCGAGTGAAAAGTCCTCACAATTTTCATAAGAGCTGATGTCATGCAGTTGAGCCATTTTTCTTGTAACCCGTAAGGAAAAAGTATCATGGCAGCAGGGGGAGGATTTTAGATGTCGTGCAATTTCTTCCAGTGTCTTAAAGTTGATAGGGTCAAACTGTATCATGCTAATTAAATTTTTGAATACAATGAAAATGGAGATCCTATAAATCATGGACAGATACAGACATCTTGTATAATATTCTGAAGTTTGTCAGTAAAGAATGAGGACGATCTATTGCATGACCAAGTGGTTGAAAGAGCCAACATGTTGTCACTCTCAACTCATCAATTACAGCCGCTTGGTCAGTGGCCAGTAAAGCTTCAAGCTCCTGTAAGATGCTTCACCTCCACTATGGTGCTAGCTGTGAATATGCAGCCTCCCAGCTCCAGTCAGCAATCATCACTGTTAATGGTTTAGCGTAGCCTTTTATTGTCACCATCCAAATGCATACTTGTGCAATAATCATGTTGTTCAGTCAGCATCTTCAGCATCTTGATGTGCTACACCTGTCAGGTGGATGGATTAAACCGATTGAGGGAAAATGTTAACTATCACAGAGTTTAAACAGACTCCCCATCTCATCTTATCTGGGAAAGCAAGCAGAGACCTGGTTTATATTTGTAGAAGAGACATCCAGTGAATACCAGATGCTGTGAGCTTTGCCGTCTCTTTCAATCACGGATTTAAACTAATTTGTTCACAGAATATGAATGGCATGGGCCCTTTGTGCGTATTACTTCAGCTCAGGATTGTGCAATGAAATGAGAGGCAACAGCTAGATTTTAATTCAAAGTAACAGACATCTTAGATTCAAGATTGTTTCTTTTTCTTTCTCAGGTCCTCCAATGTGGCCCTCGTCCCATTCTAATGAACATTAAGTAAGAACTGAAAACAAACATCCTGCTCTTCTTGAGCCCATAAACCTGGGTTATGTCAACACCTCTTGAGATGTATTGACATTGTTTCTGCCCACAGTTGACTGTCAGACAAGTTCAATGCACAGAATCTTGCTCAGGAGCCATGCTGATGTAAGACAGCAGAATGTGTCTTGGCATCGTACAACCAGGAACGCACACAACGATTCTAAACCTGTACAACATACAATTTTCAACATTTTCTTTTCATCTTCTTTAGTGTCTTCCAGGTCATCTTTTTTGCCCGACTACTGACCCAGGAGCAGCTGTCCTGTGCTCAGCATGGAACTGTTAAGTGTCACCTGTGATGTCTCAGTGGGAGTTGAAGGACCAAACTGTGTCATGTTGATGCTCTGCAGTTAAAGAGTGAATAGAGCTAACCGGGGACGGCAGGTGTTGGAATAATGGTTCTCGGCGGAGCACTCCCCAACCTGGGCCGCTAAATATTCAACAACAGCAGAATTTCAGTGGCAATCAGAAAGGTGCAAAATAGATTTTCCCAGGTGCAAAATAGATTTTCCCAACACTGGTGCCTCAGAGAGGCACCAGTGTTGAACAGAATAGACAAATTGGACATTGGTATTATACAGTAATAATAATGGACTAGATTTGTATTGTGCTCAAAATTGTTTGATTATTCATTCACTCCTCATTCATACTCGGTGATGGTAGGCTTCATGTGTAGTCACAGCTGCCCTGGGGCAGACTGACGGAAAAGTGGCAGCCGATCTGCGCAAAGGACCTTGCCGACCACCACCGGAATATTCATACACATTCACACACCAGCAAGTGCCCTCACTGGAGGCAAGAAGGTTAAATGTCTTGCCAAAGCACACAACAACAGATGATTGGAGGGGGGGGGGGGTGAGCCAACAATCCATTGACCTGAGCCACTGCCATCCCAGAAGTTCTAAAGAACATTTATGTTTATAGGTACATACAGAGAACGCACTCACAAATTCATAGTCCTTGTTCCTCTTGCCTGATCTCTGTCTTTAGCTCTTTTGGGTTCAGTTGTCCTGTATTTAATTAATTCTTCAGGATTTACTTTTTGAGATGAAGTCCTGTTATGATTCCTATAAAAAGCTTCTTTTCCTGTTGAATTGGTGTTGGCATGTCCTGGTTAGCTAAAATAATAATATTGTCAAGTGTTTTATTCTATAAACACATTTAAGTATCATTTAAAACAACATTCCTGGCATTGTGTGTGTCAGGAAGTGAAGGGAATAGACGGTCTGAAGAAGATGATTGTGGTAACATATTTGTTTAAGGAGTGGGTCACTGGCTGGCAGTCAAATCCTGAGTGGGTGTGGCGGAAACCTAAGGCTGGGAATCGGAGCTTCAGCTTTAGAGAAAGACTTATCCCTGTGCATTTAAATATATATGTCTGATGTAGCAAAAGAGAATTTACTGTGTCCTAGAGCTCTTCCTGGCTCCTGTACATAGGCGCTTACTTATCTGTTAAAAACAGATCACATTTAATAACTACCATCCAAATATGTAATAGCATTAAGACATCAAACTTTGTTTATCTACTCTCCAGTTGTCAGTTTCTACCAGCAACTTCTGTAATGACATCATCGTCCATGACTGTAAGTAAAATTTTATGCAGTTCTGATTAAAACATGGCCAATAATGTATTCATTATACCATTTTTCTATTAAATATGAATGAGTTATCACAAATACACTTTCTAGAAGTGGCTACTTTGTACATATCTTTGACTGCATTTACTATTTTTATGGGTGCATGAGATTTAGTTTGGCATCTTGTTCAATCTCATGAATGTAAAAAATAGAAATGCGCTGTGAAAATAAATTAATTAGAATAATCATTCTACTTTTCTCTTTTGTCTTGTCCACCTTAACTGTGAATTTGTTTATTGATTCTTTTTCTTATCCTTTTAGTTTGTCCCGTTAGAGGTCACCACAGGTTGTCATCCTTTTCCATGTCAGCTTATCGTCTGCATCCTCCTCTCTGACAGCAACTCCCCTCCTGTCTTCCATCACTACATCCACCCACCTTCTCTTTGGTCTTCCTCTTGCCCTCTTGCCTGATAGCTCAATCTTCAATACCCATTTACAAATCTATTCACGAAGTAAGATGGCAATGACATAATGCCAGGATTTTCAATGAAAAGAGTGCTTCAGAAAAAAGAAGGTTGGGGTGTGTGAAATATTTTGTCCAGTTCATTATAGCTAATGAATCCGCACTCAAGAGACCTGAGGAATATGGCCAGTTAATATTACAATGAACAAAAATCAATCAGCAATTCAAAAAACAATCAAAAAACTAATAAAAATGCCATCAATCAGGATCAATTAATTTTCTTTGGGTGTTCCATTTTAATGTTATTTCTCAGGAATGTTCAAACAGCAGATCACACAAAGATTACAACGACATGACAAAGGATGTTTCTCTCCTCTAATCTGACCACTGTTTCAAGCTCCAAATAGGTAGATTGTTTTGTTAATGCTCTTCTGTACAAGCTTACACATTCCAAACTGTTTACACTCTCAAAAAAAAAGATTCTGTCAGGACTGCAAGTCAGAACATTGAGCTTTTACGCTAAACATAGTAGCACATTGGATTTTTAACATAAGGGTGTCTTATATGACTCCACAAATTTGCCCTTCCCCATAGATCAGACATATTTTGTAAAACACAGCTTAGAAACCTCAACATTTTTAGGCTAAACAACTTCTGAGATGATTGATTAATATCATCTGATAATAAAAATGTATTTTGATCACAATGTCAACAACAAAAGCTCAAATCCAACCACTGATTGTAGAACTTGGAATGACCCAATAGGCAGATTGTCCTCATAAATACTATTATCTACAATATACACATTCTGAATTGTTAAAAGAAAACTTAAAATAAGTCAGATCTAACACCATAAGACAATGTGCAACAAAGCAAGTCTTGTAAACACTGACATGCTACAGATACAGTATGACAGTGATGTGCTGTGAGGTTCATGGCTGGTGAGGCACAGACTTCATCATAATCAGATTTACAAACATATGAACCTACAGTGTATCTTATTCACCATTTAATTAGCAACAGTAAATGGATTATACTTAAGTCTCATAGCAGAATTATTTACACATGCAAACTGTAACACACAAATAAGCACATTTGATTAAAAATAACGTTATGTTGTTACCCGCACGTTTGTTTATATGTATTATGTTTACTTGTTTCTGAATTTTCTGAATTTTCCAATGAATTTCCTTCAGGATTAATAAAGTATCTATCAATCTATCTATCTTAAAAATGAAGTCCATGTGCATCTCCTTCTGAACAAAAGCATCGAAAAAAATTTGTTATTGAGATCCTCCATTTTTATAGTAAGGCAAGGCGAGCGGAAAAGATAAATGAATGGCTGTTCTTGACTTGCTGCCTATAGATTGGAGCTTGCTGTCGCTTATTCTGCTGCCGACGAGTCCCAAGAACAATCCCTAGAATCTCCAGTGCCCCCTACCATGAGGCAGGAGAACTGCATGTCTTTCTTAGTGCCTTTTCCCAGCCTGTTTTAGGACTGCTCAACTCAAGACATTACACACATACAGTTGTTGACAAAAACACTACATTATATACATTAGCTTTAGCTAAACTATGGAAATTTAGTTCATATACCAAACGTGTGTGAACATTTTAATAGTAACAAATAAAGAGATAGCATTACAGTCTCACTGTTTAGCTACTAGCACTACTAGTCAAGCCATTGTGCAATCCATGGTGAGGTTCGGTTGGCTGGTGCCTCACCGCAGGTCTCTTCTCAGTATTTCAGCGGTAAATGTGAAAATTCGACAATTTTGAGTAAAATTAATCTAAAATTGATGACGTTAAACAGAAAATAACTTTATAATAACATCACTGGATAATATAACCATTTAATTTCTTCCATTTTCCATTTTTTTTTCTTTTATGATGGCAGGTGATTCCTTGCCTCACCTACCTCCCCTGACCGCACATCACTGCAGTATGTATGGCATGGAGGGTAAATAAACATATTTGCTGTTGCGTTGTGGTGCATACTTCAGTAACCTCTGCAGTCACTTCGAGAGCCAAAAGACAGAGGCACCGACATGAGAGAAAAGAGTGGGCAGATCAAGCTTTGTTGACCTGGTCAGGTTGTAATCGGAGGGTGTCAAGTTATGGTGGCAGAAAATTGCTGTAAGCGAGATCATAGTTTATGGAATGGCTTGAAATTCATGTGAGTTTAGTTTTATAGTGAACAAATTAATTTGGGGTCTTCATTGTATACACACTGATTGTATACACACTTAGCTGACTGTCAACATGCTGAATATGAGTTTGTGATGATTTGTCGTTGTGGTGCAGAGGCTACTGTCAGGGTAGAAACATGGAAGAAAGGGCTGGATGAATGCGTGAGTAAATTTGTGTGTGGTGTTCGAGATCTCTTGCAAGTTTGTCTTCTATATTTTCTTCAAGTTAAGTTTTACAAAAGCCCATGCCTCTGCCTGGCAATTCAGTAAAGATTGCATATTTAGTCCGTCAGTGCTCAATAATATCGAGCCCCGTTCAGCAGCTGGTGTACAATATGTTCAGATGGAATGAATATTTAATAAAGCAGGGCCCAGGTGAACTCTTACCTGACTCTGCTGCCTCCACAGTGAAGTGCCTATGTTATTTTCACCTGTGGTCACTGAAAACTAGAATACCATTCATAATAAATCCTGCATGAGTTACTCATGTGATGCCAACAAGCAACTACTTTATTTAAATACTTAAAACATTAAAGAGAAAAAAACATCATTCATCGAAAAGACTTTCCAAAATTCTAGTCTTCACAGGCAAAGCCGTTCTTTGTACCGGCTGCACAGACCCAACATATAACTAAATTAGCTAAAGCTATGATTGTTATTCTCTTTGAACTCCGAACAAGCATCAATCAATACTGGAGCCTTCGGTCTGCATTACCAACATGAACCTGCAGCAGTCTTTCAGACCACCAGAACATTTGGTCAATGTCTGAATGAGCAAGAACTGGATGCTGGTAGCAACTGTCTATCAAAAATCCTTTAGAACACCTACAAAGAATAACAATAGGGGCATTTGTATAAATGTTTTGATTTGTATTTGATGTTTGAATTTTCACATGAATGATGGCTTAATTTTAATAACTCATTTTAACTTCATTGATTGTGTTCATTCTGGTTCTCACAAGATGAACCACTGAGACAGCAATTTGCTTCTGCAGTCTTTATTATTTTTTGTACTTTAGCATATGATAAGTTGAAAGCAATTTATTTGTGGAGAATAAAAAGTTAATCCAAAAAAACCCCATCAAATTTATGCTGCGATATGAAAAAAAAAACTATCAAGAACGAGTATGGTACATCACTTCTATTTGTCAGCACTGTGAACCTTTCAGTTTCTCTAACAAGCAGACCCGTGGGTTGGCTTTCAGGTGAAATTGCTGTCTGTTAACATTTTTTTTGTCTGAGGCATTACTTGAAAACCATTTATAATTTGTTTATCAAACTAAGCTAGCATATCAGGCATGAGAGTAGTGCGTTTTTGAATTTTCCTATTTCTATTTTTTGTTGTTGTTGTTGTTTTTGATGAGGAGGAAGGGTCAGATTTGTTTTAGCAGTAGTGCTCCCTGAAAACAATGTATTCCTATTTAGAAAACAGTACAAGTACACAAATTGTATGACTGTTTCTAACCAACTGCTGAACTGGAGGACTTCATACTCGTGAAAATCATTCCCTGATAGTGGCTGGTTGTGAAAGCAATCAAAAGTAATTGGCACTTGTTTCCATGCTGACTTCTCTTTTTGCTAACTGGGTAAACAATGACAATGTGACTCCAGTTTCGAGCAGCACATGACAGCAAGCTAAAAAACTAATACCCTCTGGATGGAAAGCAGCAAAGAAGGGATTGATAAAGTGTATGCACTCGATCCTGAAAGCAGCACTTCTCTCTCTTCAGATTTCTCTGCTTGCACATCTTCGGCTTATTTGTTCACCTCCTGTCTTTGTCCCGCCCTCCTCAGTTCCACCTACATGAGATGCAAAAAGACGCATCATATGGAAGCACCATTAATTTAATATGATGAGGGGCACAGATGCAACATCTGTCTGCTGTTCTGTTAAAGCCCATGTTTTATGATCAGTGTCAGAAGAGCTGTTGATGCCACCTCATATATTAAATTTTATTTCAACAGAACATGAATGTTGATGAGGACAGGGCAGATACTACTTTCTATGTGTGCAGAATTACTTTTCAGAGTTTGGAGGTATTTGGACTCAACATCCATTAAATGTAAAGCTCAAAGTTTTTTTCAGTCCTGCTCCAACCCTTGTTTGTGTATTCCAAATATGTGTTACTCCTTTTTATGGGTTAGCTTCCACTGAAGGCACAGCTAAGCATCTCCTCCCTCCTCTCTCTCCAGTGGTTTCAGGAATTGAGACAGCCTTCATGATTTTATGTTGACACCAATTTGTGGGTCACAAGCAAGAGAGCAGATCACAAATGAGACACTGATCAAGCGGTGGCAGTAATATGCCAATCACCTGCAATCTACCAACAAAGCCATAGAAGGATAATAAGCAAATGTTGATGTGAACCGTTTTTGATTTCAGAAACTTTCATGCTTTTGTAAATGTGTGACCTTGAAGATGCACAAATAGTGAATTCAAATGTAAATGATCGTCCCGTGTGCTCATCCCCTCTAAACATCTGTTAGGATTCTAAAGACAACAGCAGTCTGAGTGATGTGATGTTTTTGTAAGATTTGGTGAGAGTCTATGCTTTGCCTTTTACAAATTGGTGGCAGGTCAGAAAGTACAGTGACTCAAATACACAAAGCTGAAAAATAGTGACAGGTTCTGACCTCTGCATGTAGTATAGTACATCCAAGCTGTTGAACCCCATCCAGAAATGGCATCACTAGATCCTTGGTTCTGGTAAAGTCTTCTGTGTATTTACAGGATACAGGAACCACAAATCCAGACAGAGTAGTTTATAAATTAATTTCACAAATTATCACAATTCAATAGAGATCAAATGATCTTGCATCTTCATTTAAACTGCCCTCATGGCTAGGTGAATAAGTATCTTTCAGAGTGTATATAGGAGATTTTATTTCATTTTCAAAAAAAGTCATTTTTTGCAAATCCCTACTTTCATCCATGAAAGCCATACCTACTGTAGAACCTGGTGTCTGTCAGACGTTTTTCCTCCAGGACTCAGATGGGCCTGAAACTCTCCATGAACCCTCATGAATTATTGATAAGCACATATAATGTAGGCAAATTATTTTATATAGTGGGGAAAGATTCATCTTAGGAGAGGAATTGGGTATGGAGAGGCTAATGTGTTTATTATGCCAAGATAATAGTATGAAATAGAGGCCAGGGGTGGGGAATTTGGAGGAGTGTTTATACTTTATATTCATTGGAGTGTAGCATCCGAATGCCTTGTGGTCACATAATGGCAGATGTCTTTTTGAATACAATTTGCGTGCATAAGTGTACATGTGCACACAGCTGCAAATACAGTGCAACTTTTGCGGATGTCTCATACGTTTTCCGTATGCATGTCTTCATATGTGCAGGTGTGGAGTGTGTTTTAATGTGACCTATAATTTGCACAGGACCATATGTTGAACTTGAGATGGTCAGGGCTTGGGTCAGGTTGTCTTAAGAGCAACCGTTGCTGCACTACACCTTAACTTGACTCAAATTCAAAACATAGTTTGACTCTTTGAAAAGATGTTTCATTTTTAATATTAACATTTTAATACTTACTCTGAATAAAATCTACCATTGAAAATTCTTACTAATTACTGACTTACAATTGATCCTCTATCATGAACAATGTAAGTTGTGGGATATCAGAATAGCTTCTGATATCATGTGCCCCCACCTGTCCAACTGTCCCTCACTTAATATCTGCAAAACATCCTTTATTTGTCATATTTATTTGCCAGAATACAGTTTTGATTTAAGTTCATATTGATGTTTGCTTTTGTTAGGGCAGATCAAATACCAACCATTAATAATTAACCTTTTTTTTTCTTCTGTGGTCTCGAGTTGCATGAGGTCTGTGAGGAGGAACTCCTTGCACCTTGCTGGAGTTTGATTCAGTTTAAGAAACATGACATAGGCATTCCTTACATTTCTTCAAAATTGGATTTACTTTAAATATATTTTATAAATGTGGTTTCTCAAAACATTTTCTAGACCAATAAGATACAACAAATAGGAAATCAACCTGGAAGGTTGTCACATGCTTGCCACTATTCAAAAGGCAACATGCTTAGCTCCTATGGAGCAGTAAAGGCACTGAGAAATAACTGTGTGTGGGGTCTTTGCATTAATAAGAAAAATTAATTTGCTCTGGTGTGTGTCTGTGTGTGTTTTTACACAAACACACACACACGCAAATGCCGATGTGCATTTTAAGCATTTGCTGCACGTAAGAGATTCAGACATATGTTGTATAACCTTGGATATCATACAATCCCACCTACCACCTCCTTTATTCCCACACACCAGTAACGGTTAGAGCAATTGAATTATTTGCTGTTTTTATTATGATCACATTTTCCTTATGCTGCAAAGATTATAGAAGAACATTAAACCAGTTACTGTTGATGGCAATCAATTTGCCTGGTCAAACTTTGAGGCCACACCAAGTGCTTTTTGATTTTATGGCTGTTTTTAAGAAGAAAATTTCAAGACAACACATTTCATTGAAAGAAAGCAGAGTGTCCCTCTGTAAATGCTTATCTGAGCTGAGATGCATGTGTTTGAGTGATGTTTTCATTTAATTTAAGACTGACAATCACATCACAGTCTCTGTGACCATTTAGAGGAATAACTGCACATAATGAATGTTGTAATTATTTGTGAGGCCCATTTTGTTTTACATCCAAATGGAGTGCTTTTATCTTATTTAAGTGAAGGCTGCTTAGATTTTCATCCAGTCTTTGTAGCTCTCAAATGCTGAATAAAAGACATTTCGGGGAGATAATATATTCATATTGTGCTGTCGAGATGTGTCTCTTCCATGCCTTTGCTAAATTGGGGTCAGGTGATATCTGTCACAGCAGAAAATGTGCTTAGTGCTGACAAAGTCGTGTTGACACTTTTTAGAGGGGAAGCACGAAAATAAAAAATAATAGTATCCCAGGAGGCAAGGAAGAGAAGAAATTAAATTGCTTCTCCGCTGCCCTTGTTAGGAAAGAAAGCCAGCCTTCTGTTCATATTCACAGCTCCACAGAGACTGAGAAATATTAATATTAGTATTAACAAACGCTTTGTGCTTTTTGGTCTGATGCCAATTAAACTATATTGATAATTCTTTTTTCGTTGATAACAGTTTAAATTTGTTGCCTCAATAGGCTGGTGGGTGTTGTGAAATTCAAATAATTGTATTTTAATACTGTGCAAATATTTCAATCAGATTTGATTAAACTATATGTATATGAATTGCAGGAGAAGAAACCGAAACAACATTTCATTGCTGCTGGTGTGGTGAGCGTTCTGCTATTGTTTGGTGTAATTTGGATTTCTCAGGTTTGCCTCCTATTTAAATACCCTTAAGCACACGTTCAAAGCAGGGAGGAGGTCAAATAAAGAAGTGCTTGGACACAAAGCTCGTCACGGGGGCTTCGGAATGTAGTGTTAGCAGTGCTTATCATTAATTTCACAGTGATCAGTTCAGAGAAAATTCCGCATGACTTATTAGGTGTGATGGTCAATATGTGTCTCATCACGTTGTGCACTGTGTGGGAGACAGAGTTTATTTACAAACTAAAACAATGAGTGTAAGCACTTCTGCTTGCAATTTATTAGCTGGAGCTTAACAGTACATTTTACAAAAAAGCAATTTGGAATTTAAACTGCATAATGTAAACACAGTTCAGAAGAGTTATTGATAAGAGAATTTGCAGACTGGTGAAACGGCATGCAAATTCAATTGAAAGTATATTTGTAATGGGGGGTTATTTTTAATCCTTTAAAAATAGGAGAGTGCTGGGAAAAAACCCTTGGCTTTCATATGCATCATTATTACAAACACACTGAACAAAGATTAGTCAGGTGTGATGTCATGCTTATGTTGTGTCACAGTTTACTGTAAGGTGGGATTTTCCAAACTTCTAATACACTTGGAGGTTGTTTTGTTGTTCATTCGGAGGAAGCTAAGCCTCTTCTTGGCAAAAGTAAAAGTCTAGTTGTGCTTTTTGGCATTAAATACAACAAGAAAGACTTAAGCAGTAATATTTATGAAGTCATTCATTTGAATAGAGCAAAAAATTATCCCAACATGAATACAATACATAGGATTGTTAAATGTCTACCACGTCCAACAGGCAGGCTTGTCATTTCCCAGTACTGTATTTAGTTTACCCCTAAATACTGATGATTCTGTGGCTGTATTACAAACCTGTGGTTGGATTTTTGTTTAAGTTATGTTTAATTAATGTTTAATAATGTGTAATAAAATAATCACGTGATAAAATAAATATACTTAAATAATTGCTATGTGGAAAGACTGACGCTGAAGACTTGGCCTGAGGGCATGGCAGTTTGATCTGTCTTACAACGTGTAAAGGGAAGAATATTTTGTATAGACTGGTCGTTCAGTAGGGCAGCACGGTGGCGCAGTGGGTAGCGCTGTCGCCTCACAACACGGCGGACCCGGGTTCGAGTCCCGCTCTGTGCGGAGTTCGCATGCTCTCCCCGTGTCTGCGTGGGCTCTCTCCGGGTTCTCCGGCTGCCTCCCACCCCCAAAAGCATGCGCTTTAGGTTGATTGGCCGGTCCCAAATTGACCGTAGGAGTGAATGTGTGTGTGAGTGGTTGTTTGTCTCTGTGTGGCTCCGTGGTACACTGGCGTTGTGCCCAGAGTGTCCCCCGCCTCACGCCCTGAGACTGCCGGGATAGGCACCGGCTCCCCCGCGACTCGCGTCAGCGGATTAAGCGAGTTAAGATAATGACTGACTGGTCGTTCAGTAACCGCCCAGGTACACACACACACACACACACACACACAGAGAGAATCTTGGGCTATACAGAATGAGGAGGAATTGGGGAAGAAGAGGGGGAATGTGTGCAGTGTTCAGATCAGAACTATGTAACATTAGTTAAGCATCCGTTAAAATTGTTTGCTTTTATCATCGATGATAATGTGGAATTTCTTCTCAACCTGAATTGACAAATAAATATTATATACTTAAGTACTTTGTCCTGTCTAAAGGAAACCCTGAATTCTACTTCAAAACAATCCACCGTTATGATGTATATTGAGCTACATTGCCCCCGTAAAACCCTAGATGCAGATGGCTGTTAATACTAAATAAATGAGATGTTATGTCATGCTTTTTATCTGCTGCACCAGCTAGTAGGGGTAATCATTTTACTGGCAGAGTTCTGAAAATCATACAACTGCACAATTCTTTCCACTCAAGCAGTCAGTTTAGTTGTGTAAGTATACCATGATACCTCATTGGTCTAACAATGGAACATGGAAGTAAGAAGAGAGTGGGCCGGGGTTGAGATGGGTTGAGGCCAAAAATCTTCCCACAGATCAAACTTGAATGAGTTCTGAACCGAAGCACTTGTCAATCATAATTGATCTTGAGTGGAGGGGGCGGTGAGAGATGAAGATGAAGACATGCAGAGAGCGAGACAAGAAGAGAGGAGAATAAGCCCCTTAACTGAAAGATGCAGGCACCTTTTAAAAAGCCAAGGCCCTGAGGACTCCTACGCCCTTTCCTCCTCTTCAAGATCAAACCCATTTCTCCCTCATCTCTCATGCCTCTCCTCATCTCCCTTATCAAAGAGTCTCTTCACTATAATCAGTAAAAAGAGCCTCTTAACTGCTGGAAATAAGAAGCACACATTAAGAGGCATATGGACAAACTTCTATTTTGGATTCATTCAGAGGAGGACACACAAAAAAAATAGAGAATAGGCACTGGAAGGGAGTGACTTCTATCTGCACATTGAAATTCTCCCTATTTTCCCATAATTGAATGTCAAATGCATTGAAACTGCTTTTGTTGAGCTGTAATCTTGTAGAAAAGACTTCAGAATCGTAGATCTTACACTGTCACTGTAATTATCTTTCTGAAAATCTCCTTCAAAGGCCTTTTACCCCCTGGTGCAGGTTTTCTGCTCTGTTACTCACTTTCATTGTGCTCCACAAACATCAAGCAATTTGAAGGAAATTGTAGCACTGTTAGATTGCATGTCATCTGCGTTAGGAACACCAGGAATCAGACACCAGGAGCATCATTTTGGTTCTATTAGTTTCTAGCCCTTTTTCATAGTAAGTGATGTGCTTATTTGCTTTCTTGCCCAGAGTTAGATAAAAAGGTTGGTAACTCTCTCATGTGTCATCAACAAATGACCGTAGCGTATAAACTT
Organism: Antennarius maculatus; assembly: GCA_013358685.1. Lineage (NCBI taxonomy): Eukaryota > Metazoa > Chordata > Actinopteri > Lophiiformes > Antennariidae > Antennarius > Antennarius maculatus. The sequence goes on along the minus strand of CM023613.1, from coordinate 13,003,423 downwards.
GGTGCAGCAGTCAAGACCTCTGGAAATTATTTCTCCAGTACAAACCTGTTTGGTTTTGATGCAGAATTTTTGAGTTATGACATGTTGATTAATGCTTTCTATGCCCTGGTGGGCAGACCTTGCTACCTTTGGAACCCCATCTTCTGGTTTCCAATCTTCATATTTGTTGCTTTATATTAAATCTTTAGTCTTTAGGATATGAGTGTCAACTGATCTAACACTCTAAAAGTTGAAATAAGCACACAAACCTTTTATTCAAGAGGAATAGTAATGATGTGCTATTCAATCACATTGCAGACATCAGCACACTTCAGGTTTTGATGCAAGCATTTGGAAATAGCACATTCTTGTTTAGTTCAGAGACCGTGTTCAAATACATCTTACTGTTACATTGCCCCCTCTCAGTGATATAAATGAAATGAGAAAAAAAATGATAGTAATTGTAATTGAGGGAGTGTTTATATTAGACTGCATTTAAGTGTCATTGAAGTGTAATTTGGAAACTGTGAAATATTATAGGTACATTACTGTATATATTGAGGTTATTTTGTGTACAGTACATCTGATATTATTCTGGTCAGTACACATCACAGATTCTTTTTCGTTTAGACAGACGGCCTGCCGCCTTATTCATATAATTACAAACAGCAGGTACGATATGAATTTTAATGTGCCACATTAACAAACCAGCCATCATTGGAAGTGAAGTTGTGGTTGAATGCCGCTCAATTTCCTTTCATATTAGTTTTAGCTTCCCTTTTAAACAACTGCTACGGTGTCAAAGCTCCATCCTGGATACTTTGGATACTTTGATTCAATATTTGCATTTCAAAAGCAAGACCAGAATATTAGAGCCAGATGTCTTTCAGAGATTTATTTTCTGTAATTACTATTTTTTACAAAAGCCATTTCGAGTTTTATCCTGCAGCTTGTTTTGTGAGAAAAAGAATCAAGATAGATGCTTGTTAAGTCTAACATCAGCTCATCATCTGTTTGGCAGGGATCCCGTACTGGTTTCTGAAATAATTTTTGATATAAAAGGTCAAATATTGCTTGCGAACTTGAGAATGTGTAAGTTCTTGGGCCAACAGGCAAAATATTTTGTGGATAACGTGAATATTGATAAATTTCTGCAGCTGACTTGTGGAAAGTTCAATGTGAGTTACTAAGTCAAGCAAATGGGTACTGGGGATTCATTTAAAAACGTGCAAGGTCTAAATGAAGCAGGCTTCTTTCATAAATCTGCATTTATTTTTACACAGCTCCCTTTGTTTAATACTGTATAATTTAGCAGGTTTTAATACATGGCTTGGAGTTTTCAGTGGTTTAATTGATCACTTTCTTTTTTTATTTGAGGATTTACAGTACTCAAAAGAGAATGCAGTGGTGAATATGAGCAAGAAATAAAGTGCCCTTCTGGTCAGTTTCAAGTGAGTCGCACAATGAAGTCTATTTCATTTTTTTCATTTTCTCAGCTGCACTTCACACCCACAAAATTAAATGACCACTGGCAGGGATCGCAGAGAATGTCTTTGGTGAATGATTAATACTGTTGCAGTATAAACAAAAAAAGAAGTTCCTACCAGTGCCAACGCCTCCCCAGTCTCTTCTCCTGGTTAATTTCCTTGGAGCCTACAGGCTCAGCCAGTTGGGGGATTTGACAGAAGACTTCTGACAATCCTGAGGAGAGCTGACACCAACAACGCCAGTCGCCTCATTGCTTGCAGACAGATTGGAAGATGCTCAGCAGGCAGAGAGCAGATGAGACAAACCAGAGTAGCCAAGAGGGCAGTTATTTGCAGAACAGACTAGGTCTGAAATGTGTGAAAGGGACACGTGGGCACACACTGCCTCTCAGAGGCTACAACTCGTACCTCAACCACCTGGCTACAACCAAATAAACCTGCAGCCACTCCATATACTCCCTTCCAATCATCCCAAGTCATTCAGGAATTATATACCAGATAATTAAACAGTGAATGAATCATATGCAGGGACTCCACACATCGGAGAGAAATAGTGATAGTTCAGTTAACCTGAGCTTTGCAGGAATGTTAGAAACACCTCCGCCTGAAATCAAAGCTGATATGAACTCAGTGTGTACATTTGCTTTTAATAGAGCCCCATTTGACAGTTGGCAGCTCCCACAGTTCAGCCATGTCATTGTGACCTTTCACAGTAGAATTTACATTTAAATGCCAATAATTAATAAGTCCATACTTTCTGAGGAAAAAAATCATCAGCTTTTTTCTCATCTCTACCCACAAGTCTGCCACTTATAATAGAAATAAGATGCATTCATTTGTGGCTATCAATGTCAAATCACAGCAGATTATTCCTGCGTCATGAGAATACAAACCAGTATTTGGTACAGAGAAAACTATAGAGAGTAGAATAAAGACAGGCAAGCTCAAACAGACCCTCAGAATCAGGAGATGCTGAGGGTCTGCAGGCAGACAGAGGAAAACATGTCACTCAAGCTGTTTAAATCTTAAGAATTTTTAGTGCTGTGTTGATTTTTGGCAGACCACAATGTACCTAAAGAAAAAAGCGCTGTTTTGATTCCTACAAGGAAAATTCTGTGGAAAAAAAATCTTGACAATTATTTGAGGGAATATTTTTCTGTGTCACCAATTTGCAGTCTTTATTCGGTGTCTTCCAAGACCTTGATCTGCCAGAAAACCATGAAGTTGTAGCCGTTACACCTTAGCCAATGAAGCCGGTTTGGCCCAACTTCTCCATTATTGTATCTGCGTTGTGTAATGAAGGACCCTGGACGTGATGGTTTGAGCCGAAGAACTGGCGTATTTATTCTGCACAACATGGAGCGACATGGTCACAAATTGAACACACAAAGTGGGACAGAGCACAGCAATCTTCCTCTGTCATCGCCAGAACATGACTTAATAAACATAAAAAATTATATACGCAATTAAACCTATTACACAATGCAGATACATTAATGGACAAGTTGGGCCAAATCGGCTACACCAAGGACAGCTATTATAGGCCTATACCCAGTATCTTAATGGGCTGGAAGACAGAAACCGTAAAGAGATGGGAGGCTGAACTAAGTTTCTGTCCGGTGCTGGACTGGAAGATGAAAATAAAGAAATAAAATTCTGCCCTGATGTTTTCATCCCAGACTAGTACCCCACATCAGTTAATGCTGTCCTTGAGGTCCCCTTAAAAATGTATACCAGAGTTTTCCCCCAAATCAAAACACTACAAAGCTGAAGTGTAGTGTTATCAGTAGATCAGTGCATCAACAGCCTTCGAGACAGAGAGATCTGAGTGTGAAAGGTTCAACTTAGTGTTGAAATTTTGATCTGCTTATTTGGCCAATGAAAGCTAAATAAATTATTAGCTAATTTGGTAAATAGTGTTGCATTTACGTTTCATTTCAATTTAATTGAATTGGATAAATCAATCTTTTTGAACTGCTTTATGATTTTCACCATAAGAAGAACTTCAACAATAATCTTTCTCAGAACATACAATATGTTTATAATAAATTATATTTTTGATTACAGCCCCAGATTCTCTACATTCTTTGGTTAACTGACTTCATTTGTCGGAGGAAGTCATTTTGGAACGCCAATAATTTGCATTATCACATATTTGATCACAGTTCGGTTTGTGAAGCTGTTTGGTTTTATCATTAACTCAAGACTTTACTCTCATCATAACAAGAAGAATTACTGGTGAAAATAAAGTTTAAACAGAATTACTAGTTCCAATAAAAAAGAAGATTCTCTGTAACATATAATCGAACTTCTGGATCTGGAGCACCCAGGAGAAACACGTCCAAAAATGGGGAGAACATGCACACTCCACATATGACAGGCCTGCCCCTGCCAACAATCGAAACCAGTGATCTCCTCAGTATTAGTCAACTCTATGGCTCCCGTTATGCTCATAAAATTAATTGAATTTGATTAAGAACTCTCCATAGTTTTGTCCTGGATTTCCCTCTCGGATCCCTTCCGGGGGTCCCAAGATCCCACTTTGGGAACGACTGTTTTACCTGTGCAGCAGAACTTCTACATCCGAAACCCCCACTCCTTACGGCTAATCTACGACTCTCAATTATTCATATTCAAAACTGATTAATAGCAGATTGTTTCACATTCAAATAGTAGTTAGTGTTGGTAACAGCTCCCATGAGGTCAAGAGGAAGTCTTTCCCTCTCTCTATTCTGATTCTATATATTCACACCTGGCTGCCAAATAATGATGTGTGGGAGTGAGAATGTGTCCAGGGCAGCCCTGGATGCCATTCCTTCAACTAATGGTGGCCATGTCCAGCCTCTGATTAATTAAACATCCCTTGGGGTCAGGGAGTCATGGAGGGAGATGTAATTTATCATCTGGCTCACACGTAATGGAGTGTGGTCTACTGCAGACTCTCTCATTAAGAGTGATAAACTCAGCCGTTATGTCCAAGGCCTCACCACAATACAGTGAGGCTAAAAGCACAATATGCTGCTGTGTTTTCTCAAGAACTGTTGCTCTTTGCTGCTGCAAGGCAGACAAGTAGTACAAGTACTCTTCAACCTTTCATTTTAAATGGAATAGTGATGGAATAATAATAATACCTTTCCCCAACTTCAAGGATTCACATTATCTGTCTGTTTTAGAGTTTTCCACTGATGGTCATTTCCAGAGGAGAGGCTAACTAATGTAATGCCAAGCTTGTTGCCAGTAGGTTGCCTTTGAAAAACCACAACTATGGGTCTTATGACATTTAACAATTCAGCACTTATCACTTTTCACAGTTTTAAACTATTGTAGTAGTACTGCATGTATATGCATTATCCTCTATTTTATTTTTTTTCTGGAAGACATTAATATACCAACAATAAAATAACAATGTAACAACAATAAAATTAGCTGTGAACACATAACTCAAATGTGAACACATTTTATATTTGTATGGGAATTCTTAGCATGCAATTTGAGCAGCAGCTCTCATTCAAAGTGCTGTTTCTGGCCACCTGACAAATTTAACTTGAGTATCCAACTCCCAGCAGATTGTTTCCTGCCAAATGCACTACAGGTAATTTTTTTAACTGAAAACAGGAACATGCTGTGGCCAAATGACTGTTAGGCTGAGCTTTAGCAATAGCGCCATCGCCATAAAACCAAAACAGTTCTTTTTTAAAGCATTATAGGATGTGAGTGGCATTTCAAGGAGCTGCTGATTCTCTGAGGATGGATGATTATGAACTAACACATCACACACGTTTGATTCCTTGTTAGCATGTAAATATTATTATGGCTGCTTTAACCTATTTCAGCTAATACTTTTCTATTACTGTATTATCTAGCAATATCTGATGCAACTAAAATTAGGAAAAGGCTGGAAAATAACATAACTAGCTAGCTATCTTAATGGTGTGTAATCATACATGTAAAACAAAGCTTACAGTTGTTATTAAAATAATGACTGAATCCGTCTGCTGGATGCATCTTTCATATTTCAGTGGCCTGGATAAGCATTTTTAAACAGGTCCATCACTTCGATTGGTGTCACCAGATTCCTAACATCCTTCGGTGGGCTAAGTAGAGCTCAGTGATCTGATTTAATGCTTCACGAAACTTAGTTCCTCCATTCTAACAAAATGGAAATGTAACTTGGTTCAGAGGAGACAAAGGGATGAACTGGGACCAATATGATGTAACTATTACAGGGAAAGAGACTTTGAAATGTCTTTTATCTTGGTGTAATGATGTGATGTGAGAACAACTCACTATGGATGGCCTGTTTTCCCACAGTGGCCTTATTTTCTAATCAATAACATTGTCATTGTCATAATAATTTCATATATTCAATCTTGTTTGTACAAAACAAATTTACCTGTTGGTAGATCAATCAAGCTCGGATTTTCACTTCACATTTTTCCTTTTTCATAGTGATATTTAACCGGCTATCATTCCCCTCTGATAAGACTTGAGCAGCGCTACAGAACAGAATGGAACAGATTCCCTTACGCACTATAAACTGGACCGTTCCCATCTTTCTTCTTGTCCTCAGTAAATGCAGCAGCATGGCTGGAAGAGCGTGCTGCCGCTCATTGCTCGCCATTTCCAAGCTTTCCCCGCTGAGCTGTGTGGGCGTGACTCACCAGATCTTCCCCCCGCAGGGCGAAGAACAGCCATGAGGCCCTACAGCTAAACCCCTGCTGGAATATCAGAGCATCTGTTCCCCCCCTGCAGCTTGCCTTTCAAACAGTGCAAGGCCATCTTCTCCCAGCACCAGCATTTTTCAAAGGCAGAGCTTACGCCTGGGGAATACATTAACATCACATCCCAAGCCCATCCGGTAGAGCAACACCTGGGAGGGCGTTTTCAGTCATTCTCAGGCACACATCAGGAGGGAATCTCTAAGTTGTTAATCATTAAAATTCATTTTCTTGTACCTTTTCTCTACTTTGCTGAGGTGAAAAGTAAATGTGAAAATTACACCTTTTATTTTTTTTTATCCTTTTGTCTGATTTTTCACGTCAGATGTTTGGGTGAATGAAAGGAAGCAAAAGTTATTTCTTGAAACTCATGCAAATAGCATAAAAGGTACAGCAATGAATAACCTTCAGGGTTATAGGTCACTTGACTCAGGAGAAAAGATGGCAATCAAAGGAAATATTTCCCTAAAATGAAATAAAAATTACTTTTTTTCCTCCACTGGAATGGTATTTCGGTTAGATAGTGGTTCAAGCAACTTTGACGAAAGAAGAAATTGGTTTCTTCATTATTCTGTTCCATCAGGACACCACATGTCACCTTTGGACAAAGATGGCCTTGATCTGACCTTCGTAAATATTCAGATTCTGTGCATTTCTAACGAACCATAAAACAGAGAGGTGGGACTGAACTCACTTCAGCATGTTCTTTATGAGGATTTTTTTCGATAGAGGGAATAAATGAGTTTGCTTATCATATTCACATGTTCACTCAGTTTGTGCATGTTGGTTATGGGATGATTAGGTGTATACCTGAACACAAAAAGACACATTCGGTCATAAACCGGAACACGAGAACCACAACACTGATTGTATATTGATTACATCAACTGTACTAGAACTCATTAGTTTTAGAAATCACAATGATATATTTCTCTTCTCGTATTTTAAAGGACATTCACAACCAGAGAGTCAGACGTTACAGGATTTACCATTTTCCTGTTCATGTCCAATTTGTGTAAAGCTGTTCTGTACATAATGAATAAATTCTGATCAATTTCAGGCTCAAACCAATAGTCTCCCAGTAGTCACACTGACTTTAAACTACAGGGCAAAGACACATGATTTAATTGGTTGAATGAATACAGCTAGTTGCCTGCTCACATATCACTGGTTATTTCTTCTCAGTAGGAGAGGTTTTTCCTCAGGACTGTCAGTCATTGTGAGATTTTTAACAATGGTTCTTTCTGTGGTGCCTCTAAGTGTCAGTGCTACAGTTTCAGTAGTTTCAGTTGCTGTTCAATATGCTCATCAGGAAGTCTTATTCCAGGTTCATTCAGCCCTTCTGATGAAGACCGAGTGTCTGCAGTTGCCACGCGGCCAAATTACAAGCAGTTTAACAATGTCAATGCTGGCAGATACTGTATTATTATTATTATTATTATCCATTCATTCATTTTCTACCGCTGTATTCGCCGCAGCAGGTCACGGGGAGCTGGAGCCTATCTCAGCTGGCATGGGGCGTGAGGCGGGGGACACTCCGGGCATGACGCCAGTGCACCGCGGAGCCACACACAAAGACGGACAACCACCTGTAGCGCATGCTTTTGGAGGTGGGAGGAAGCCGGAGAACCCGGAGAGAACCCACACAGACACAGGGAGAACATACAAACTCCGCACAGAGTGGGACTCGAACCCGGACCCGCTGTGTTGTGCAGTGACAGCGCTACCCACTGCGCCACCGTGCCGCCCATTATCATTATTATTATTATTATTATTATTATTATTATTATTACTATTAATATTATTATTACAGTGGTACCTCTACCTAGGAATGTCTCTACTTACAAAATTTTCTACTTATGAAATTTCTCAGCAGGAAAATATTGCCTCTAGTTACGAAAGACATTTCGACTTACGTAAGGTAAAAATACAGTATCGGCTGATACTCGCAGCTCCCACGGGTTCCTGAACGCAACATTCACATAGCTGCTCTGCCATTGGCTATTATCTAGTAACTTCCTGGCATCCCATTGGCTAAGAGGGACCTCTGTGTGGAACTAGATCGGTGTTTATGCAGGGTCCTCGTCATTCGGTCCTCCACCCGTGAGGTGTTCTGAAAGTTTTGCGCAAATATACTGTATTAACTTTTTGAGTATTCGCTATGAACCCCAAGAAAGTGACGGAGAAAAGAGAAAAAGAAAAGATGAAGAAAAGAGTTTTTTTGTCCGTACAAACAAAGCAAGGGATAATAGAAAAGCATGAAAAAGGGATGCGTTTGGTTGATCTCACAAAAGAATATGGCCGTAATGTATCTACAATCACCACGTTATTAAAACAAAAGGAAGTTTAAGGAGTTTAAGACATTGCGTGGGTGGTTGGAGAAGTTCAAAAGGAGGACTGGAATTCACTCTGTTTTTCAGCATTGTGAGATAGGAGCGAATGAACCAAAGAGGGCAAAAAACAATGAGGATAGTTAAAAGGTAAATAACCGTCATTTTTATTCTTTACTCTATTCTTTGTTTTTTACATTATGCACAACTCTCATTTATTGTGTAATAACCTAATCATAACATATATTTGTTACATGTTTTGATGCATTTTTATGCTTTATAAAACATTTATGTCGGAATTTTTGGGGCCTTGGAACGGATTAGGGCATTTGCATTGAAAACGCGTCTCTACTTATGAAATTTTCTACTTACGTAATTTCTTCCAGAACCAATTAATTTCGTAAGTAGAGGTACCACTGTATCATTATTATTATTATTATTGCTTTTGTTTTTGTGGTTATTGGTGTGGTGGTAGTTGGTGTTGTGTTGTTACTGCTGCTTTCTTTATTTTTTTTCTTTCTTCCTCTCTTTCTTTCTTTCTGATTTTCAAGTTTCGGTCTTCTTTCTAAATCTAAAACCACAAATCCAAACTCCGTGGAATTTGAATTTGAATATTGATTAACAAGCTTATTGCTTAAAACCAGAGAGAAGAAGCATGAAGCCGGCTGCTTGCGCCTTTTTTTAATAGAAGTGAGAAATGTCATATTATTACCCCTGCATTTATCACTGGGACACAGACTGAATCAATATTGACTATGCCTGGAATAGCTTACAGGGCACAAAGTCTGGGCTAGTCAAATATCGCTCCCTTGCAAATGCAGAATCATGAGCTCCACTGAATCCTCCCTCCAATAATTTAATTTCCCTCCTTCTTTTTATCCACTCCTCCTCACTACTCCGGCCCCTTTCGTGTTCCTTTTCCAGTGTTTTTTCCCTCAGGATCTCCTGCCATATGTCATTTTTCCCTTCCTACCTTCAGTGTCCCACTTCTCTGTAATGGAATAAATATTTCAGGCGTTTCCTCAGCCATTTTTCTTGCTGACGAATTGGAGGAGGAAAGTAAATTTCAGACCAACCGCAGAACAAAAAATATTAGTGTTTCCTTTGGAAGGTCTCCAATCCAGTGCTCCTTATGCACACTGTCAGACACGTGTTCTCGTGCCATCTCTCTTACACCGTCTTACTTTCCTTCTTTATCTATCCATCTATGCTTCCTATCTCATCTGCTGCACCATCTGTGCAGCTGTAATAAGCAAGACTCCTCATGTGATCCTTTCAGTCGCTCACTTTCTCTTCCCTCCTAATTCTGGATCATCCCTCTCATCAGGCATAGCCTCCCTTTCAAAGGTGTTAAACTGGCTTCTTTATGTCCCACGATGGAACTACCATGCATTCAGATTTCATCTGCGCTAAAAATTGGCTCTGAGGCTTTTGTTACACATGATCTTCTGTCGCTGCAACAACCAGTTAGCATCTTTCACTGAAAACCATCTCCCCTCTCTTAATGAAGAGTTTACAGCCCTGGATCTAACAATCCAAGTCCTCGGCAACAGCACACAATTAATTGGAGTTTTCACACAGAGATTCCACTTGGTTGGTTGGTTGAAGGAGAAATCTGTGTGACATATTCTGTGTGATCCTCTCCAGTTATGGTTCAGACACAACAAGCAGATCTTTAAAGAGTGTCAATGTGATAATTTCCTTTAATCCTGCATAGTGCCTTCGATCAGCACACACAAACAGCAAATGCTGATGGGTTCCTGTGGTGTCAGTATTGATTAATCGCCTACCAGTGTCATGGCTGGGAAACAAGGGATGTCATCCCACACAGTAAAGACCTCTACTGCCTCACAGTGGCAAATCTGGGCACCATTCCTAACTGTTTTGGATAAGATGTGTGTAAGGCACATAAGTATATGCAATGTCTGAAAATTTTCCTCAAAAAACATGTTTTCTTACATGGAGCCTGTTGAACACAGAATGAAATAAATTCTTTAATGTTCAGTTGACACAAAAAGAGGAAAGTCCACTTTATTATCCCTAACAGGGAAATTATCATTACACTCAGCTATGCAGTATATAAATGTATATATGTGTGAGCTAATGCATACAATGTTGTTTACACTCCCCTGAAACAACAACAAACAGAATAGGGGGAAGCAGAATGACGGGCAGCAACTTCACGGTGCGCTCCAAATGAGCAAATGAGCAACTTGTAAGGGGGATGACGCCTAGCTCAATGGCGCCTTGGCAGTGGCCGGGAGGTAAGCTGAGACCTCCCACTGTCAGCTCACACTCCGAGGATGACTGGCCGCGAATCGAGCCGCTGATCTCTGTTCATAGGGCGCCAGCTCTACCCCTGAGCTACTGCGCCCACAAACAAACAGCACTTCTGTATTGGTGTATTTGTCACTGCTGCGGAAGATCAGTAATGTTAATTTTGTCAGCTGTTTTCTTTATTTAACCTTAGTCCTGGACAAAGTATCCTAATTAGTCATAATGACTTTTTATCAGTGTGATCCTTTTTTGTGAGTTTTCTGTTGACTAATACTATTTTTGTCTTATTAGTTGTTGAAAAGTATCATTTAACTCTCATTTCCCTTTTTGTACATCTAATTTATCTGTTAATTATCTAAAGATTATTAGGATTGCAACTTTGCAGATGGAGTCTGTTCTGATTATTTCAATTTAAAGAATTCATCAAGACCTGGAACATGTTCTGATTCATGGAGGAAAGCAGCCAATGGATGGCTCCATTAGACTTTCACCCTTGTGTCCCCAGGTTGATCGACCAATTTGACCGAATCCATGATGCAAAAGAGAAATAATGTTAGCTTTCAGTATCTTTAAGGGATAGTGATTTCTGTTTCAGTTGACTGGCTAAAGATTTGACCAAAGCAAGCTCCTTGTAATCTTATCATAAAATATATTCAAGTTTATTTCAATCTGTGAGTCTTTAAATTAGACATTCTGTGTGAGAGTTGCTGATCCATTCAATGAAACAGAATATCAACAGCTGCACCTCAAAACATCATTGATAAATATATAATAACCTAGACCAGGAACTACAAGCATGCTGAAGATTTTATTGATAGAGAGCCTTCCCAGTTTCAAGATCAAGGTTGCAGATCAGCTGAGACAATAGGAAAGTCTCTCTTTTTCCTTCCATTAGATTGGATTTTTAAGTCTCCTCATGAGCAGGAGAAATTCCATACTAATGATTGCGCCTTTAGTTATTGAGTATTTAAAGCTTGACATCTCTGGACAGTGCAGAATCGATATGACTTAGCTATCTCATATCTTTTCATATAATGCCTCAAGTTAGCCCATCCTTACAAAGTATAGTTCAAGAAATCGTCCTAATTTGCTACACACACGCACGCGCGCACGCACACACACACACACACACACACACACGCACACACACACGCACACACACACACACACACACACAATTATTAAAGTAGATTCCACAGGAAGATGAGCATGGTCCGTCAATGAGCTACTGATGAAGGCTGATTGAATGGGAGTCCATGGAGGCAGTGGAACCAGCCCTGACTCTTTGATTCACCATCAGAGGACCAACAGCCAGCTTCTCTGCACGTCCTCATCATCACTCTTCAAACTGCAGGAATGTGGGTGGGGTAGGGATTATTCTGGCAGCACAGAGTGGGTCTTAGTGGCACCGTGAGGACTCAGTGTATAATGAGCAGTTTTTGTGATGTGTGCTGCTGGGGCTGGTGAAAGCTGAGCCAGAGAACTGTAATAAAACACAGTCTAAAGCCAGACAGACAATCAGACATGTGAATCCACCTCTCCCGTCCTCTGCACCTACTTTCATTCCACTTCTGCAGCAGTTTGATAAGATTTCACCCATCTTGTGTCTCCCTCGCATTGTGGATATCAGGAGTCAGTTTGCTGCCCACAGCATTGTTTTTTAACATATGCAAAGCCGGCGATATATACGGTAAATTAGACACATGTGTAAAGAAAATGATGTCTTCAGTAAAAAAGAAATTAAATTAAGTCTTGTGTGTGAAATGTCCAGTGAGTCTTCCATGAATAAATATTCCAGCTCAAAAATGGGAAGCACCTCCCAAACATAACAGGTAGTATATGTGCATTCTGGTTGGTATGCAGTGGCAGCTACTGGATGACTGGTGAGGACGAGACACCCCGACCTTTACTTTCCACAACGACTTGTAGTGCACTTGCTGCTGCTGCTTTACAATTCACAGACCATAGACGGAACGTGCTTCTCAGAATAACGTTGTACGATTTGTATAATTAAGAGGCACACACAACTAGAGATGCAGCCATAGTTTGATTTCACCTTATTACCGCTTGACTGGTTAACTTTTCACACATTTAACACCTCTGTCTCATTAGCTGGGGACTGGATATTTCTGATGCACTGGTATGTATGTTATAAAAAGGAGTCAGTTCTACTCAAGCTCCTGCTGTCAGCTAGGATTGAAAACATAATGACTGCTGCCTGCTGTTTAAATCTCTCTTAAAACAGTATAATACACATGACTGCTACTCACAGTGTCGCAGCTAGTGTGTGAGGGTGGAGGAAAAAATAACCTAGCGATCTGACGAGTAGATGGAGGGTCACAGAAATCTTTTGGTCTGCAAGGACTGCTACACATATTGGTCTTTTGCCTATTTCTGTTGCACAGTCAGTATGTTTTGTGCGATCACGCTAAGGAGGGAGAGGCGGTGAAATTCTTGCTTGGGACTCACAGCTTCACAGCGCTGGGGGATGCAGTTTCTCCTTTATGAATCCAAACCCTCATTATTTTTTTTTTGGACAACCATTTGAATATCTATATGGACTCAATTTCATGCTTGACCTGCATTTCACTATAGAAATGGCAAAGGAAGAGTGGCTTGCTTGGAACAATCATAAATGGCTATTGTCGACTTGTCGTGTGACATTTGTGAGTTTTACAATCCACATGTTTGCAGCTCCTTTTTGATGTTTTCAAGCACATCAAGCACATCATTATTTTCATTTTGTTCACTCTACAGCAGCGTAAGATCATCAATAACCCTTAATCTCATAGCAGACTCTTAAGGCTTTAACTGCTACGCTATTGTGGCCTTTGGTGGAAAAAGTTCTGAACATTTGCTGGAAATGGAAAAAAAACAAACTTTCAACTATTGCCCCCTAGACAAGAGGTATTATTGTTAGCAATGCTGCTGCAGAAACCACATCATTAGAATCAAACATGTTTTGTTTTATTTTTTTATTTTACCTCTGTCAAGGAGGTTAAAGGATCAGTTTGGTTACTCTGCTGGTAAAACAGCTCCTTCTCCAATGACAACCTTCATAGGGCTCAGTACAGGAGGAGAACCCTTGACTCAATTCAAGTAGCAATAAAAAGCTGGAACACAGCAGCTAAAAGTGGACTATTGTGCTCTGGCCTCTGAGTCCAGAGGGATTGACTAGCTGTGGAATTTTGAATACCGGTATACTGAATCCGGTTAGATATTTCTTCAAAAGAGACCAGAAATAGTGTGTTAAGAATATTACTTGAAATGAAAGAATGTATGGACAATATTTGTGATGACACTCATTGTCAAATTAGTCTTTATGGATTATTTTGCAACATTTTCAAAAAGACACTTCAAGTCATGGCTAAATTATTATGTGCTGACAGATTTATCCTGGAATGGCATGGACACCGTGTTCTTCCTACAGCAGCCTGGGTTTGATTCTAGCCTTGACAACACGTGCATCACCTCCATCTCTCCCTTCTATAGTGATACCATTATGTTACTTCACTGCTTCTATCCAATAAAGGTAAAAATCTTGAAAAAGAGTCATCTTGATGATGAAAGGCTAGAACCTTCTGTAAGAGGTGTGATTGAACTGGAGACATTGTCAGAACAGCACAGTGTCCAGCACGTAGCATTCCAGAGATATTTAATAAGATTAGAGTTATGTCGTACATCATGACCTTTGATTTGCCGTGTACAGCACCGTCGCATCAGTCTTATTTAGCACTTGGTATTCATGCAGATTCACACATGCACCACAGACAAACTGGAAAAGTTCTACCTCGGTTATGCACTATGCTGTTTTTATTTTGTTTTGTTTCAGATGTTGCACATCGGACGTATTAATTTCGTACTTAGCCGACTGAACAACTACACAAGGTGTTTTACTGGCACAAACCAGTGCAAAAACTTCACTTTCACCAAGCATGCAGATTAATTTATGGCTAACTAATGTATACTATATTAGGTCTCTCCATTATTTTGGGCTGCTGCTTTAATAGAAAATAGATATTCAACATTTAGTGGTCACTGCCTCCCAAGGACAACATCTCTACTAGTGTTACAGTTTTTGCATGATCATTTTGACATATTACACTTACAAAAGTATTACGACATACCAATTTATCATCCAATTCACACGTTACATTTAGAACCATTACCACGGGTGAATAGAATCAGGCACCAATCCACTCTATATTGAATCATTCCAATATGAAGAGTCCTGTAAACTCAAGCATGGTACTAAAAAGGATGTGCAATAAGACAGTTCATGAAATTCTGGATATTCCACGGTCAGCTGCAAGTTGTATTATTGAAAAGTAGAGGCGTTTAGGAACAACAGCAACTCAGCCATGAAGTGGCAGCACATAAAGGATCATTGATTTCTAAGGAGCGTTGCGCATAAAAATAGCCAACTCTCTGCTGACTCAATAGCTGTCCTAAACATTATGTTCGAACATTAACATCAGCAACAAAAAAAATAAAAACTGTGCACTGAAAGCATCATAGAATGGGTTTACAAAGTCAAGCAATTGCATGTAAAACTCACATTTCCAAGAAAACGCCAAGGGTTGGGTGGAGTGGTGTACAACGCCACTGGACTTGAAAGCAGTGGAAACATGTTCTCCAAAGTGAGGAATTATGCCTCTCTGGAAGTCTGATGGATTAGTCTGGAATCTGCTGGTGCCTGGAGAATATTACCTATTTAGTGGGGGAGGAATAAAAGTGTGGGATTGTCTTTCATGGGTTGGCCTACATGCACCATTGTTCCAGTGAAGGGAAATGTTAAGGTTTGAGAATACCAAGACATTTAAGATAATTTTATGCTTCCAACTTTGTAGGGTCATCTTGGAGAAGGTATTTTTGTAGTTCTTCATGACTGCTTCGGTGCACAAAACAAGGTCCTTAAAGACATGGTTTTGTGAGTTTGATTTGGAGGAACTAGTCTGCATAGAGCCCTGACCTAAAACCCATCAAACACCTTTGAGATGGACTGGAACGGAGGTTACGAGCCAGGCCTTCCCGCTCAGCATCAGTGCTTCACAAATGCTCTTCTAGATGAATGACCGCAGATTCTCACAGACACACCAGAGACCTGAAGAAAATCTCCCCAGAGGAGTTGAAAGGGGTGGGGAACTCCATGGAAATGCCTGTGAACTTAAAATGGGATGCCATAAACATTTCCGTAACTGTAGTAGTATTGGGCCAGGTGTCCCAATACTACTGGGAACTTTGTGTATAGGTAGATGGAATCATGCAAGAAATTATTATGAATTAAAAATTCATCATTTGGACACAGAGTGGATCAAGGTGAATTCACATCTTCATTTGACATATGATATTGTACCAGCATTGTCATCTAAAATTCCTTAGTTCCCAAATTAGAATTGAATTAAAATGTCTCAAGGAGTCACACTGCTATAGTTCATTAATGCACTCACTTCCTATTTTATTTTTCGCAAGCTCATTTACATTTCTACTTCAGTTTGCATGCAAATAGAAGACCTTAGAGTGAGTTAAGTTACAGTTTGGCAATAAAGTTTATAATTAAATTGTTGGGATAATTCTTTTTATTGTCAGTTCAGTATCAGGCTCCTTTTGTTGTGCACCAAGCAGCAGCAGCATCAATATCATCTTTGCAGTACTGAAGATTGTCCAGTAGTGAGGCATGATCTGATATCAGACATCTTCTGCTTCTAAGGACAAATCTTAATATATTCACACAGGAAATTCATGGTCATTATTAATATACTGTAAATCAAGTTTAAATTATCAAACCTTGATGGAATATGCCAAATTTAATCGCATTTTCACATCACTTGTGATAGTTCAAAGTCTGTCGGTGGACTCAAGAGACCTGGAATAATAAAATTCATCCAGTCAGGCTCTTTTTTGCGCTCTAATTCACTGCAGCAGCTGAGATGACTGGAGCCATAAGGAAGCAGAGTACAGATGTCTGCTGCCTGAGGTGAGAGTTGCTCCATACTGGTCCAGGAGCTGCAAAGCTATGCTATTGGTCCAACCACAACCCAGAATGATCAAAACAGCCAAGCATAAGGGATGCTTGTATTTTCATTTGGCAAGCAAATGCAGCAAAAGGTGATGTAATCCAATGAAAAAACATGGGAAGGAAAGAAATTATACGAAAAATCACTACAGCACCTAACCAGCCAGAAAACTGTACTTAAAAAATATAATAAAAAGAAATAAGGAGGAAAAAAGAATATAAGTTACAATGCTCAAGTGAAGGGGGAAAGAATTTACAGGGCTGAGCATGAAATTTTAAAGACTTGTGTGACTGTAAGAACATTAGGTTACTCATCCCACACATGAAAGGAAATACTTGAACTTCATTCGTTTCCACCGCCAGGTTTGCCGTCACATCATACTGACAGGAGGAAGAACATGACACACACTGAGCCAGCTACGTTATCACTACGCAACACCAGCTGTGAAATACTGAGACTTTCACACTCTCAAACTCTTCGTATACCAACCAGTTGGTCTTGATTCAACACTGGGTCAAATCTAATTCTGCAGGAGGAGATTAAATGTGGAATCAAACAATAATACATTTTAAGTGTTGCTGACTCTCATCCTCAAGTGTATTGAATGGAGATTTTCCTTTCAAGTTGTGATTCTCGGTAATGCACGGTCTCTCAGATTAATGGAATCTCAGCAACATAGTCATCTAATTATGTGGGAGAAGCAGCCACAGAGTTTTTAGGGCAAGAAATCAGTCACTCTCTGATCATGTGTCATACTTGGTTAAGACCAGACCAAAGGCAGCAATTCTTAGACATAAGCAGTCTAGCCCTGGCAGAGCTGTTAGAGGGGAGATGAGGGGAATCTGCTGATTTCTGTGGAGGTTTATTTTTGAAGTCAATGAACAAATGTGCTACTTTATGCAACTAGTCAAATTACTTTTCTTGCACTTTAACCTCTAAATATGCTTTTGCTCATTGTGCACATTCAGAAAAGCAGTGCATGCATATGAAATTTGAAATTCAGCTGACGACTAATAGCTGAAGCAGATTTCTTTATTTTTTTGGATTGTTTCTGGGTTTTTTTTCTTGTTTGTTTTTATTACTTGTCCCTAAATTTATTTGAGGACATTAAGAAATTAACAATGTTTGTTTTCAATACCAATCACCTAAATTTAGACAGCTGGTGAATCAAATCAAATGTGCCAATAAACTAATAGCAGAAAGCAGGGTGAATTTCCAGTGATGTAGATGCTCAGCTGATTATTATTCTAACGATACGAAGAAACCAAAAAATGAGCAGATATGATAGGAAAGAAGACTTGGGCTTCACAATAAAATCTACCTCACAAACATTTTAAGAAGGGCTCAATCTCACAATGAACAATACACAACTACCACACATGGAGCCTTCACAAGGTGTGGGTGTACACACGCTTAAATTAAGCTTGAATTTAATTAAGCTTTGTTTTATTTCAAATCAAGCAACTGGAGTGCAAATCTAGGGCAAAAAATGAGTAGAAAACAGAGCGTCATGTTATACAACTGGAGAATGATTGGTTTTGGTTACAGGAACTTCTCACAATGATAGATCAATATATTGCCACATATGATTAGTGTTCCCTAAAGGAGGTAATGCATGAGAGTAGCTCTTGGAAGGAGCCCTCCTCCGTAAGAGTCCATCCACTCATTTTCTTGCCACTTATCCACCTTGCAGGTCATGGGTCTGCTGGGCAGGTCCTCTGCCTATCCCAGCCGGCTACGGGCAAAGGGTGAGATACACCCCGGATTAGATGCCGGCACATCGTGGGGCCACACAGAAGACAAACAACGATGACACCTCTGGACAATTTGATGTTGACAAATTCACCTAAACAGCACACAGCAAGAACACACGCGGACACTGGGATGACATATAAACTCTGCACAGAAAGGAATCAAACCCATAACCTTGCTGTGAGGTAACAACACTACCTACTGCATCACTGTGATGCCTCTCCATAAGAGTATGCGATAAATCCAGTGCAGTGTGTGTCTGCCATCTGCTGGATACATTAGCACAATTCATAAAACATCCTCCTGCCCTGCATTCAGGCATATTGAGAAGGGGGGCAAGTTCCATCTCCCTAAACAACCATCAAGTAGTACTTCAGAAAACATATTTGAAGTCTATGGTCATCGGTGTTCCGCTGTGGGGATCAAGAAGCGTGTTGTGGGCAGGCAATGTTGCTGGTGCTGAAGAGTCAGGTGTAAACAGCATCCCCGAAGTGATATTTGCTGCTCTGTTATCCTGCTGTTTAATGAGCTGCAGCTGAACAAACCACCAGATATCTTGCTTGCAAACTGATGTCAGCAGCGAACTTCCCCAAGTGAATGTGCGGTGACTTGTTCAACAAACAAGTTTTTTTCTCCAGTTTTCTTTCTGTGGGAACACAACAGGGCAGGAGGTAAACAGAGCACCAACATGAGTAGCTATGAATAGATCCACCTTAATCATTCACACATAAAAAAAATATAGATGAAGAGGTAAAACAATTCATATTGTAATAAAGGAGTTAATTCCATTTGTTCAGCACTGATGTCATTATCATAATGGTGTTACAATATTTATTATTATTAGAATCGTATTTGACCATATTTAAGTGAACTGTGGTATTTCTAGGGGTTCTCCACCACCGTCTTTGCACGTCAGAGACCAGATTATAAATTTAACATCAATCTCAATATAACCTAATATATTTATTTAGACAGTATTTTTCTTCATTATTTTTTATTTATTGTTTCCAGGGTATGTGTTCTTTGTCAACTTGCAGCATGCTCGCACATTGAAAGCAACCAGATAGTGACCGCTAATCTGACCTTCATCTGCATTAGGCTGTTCACATGCCAGAGGCACTCTTCTGCACAGACCATGTTTGTTGTCACCTCTGGGCTGCCGTAGAAACTTGGCACTGTAACATGGTTGGCTTTGTGGCAGAGAATCTGTTCCCTTAGATATGAAAGTTTAATTCGAATAAAACCTACACATCAAAAAATATCCCTCACTGGACTTTAACGGTGATGTCAACGTAACCGAAAAGTAGTCAGTTTAAAGTGGTTAAAATAACACAATTTTTAAATTGTGCAGGTTGTGAAATTGTGGAATCCATCCCAGCTGGCTACAGGCAAAAGGTGGGTTACATCCCATATAAGACGCCAGCTCATTGCAAGTCCAGCTGCTGCTAAGTGAAGGTTAATTAGTATGGTGCAGTTTTGGCTGTCAAAGTTTTTATGATGTGTCACGAGGTTGTAGTCAAGCCAGGCCCCATTTTCAGCATCTTCACAGCTCAAATTCTTTCACCTCGGGTCTGCAGCCTGGTCATGTGACACAGCTGAGTCACCATCACCTGTCAGGAAACAGCACATCACTCTTAAATAACACCAGATACAGGCTAAAAGTAGTGCTCAGACCACAGGTACTTCCAAAGTCAACAACCTCTCATATCTCCTGCTCAGATCGCAGTGTAGCTATTTCAGAGTGTGGACAAAATAATAAATTCACCATCACAATTGAAAAAAAATTTTTTTTTTAATGTAATACTCATTTGTTGGCATTCAAGGAGCATACACCACTCTCCTGCTGGGGAGCAACACAAACTGTATTCCTATTGCTCTTGCAGAATAAAATGGCCATAGTAATACGAAAAAAAGAGTTGCTTTTCATGCTCAGCTGTGATCATTGGGCCTTCAGCTGATTCAGTATCATCTGTGTGCAACCCATATGTAAATTGTAAAAAAAAAAAATTTCAGTAAAAATTGATAACATATTCAACTTCTAATATTTCATGGACAAACTGTTAACTAGAAATACACACTGAGTCTGAGCTTCATGTTATACAGTGCTTTGCGAAAGTATTGGCCCCCCAAAAAACTTTTTTGACATTTTGCCACATTTCAGGCTTCAAACTTAAAGATAACAAACTGAAAATATTTTTCAAGAATCAACAACATGTGAGACACAATCGTGAAGTTGAACCAAATTTATTCAACATTTTATATTGTGTTTACAAATAAAAAACTGAAAAGTAGGATGTGCAAATGTGAGACCAAATGACACACAGGTGCACTCTGTTTGTCATTGTTGTCATTTAGGTCAACATTGGATCATTCAGAAGTCATCAGAGAACTTCTGGAGTCAGTTAGCTGAGCTGTGAGAACAGGGGGCCAATACTTCTGTACATCTTTTCCTGTCGTTCCAACATTCTACGTCCCAACTCTCAGTCCTATACTCCTGGCATTCCTCTTCTCTCTCTCTCTTCCTACGAACACACTATCCTCCTCTCCTTCTTTGACTAACAGTAGTCCAATTTCCACTGGCATCCTGTAGGTGAACAGAACCGATGGCGGTCGTTGTTAACCCAAGCCTCGACCGATCTGGTATGGAAGTGATTGATTTGATTTGGCAAGTTTTACGTCGGATGCCCTTCGTGACACAACCCTTTATTTATCCGGGATTGTGCCCTCTTGTGGCTACATCAAACCCCTTTATTTTAACGTGTACTTCATGAATTGCTCAATGACTGCAGCATCCAGGACATTTTTTTCCACCCCCCCAATGATGCAAAGGATGAAAAGCCTACTGAGATTCACCTGTTGACAAGCTGAAAGAAGTTTTCGGTGACCCCACAGGCTGTGTCTGTCATCCCTGACAGCGTGAGCCTGCTGATGACCCAGTAGGAGTCCGTTGAGCACAGAGCAGCTCAGATCACATGTCAGCACGTCACACAGCACCAAGATGGGCTCTCAGCAGACCCATAGCTGGGTCTGGCTGTTATGTCTCTTCCCTCTAGACCTCACACTAGACCTCACTCTAGTCTTACTCTGACAGCTGAGAGACAGGCTCCATCATTCACTCACCAGTGTACGGTACGGCTTCCCGAAGCTCCCTCCAGGCACAGCAGCATCTGGGTGTATATGAAGTAAAGCTGTGTGTGATCAACACAGACAACCTGCAGAAATCAATTACTTTATCTCTCATATATTACATGTATGCACTCTTCTCAGGATGGATATATTACATCCAGCTTCAAAGCGGTGACTTATTGTGGTTACATCCCGCTTCAAAGCGGTGATGTATTGTAATTGTCAGCGTTTGTGTCCGTCCGTTAGTCCACCAAATATCTTCATAACCATTGCTGGTAGAAATATGAAACAAAAAGCACATAATTTGGGAAGCAAAGGGGATGAAAATGAGATGGCCTTGACCTTGCGAAAACTAGGTCAAGGTCAAATTTAACTTTTGTACACTCAGGAATTGGATAAGATAGAAAGACGAGGGAGAAGGCCAGTGTGAGTTCGACCGTAGAACCTATTAAAAGCACTAGCTCTGATCTTTGACCTATGCAAGTAGGTCAGGGAAATATTTTCAAAATTTTCAATTCAGGGGTGTCGCGGAATGTTGCAGTCTGACTGCATTGGTTCTTGCCTTATTTGTTACAGTGACTAATTTGCATTGTAATTTCCTCAATTCCTAAATGTTTTTTGGACTTGTGATGGACGTGGAAGAGCTTTTCATAGGTTGGTTGCCCGTTTCTTGGTCTCCTACATCTTCCATGACCTTTGGCCTAGACATGATTAAAACACTGCAGAACTATCCTGTTTTTGAAAACATGGGCTTCTTAAATCAATCCACTGAACTTTGTTTCTTGAAGATATGTCTTCCATCATCCAAGAGGCTTCTTCAGTTCTGGATTGATTTAAGCAGCTTTGTTTAACCATGACCTGAATAATTGAGAACCTTCACAGATATAAGGATGCATATTAGTACATTGTAACATCTTGTTACTGTCCCACGAGGAATAAAACCCACATCACTGTCACTAGAGGTTAACAGCAGTATCAGGTGTCCCAACAATTTCATGTACACAAAGATATCAAGATAAATTGTAAACAATCTTATAGAAAGTGGGTTCAAGTGGAAATAAATTCTATACATGGAATAAAAATCCTGGCACTATTTTGGCTAAAGGGGGATGGTCTTTTTTTAAAAAAAAAAAAACATTTTTATAATTGTGTTTAGTGTCAATGTGATAAGGTCCGAGACTTAAATTTATCCAAGGTACTTAGACAGCCGTCACCAGGTTACAGTACATCCTTATTGGCAGTAATAGCAGATGGACTGGACACAGCAGCCGTCGTCAAGGCAAATAAAGGCTTCAGACACATTAAATTTCAGTGACCTTTATTTTGAACATAACTTTCTTACCCAATAATCACAATCTTTGAACTCAAGTCAAATGTAAAATTAGTCACTGAAAACTTTGCCAATTTTGACCAAATTTGTGGAAAAAAAAAAAAAAACACACTTAAATTTGGAAACTTTTTTAAATTAGGTATAGTCCACATGAAGACTTGAGGAAAAAAAAATTCCAAATTTAAGGGCAACTTTTCAGAACGTTTTATAACCATTACCGTTACTTTGGTTAATTTTTTGTTTTTATAATGTCTAAAGGTTCCTCCCTCCTCCCCCAAGTTATTATACTGATGCACCTTCTTTGAAGAAATCCTCCAAGGGCTCCTCCCATCCTCCTTAACAACAGCAATGGGGATATCCTGCGTTGTCACAACCATTGAGAGAGGATGAACATTAGGTGCATCAGGGCAGCAAGAATGCCAATTTAACCCCCCCCAATTTTAAAAAGACCTTCAAGAAAGAGACAATTTAAAGAAATTATCCAATTAATTGTCCAATTAAGGGCAAGATGCTCTTGTCTCAGTCTTCAAGGTTAGGATGGCAGCCACTAGCAGGTAAATCCATCACCAACAAGTATCAACACAGGAAGTGATTGAAGGCAGTGGATGTGGCTATAACTGCCAGTGAGCTGACAAAAAAAAAAAAAACCAGACAGCTGCCTAGTGCCTGAAAGTTTGATCCCTGTTATCTCAACGAAAGTATAGATACTTTAAATTTTTAGTTGTTTTTTTTTAAACAAATGTTCCTCCCATCCCACCCCCATCAAAAAAGTCTAATTATACGTGCAAGAATTTCGGAGACACTAGGTTGAGAAAACAGGAATTACAGTCCAAATCAATGAGAAATAAATGGCAAACTTAAACTGATCCACATTGACAACTTTTAAAAAGAATTAAATGGGCAATAATAATTCTCATTGATAAGAACAGTCAAGAGAGCATCTCGCCAGAACAAAGGGGAACCTCATTTGCAACAAGGTTGTATCCGAACACAACGTCGGACAACCTGTATGCAAATTGAGGCTATCATTATGTGTAACCCAAAAACCCCCAAAAAAACAATGAAGGGTAGAGAGTTAAATCATTAACTCTGCACCCCAAGTCATTTTTTAAACAGTCCAACGAATCATTTTGTAATCCTTAGTGCCCATTTCCCCGCCAAGACATTTATGTCAAAGTTCTGCACTGCCATTTACTTCTCTAATTAGGCAATATGGGTGAACAAAAAGCAGTGCTGTCAATATTACTGCGTGAACCCATTTCTTTAAGTGCAGCCCAACCTGCTACGTTTTTTTTAATTCATGAGGCACCTTTTGTTAGCTGGATTTAGTAAGGTCTAGTCACTCCAAATAGAGAATAACTTCTTGCTAAATTTTAGGTCAGATGGTTAATTTTGATGCACTGAGCTCCAGTCTACAAGGAGAAAATATATCTACTCCCCAACAGTTGCAAAATAATGTAGCGGCATTCAAAGAGCTCGTAGATAGACGTAACAGCTTATGCCTCCCCCAGAAAACAAATTCTCTGCCAATTCAGCTGCACTGCAGCAAGTAGTACTACATGATAGAATATTATTTCCTTTTTCTACAACATTCTCTGTAAGTAGAAGTCCAAGAGAATGTCTCACAAGTTAAGGCTGGTGACAACAAAGAATTCATTTTTCCAATGCACAAGCTTAACAAAGCCATCTGTCTAGACTGAACACTGGTAGCAAAAGAATAGGGGCAATATTTAAACAATCTCAGTTTAAGTGCAGCTTTCTAGAATTGCACAGGCTTTCAAATTTGGAGGGGCTAAAATATTGTTACTGATGAAGTCTTCCTCCAAGAACATTTCATGCACATGGTCATTTAAATGTTTTAGATTCTAATAAATTCAGCAATTTCTAAAATTATAAATAAATTCACAGGCCAATAGTACAGATCAAATATACTGACAAATAAGGAAATAGTCTCCAGTGCTAGCAAGAGAGAGGGGGATAAACAGCTTTTCAGTTTGTCAGCCAGCCTTTTGAACTTGTTTAAAACAATCTTAAAATGAAGGTATATACACAAGGTGTAAGGTGCAACCCACATGTCGGCTGCACGTCTTGCAGAATTAAATATGGCCATCCATAGGAAAGTGAAACAGGACAAAGAAAAAAAGCATTCCTACTAATCAACTCCACCGAAACAGGAATCCTCATGGCTCATGGTGTTGTTGAGTGGCTGCTCGTACATTTTAGTGTTTTGATGCTGAAGACAGAGGGAAGTGTCTGGGTCTTTTAGAAGCAAAAGCTTCCTCATACACATCAACAAGAACCGGCAGTCTCTTGGGGAAAAAATATCCAGCATCTCTGTCCATGGAAAATCCAAGTTTGTCCTCATTCAGTTAGACATAAGTTCAGCCAGCAAAAAGATCCAGACCGTCCTCCCTCCCAAAGATCTCCATTGCCTCCAAAAGGATGAACCAACCAAAAACAGTCATGAATTCAGCTTTGTGGTCTAACATTAACTTAGTTACCATTTTTCAATTAGGTGACAATGAATGTGTGGTATGAAGTGAGTATGATGGCGGATAATGAAGAATTATTACTTTCGAAATGAGTTGAACTGCTTGTTAAGGCACTTGATATAAATTGGGTAAAACTTCCAAAACAAAGATTAGAGAGAGGAGGCTGTCATATATCGGTCTGTTGGCGCTGGCTTTGTGTCACTGTTGGATATGTCTCATCACCATGTGCACTGATATATTTTCAACTTGGTCCCATACTTTCCTCCCAGGTCCAACATCTTCAGTGTATGGTATTGCAGCACAGAGCTCTGCAGAAGGGCAAATGAGTTCATCCAAAATGTGTCCATCAAAATACACATTCCTTATGGTGGCATCAAAAAATAAAGACAGAAACTGTACAAAATGAAATCCAAAACAGTGGGGTGAAAAAAGGTACAAAGGGGAATGAAGGATGGACTGATCTGTAGAGAAAGAAATAAAATTAGATCAGATCAGCTAACAAGTAATTCAAGCAACAATTAGATTAGTACATAGCAACTGTCAAAAACAGTAGTCTGGGCTGTTTAATGTAAGTCTCCCTAAATTTGCAATTGACATGTACAATCTGTATGTAAAAGTCATAAGTCGGGTAAAATAGTTTCATAAAAACCTACTGGGCCCAGGTAGACTGTCCATTCATTGTCATTCAAAGATCCAAATAACAATTGTGAAAAAAGATCCAAAAAGGGTAATGTGGCATCTAAGTACTTACTGGCTCATGGCTTGACTTCTTCACCACTCTCACTGTGGTACTCTGCCACATATAGGCTCTTGTCAATGATGCCAGGGATCGGCTTGATCTCTGTTCCAAGCTGCTCCTCGATACCTTTCAGGTTGAACCGGTCATCATAAGTGATGAGGTTGATGGCGAGACCCAAGTGCCCGAAGCGGCCTGCATAATAAAGACAGATTTTTATTGTTTTATCACTGAAGATTTTGAGCCTATTTTTACACAAGAGGTTGCTGATAAAAAAAACACTAAAGGAAACAGGGACTTACCAGATCTACCAATGCGATGAAGGTATGTTTCTCCCAGCTTGGGAAAGTCAAAGTTGATTACAACATTCACAGCTTGAATGTCAATTCCTCTTGTGAAAAGGTCTAAGGCACAAACGAAAAATGAAAAATCAAACAGACTTTTAAGTTACTTTTTAATCCAGCCCCTAGAAACTTAAAACACAATATGAAAACATTAACAGTTGTTTTAATCACTAACTTAACAAGTACACATGAAAGATTGCTTTTGTCTCTACTTTGTAAATTTCTATGCAAGGGGTCACAATGCTAGCAACACAAAAAACTGTTTTGCATTAAAAGACTTACTTGCCAAAAGGACTTAATTGTAACAAAGTCTTTGTTAAAGGCTTTGTCTTTGTTGGTGCAGTAAACATGGTGGAGACACTACAGGCTGTTGGGATTGCAACATGACTAAAGAAAGTGACTTTGACTTAAACAGCTTGATGGTGATCAGTCATCACTTTTATACATGAACTGAAATTATTTGCAGAAAAGCATGTCCAAGGATCAGAGTTAACTTTGTTTGGATACCTTTTAGAAAATTGATCACAAATAAGGCTGCGTTTCAAATTCTAACTGAAGGGCCGATTGTGACTGTAAAATCTCATAGTAGATTACAAAACACAAAGACAAAGGCTCACTTGTGGCAAAGCAAGTCTGGAGGTAATCAGTTAATGTGGTTTCTGCTCGTAAAATGATCGTTTTAAGAATTGTTGTGTTTCTTAATGTAACAGATGCACATGCCAGTGGACCCACCACTCACCTGTGCAGACAAGATTCCTGCAGAGGCCATTTCTGAAGTCATGAAACACACGGTTACGATGCTCCTGAATAGAGAGAAAGAGAAAAGTGCAGTTAGATGCCACATTTATTTACAAGGAGGAATCTAAGCAACATGAAAACACAGCAGCATGTTGTGTAACGCTCATATGGAGTGGATTCTGTGTTACAACGATAAGAAGCATTATATGGGACAAACCTGTCTCATCTTGGCATGAATGTAGAAACATGAATAACCAAGCTGGGAGATCTTCTTGGCAAGGAGTTCCACTCTCTGAGAGGAGTTGCAGAAGATTATTGACTGGTTGATCTGGAGCTGAAGAGAGAAAGCAAGGAGGAAATAATTGTTATAATTCAGTATGAGGACTGTTTCTAGCATTTTAGTGTAATTTAAAAACAGCACATTGCCTAAATCTTAGTTGCATTATTTCAAATTAAGATTGCATTTGTGGTCCAGAAAAAAAAAGTTCCGACTTTGACACTACTATTTTTTTGCACGAGCGATACTTCAGAACATCTTGACAGGTTCCCTTCTAACAAAACTTATTTACTCATACGCTGCCAGCGTTTTGTAGCAATCTCCTTCGGCAGACATTTACCATCATTGTCTTTCTGTTCTTGTTTAATTGCAAACTGCTTTGCTTAGAACACCGTGGTTGCCACAACTTCGTCTTCCTCTGATTCGCCCTCCTCTGGTCCGTAACTGGATCAGTCATCATTATGCTAAATTCTATGATTAGAAGCCCGATTTTAATTGACTAGCTCCAGACTGTTCCCCAGCCCTCCTAGTTGAAAACGTAACTGACGTCTATAGATGTCAATGGCAGCGAGTTAATGAATATAAAACAATGTTCAACCTCAGCTGCTGTTGCAGCTGTAGCGAATCAAGTGAGCTCCACGACAGCTCTCTGGGGTTGAGAAGCTGCAGCGAAAGGGATTTGAAGCTCAATATTTTTTCACGTCCGAAACACTTTCCTCGACACATGCAATGGACCCCTCATCCAAAAACAGTACTGCTGCCACCTAGAGGGAATGAGTTTATCACTACACTAGTGTAGAAGTATGATTTCGACAGGGGAGCTACACCAAATCGTCCCCTCAGCCCATTTATTTCCTTCTAATTGTCAGAACAAGTTTTATTTCTTTATTTTCAAATGATCAACTTTTATTCCACTTAGTTTTATTATTTCCCTGCAGCATAATTAAGCTTCTTCCCGTTTTCATTGCCACATCTAGTAAAGCACTAATGTTAAAATAAAAATGAGCTATACCATATATTCTGAGATGGTTAAACTGAAAATCTCATGCTACTGCCAACTTCTCAAAATACATCACTATCAGAAAGTGCAGAGTAGCAACACTTACCCTGGAAAACAAAGTGTTAAGGCAATGGACTTTTTGCCTTTCAGTTACATATGCATAATACTGAGTCACACCCTTCAGTGTAAGCTCCTCCATCAGATTGATTTCATATGGTTTTTGTAGGTGTGCTGTCTAAAAAGCAAGAACAGTAAGAAAAAAGGACCAGTTTATCAAGTTGTGCAACACATGAGGACTTGTATTTTTATCACAATAAGCGCATTAATCAAGCGAGACGTTTACCATGAACTTCTGCACACTGAGTGGGAAGGTTGCAGAATAAAGCAATATCTGCCTCTGTTTAGCCAGGAAGCCCAGTATCTCTTCCATCATAACCACAAAGTCCTGAGACAGGAGTTTGTCAGCCTGTTGGGCAGAGGGTCATGTGAGGAAAGAAATTGAGAAGCTTTGCCACCAGTAATTTACACTCTCAAATGACTTTTAGTAAGGTTAAATGCATCAATACAGGACACATACTCCTTTCAGTAAGTTTAGAATACTGTATATTGTCAGTAATTTTTATAATTGGAAAACTAAAATATGCGTAAGTCAAATGAAATACGGTTATAAAAATTACTTACTTCATCCAAAACAATCATCTGCACTTGGTTGACTTTGGCAACTCCTTTCTTGATGAGGTCTAGAATCCTCCCAGGTGTGGCAATGATCACATGTACTGTTAATTTAAGCATTGTGAAAAATTTCAATACCAGATATGCACTTGATAATAGTAGTGTCACCACTTGCCTGATTATTTAAAACTCAAAACTTTTATAATTTAGCTAAATGTTTCAGCAAAAACAAAACTGAGTCCATTGTAAGCAAGAGACATGGAAGTTTGAGGTATGCAATAATTGGGGGTAATCATTTTCTAGAATTTCGTTGACAATTACACAATTTTCTGAATCCTTCAAAATGTGCTAAGAAAACCAACACTGCTCCAGCTCACTCTTGCTTGTATAGCATTTGTTACGGACTAACAATAAAAATGGAGCAATGTTCTGGGTCAATATATTAGAGATGGGTATCAATAATTCTCTGAACTATCCGACAACTACTTCTACCATCTGTTAACCCAATTTCTTTGCAGTGTGGTTACTATTTTTACCTAGCACATGCTGCATACAGTGTAAATGGGCATGTCTATAGTCTATAGCTCTTGCAAGTATCGTTATTCAGGTATATCGTAGAACATCAAGTGGAAGGATTTGTGTAAACTGAACTTACCTGTTTCATCAAGTCTCATGATGTCATCACGTAGGTTAGTTCCACCTGTGGTTGCCATTACCTTCACTCCACCCATGTGTTTGCTGACCTGAATACATATTTGGCTTACTTGCAGGGCCAGTTCTCTGGTGGGGACTATAACCACAGCTGTAAAACAGAAGCAAATTATTAACCAACTTTTTGATGGACCTTAAAACAAGTCTTTATAAACTAATAAATCACTTATGCATTTAGAGGTCCTGTGTGGAAAATAACAGGCAGGTTAAGTGTTATATGTAGCAGTTTTCATGCTGAAATGCTGTGTAGAAAACATAAATGTATAATGATTTACAACGTTTCAATCATTAATCAATGAGTTCAAGTTTTGAAAATCATATCTTAATTTAAAATTTGATGCCATCAACACATTTTCAGTTGAGACAGGATCATATATCTTAACACTAAACATTTCAGAAATGAGACCAATGGTTTAGGTTAAAGTATAACCATTTCTCCCTTCTTTTCTAAAGCAGGATTTCAGCTGCTCAAGTATTTTGAGTCTCCTTTGCCGCATTTTTCCAATTCACCGACAAATATTTTCAGCAAAGGGCAAGCTGGGACTACAGGCAGGTCCATTGAGCACCTGGAATTGTACTACGGGGTTATGCTGGTGTAATGCAGTAAGGAAGTATAGAAAGGGTTCAAGCATTGTCTACCTGAAATAAACCAGGCCTTTAAAAGGAAATGTGCTTGCAAGGACATGTTCAAGACCTATTAAACCTCTATAGCATGGTGTTGCCCTCAGTCAACAAATTATTTCAGCTTCATGCTGGCCTGTAAAATTAATTTCAATAAGGTATCACCAATCAAATATGGGGTGATGTGGATTAGAAAATTTGTTTGGGAGTGATAGAGTCGTCTCAGGAAATAAAGCCATACTAAACACAGTGCCTACACAAGTGAAGACAAACATCACTTTTGTCATAACTATTTAAAAAAGAAAAAAAGCCAGGACACTCATATGTAAATTACCAGATTTGAATGTGGAATGATGTTTGTTTTTTTGCAAGGTATTTTTTCTATTAATTTTCCAAGTTATGAAAAGAGTTTGTACAATGATATAAATCAAAGAAAAAAAAAAATTCCCACCCAACTCTTAGCAAATTCCACATTATCATAACTAAGGGCATATATATTCACCAAAATAATAGGCGTATGGTTAATAGAGCACACTACGATTAAATATCTACCATTCTTATCAGCTACAACCTTAATATGAGAAAAGTGTACATTTAACTTGGCTTTCATAAAACAGTTTTTGGTGGAATGACAGATTTTAAATCACACTTTCATGCATCTTTGCATGGTCTCCACTGGTGTTTCACTTTGCTGTTGGGTTTTATGCCACTCATGGTGCAAAAATTCAAGCAAATCAGCATTGATGACTTGTGACCATTTATCTTCCTCTTGATCACATTCCAGAGATTCTCCCTGGGGTGCAGGTGTGGCGATTGTCAGAGCAGAAGCATGTTTTCCTTCCGGATAACATTGCGTCTTAAAATCCGTCCCATTCTAGCCATGTTGAAGTCCCCTGCTCCAGACCAACACCCATCCTCCAATCATTACGATGTCTGGGAGACACGGTCGCTTGTGGTCCTTTCCAGGTCTCCATCTAACCATCCAATGACTAGGTGTTGACAATTGTCGAAAATTTGACTTATCAGAGAAGATGACCTTACTCCAGTCCCCTACCAACTAATCCTCGTCTTTGCAAGCCTCAGCTTGGCTCTTCCTCCCTTTGCATCAATGAAGGGCTTTTTTCCAACTTCATACAACGTCAGCCCTGTCCTTTAGGAAAAGGGTTAAGTCACGCACTTTGACTGACGGTTGACTGACATTCGACTGAGTACGCGATCATTGTGGTATAATTTTCACCCCGTCTGTCTGTAGCTGCACTATCTTGCTCTCACGAACAGCAGTTTAAAATTAAAGTTGTAAAGAGTGTGCTCTTAATTTCCCTTCAAGGATTACTACAATATACAAAATAAAAAAAATAAAGAAAAGGCAGCTGCTTTATCTGTCAGTAAAGCCTGAATTGAACCCTTTCTTTCCTTACTCAAAACTAACTCTTTTGATAAGACAATAGTTGCTTTTGATTCCAATAAATTTTGAGGTATTACTAGCACTACTAGAGTTGACCATCCAGATGGTCCCATTGCAGAAGAGTGATGCAGTGACTTTTATACTTGTCCTTGATAAGTAAGATTTGATTCAGGTGATCACAGATATTTGAATGGAATGGCTACGATGCATGTAGAGATGCTGATTGAAGAAAAAACTGGAGTGGCTTTTTTTTTACAGCTGTGTACTGTATTCTTTGTTTGATCACCATCGGACCTTTTATGGTTAATGATTGTTAAAATAAAACTTGCTCTAAAATAGTTTAATTTTGATTACATACTCTTATCAGGGACCACCAAGCACCCAAAAACTGGGGTTAAGTATTTTTCCCCTGCTAAAATAATTCATGTAATATTCAGCATTAACAACAATGCCTTTATGTATGCACAGGTTACTTATGACTTGTCCTTTCATGTCTCCTCAATACCATAACAAATGCTAGCTGTTCAACTGTGAATGATAAGTTGGAGGGGTACACTTTTCATTCACCTGACCTACATTGCATCCATTATTTCCAAGGATAATTTCAAGTTTTGACTCTGGGCAGTTTCTTGTCCTCC
This sequence comes from Antennarius maculatus, assembly GCA_013358685.1. Taxonomy (NCBI): domain Eukaryota; kingdom Metazoa; phylum Chordata; class Actinopteri; order Lophiiformes; family Antennariidae; genus Antennarius; species Antennarius maculatus. The sequence continues at coordinate 12,970,773 of CM023613.1, read as the reverse complement.
GTTCATCTTAAAATAGTTCGGGTCCAGTGGATCTGATTCATGTACGCTTGTGTCTTTGCATGACAGTTACAACTTACATTTAGTGTCACAAGTTTCTAATCCTCCAGAAGAATGATTTTGACAATACGGTGCGAAATGTGAGGTCACTCCCAGAAAATGGCATTAAATTATTACCTTGTATGCAGTCCCTCTTCAGGTCAATACGTTCAAGTAAGGGAATGAGGTAGGCTCCACTCTTTCCCGTGCCATTCTTGGCTCTGGCCAAGATATCCCTTCCTGACAGTGCAATGGGAATGCTTTCCTCCTGAACAAGAAGTAGTGACAAATTAACATGGGTCTACATGCTAAACATGATTACAGGTCTCTCAAAATCCAATTCTTGTTCCTGGTTTGCCAAGGTGAATACCATATACAAATGGTCTCGCAGGCCAACTGGTGAACCAGTAAACAGGTAATAGGCACCCTTTGATGTGCTTGGAGAGGGACGGGAATTCATGTTGTTCAACCCATTCCACAAACTTCTGAAAACGTTACTTGGATATACAATCTTTCTAAACGTTAAGTAAACCAAGAATACCCCAAGAAACTGTATTTCCTCATGGCAGAGGACTTTTGACAACAAAACCTGGGCCTTCACAAAATCAGTAAACTGATTTTAATGTGTCAGATGACCAAGTCTACACACTACCCAAACAGATTATTCTTAAACTTATTTTTGGGGTTCTACACTGTTTTAAAGGGATGAAGGGTTGCTGGAAGTGAAATGGAAACAATTTTAGTACGAGAAAACTTTCATTTAAATGAAAAGTCAAAAGTCAATGGAGGGGCACAAGGTTCTAGTCATTGGTAGTAAATGTATATAAGTAAAACATTACAAGATACTTAATCATATTTAACTTTAATTAAAATGGACCAAAGAAAATTAATTCACTCTTTGCTGCAACCATGTTTTTTATAATTAGGTACTATGGTGAAACTCATAGCTGAGCTGACCCTGTATCACACAGAGGCTGGGCTTGGACTAGGAGATAGTATGAGTAAGCCATTGTAGCTCAGTGTAAAAGAATTGAGTAAGCTAGATTCTATGTCCAAGACAGCGGCGCAGTGGGGGGGTGTGGGAGGATACCCCCCCCACGGGGTGGTCCGGGGGGCCCAAATGGGGTTGTTTTCCTGCATTCTGGTGCATTCTGAGGGCAAAATCTTCTGTTCAGTTTACCTACAAAATTACACTAGAGTCAATAGTTCAAGCTTAACTATATTTCTATCCTACTTTATGCAGGTATAAATGTGAGATTCAACAATTGAAAACTTGCATTCACTAAGTGAAGATAGTCATACATAATATTACTCAATGTCTACTTGTAAGTTTTACTTAGACTAGAAGACATTTTAACTTAGACCAGTGGTTCTTAACCCGGGTTCAATCGAACCCTAGGGGTTTGGTGAGTCGCTCTCAGGGGTTCGGCGGAGACAGGTCAAGACAAAACACCCAACACATTGTGTCAGGTTTTTCTGCCGAACAAACACGAATCACTGTACTTTTGACACATCGTGTCAATTCGTGATGACACGCCCCCCTTAGCCATCACTGGTTTCAGGTGATCAAGCTACATTGATTAGCCTACCTGTGCTAAATGGGATTTTGTGCACTCAGTAGTCAATTTATGCCTGTCATGATGGTACGTCATCTGATTGCTTTCTTATTATAATTCATAGTAACACAACTATGTTGAGTAAAAAAAGAAAGTGGTCGGATGAATATGTGCAAAGTGAATGTACATGTACTGTATAACGGAACGTGATGGGAGTCAGCGTTCTGCATGATTTGCAATGGCAAGTTGAGCAACTCTAGTCTCGCACTGGAAAAAATAAAGGAACACTTCCTTAAGCTGCATGGAAAACAAAAGAACAGACTTTGCTGTGAAAATGACATAAGAGTAGCACTTGCCAAGGTGAAGCCACGCGTATCTCAACTGGTCTCTCAATAACAACAGCAGAAGTCACACTGATTTGTACGTATGTAATTTTATATGAGTTCATGCACTGTCTTGGTTTTGTCCTTTGAAAAAGGTGACATTAATGCACAATTCATTAAATACACCAGTATACATATACTTGTCTTAAATTTGAAAAATATCAAAAAAAAATTATTTACTAAAGAAGGGTTCGATGAGCATATGAAACCAGCAGGGTTCGGTACCTCCAACAAGGTTAAGAACTGCTGACTTAAGACACTCTGATTTTATTAAATTTGATTCTTGGTATTACTCAATGTTTACTTGTAAGTTTTACTTAGACTAGAAGACATTTTAACGTAATATTAACCCAATATTTTTTTTTGCGTGTGTGGGGGGGGTATCCTGCCGTAAACCCACCACCACCGGTATGCCATAGTTTAGGGGTTTTTTTGTATTTTTTAAATCAATACGATTTTTCATTCCAATTCAAAAAGGTATGAAAAATAGCAAGCGAGGTGAATACACATTTACATGCATCGCTGGTTATTCCTTTTAGCCTTTTTGTCCTAAAAATAGGAACGCCACTGTGGCTACACAGACTAAAAACCTTGTAGCCACTCTGGAATTTAGATCGTTGGCGTAGTTGCGATCGGCTAGCGCAAGCCCAGCAGAGGGAGTTACTGTGAGCGACAGAACTCAATAAACTGCGCTTGACCTTGCACTGGACACAACTTCCAGAACCAGCGGAGGCCAGTTGGGCTAGAAAGGATTCCATACACCTGATTTAAAACACCAAGCTTTGGGAGAGGAAATCATATTCTTCTGCCATCACCTGTACTTGTTAGGAACATCATGGTGGTTCATTGTGGCAGAACAGTCCAGTTGCAGCAGCTCAGGGCTAACCTTCTTCCCCAACACTGCAATTTTGTTGTCTATGACACTAATAGAGCCTCTTTCTTAAATGAAGTTTATTGTCAATTTAACTTAAGTTAAACAAGCTGGAAGGTGTCCCCTCGTGTTTTGGTTAAGCAAAAAAAAATTGGCATTTCGAGTTTCATTTCGTTGTCATAGTAAACACTGAGCATTTCCAAAATTTAACTTGTGAACATCTCCGTTGAAACCAAGTTATGTCAGAATGTACCTGGATTGGAGATGGCTTTTCCCAGCCCATCTCAAATATTCCCATGAGCAGCTCCCTCTTTAGGCAGTAATCTTCAAACTCATTGCCCTTTGTTGCAGTCACATCCTGTAATAATACATGATAAATATGTATTTGGCAAACATTTGAAAAAACTACTTGGTTAAATGGATGGATTTAAGTTCAAAGGGATGAAAGGGTAGAATTCACAAAGAATATTTAAGAAAAGTGTGGCCAGCAATATGAAAAACATGAAGTGTTTTCTTCAAAGTGACAGTGGCTCCGGGCCATGAAACTGCATCACTGAAAGTTTCAGTAATGGTTTATGTTTTTTGTTATGATGGTTTATAGCAGCATTTTTATGGACAGGTATATTCTCAGAATACATCACAACGATATCACAAGCACAGCCTTAAGGCATAGGCATGAATGCCTTAAGGCATTAAAGCATTTATACTGTTAACAAATAGTATTTCCTGGAACATATAATTTTAAAGATTGTTTAAAACACAAAGACAATGACAATAATTTTTTCATACTACTAAACTGAGGAAGTTTCTGCACAAAAGAAATATACTGTACCAACCGAAGTTTTCATCCTCATGTCTTTTGGGGGCAATTTCAAATTTTTCTTCCAGTCATCCCCAGGCCTGTGAAATATTAACTTGTCATTACATATCGTAACAGACGGATTAACACAAATAATCGTGCCAATTTTAAAAAAAAAAAAGTCCAAATTCATGCATTTCTACAATCAAATTACTTGATGACAGCATTGGTTGTTGGAGTCGACTGGGAACTTCCATTGTTGATTGCGCTTTTCATCTGGTTAAGCTGATGCTGTTGAGAACCTCCGCCGCCGCCACCACCACCACCTGGTGCTCCAGCAGGCTTCACAGAGCCTCTCAGTTGTCCATTCTGGTTGGACAAGCCCAAAATAACTGGGTTCTCTGTCCTGGCTGTACTCATCTTTAGGTTGTTTGAGCTTTCTGTTGTAGGAGCAATAAAACCTCTGATGGGGGACAGTCCAACCCTTTGGGACCACTCAAAACTTGAGATTGTCCTTCCCTCTTGAAACTAAATTTTCCAAATCTCTTGTATAAGCAGGTTCCTTTGTGTTAAAAAAAAAAAAAAAAAAAAAGGAAAGAAAAACTCCTCTATATTTTTAGAAGACTTAGGAGCATTGAATTCTTTAATAAATTAGGGCTTGTAGATACAATCTACCATTATTATTTGGAAAAGCATAAACCTGGAAAGCTGAGCTAGTTTTCCAGTATTAGCAGACTGTCTCCGCGGCCACCTTGTGCAGCAAAAACTAGGTGCCGCGTCCTCTCGTCGTATTTCCAACCCTGAAAACAAAACAAAATGTTAGAAGCTGTATTCAGTACAAAAACTACCAGTTTAATGGCAATTCACAGCAAAAGCAAAATGTAACATTGTGAAGGTGGAAAACCCACGACGTCAATTATTCAATGCGTTGACGTTAGACAACTGGCTCGGCGTTAAAGTTAGCCCTCATAGATGTGGGTGACAAGTTAGTTAGTTGACGCTTGCTAACAACGTAGAAAGTCATTATGTGCCTAATCTCTTCAAACCACTCAAAATGAGTCAATCCAGAGTCTATAATCTCATACGTCTCATTGAAAAACAAAAATACAAGACAGCGAGTTGACATTTTAAAATACTTGAATCAATTTAACCGAAAGGAACGGAGCTAAGTTAGCCACTGTTAGCCACCGACATCTGCTTCACTAGCACATGAACATTTAGCTTTATGACTGTTTGTGCTTTCAGTAATCAACGTTGTGATACCGGATTCTGCATAACTTACTCCATTCTGTGTCAATAATTCAACTGATTAACCCACCCCATTGTTACCTTACAAGAAACCCCACTTAATCAAAATAAATGTTTATTAACTGACATTAGCTTAGCCAAGGGGCTGCCGAGCTCGCGCTACTAGCAAGCTAACATAAAATGGCTAACATTGGCAGATAAGAGTTTTCGGTATTATAGTAGTCGCAACAAAACAATGAAGCATCAGGTTAACAATACAAGCTAGCGCTGAATAGTAATAATAAGATGCATCTGAATTTACCTTGAATAGATAAAACTGATTCTCTGTGCGGTGTAAAATGTAGCGTTACTCAATTTGAGCTGACTACGAAAAAGTCTCGTCAACCAACCGATTAAGATGGCTTCCACTCGTATTTCAACCCGCCTCTCCGACGAATCAGCTGCTTTCATCTCAAATCGAGGCTTTAATGTCAGTATCCGCTCAAAATATGTAATTATTATAAAAAATGATAATATTGTATGCATTATAATCATTTAAATAACCAGTTATTTTAACAAAGACTAATATTCATCTGCTTCGATGTGCTTATCAGTATGGTTTTGTGTACCTGAATTTAACGTTGTGTTAATCTACTACAACAGTCCCCAATTTGGATTTATGGCTCTTAAATTTTTTTGTTTAACAAAATTATCACGCAATAAAAAATGTGATTCAGGCTATTTGTATTTGTAATGTTTCACCATGATTCTCATTATCAATGAATGGGCCGAATATTTTCACAATCAGTGGATCATCTGCCTCGAGGGAATTCAAATAAGTGAAAATTTCTTAGCACAATTAGTGACGTCTTGCAATTTCTTTTGTATGAATATTAAAGGCCCTTAATTACTTTCACATAAATGTCAAAGAAAGAACCAAATTCTTACATCACAAGAAGTTAAACCTGCCACGGTCAGTGATGACGCACTATTACTCCTCCAGCCTCACCTTCTCAGTCACCGTGTGGTGTGCTCAGACTGCTGGGACAAAGGCAGACCGTTGCGTTCAGGTGTCGTCCGTTCATCTGAGAAGGTGATTGTCACCTGCTGTCCCATAAAGGCTTCTCGCATCTCCGGATCTCTTCGATTTGTTCATCTTCCTGACCCTTTTTTCTAAGTACGGGTAAATTCGAAGGTAACTTTTCAGATTTAGTCATCTTTTTGCGCATCCTCACAAAACTAGTTTTGCCAAGGAAATATTTGGCAAGATAGGGTTTTCTAGTTTTAGAACACCAATTTAAAAAACGTGTCATGGCAGATTTAAATGCATCTGTGAATCAGTTAAACTTTGTTAAACCAGGGCATTCCTTAACTCTCATGCAAATTTACACCTGAACGCTTCCCTGTCCAACTGTACTTTATTCTTTTGCCCATGGAGCAACTCATCCAGAACTGGTGGTATTAAGGAGCTTAGCCTCCTCAGATGGTTACACCGTCCAAATTATATGGTGAACAAAGTAGCTACCGTACCAAAATAGATTAGTGTTTCTCTGACAACTGTCTCTAGATCAGTGGTTGTTAAACTTGGAGGTACAGAACTCTGCCGGTTTCATATGCTCACTCGCCGAACCCTTCTTTAGTAAAAAAAAAAAAAAAAAATTCTCAAATTTAAGACATATGTTTTACTGGTGTATTTAATGAATTGTGCATTAATGTCACCTTTTTCAAAGAACAAAACCAAGACAGTTCATGAACTCCCATGAAATGACGTACCTGCAAATCAGTGTGACTTCTGCTGTTGTTATTGAGAGACCAGTTGAGATGCGTGGCTTCACCTTGGCAAATGCTACTCATATGTAATTTTCACAGCAAAGACTTTTTGTTTTCCATGCAGCTTAAGGAAGTGTTCCTTTATTTTTTCCAGTTCGATACTAGAGTTGCTCAACTTGACATTGCAAATCATGCAGAACGCTAACTCCCATTACGTTCCGTTATACAGTACCATTTTCTTTTTTTGCTCAACATAGTTATTATGAATTAAAATATTAAGAAAGCAATCAGATGACGTACCATCATGACAGGCATAAATCGACTACTGAGTGCACAAAATCCCATGTAGCACAGGTAGACTAATCGATGTAGCGTCACGTGATCACCTGCAGCCAGTGATGGCTGCAGGTTTGACACGATGTGTCAAACGTACACAGTGATTCGTGTATGTTCGGCAAAAACACCAGACACATCGTGTCAAGACAAAACACCCGACACGGTGTGTCGGGTGTTTTGTCTTGTCCTCCACAATGTTACCAAGCCCCTACGGTTCGATCGAACCCAAGTTACGAACCACTGCTCTATACTCCAAGTATCCCCTAGATATAAATTATATTACATTGCATTCAGGGTGCAATTGACCACACAACTTTGCACTAAAATACAATAGTACTGAGACAGTTTGAAACTCATGGTATGACTGAGTGACCAAACTAACCCCATAAAATATATATAACATCTAAATAAAGCCTCCTATTGTTCTCAAACAATAATTGATGACACAACAGCCGAAATCATATTACAATTGGAGATCAATATTATATTTTCAGACTTATATTAAAACACATTTAAGCAGGACGACTGCAAACAAGCACAACTGCATGGTATATACAGCATTGTGTGTGTACATGCACACACACACACACACACACACAATATATATATATACTATATCCAGGTATACCTCACCATACGTCATTAATTGGTTCCAGACAACACAACATAGGTCGAAAAAACAACGAAGAGTATGTCAAATTAACTTGAACCCAGGTTAAACCAAAAATAATCATTTCCAGTTCTGTATTGTATTTTATTTATGAATGCATTTTCAATAATATGTGGTTACGAATCTAAAAAACAATTTTTTTTAAAAAAAAAATTTTTTTTAATGTACTGTAGTACAGAAAAATTTCTCGATGTAATTCGGCAATGTTTACCATCACTGCGGAAGCTTTATTCATGAATGAACAATAAAGCAAAAAGCCTTTAAGGTTATGATACAAATACAGGAATTATTATTATATGTGTCGAGTAAAATGACGTAAACTTGATTATCTTTCCATGTTTTTTTGAAAACTGACGTATAATTAAGAAATGACGTAACTCGAAAAGACGTAAGCATAGGTATACCAGTATACAGATCAATATACACGTGTGTGTGTGTGTGTGTGTGTGTGTGTGTGTGTGTGTGTGTGTGTGTGTGTGTGTGTGTGTGTGTGTGTGTGTTTGTGTGCGTTTGTGTGTGTATAAGGACAATATTGATGTGGAAGAAATTATATTAAAACATTCAAACAAAATATCAAAACACATTTTTTAAATATACATTTTATACAGTATTTTAGGAAATGGCTTCAGATATTGAACCATATTACAGTGCTTTTAAATAATCAATAATTTATATCGTAATCTGAAAATGTTGCTGATTTATTTTTACAGTTCCTCTTTTCAAATAACTATCTGAATAACATTAAAGAAATTACAATGTAAAAGTAACCTACTAGAAATGGATTTCATTTTACAGTTAATGTAGGCTGGATCAGAATGGCATATTGGCCATTCCTCCAGAGCCATAACCAATGGGGCTATCCAGAGACATTCCACGCTGTCTGAGAGATTGGGGTCCCATCATACCAGACTGTGGATGAGAAGATGCCATCATGGGACCTTGAGGGGAGATGAGAGCACCCTGGGGGCCAAAAGGATCTCCAGATATACTTCGCTGCTTAGTTTGCATCATCATAATGTTCTGTTGTGCCATCAAATTGTGTGGGTGTTGCTGTGAGGACATCATGCCAGGATATGGATTAGAAGGATGGTGAAGAAGGCTGTTGGCCATCATTGCTTGCTGTTGCTGGAATTGCTGCTGAGGCATCATGCCTGTCCTTGTCATCATATGTCCTGGAGGGCACATGGAACCCACACCTCCACCAGAAACCATAGACCTCGAGCCCCCATGTGGAATGCCTACACTTTGGCGTATTACACCGTGGGTGGGGTGAGGTGGCAGCTGCTGTTCAGCCATCATATTTTGTAAGTTTGCCAAGTGGGGGTTGGCTGAAGTTCCACTGCTGTGTGGAGGGCCAGAAGAAGGCAGCTGTTTGAGGAGCTGCTGTGGAGTAGGTTGCTGGGATGGTCCCTGATGTGGATTTTGATGTGGCTCACTCTTTGGAAAATACTGAAGAGTGCTACTAGGCTTATCAGAGGGAATGATGCGGGACAGATCAAACTCAGGGATCCCCGTGTGACTGTGTCGTATGACATCGCGTAGATCTGGGCCATCCCCAATGGGCAAAGAGGCAAATGAGTCTGAGGGATGGGAAGGACGTTGGAGGGCAGGACCTTTGCTAAGCAGATGCAACTGCTGTGGTGGAAGAAGATTCTCATTAGGCTGAGGAAAGTTCTGCAACATTCCTCCAACAGGTGAATGCATGGGTCCATGTGGTGGTTGCTGGATGTGAGGAAATCCTGTCATTTGGTTCTGAGACACTGGTGAAGCATTGCAACGCCCGATTCCCTCGGGTGGACATCCTCCCATCATGGCAGAATTCATGGCAGACATGCCAATGTTGTTTGGAGAAGAAAGCACTGCCCCTGAGGCCTCTTGAGGCAGGTGCTGCTGGCCTTGGCTTACAATACCCATGGGACTTTGTGGATCACTATGGGGCCCAATGGAGATCTGGGAAGTTTGGGGGTTTCCCATGTTTCCTGGTGACAAATCATAATAACATGTGAAAAATAAATTATTAATTGGAGGTAATTTTTTTTCATGGTTTTCAGAAAGTATTTTTAAGTATGAGAGTTTGGGTTGAAATTTTTTGATAGCACAGAAATTCAACAAATGAGATATGCTGCATCAAGAGGACTCTGCTGCTACTCGTCTACATATTACCCAATTATTAAAGTGTTTTTCCGTCTAACAATATGTTGTTGTTTTCCTACCTCCAATGCTGACACCAGCCAGAAGCGGTCGATCTGGTAGCATCTCATCATCAGAAGTGGCAATTGTTTTGATTGCATCATGGTAGAGAGGAGTAGAACTGGGCATGGCATACTTGGACATCTGAGACATGATGAGAGATAGAGGATTCTGAGATGGAAGGGTACTGGGAGAAGATGCAAATGGCATACTAGGATTCATAGATCCTGGCTGGCTGCTGGGAGTGGAGTTGGAACTCCTGGGAGGAAGAGATTGGCCTGAAAAGAACATAAATACATAAATAAGATTAATGCCACTTAATTACAAGCAACAGCATTAATGATGAACCATAATAAGATGGTTCTTCATTTTGACATATGAATGTACCTGTCTCAGTAGAACTACTTCTTCCATTGCCCATCAGCTTTCCATTGGGTGGACCACCAGGACTTTGGAGAGCTGTTTTTGGAGATGCCCACCCTGGAGAACGTGCACCCATGGCTGGGGACTTCAGGTGCCCTGGAGAAGCAGATGGAGAGTGCAAAACAAGGTTGGTGGACCCCAGTACCTGGGGGGATTTCATGGAAGAAGAGGAAGGCGTCCCAGCACCAGATGCAGGGGGAAGAGGAGGATGATGTCCAGCAGAGGAGATTTGTGATGGTGACTTCAGTCCTGGAGCAGAGGGGGACGCTAGAAGAGGAGATGGCTCTTGGTTGAGGCATGGAGATTTGAGCCGAAGAGGAGGAGGCACTAAAGGGGAAGTCAGGGTGTTGACATTGATTGACAGGTCAGAGGGGTGCCTAGGACTGAGGTCCGTTTCCCTGAGGCCTCCAGTCATAGGCACCTGACTTAACCGAGATAAAGCTCTCATCTGACTAAGGTCTTGCTGGTCGGACCCAAACATCTCATGGTCGGATTGTTGATAAGGCCCTTCCACCTGTCCTCCAGAGAAAGGTCCTAGATTGGAAAAGTGGAAGAGGCCATCAGGTCCTGGGATCATTCCCTTATTTCCTCCTCTGACATTCTGTGTGGCCCTGATCCGTGAGATCTCTCCAGGGCTAAACATATCACATAAAGGGCTACCTCCTGCAGGACCTCCTCGTAACTTTTGAGATAGCATAATCTGCTGCTGCTGCTGAACATTCATCTGTGGGTTCATGTTTATGGCAAGGCTCCCCAAAGGAGAATTCACCAAGTCTCTCATCTGAGGACCTCGTCCAGGAGATTCAATCATCTCTCTTGAGCCACGAAAATCCATATGATCAGCTCTAGAGGAATGTGGACCAGGACCCATTCCCAAATTAGTTAAATCTGGGGTCCCAGGACTATCCATAATCCTTGAGCCAAGGCTTTCTTGTTGCTGCTGTTTAGTTAATCTGTCAAATTCAAACCTGGGAAGGCGCTGCATTTGTAGTTTCTCCATAATACGAAAGTCTGGGTCACCTTGCAGGTTCTGCAGAGGTCCACCAGGATAGCAGCCATGAAAGGGACCTCCACTACCAATGTTATTTGGCATATCATCTAGCCATATCATCCCTGGCCTAGTGGACTTTTGAGGTCCTAAACCATCTACTGTTAAAACGCCCCCTGCGATACCAGGAAAAGCACCTCCTACTCCTCTCTGCATCTGTCCCAGAAACCTTGGGCCACGAGGTCCATCTTGGTGCATGTCTATCATTCGTGCATTTCCACCCATTCCACCTCCCATCATATTACCAGGACCCCACTGCTGATCACCAGGTTTGCTGTGGTAGGGAGGAGGAGGTCCTCGCATAATCATAGGACCTCCATGCATTCCCATCTCACTCATAATTCTAAAGTGCTGGGGATGTGTGTGAGGTTGAATTTCCTGTTGCCGTCTTTTCTCCAGGTAGTATTCTTCTTGAAGTTTTCGCCATGCTATTTGCTCTGCTGACAAACCTTCTGCTCCCAGTAATGGACCCATGTCAACCTCAGGGGAAGATATCTGGTGATGGGGGTGTTGTGATAAGTACTGGTGGGATTCCATTTGTGGGCTGTCAAGGGTAGGTCCACCAAGAGATGGAGTATGAACAGATTGAGTATGGGTAATAATTGACTGGAGGGGTTCTTCATATCTCTTCATCCCCGCCATCCCAGGTAAGGCTGATGATAGCATATTACCACTACTGCAGTTTCTGGAATTATTAGTACCATTATCACTGTCCTCTAGAATACCACTTCTATCTGTATTGTTATTGTTATTTAGGTTGGATGAGTTATTACTAGCAGTGTTATTGGGACCTCCTGTATCTCCAGGGCCTCCATTTGGCCCACTTCGCAGAAGCAGCCTCTCTATATCTCTCAGTGTCTGCAAAGAGCGCTCTCTGTGTTCCAGCTGCTCTTTGGAAAGACCATCGGTGCTCCCTGGGCCATTTCTTTGACCCGTTTCACTTTGTAGGTGTGCTGATAGGATTGAGGGACTCCCTGTGGGAGAAAGCGATGAAACAGGATGAGTCATAGTTCCTGCAGCCTCTGCATCTCCAGTTCCTGCAATTAAGTCTGCCCGCGTAGCTGCATTCCCTTCCTCTGACCTACTGGCAATGATGCTGTTATTGCTGGTGGCTATGCCAGGTCTAGTTTGAGAGGATTCATTATCAGAGTGTCCGGTTGATGAAGGTGTCCCTACAGAACGCATTGAGCCTCCGACTCCTACCGAGGCTGGCCGAGGAGTTCCACTTTGGGATTTAGGGGTGCCTGCAGGTGGAGAACTGCCTGGATTTACCTTTTCAGATACATTTGGAAGTTTCCCTGATGGGTGGATCTGTGGCAAAAACATGAGACACAGAAATCCGCAGAAGATTGTTATTTCAAATACCAATTGGAACAATAGTGTTGATGAACATTATAATATTCTACATTACATATACTTTATCTACCAAAGCAAAACATGTATTTTACTATCCGATTGTCATTGAATCTTTCAATGTGGTGAAAATGGGTACTTTGACGTTATGTTCAATTTGCAGCTGAGTTATAGATGTCTTACCTGACCCAACTTGGAGCATGGAACGTTTTGCTGGTGAAATATAAGGATGGAATCAGTCTGTCCTTTCATTACTGCCTCTGCAGCACTGTCAAACAATAGTAAGGATAATTAAAATTAACATGTCAGCAACATAATTAAGTAGTGAACTACATAGATGATGATTTCGTAAATAATGTATATATAATCACATATCTGTAAGGTCTATGATTTGTTCTCACCTGTTGGCAAGGCTGGTTGTGAAGACATAAAATACTTGCTGTGACGCCTGAGGTGCTTCTGTTTTCAGCCCTGGTCCCACTCCACATCCAATTACAGGACCCCCAGATTGAGACATGGTGGCTGCAGACAGGCAATCAGTAAGAACCTGGATAGGACCTGTCAATAGAATGATGGTTATAATTTCCTTTAAGTGGTATCCCAGAGTTCATTTTACCTCAAGAAAGTAGTGCATCTCTAGGATGCACTTCAAGAAAAATTTGTGCATCCCAACATGACTTTTACGCATCCCAAAAGTAGAATATACAGTAGAAGCGTACGCAAGGATTGAGTTTTGCCAATAGCACAATATAAAAACTAAACTGTCACTTTTAATATTTTTATCAACATCATCAAAACTGTTTAAGTGACAAGAAGAAAAGATTATCTCCCCACCTATATATTTGAATAAGCTCACTTGAAAACCTCACGCTGTCACGCTTCCGGTTTCTACCCGGAAGTTCAGGCCGCTAGCCGAGTTAGCTCCAGTCTTCACATTTGGCCATGTCTCTCACTTATGGAGCCATTTTGGCTTCGTCAAACATAGCGGTTTATATTCTTTGATTGTGACGGACCTCACGTTGTCGTGTGGGGAACCCCGATGCTTTAGTCACCAGGCCCGAATTCACGAAGCCGGCGTCTACCCGGACCGTAACGCCGGAGCAGCCTTCGTCTTCGCATTCATCAGTCCCACACACACTGAGCCGTTATGGCTTCGTCGGACACAGCGGTTTATTTTCTTGTGACGGCGAAGAAAAAAAAGAAAACAAACGAAGTCTGACATTATTGTTTTATCATGGAATTTCCAGGGGTTCCCGCTAGTATAAATTATAATTATATATTAGTTTTATCAAAATGTTAAAGCCTAGCAGTCATTAACAAGAAAAAAAGTTTTAACAATAAAAAAAGATTTTTTTTTTCACTTTGGCCTTTCAGTCAACAGCATTCTTTGCCTTTAATTCATATATTCTCCTGTGGACACTGCAACAAGCTGACAGAGCCTTCTCCACATAGATTTCAGCAATAACTGTCATTAATATCTGTCTCTTTCTTCATTAACTTTTGATTGTTTTTTATTCAAGAAAGCACTCATTGTTACTTGCTTTTTCTCCAACTTTTGCATCTTTTTCAGAGGCATGGGGATAATTAATCAATCAACCTTTATTTGTATAGCGCTTAATCACATCAGCAGACATTTCAAAGCGCTTTAACAGAGAAACCCAACAGGACTCTCCAAGCATTAGCAACAGCTTAAGATTGCTCTGGAGGGTCTAACTCCTTGCTCTCACTGCAGCGTGTAAAACGAGCAGAGGTCGTGTTGCCGTTTGGTCGATTTTAATAAGGCAGAATCACTCAGGTGAGTCTCGTGACAAGAAACTCTCATGATATCAAAACATAATGGCGATTTCCGTGTTCAAAATTGAAGTGGAGAAATGGAAAATTTGTGAATATTGTATTTTTGATGAATGGAAGTGAATTTAAAGCTTACGTTCCAGGGATGCACGCCGTCTGACGATCGTGCGTCCCTGGGACAAAAAAAATGTGCGTCAAAAAATGTGTGTCAAAGATGCAAGGACGCATGGTATCCTGGACTAAAATTTTACCATCAGCACACCTTTGATGATACAATTTCAGACACTAGATGGAGCTAAAAAACATGTTAAATCACATTAGGGGAAGGGGTAGTATGGTACTGCTGCACAGCTGCCATCTTTTTCCTTTTAATGTGTGAAGGATCTGAAAACACCAGTGGATAACCTGTTGTTGTCAGAGAAAATACAATTGATACGTGGCCTTCAAATCATACAGCCTTCACAGCTGTGGTTACAATGTCACCATTGTTAGCAAGGACCATGTATCATTCAGACAACAACAACTGTCAATGAGTTTCCATGTCTCGAGGTGGAAGACTCACGGTGAGTCGCAGTGTTTAACTTGTCTTCATCTTCCTCTGTGTCAGGTCCAGAGCACCACTCATCTCCGCTGTATGGTTGTTTCTTTTCCAGAACACAGCGTCGTTTACTGCGCATGACTCCCTCTGCAGAATATATACACATTAGCACTTTGATGAGCACTATCCTTTGACTGACCTTTCAAAGGCCAATACTATTGCTACTGATTTTTAACCATTTACGGATACCAATTCAACTGATCAAAAAGTCACCACTGTATTTTCTCAAACCAGATGTGAATGTATGGCTGTTCTCTATGCATGAAATTGACAAGTCATTTTTCTAAAAACTAAGACGAGTCTCAAATCATGAATGCAATTTTGCAGTCAGGTCAAATCTCAAGTACTCAAGTTTCAAGTGGAGTCATAATCAAGACAAGTCAGGTGACTGGAGTTCCCCACACCTATATCAAAACAGTATATTTTCAGCCTGATAAAACCATGATTTATATTTCTTGTTATCAGCTGATATGATTATCAAAAGGATCTACAAGTAAAAATTAAACAACGCACCATTTTCATTGTTTCACAAATACTGTCCAATCATAATTATTCAAGCAAGTCATGTCTGCTTAAGAAATGTTTGGAAAATCCTACACTTGGCATGCATACATGGTACAATTGGAATTTTGTGAATGCACATGTTGCTCCTGCTATTGGGTTGAAGACACTAAAAGAAGTATGAGGAAGCTTTAACATTTTCAAAAAATAACCTACAGTGGAAGAAGCAGGAACCTTTTCTGACAGATAATATAGGGTGATTTCAATCCCTAAAGGGAAAAGAAACAAGAATATCCCTGATTACAGACACATATAGAATCTCTATAAACAAACAAGTGAAAATTTTCCAGGTTACTCAATATCTTATTGACTTTGTGGTACAAAATTTCCTTCCAATACACACATCATATGAACCTGGGTAACCACAAGCTATGAAGGCTGTGAACGTACAGTAAGTAAGGAAGGAAGTTTGCAGCAACAATACAGAAAGGACAGAGGGAGGACTGTTACTTCAATAGACTAAAACAGCACAAAGACCTCTTCTTCAATATTTTGCTAGTAGCTGGTTTATCTCAACCTGACTTCAACAGCTGAGCCAAATCTAATGCCGTCGGAAAAATAATTGTCAGTCAAGATTGTTAGTTTGATGGTTGAGTGATTAGAAAAAAACAAGATGGGAGGCTTGTGTTTCATTTCAATGTATGTTTGAGTTTCTACATAAATAAATGCAAACACTTTGAATGAGAAAGAAAGAGGCAGATTGGAGAGTGTGTGTGTGTGTGTGTGTGTGTGTGTTTGTGTGCGTGTGTGTGTGTGTGTGTGTGTGTGTGCGTGCGTGCATGTGTGTGTGTGCGTGCGTGCATGTGTGTGTGCATGCGTGCGTGCGTGCGTGTTTAACGGAGTTTCAAGTCATGTACTGCAAGCCCTGATGACTTTTGCAAAAATCTGATTATTGCCATCTGCAGCGAATCACTCATGTGACCACTAAAACAATCAACAGAAAACAAATGCACATCACACGCTGTACATAAATAAATAAACAGAAATGTCAAACGGGAACACAAAAGGGTCTTTCAGTCTTCCCACCCACTCTATATCTATTGTTTTAATAACATGTTAAACCTGTAAATCATTAGTAAATTTTCCCCAAGTTGTAACATGTTTCAGTGTGACCCACGTCACTGCAAAGCAAGAATGACATGTTATCAAAAGTCAAGGGGAAATTGTAATGCTTCACTGAAAGGTCAGG
Organism: Antennarius maculatus; assembly: GCA_013358685.1. Classification (NCBI taxonomy): domain Eukaryota; kingdom Metazoa; phylum Chordata; class Actinopteri; order Lophiiformes; family Antennariidae; genus Antennarius; species Antennarius maculatus. The sequence goes on along the minus strand of CM023613.1, from coordinate 12,953,972 downwards.
GCTTTTGAGCAAAAAAGAAAGCAAGTTTTTCTGTCCTCTCTGTCCTTACATTCACTTCCTGCTGTGGAGGAGGTGAGTGCTTCTAATCTTGTATTTTGGGTTAAGATTTTGCTGATAGGAAGTTAAAGGAAGTGAACTTCTGCAACTTAGAACAGAGACATGCTCTCTATGTCCCATGTGCTGACACAATTTCCTCTGTGAATGCTGGCCTTACCTCCTTTGGCATCTGTCTCCAGGGCTGGAGGAATGGCAGTTCTTGATTCAACAGAGTCGGGGGAGATGCTCCGCTCCCGCTTGGATTTGTTTTTCAGCATCCCTCCCACACTGCTCGTCGATTGGCTGACAGCCTTCATCCCAGAGTTGCCAGGGGATATCTGGTTGGTTTTTACACCATAGTTCCTGGCACTCACACCCTTTGGACCGAGGTGACTAGCATCTCTCTGTTGCTGCTGACCCTGCTGGTTTATGTTGGGTATTTCAGATCGGCTGTCATTGGTAACCTGCTTGCCATGATTGGCCAGTTTTTTGTCCTGGAGCATTTGATTGATTGGTGGAGGTCTGGCAGGAATAATAGATGTGACTGTTACTCAGTAGAGCTCACATTGCTGAAAAGCGACACTGGGGGAAAGAAAGAAAAATATTGCTCATTAGTAATTCAGACAAAATGTTGATGGACCAAGAGTTGCAAGATAATTTCAAAGAATTCCTCTTGATCTAGGAGTGACACAAATCTAACATTGTACAAACACAAATTTGGACATGCAAGCTAATTAGAAGCACGTTCAAAGTTTCGCTTTAAACACAAGAAAATTTACATTGAGCTTGTACAACGGAAATGATTAGTGATACATCCAAGTCAGATATCTAAAGCAAAATTATCAGCCAGTATTCACTCACCTCATCTCACCCAAAGGCTCACGTGATAGTCTGTGATCTGCCCTCCAGGACACTTCACTGAGACCTGGGGAACACCAAGAGAACAATACTGTAAGTGGAACCAGATATCGACCAACCAGTCAACACTGTTAGTGTACATTCTCTACCTCTGTACAAATCTTCACCTACAACTTCATAGTGGATGATAAAAAAGAGAGGGTATAGTAGGAGTACAGTTAAGAGTTGACAGACCTAGGACAAAAAAGAAACTGAGGTAACTGTTCCTTTAAGGGAAAGAGAGCAAACACTGTCTTTGAGTTCGGGGAGGGATTAGATGTAGCTCAACAATGTTTTAGACCCTCCCCCTACCAAACACTGTGCAAACCACAAAACTCCACCACACATTCCACAACACTGTCTGTGGCAATACCTGCTTCTCTCCTTCACTCAGAGAATCATTCTCACAGTTTTGCCCTTTGACTTAAGGCATTAACAGACAAAGACTCATTAACTGCTTTTGTACAGTTTAGATCAAGTCTACTTGGTCACACCACCAAACCTCAAGAGTCTGGCAGTGTTATTTAAGTTTTTCATGTTTATTACAGAGAGTTGAGACTGATCAGGATTGAAGCTCAATATTAAGAATGAAAGACACTTCCCAGTACTTGAGCCTTCATTCTGGGTTCAAGTCCATAGCTGCAAACTGATGCCCTCTTGACATGGCCACCTGCCTGTGTCAATAAACCCAAGCATTTGATTCTAACCTTTGCAAGCAGGGTGTGCACTGTGTTGGTCTGTGTTGTCTGCAGTCTATGAACTGAATGCACTGAAGCTTTCTCATCATTTACCCTCCAAACTCTGGTAAGGTGCATCAGTAAACAGTTCTTTAGTACAGTATTTGATGGTCTCAACATGATCTTTCCACTGGTGAACAATAGCTGGTGAGAGGAGCAATTACCGTTTGTTCAAAACATCTAGATGAGATATTTAACAGACATAATACTGACAACATTTACAGGTTTCCACTCCTGGTCCATGACGCTATCTTACCACTGAGAATGATGTCAATCAGGTCAGCTGTTACACTCCAACATAACCTTCTGTATGCACCACTCACTCACCTTGACAGGTAATGATAAACACAATGCTCTAATTAGTCATTAACTAACAGTCTGAGTTCAAGACAGAAAGATGCCTTGTTCACTGGCTGAGGATTCCATCACTCATTAACTCAACAGAGACAGTCAGTCGTCACTACTGTTGACAAAGTGTGACTCACTCACTTTGTGCAATACCAAGTGGAGGCACACTAATCATGGTGAGACAATGTCCTTCAAGTGGACAGCTAAGAAAAGATAGGCATATCAGAAATGAATACCAGTATAGTCTGGTGTTGCGCTAGCCGATCGCCACTACGCCATAGACGAAGTAAATTCCAGAGTGGCTACAAGGTTTTTAGCCTGTGTAGCCACAATGCCGTTCTTATTTTTAGGAAAAAAAGGCTAAAACTTACAACTTTTTTGGACTCGCGAAAATCCCCGAGTGATAAGAAAGCAAACTTTTCCTCTCACTAAGCGGCGCGCATACCGACGGAAATGGCCGAAGTGACCCGCACGCTCCCGATCATTAAACATGCACTCGGGTCATGACCTCCTCTCATCCAATGAAAAAAAAAGGATTCTATTTTTACAAGCTAAACCCGCGAAATGGTGTATGAGAAGGAGAGGACGATCAATCGAAAGAAAATGAGAATAGAGTGTTTTATAGTAGATTTTGTGTTAAACTTCTAATTGAACAACAAATGGTGAATGCTGAGAGGAGTAGGGGTGGATGATCTTCCCATAGATCTGTCAAAGTCGAAGTGACATTCAGACTTTTAATTTGTGCTGTCTCATATCTTGCCAAGAATCAAAATTATTCAAAGTGTCTAAGTCAAAGATAAAATGTCTTCTAGTCCAAGTAAAACTTACAAGTAAACATTGAGTAGTATTTTGTATGACTGTATCTTCACATAGTGAATGCAAGTTTTCAATTGTTGAATCTCACATTTATACCTGCATAAAGTAGGATAGAAATAAAGATAGTTAAGCTTGAACTGTTGACTCTAGCGTATTTTTGTAGGTAAACTGAACTGAAGTTTTTGCCCTCAGAATGCAGGAAAACCCCATTTTCTAAAAGATTTCCCAGGGAAGGCCCCCCGGACCCCCCCCTGTGGGGGGGTATCCCCGCCACATACTCCCGCGATGAGTGTTGCTCACACAGAATGTGGCTTTTTGTGGCTTACTCAATTCTTTTACACTGATCCACAGTGGTTTAGTCATACCACCTCCTCGTGCAAGCCCAGATAGTAGATATCTTAGGACCTCCCAGTCATTCCTGCTGCAGATATTATCAATAAAAGAAAAGCCCGAGGAAGTTCTATTGAGGTCAGTTTGTACTGTAGCACTGCTACAGGTGATTACAGTAAATGTAAATGTTGTGTCTTAGTGGAACATTTTGATTACTTGGAGTTAAGCCTTGTGTTACCATTAGACCCAAGCCATGCAATGAGCAAGGAGTCTATAATTAAGACAGAAGGAGCAATACAGTGACTTTAAATAATGTTTATTTCAGCAGAGGCTTTGGAGTAGACTTAAGCGTTGTAGTACACCAATCTGAAAATTGATGTATTAAACATTTTTAAGAACAAGGGAAATGTGCAGAGTTGTGGCAACTACAGAGGAATAAAGCTGATGAGCCATACAATGAAGTTATGGGAAAGAGTAGTGGAAGCTAGACTAAGGGCAGAAGTGAGCATTTGTGAGCAGCAGTATGGTTTCATGCCAAAAAAAAGTACTACAGATGCAGTATTTGCTTTGAGGATGTTGATAGAGAAGTACAGAGAAGGCCAGACGGAGCTGCATTGTGTTTTTGTAGATCTGGAGAAACCTTATGACAGGGTGCCCAGAGAGGAACTGTGGTATTGTATGAGGAAGTCTGGAGTGGCAGAGAAGTATGTTAGAGCGGTGCAGGACAGGTATGAGGACTGTAAGACAGTGGTGAGGTGTGCTGTAGGTGTGACAGAGGAGTTCAAGGTGGAGGTGGGACTGCATCAGGGATCAGCTCTGAGCCCCTTCTTGTTCGCTATGGTGATGGACAGGCTGACAGACGAGGTTAGACAGGAATCTCAATGGACTATGATGTTTGCAGATGACATTGTGATCTGCAGTGAGAGTAGGGAAGAGGTGGAGGAGAAGCTAGAGAGGTGAAGGTTTGTCCTGGAAAGGAGAGGGATGAAGGTTAGCCGCAGTAAGACAGAGTACATGTGTGTGAATGAGAGGGACCCAAGTGGAAGAGTGAGGTTACAGGGAGAAGAGATCAAGAAGGTGGAGGATTTTAAGTACTTGGGGTCAACAGTCCAGAGCAACGGAGAGTGTGGAAAAGAGGTGAAGAAACGTGTGCAGGCAGGATGGAATGGGTGGAAAAAAGTGTCAGGTGTGATGTGTGATAGAAGAGTTTCAGCTAAAATGAAAGGAAAGGTGTACAAAACTGTGGTGAGACCAGCGATGTTGTTTGGTCTAGAGACAGTGTCACTGAGGAAAAGACAGGAGGCAGAGCTAGAGGTAGCAGAGATGAAGATGCTGAGGTTCTCTTTGGGAGTGACCAGGAAGGATAGGATCAGGAATGAGTACATCAGAGGGACAGCACATGTTAGAGGCTTTGGAGATAAAGTCAGAGAGGCCAGACTGAGATGGTTTGGACATGTCCAGAGGAGAGATAGTGAATATATTGGTAGACGGATGCTGAGTTTTGAACTGCCAGGCAGGAGGCCTAGAGGAAGACCAAAGAGGAGGTTTATGGATGTAGTGAAAAAGGACATGAAGGTAGTTGGTGTGAGAGAAGAGGATGCAAAGGACAGGGTTAGATGGAGGCAGTTGATTCGCTGTGGCGACCCCTGAAGGGAAAGGCCGAAAGGAAAAGAAGAAGAAACTTCACGGTAATGGTCCCTTAATGGATAGTTTAGTATTACTGTTAGTCTTTGACCTTTAACAATAGAAACTAGACATGGTACTTCTGTTAAGAGCAGTTTTTGATTAGTCAATTTTTAACTCATATTTTTGTTACATCTCCCAAAAACACTTTCCCAGTGAAAGGTTTGTGTGTTTGTTTGTGTGTGTGTGTGTGTGTGTGTGTGTGTGTGTGTGTGTGTGTGTGTGTGTGTGTGTGTGTGTGTGTGTGTGTGTGTGTGTGTGTGTGTGTTATATTTTCCAGGCATCAAAAATCCTCTTGGTTGCATTTGATTATTTATTCATTTAATTTTATTCCAGTTAGTTTCCCAATACCTGAGTGCATTGCGAACAGGGACAATATGTAATATGAGTCTTTCATTTGACTGTTTTGCAGGTTATCCCCATAATGTGAAAGGTTTAGGTTAAGATTAGAAAAATCAGCAATACAATTTAAGTAGGAGAAGGCATGTCATTGTTAGTGTTAAACACTCAGTATATGTATTACCTGATGAACCTGATGAGACTTGCTGAAAACAGAAAAACTTTGACTAAATGTAATTAAAATTCACAAAAGTATCTCAAACGGGCAAAAAGGCCACAAACTTGACCTGAATGAAAAGGTGGATACACAAATTCATTTTTACTTTCAATGAGTAGGATTTACTTGACAGAAAATACACACCTTATTATGCTGGTATTTTGTCAGCAGGTGAGTAAAACTGTTTTACAGTAACAACTAGTGTCATTACATTTCCCTGGGTTACTATACAGTCCAAAAAAAGTATTACAGTACTCTGATATGACAGCAGTTATCCATTGATGGTCTGTTGACCCCCCAAGTTCATTGTCACTAGTTCCTTTATTACACCCTCTCCTCCTTTTCCATTCAGCTTTTCCCTTCAGGGGTCGCCACAGCGAATCAGTTGCCTCCATCTAACCCTATCTTCCACATCCTCTTCAGTCACACCAACTACTTTCATGTCCTCTTTCACTACATCCACAAACCTCCCCTTTGGTCTTCCTCTAGATCTTCTGCAGGGCAGTTCAAAACTCAGCATCCTTCTACCAATATATTCACCATCTCTCCTCTGGACATGTCCAAAGCATCTCAGTCTGGCCTCTCTGACTTTATCTCCAAAACCTCTAACATCTGCTGTCCCTCTGATATACTCATTCCTGATCCTATCTATCATGGTCACTCCCAAAGAGAACCTCAGCATCTTCATCTCTGCTACTCCAGCTCTGTCTCCTGTCTTTTCCTCAGTGACACTGTCTCTTGGCCAAACAACATCGCTGGTCTCACCACAGTTTTGTACACCTTTCCTTTCATTTTAGCTGAAACTCTTCTATCACACATCACACCTGACACTTTTTTCCACCCATTCCATCCTGCCTGCACACGTTTCTTCACCTCTTTTCCACACTCTCCATTGCTCTGGACTGTTGACCCTAAGTACTTAAAATTCTCCACCTTCTTGATCTATTTTCCCTATAACCTCACTCTTCCACTTGGGTCCCTCTCATTCACACACATGTACTCTGTCTTACTGCAGCTAACCTTCACTCCTCTCCTTTCCAGGACAAACCTCCACCTCTCTAGCTTCTCCTCCACCTGTTCCCTGCTCTCACTGCAGATCACAATGTCATCTGCAAACATCATAGTCCATGGAGATTCCTGTCTAACCTAATCTGTCAGCCTGTCCATCAACATAGCGAACAAGAAGGGGCTCAGAGCTGATCCCTGATGCAGTCCCACCTCCACCTTGAACTCCTCTGTCACACCTGCAGCACACCTCACCACTCTTACAGTCCTCATACATGTCCTGCACCGCTCTCACATACTTCTCTGCCACTCCAGACTTCCTCATACAATACCACAGTTCCTCTCTGGGCACCCTGTCAGCTTTCTCCAGATCTACAAAAACACAATGCAGCTCCGTTTGGCATTCTCTGTACTTCTCTATCAACATCCTCAAAGCAAATACTGCATCTGTAGTACTCTTTTTTGGCATGAAACCATACTGCTGCTCACAAATGCTCACTTCTGCCCTTAGTCTAGCTTCCACTACTCTTTCCCATAACTTCATTGTATGGCTCATCAGCTTTATTCCTCTGTAGTTGCCACAACTCTGCACATCTCCCTTGTTCTTAAAAACGGGCACCAGCACACTTCTCCTCCATTCCTCAGGCATCTTTTCACTATCTAAGATCCTGTTGAACAACCCAGTCAGAAACTACTGCCATCTGTCCTAGGCACTTCCAAACCTCTACAGGTATATTAGCTGTAGTTGTCCAGTCATCTGGCAGCACCTCCTGACCACCCAGAGCCTGTCTCAACTCCTTCCTAAAAGTCATGCAACACTCTTCCCTTTTCAGCTTCCACCATTTCGTCCTCTGCTCTGCCTTTGTCCTCTTCATCTTCCTCACCACGAGAGTCATCCTACACACCACCATCCTATGCTGTTTGGCTACACTCTCACCTACCACTACTTTGCAGTCATTGATCTCCTTCAGAGTACACCGTCTACACAAGATGTAGTCTACCTGTGTGCTCCTATCTCCACTCTTATAGGTCACCCCATGTTCCCTCCTCTTCTGGAAGAAAGTATTCACTATAGCCATTTCCATCCTTTTTTAGCCAAGTCCTTCTACCATTTGTCCTTCTGCGTTCCTCTCCTGGATACCAAACCTGCCCATCACCTCCTCATCACCTCCGTTTCCTGCACCAACATGTCCATTGAAGTCTGCACCAATGACAACTCTCTCACTTCTAGGTATGCTCTGCATCACTTCATCAAAGTCCAACCAGAATTTCTCCTTCTCCTCCAGCTCACATCATACTTGTGGAGCATACCCACTAACAACATTGACCATCACACCTTTGATTTCTAGCATCAGACTCATCACTCTATCTGACACTCTCTTTTACTTCCAGGAAATTCCTAACAAACTCCTCCTTCAAGATAACTCCTACTCCATTTCTTTTCCTATCTGCACCATGATAGAACAACTTGAACCCTGCTCTTAAACTTCTAGCCTTGCTACCTTTCCACCTGATCTCCTGGACACCATATATATCTTCCTCCTCTCCATCATGTCAACCTCTACCTTTTCCTGTCATAATTCCAACATTCCACATCCCTACTGTCAGTGCTATACTCTTGGCGTTCCTCTTCTCTCTCTTCCTACAAATACACTTTCCTCCTCTCCTTCTTTTACTACAATGAGTAGTCCAATTTCCACCAGCACCCTGCAAGTCAACAGCACCGATGTCTGACGTTGTTAACCCAGGCCTCGACTGATCCGGTATGGAAGTCATAGGTTTGATTTGCACGTTTGATTTGGCAAAGGTTTTACGCCGGATGCCCTTCCTGACGCAACCCTCTGTATTTATCCAGGCTTGGGACCGGCATAATAAGACACTGGCTTGTGTCCTCTTGTGGGTACACACAGGGAATCTCTAAATAAAACAATTTTGTAAAATAACTATTGTACCCCTGAAGAAAAATAACCTAGGGACACTTTTCATCAGCACCATAGAACAGAATTTTTTTAAACTGTATATTTGAAGGTACAGTACTGGTTTGGAGATGTCCAGAGGAGAGATAGTGAAAATATTGGTAAAAGGATGCTGAGTTTTGGCCTAGAGGAAGACCAAAGAGGAGGTTTATCGATGTAGTGAAAGAGAACATGAAGGTAGTTGGTGTGAGAGAAGAGGATGCAAAAGACAGGGTTAGACTGATGTAACTGATTCACTGTGGCGACCCCTGAAGGGAAAAGCCGAAAGGAGAACAAGTCTATTGAATAGTACAAATACAACTAAAATGTGGCTTGCTCATGCTACCATCAGCTATAATTTTTGTATATAATATGTTGTGGTCCAATGAAACACACGTTAGATATCAATACCATTGTTTTGATGTTATTTTTTTTAAACCCCGTCTCAACAAAGCATTTAACAACAATGCTTGAGCACTAATTGGTACTTCAGTTAATAATGACTGATGGTATAAATCAAACCAATCTTGCTGCTATGCAATTAACATCAAATTGTCATTCTCAGTGTCGTTATGGGTTTGTATTGACAAACTGTAGCTGTCAGAACTGACAACAATTAGAAAATATTTTACATTTAAACAGGAAGAAAATCACATTCTTGAGAAGACCCCCTTCACTCATCTATTTCATCATCTTTTCCATTATGTCACTTAAGACTTGACTGTGGGACATATGGCAGGAAAATATTTCACAAACTGGCAAAGGTGAAATGTCCTATGGCAGACATCAGCATGCTTGATCATCTGAACTGCTTTAACCTCTCCTCTTGATGACCGATGACTGAATTATTACTGTTCAATTTATTACTCTATTGCCAAAAAAGTTTTCAGTAATTCTTTTCTATATACAGTAGGTCTACAGCTCTTTTGAATGTTGTCGTTGTGCAGAACAAAATGTCTTTTATTTGTATGCCATGCCAAGAGTGTGTTAAGAGAACCTGAATGTGAAGTATTCAGTGGAGGAACTGCCGGTACTTGGCACTGCACTGCATTTTTATATATTTTTTTATTATAAAGTTCAGCCTCTTTTCAAAAATTTTCCTTTGTACAGGAAGACAGATATTATTCTGAAGAGAAATATGCTTTACGCAAAACTGCAGTAATGTTAAATTCAAATTATTGTCCATGATTTTTATTTAGTTACTAACAGAAAGTAGGTTCCAGCCTATTAAGTCAGTAACATGAACCAAGTACAGCAAATGGAGCCTTCATATCATGCTGTAATTTTTAATGGCATAAGATTTAAAGCCGTACAGTAAGGCCTGGCTTATTTTTCCATCTTTCATGATTCTTGCCAATAAGTCTTTTCTGGTTGACGGGAGGATCTCGATTGACAGACAAAATACCATCAGCACTGAATTCCCACTTTGATGTTGTGTTTATCGCCCTTTATTGCCCTTGCCAAGAAAATTGAGCTGGATTGTTCCAACAGATGAAGCACGGTGGTGCAGTGGCTAGAGCTATCGCCGCACAGTAAGTCGGCTCCTGGTTCGAGCCGCTCTGTGCGGAGTTTGTATGTTCTCTCCGTGTCTGCTTGGGTTCTTTCCGGGTTTTTCGGCTTCCTCCCACCTCCAAAAACATGCGCTTCAGGTGAATTGGCCAGTCTCAAATTGCCCATAGGTGTGAGAATGTGTTTGTGTGTGTATTTGTATGTCTTAATGTGGCTCTGTGGTGCACTGGCGTTGCACACGCGACAGCGGAAGAAGCGGTATTCAAGATGAATGAATGTTCCATCACAAGGAAAATGACTCCAAGTACAAATAGGGGACTTCCTCCTGCAAATATCTCCTTGATTCTCTTGGAGTGGTGGTCTCTTCCTTTCTTTTTTCCCGAGCACATATGTGAGATCCATTATTTGGGGAGATGATGCACTCATTCCATCTCCAGCCACTGAGGGATGCATGGCACAGTCTCCATCCCCATCATTGCGCCACTCTTCAAACACTGCCAGCCTCTCTGCTGCATCTCTAAAACACATTTTGAGGACCTCTGTTTAAGAAAGTACTTTTGGTTTGGCACTGTGTGATTTATTAAAGGCCCATATCAGGATCATTCCTTTCATGTGATCTTAGATTAGATTCATTTCCTTACATTACTGACGCCCATTTTAATAAATGCAAATTCAATACAATGCCTCAACCATGGTTACTGGCTGCCTGTTGTCAACTCAAAGCCAAAATGTACTCAAACTTACAATATGACATTTGGCTTTCTGATGATGATCATGGCCTTTGATGAGTTAAATAATTGTGTGTATACAAACAACTGTACAGTATTTTAGTATAAAGCTGAGAAATGATCAGTAACTATTATACAAACAATAAATCTCTCGTACCATGTTTAACGGACTGTTCGTTGACCTCACTGCAAAGCTGAACAAGCCAGCAGCTGCAAAGTTCTGCTTCTCCATGAGCTATTGACTGCAGGATAGACGACAGTCAATGACAATGTCTAAATAATATATTTTGTACTTAAATACCATACCAAACCATATGGACTTGACAATAAACATACTAGTCTTTGGGAATTGCTGACCCAAGTTGAGCAGAAATAAGCTTCGGGTCCCTGCAACTGATGAAAAACACTGATGGATGAGTACATGAAATCCACTTAATAGCCAGGTTTACACTGTAAAAACACATGCTGATACACTTTGAAAATGTACAAATCCTTACCGAGTTCATTATGTACAGGACACTGTCTAATCACTGCCCTGTTATCGCTCATATTTACTATTTGGACACCAGTTGTTCAGGAAAAACACCAGCACAGGACTATTTTATCATTTCTCTTCTTACCAAAAACACTGAACAACAATTGTGACTTAGAATTACTTGAAAAATGCATACAGACCAGTAGAAAGTGCAAACATGTAAGGTACAACAGCTAGATGAAAGCAAGGATTTTATTCATAGTTCTGCCAACTGCCTCCTGTAAGGGTAAAGCACTTGATAGAGTAACACAGTGGTCCCCAATCTTTTTTGTGCTATGGACCAGTTTAACATTAGACAATATTTTCAAGGATGGGCGTGGCAGATAAATACAACAAAATAAAATGACACGACCGGCATAAACTGTTTTTTTCTAAATATAATAATAAAGGTGAATCCAATTTGTATGCAACTTTATCAGCAGTGTCCTCGTAATATTGTGCCATCATTCGTTTCCTGTTTGTTTTGATAGTTTTTAGGAGTTTCAATTTAACAGTAATGTATTCTGTATTTACCGGCCGGAGCTGTCCCATGTGTGACCAAGGCATTCTTCTTGACAGGCATCAAGAGCAAACAATAAATAAATAAAACATAAATAATGGAAATTATGTATTCTCTCCATGCGGCCCGGTACCAATTGACCCACTGACCAGTACCAGTCTGCAGCCCAGGGGTAGGGACCACTAGAGTAAAGCAAAGAAGATCCCAGCCTTTCACAAAGCAGAATAACAAGCAAGAAAAATGGATCCCAAGGACACTTCATTTACCAAATGTGTCTCCACAGTTCTGTATGTTTGTGTGAGATGAATTGAGCTTTTGCAAAATGATGACCAAATCCGTCAATGTAACATTGTTTCTAGTATCCTAAGATTCTCTGCCATTTTATTCATACTGCAGAGAAGAAAACTTAATTTAAATATTGTTGTTGTTTTTTTTACAGATAATAACAAAACTTTCAAGGACATTAGATGAAATATGAATCGCATTCACAACCACATTAACCTGCAGGATGCATTTACTTCAATGTATGCACTCTGTATCCATTATTTTCTTGTCAGCACTGATTTATATAAACCATACCCATTTCTAGATATAGTTCTCATGACAGAACTTAGGCATGGATGCATACAGGATGTGTTCATTCAACCAGTATACGGCCGCGTCAATGAACCAATATATCCCCGTGCTGTGACGATAAAATGAAATAACATTCTTCTTATTTACAAGTTATACTTTACCCAATTGCTGGGCTGTTGAATTACTATTGTTAGGGTGACCTTTTCAAAATCAAATAATGAAATAGAAGATGAATGTCTGCAGACAGTAACCCGCTTACTGAGGTCAATCTAATGGCAGTGGTCCAATAACATAATACCAATATCTGAATGAGTTCGGGAATGACATATGCTGCCATTGTTAAAAGAAAAGTTGACGCAACCCAGTGGTAAACATACTCTTAATACATACTCAAACTTTTTGATCTGAGGGTATCTATGAGAACTTTCTGAAGAATAATAACATTTATCAGTCTGAACATTTAATATCTTCATAACAACAAAAACACGTGACACCAGGAGTCTAACTTGCAATCCCAAGACAACATCTGGGCAATGAGAGACGTCCAGTATGTACACAATAAATAGAAAGCCAGCAGAGAAAATGCACACACAACAATGAGGGATGTCATTGTTCCATTTATGTCCTGTTGTACATATACTACAGTACATAAAAAAACATCAACGTTGTCAGCCTGAGGGGTTTGGGAATCGTTACATAAAATCCAAAAAGTTATTTGTTCATTCTAGAAAGTTGTGCTCTACGAAAGTCAGAATTCATGGCATGACAGTGTGTCTACGGTAAAAGTTGAGCTCCTATTTAGTTCTAATAGGTCACACACCACCCTGTATTTTTAGAACATGCAGGTATTAAAAGACCCAGAGAGCCCTGGGTAGTCAGGGCCAACAAGAGAACAACCTCGAAGCCAAATCCACAACACAGATGCCACAGAGCTGCTCTGTGGACTGACAAGCGTAAACACTAAGACCAAAGTGTTCAACAGTTAATTGATGAATGAATAATATGACGCAGGAGCACACAACTACACAAAGATTAGCCTATTTTTTTACATCAGCTGCTTGATAAACTGCATTTGCACATGGCGCCAGTCATAATGCTACCAAAGACAAGACGAATAAATTGAATGTGCTTCATCACGCTATACTCTAACTTAAGACAACGCCATGACTAACACAAAATGTATGACTGTAAAAAACGAAAAACAAACATCGGTTGAGGATTACACCAAAACTTTCCTCGCAAGGTGTGCCCTGCCCTTACTCAGTTTTATCAATCATTACCACGAGTGTGATGGCCTTACTAAACATGCCTTTGGAATGGGGCATTTGCTTGGTCTGTTGAATTACTGGTTGCAACGTTCTTGAAAAAATAACTGCATACAAGGCTAAGGACAAGCAAACTCCATTCAAAGAACCCTGAGGCCATCTCTCTGAATCTTCTCAGAGTGCTGTTACTACGTAAAATTATTGGAGTATCACGCACATCTAAACTGAACAAAATTCCACTCAGTGCTTGTGTGGGCTCCAAGAAGTCGATCAGATTAGCCGTTCTTAAGAACATAATTACATACATGGGGACAGGAATTTGTTATAGTTTGGCAAGTGATTAATATCAGAAATATGTTCTGTATTGTGAAGTGTCACTGCCATTAAGTCCTGTTTTCACATGAAGTGCTCCTGCAAAGCTCCTGTCCAGCTGTGATAAGACATGTCCAGGTTGCAGAGCTAACAGAACACTACTGGACCATTTCTTGGCTTGTGGTACTGTTGGTTGCAGATGTGAGGACATACGGGAAGTCACAGAATCCTGAAGCCCCCACTCTTGCTCAAATTCTGTTAGCCCATTGACTCTAAATTTAATAATGTTGAGAATGCTGCAGCCTAATTGAATATAATTTGGCATTACACTTGCTTTGGTGGCAGCAAGTTTGAAGTAGATTAGATAAACAGTTCTTGAAGGAAGATACACACACCTCACATTATAACTGGACTAAGATCCACCAGTGCAAACAGTTTAATACCGGGCTTGCTAAAAATTACTTTGATAACACAGCACTTGATACCACTTTTTAACTGATACCACTCAATTTGGGGCGCGTTCCAGAAGCCGCTGCCCGTCACTCTGCCTCCCAATGTGTGTAGTTTGATGTGTATGTATTAACTGCATGCTTACAGGCCCCCTTGTGTGCTGTGTTCCGGGGGCCTGTATACTGTTGAAAAAACTAACCTGAGTGACTATGTAATTTCCCCTTGCGGGATCAATAAAGTATACTACTACTTCTTCTTAACAGTAAGTAGCATTAACCACAGTATTTAAGTGACCAGAGGAGATGCAATTCCAATAGTGTGGAAATATTTTAATATAAATACTGATGGAAAATATAAAGCAGACAGCAAACTATGCTCTACAAAACAATGAAGAGGTGGTGAAAAATAGCTTCATTACTAAACACCATTTAGTGAAGTGCAACAGGACCCAATATGGACCAGACAAGTGTTGCTGAAGCAGGAAGTTAATGTGGTGGCCATGCTGTTGAGAAATGTACAGATTAATTCTAAAATATGACTTGACAGAACACTGACATGGTGTAAGGGTCAGAACGTAATTAAAACCTAATGAAAATAAAACATTTGGAAGTCAACTTTAATAGTATTAAGTATTTGTATCAGCAATACGGATACTTCTTGCATATCTTAATATAAAAACATAAAAGGGCTACCACAAACAATCTCAGGTTTGCCAGTAAATTTTTGATGTAAATTGGCATCCAGCCATCAATATTATCTTGATCAAAGATGTCCAACAATCTATGTTTTACATACTGTATGTTCAAAATAAAACCCCTCATTTCCACTCCTTTCACACATCAACCACTCCTTTCACACATTTTATTATATTTTCCTCTATCAGTTTTGTATTCAGTTAGTTGAGTACTGTATTGAGCAAAATGAATCTAAATCTTCTGGATGAATTCTTATGACACTTGGTAGAAGAATGAAACATGTGCCATGAAAGAACCATTCAATTTTGGTGCAGATCCAATTGTGATGCATTGTTTGGGAAGCCAGGGGAAAAAAAAACAACACTTTCATCCATACAGAAACAAATCAGGCATTTCCTCCCCAACTCTTCCACACACTTTGCTGTGGGACAACTGGGAATCAAGCGTAATTTTGCATACTCCCAACTCTCTTCCATCACCATTTCATAACTGATTTAGTCTAATCTGGGCAACCACACTTCACAACTCATTGCTTGGGACCCAGTATGCGGTGAATGTTCCTCTGTCTCTAAATGTGGCTGAGACCATAACGACACTCTTTAGTAATAGTTGGGCACAGCCGGTTATTTTATAATAACTATTTTGTGTTTCTTTACTTCTGATTAGGTTGATCTGGACAAAGTCCAAAGACCCTGAATTTTTTGCCATTATACTGTGGTTTCCTGTGGTTTAAAAATCTGGAGTTGCATTCATTTGGCTGTAGCTTTGCAACTGCTGATCCTTAGCCAGGCCAGGAAAGATTAGGCTCTGTGCTGTAGGTGTGACATGGATTGATGAATGGACGCTAACCTAAAAGCAAAACAAAATTCAAGTAGCTGTGCATCCACAGTTTTAGCACTTAAATGCAACAAAAGAATATTAATTATACCATGTACTTCTACTTGTTAATTTGGTGAGAAAATACGTTAAGATTTTACATACTCTAAAGAGTCAAACCAGGACATTGGTTTGATAAGATATATTTAGGGAAAACCAAAATAATACGCATCAAATGAAGCTTTCATCAGGACATATAACTCCACAAATATTTGAATGAATAAGAAGAAATTTCCCTTGGTGCTCCAGAGAAAGGTACCCATGAAGTCAAACTTCAGCATCTCTCAGGGCTTAATGGCAATCTGTATTGCAACTTTCCTGCAATCTCAAGGCTCTCTGACTAGCACTTTTAGTCCACTTGACATTCTTGGGTATAATTCTTTACATGCAAAATCATTCCCAACAAAAGCTTGAAACTGCTAACAGGTATTATACTTGGTGAGGAGTCCTTGCAAAACATCAAAAACAGATTTTCACTAATGAGGCAAGACTTTTTTCATTTTCATTGGGCAGCTGTACTACATTATAGACTTTGTCTTCAGGGATGATATACAGGTATATGTCTAGTAATATAACTTATCCTTCAGCCATTTCAAATTGGTAAGGCGAATGAATAACTATCATTCCTTGTGCCCTCTGGATCCTGTCAATTGAAATGGGCAGCTCCTTATCCCCATTCCTTGTGACTGACGGTAGACAAAATGTTTGTCGTCTAAGTTTGTAATGAAGTGTGCTCTGTGTTTTGAAGACCCCTAGCAAGCAATGCGGTCTCTGACTATGGTGAAGCATGTGGTCTCCTGGAAAAACGGGCAGAAAAATGTAAAGTGATAAATGAAGAAAAAAATATCGTGATCATATTTTTTACCTATATTGCCCAGTCCTGCTTTTGTCAGAATCATAAAAATCTAAGGATTACAATACAGCAGTACCTTGACATACAAGCTGCTCGTAAAAAGATTTATTTGAGACACGAGCTGTCGCGCTGTCCATATCTGTGCTTGACATACAAGACATGAGCCGTGCTTTGGGATACCACCTCTAGTTGGTGGATGGATACAACATCAACTGAGACACATGTCGTTCTTTCCCACTTGTATAGATACGTCAGTTGACACTGGATCTTGTTCTCTTTCAGAGTAAAAATGGGGTGTGTTTTTCTTTTCATACTTTATCATTGTTTACGTAACTTATATATAATTATTGATAAAGCATGTAAGTCTATTGGTTGATAAAAATATGTTATCATTTAAAGAGGTTTGGGGCTTTTTAACAAGGCTAGAATGTATTAAAGTTATTTATTTTAAATGGGGAAATATTGTTTGACTTACAAATTGTTTGACTTACGAGCTAAGTCACAGAACAGATTAGACTCTTATCTCAAGGTACTACTGTATTGTACAATCCCTGGTGGGCCCCTTTGTTTTGGGCAGTATTGTGGTTGGAATGTTTCTTGCATAGAGGTAGTAGACTGTAGTAAGCCGTAGCCAAAGTTGGACGAAACTGTAACTTATTCCAAGTCAGAAGTAATAAAACAAAATGTACTGCATATTCGCCATTTTTATTCAGACCACTCAAGTGTGACTGCTAAAAATGTAATAGGCAGGAAAACCCTTTTCATGGATTATTGACCACAGTCATCCCAATAGCCCTACATTTTTCTTGATTTTTATTAGTTCTGCCACAACAATTTTCTTTCCTTTCCCTGTTCCTTCAATCACATGCTTGTTCTCCTTTACTAACACGCACTTTTTCAGCAGTCTGGTTTTGCAGGAATGTATCTGTCACAAGCACTACAAGAGGTTACTGAAGGTCATCATCTATTTGATAAAGATTCTTCTGGTCTGATGTAGTGAATGAGTGATATGGGTTATTCAGTGGCAGACATTCGGAGACCAGGCCATCTGGTGTCCATTATATATCCGCTCACAAAATGCAGCAATTTTCCAAGATGTGGGTGTTTATTTTCCTGGTGAAATAATCTAAATTCAGGTGTTGCACATAAACAAGATGGCAACTTGTGGTAGAAGAGCTATGCAGTCTTAGCAGGGGTGAATGTCTTGATAAATGAAACAGAAAAATAAGATGGGTTATGTTTTGGAAAGTGACAGTCAGTGTAATACAAAAGATTCTATCTACACACTGGAGCAAATGGTAATGTTTATCCACCTCAAAAGCACAGAGCACAGGGACTGGCTAATGTTGAGCATCTAAAACTGAAAGATAAGCATTTGACTGAAAGACTAACTTTTGATAAAAGGCTTTCAGTTTCGAATTTAATCCACAAACACAAAAATGAAGATCAGCAACTAGGGGGGCTGTGGTAGGTTGCTGTGGCAACAAAACATGTCACTGGTACTGAGTAAATATAGGCTAAGCAGTAGGCGATGTGCAGTAAGAAGGGCCTGCAACAGGAGAGATCACTGAAAAAACTCAAGCCAAGCCAAAAAAAAAATGACCAAAGACGTACCTTTTGTTTTTTACATGAAAGGGAAAAATGATGAACTGTACAAAAGAAGTTAGTAAAGCAGAGATGGAAACACCACCTGTGATGGATGTGTACAAACTTAGAGAATGGATATTAAACTCCAGTCTAGAAGACATGCAACACATGTTTTCTAGACCGGGGCAATTTTTTTCAATGCATGAAATGTTGGCAAATTATACATAATTTGTTGACTATTTTAGAGACACCTGATCCAACATAATGTGGTGAAAAGACTGTAAGCACCTCATCCATCTGGAGAATGACCAGACTGCAGCAGGCAAGCATTACAGCACAAGACAAGCTGGAAAATGGACTGAATACACAGTCTGGTTAAGAGAAGACGATCAGTCTGTCCAATCAGATATTTTGTCTTGTGTTTTCCCACAGCTCACAAATCATCATTATTCAAATGAATGCAAAAAATGCACACATTTTTTATGTGTGGGTTTGCCACAGTTCTGACTGTTGTTCCACGAGAGCACGAGGACCAAAATTTGATCCTAGTATGACAGCAAAGTACAATAGACATAGAATTTTACTCACTGCAGATATATAAATGAGATGGGGAAATTACTTCCATATTATCTAAGTGCTTACATATTTGGTATTTACTGGCTGAGGTACAACTACAACTAATGGGTATTAATAGAATGTTATCCTTGCAAAATAGCATACCAACAGTAATTCCATGCTTACAAAAATATAGGACAAGAAAGAATGTAACACTTGTGAAAGATGTGGCATTGAGGTGTAGAATCCCAGTGACAGCCTGTTTGTGCATTTGTGTGTGCTTCAAAAAATGTGATGTTTAGAGGGAATACTCTGGGTTATACTCTGTAAAATCACACTGAGCTCAACAAGATCAACACAAAGATAACATACAACAGTTTATTCCTAAAGCAGACAGTAAAAATTAAAAATGGCTTTAACAAGAATTCAGCACTCTCATAACAGGAAGTTATTTTTCGCAGGCAGTGAATTAAAATGTTATGCATTGACTTTCAAACAGCTTCTTTATTAGAGTGTATTTCAAGCTCTTCTAATGATATTTAATTTGGTGTGGGTGTTATTTTTATTTTAGTTTATTAGCCTATTTTGTCATACTGCATGTTATTGCTTGACCATTCTAAAGCAGCTTTTATCCAATTAGTTTGAGCAAGTGCAATTAATACATAGAAATAATTTAAAGAATGAAAAAAAAATATTTAAAATGAAGATCAAAATAAATTAATTTCACATTATTGTAAAACACAGCTGAACATATGTCCTTTTGCAGAACTTTAAGCAGAATTCTGGAATTAAATTCTGTTGTTTGTTCATTCTCACTTCAAACAATAAGGAAATTCGTTTGGCAAGTATTCCAGACCTGTATGCGGACAAGATCTCAGTTTGTTGCACAGCTAAGTTCAAATAGCACTGTTCACAATTAACTTAAAAACTCAAGTGCCTAAATGCCTTGCTCTGGTTTTGTTTGCAACTGATTACATTCATGTGTGTCGACAAAAAATGTATGCAAAAAATATGCAGAGTAAGGTTCAGATGTACAGCAAACATTTGTGAATAGGAACAATAATACAAGTGTCATAGGCCGCATCCTTTTAACTGGGGACTGACTGGTACCTTACTGTTATTCACTATAAGTCTAGTCTTAGTATATTCTGTCATGTGGAAATGTTCTCAATATCCCATTATTCTTTCATAGCTCACCATGTAACTCACCCCAAAGTTCTCAGATCACCTAACCAGATAACACTTTGTCAGCAACTCACCAAATCTGTCTCTATTCACACTGAAGCAGTATGTGTGCACATGCATGGCTTCTATGAGCATATTCATTCAAATCAACAAAACAAGAGAGGCAGGAATTTATTGTACAATGATACACTGTGTCAGTAAGAAAGCTTCCTTATAACCTGTTCTGTCACTTCTTTTATGCAAGCGATTTGTACAGATGTATACACAAATATTTACAACATTTGTGCAGTTTGTAACAGGCTGAGTATTGTTCAGATGAAACAACATAACTGTGTTTGGTCTAATATGGCCTGACAAACTAGATTAACTGTTTCACCGAATCATCATCCACTATAACATTTTTTGTAGGGATCTCTGAGGACAAAAACAAAACTATTCAATTTTTTTTTAAAAAGGCTTGCATAATGACCTACGGCTTAAAACAAGTCAGTGTAAGAAAAAGATGCTCTGAACTAGGAGATATTTCACTTCCAGTAGAAGGCAACACAGTGTACTTTGGCCATGAAAGACAATTTGGATCAAGTTGCAAACTCTGTTAGGGCTATATATAGCTCACCAGGATATTGTAGATACACAAACAGTATGAATCTTGTGTGTGTGTGTGTGTGTGTGTGTGTGTGTGTGTGTGTGTGTGTGTGTGTGTGTGTGTGTGTGTGTGTGTGTGTGTGTGTGTGCGCGCGCACACACAAGAGTGAAAAGCTGTAGCATCTCTCGCTGTAAGCAGATTCAAGTGTAGAAAATTACCAGAATGCATTCAACAGGCAGAGCAAACAGATCTGTAGGCTGGAAGTTCACTTGAGACCACACACATGGAAGAGGGAGAATAGTGTGGGATGTAAACACTTCACCGGCCATATGACACTATTTAGCTATAAAATTATTAATATCTACGAGGGTGCAAACTGTTGGTGGTATCAACATTTCAGTTTCTATCAGTAAAGTTATAGCCAGATGTAAACCTAACTTGTAGCTTGCAGTGCGTATGTAAGTGCGTATGTAAGCGAGTCAGCAAATGTCCATTATAATAAAGATTTAAATTGGATAATTATACATTTTTCTATAAGTAGGTATCGTTAACCACAGCAGCGATGCACTGTCAGATCATGCTAAGCAGCAGAAGCTCCATGCTGGTGTCCACATGCTCATACCGAGTGTGTGGAGGTGACAGCCAGGTATCTGTCACCCACTGAACACGGGTTAGCACTTAGCACAAAACCATTCAAATGCTGCTGGCGCTGCGTATCACATATTAGCACGCTGGCAAGCTAAAATTACTAATTTAATCATCTGGTTTGAAACGTTCAAACCAATCGTTCCACAAGGCGAAAAACGTAAAGCGAAGCAAAGACCGCATTTTGGTTCGGAGAATTTGAGGACGCATGCCCCTGGTGTGAACCCCAGAACTCATGAGCGGAGACTTGCTGCGCCAGACAGGTCTACGAGCTAACTTAGCATGCTAATTCAAGTCTCCGTGAGGCTACTTGGTTATAAACTGACGTTGACGTAGCACACATCTGCAAGCGAACCAATGCTAGCTAACGGGATTTGAACTTTGTTACTGCCTTGTTAGGAAGCAGAACACTTACTGGGGATTTTTTGTTTTGTTTTGTTTTTTTAAAAAAAGAGGAGAAAGTTATGCGAGTCTATACGTGAAGAAGACAGCTCAGAAATATGCAAACAGCTAGCATGCTTGTGTGGTGACAGTGTTGTGAAATGCTGTGTACTCTACCTGGTGTGTGAGATCAGAAGAGGCCGATGTCAGGACTGACGGCCGGTCGACATTCCCCAGAGTGGCCGATGCCACCGCTTGCTCCGTTCGCCGTACCGCTGCGCAAGATGTTACCAATGCCCGATGTTTGATAAGGAAGCCGCTAGTGCGGTCTGACGGCGGTGGAGATGGTCATAAATAAGACGATGTGTCTAGGTTGAAGTTTCGTTTGAAATCAGAGGACGCGTCACCTTGCAGCAGTTCATGACTCCCACTATTCGAGATGTGGAAGGGCAGGACGTTGCATTTCCCTGCGTGTCCATGTCGCTCCCAGCCGCTGACAATAATTAGTGTGGCCACACGGGCGGCCGTGTGTCACTGTGCTCATACAGTATTTCAGGCCGGACGTCTGCTTGTCTTATAAACGGATATTATGAATCTTGAAAATTACTATACTGACATTGATAATGCTAATACTTGCTGATAATAATGATTTAGAAATTTGTCTATAAACCTCTCGAATAACAGATAAGAGTTTTTTAATCATCTGATTTGACATATTTTGTCCTAAAATTACCTTTCCATCTCAGATGACATTTCTAATGGTCACCGCCATGCAGAAGAGAAATGCGTGATTTCATGCTCAAGAAGTGCATAAGAAGAAGTGTGAACTTATTTTAGATACTATTTTAAAGAGTTGTTGCAATGTCAACCCTGCTCCTTGTTAGTTGGATGTTCCCTCTGTTGGAATGGAATTGGATAACGTATCCAAGAGTAAATGGACGTGGGAAGGAGACAATTCTTACATATTCATAATATTAACCACGTTTTAGATGTGTGTTCAGCAGATGTTTTACACAATGATTGACTTTGGAAAAATTGACAGAGCACATGTGTTTTACTGCAGCAATTTATTCATTTAAGAACCCTTGCAGTAGACTGCATGTAGGAGTACACCCCTTTTGGTGCAGGGTATTGCTTTGCCCTTTCAAAGTAATTGCCATAATTGAGGAAACATTAGACATTGTTCACAAGGGAGAGCACATCTCATTTGCTCTGCTTGTCCAGATGTTTCCACTGACGCAATTTTTCACACCTGCTCTAGTTTCTCGTATTTAGATTTCTAGACCACCTACATTGTAGACACATTTATTATAATAATAATTATTATTATTATTATTATCATTATTGTTATCATTTGTGGTAATGATGAATATACCCTGAAACAACCTGAGAGGGAGGGTGGTAAAACACCAATCTGCAGTGGATGTGGGTCATAATAGAGCAGTGAAAACAATCAAAGACCACCTGACTTGCTGCATCTACTCGACCTGTAGACATGCAATGGAGACAGTTAGCAGTAACTGGTGACTGCTTTTTCTCTAACATTTTTAATCACTGCAAAATTTAATAGCTTTAAAGTTGTATTATGATGTTTTTGGATCTGTATTTTTGCATTTATATAGATATATACTTTATTAATCCCGGAGAAAATTGCACATATCCACTGCTCAGGCATTATATAATGAATAAATACTGGATAAAAAAAAAAAGAAACACTGACACCAGAGGACATAACACAAGGCATACACTACACTAGCAGACACATGTAGCATTAACAGGACATATACTAAATTATCACTAAAATATAAACAGTGTAAAATTAAATAAAATAACATAAAAATAAAAAGTGCAAGTGAAAATTAGCAGGAGGCCCACATGGTGGGTAAGGTACACCCTTCTTACAATGCAAGGCGTCACTATCTAATATCACAACATCTAATATCTATCTAATATCACAACTATCACAACTATCTAATATCACAACATCTAATATCTATCTCACAATGGTCAAAAATACAAGGCGTCACTAATATCAAAACATCACAACACCTTGATCCCACTACACTGCAGCACAGGCTGACATCTCATCCCCTCCATTCAACCGCGTGCAGACCTCGCCACCTACCCCCTGCTCCTCCTGAGAGAGTCACTGATAGCTCTGATAGCACGGGGCACGAAGGAGGACCTCAGCCCTGAGCAAAGGAAACTGCAGCCTGCTCGCGCATGCGCAGAGCAATATGTCAAATCAAAATTTAGCTGACACTTGTTAGATTTTTTGTTCAACAACTAAATTCAAGGATGGGGACACCTATATTGTTAATGTACAGAAACATACACATTTTTGTTTTTTTTGTCCCAACTAACTTTATTATTCTATTACACAGAAATACAAATTTCCAACTGATATTTTAATTACAGGAAAGCGTATACAGTAGTAATTTATAGGCTTCGCTCCTGCCAAATATACCAGCTTGGACATATTTTAGAGGGAATAAATCGGCTTCCAGGGTATGTCGCATTTGTATTTTTTCGTGAAAATGTGAAAAAAAAGCTGTAAATTCTGTTCCACCATTCCCCCCCGAGAAATGTTTATCCAAGTCCATTATTCTCAGCTGGAATATGGCAAGTAGAGGAATGAGCTCAATTAGGTGAGGAAATGAGAGGAGAGGAGAAATTCGGAGAGAAAGAAAATGACACATTTGTGGGAAGGTCAAGAGAACATAAGAAAAGGAGCTGTGGAGAATGAGCGAACAGGAGATAGAGAGAGTGAGACAGAATGAGAAAGTGAAACTATGTTGTCATGGAAACTGGCATGGATTTGAAGAGCAAAACAAGAATGTAAATTGGTTTACCCTTAGGGAATGTGATGGAAAGAAATAAGCAGGGAAATGTATTTAAGGGAGGACCTTCTGTGACATTATATGCAGATAAATACACTTCAGACAAAATACACTTCAGACAAAATACATTTATAATGGTATATATGCTTGATGTATTGATTCTAATCATGTCTATTAGATCAGACCTCTTTAAAGAGTTACAGTTAATGACTCAAAGGCAATGGTTTGAGTGATGCAGACGTCTAACTGAGTGGATGAATTACTACAATTCATGGCCCTGCTCCAGCTGCGTCTTGCTGCATCCTGCTGCAGGTTGACAATCGGTGATGGAGATGCATGTCAGCCATCTTCACTCCTGCCATTCATACCAGGGTGTATTCTTAATCCACCTGTCAGCAACTGAAAAAAGTCGAACCAGACCCATTGCATAGGGACACAAAAGTTTGCCGTGCCTCATCATTTTTCTTCTCTTTCACCTGCATGCTCCCTCACTGTCAAAACCTTTGCCGGCACACACTCTTCATTCTATCGATGACTAGGATCTTATCATTAGATTTGATTTTAGAGTCAGCTTAAGCTGATAAAGACTGTTGCCCAGAAGCAAATGGTTTCTGTGGTGACAAATGCTATCAAGTGTTGCAGGAAAGACAGTAATGTCTTTCACCTGCAGTCTCCCCTAACAGGGAACATCTGAAAACACTGAGCTCTCACAGCACAAAATTTTGTGCTTGATGTGGGTTCTTTTACAAGCTTATCATACATACTCAGGTTGGTTTTGCATTTAAATGCATATTATTAAAGTCATTGCATATCCGAATCATATATTTGTACACAAGGTACATGTTGAAACAACATAATGTATTTTACTGTTGAAATACTCATATGATGAACTGATAAGGCTTTACAATAATTACATAATACATGTAAGGTAGCAAAATGAAAAAAAATCTAGCTGCATGAGAAAAAAGGATTTGACAGTGAAAATTTAACAAGCAGAGAGCTACCAGCTAGTAACTTGAGAATGCACTGAAACCCTGAACAAAGCAACAACGCTTGTGTGTATGTGACATTGATAAATAGCTTAAATAATTTAATAAGCAGCGACCATGTTCAGATTTGTGTGTTTGTTCAGTCACTGTGACAATTTGACGCTGTGTGTGTGCGTGTGTGTGTGTGTGTGTGTGTGTGTGTGTGTGTGTGTGTGTGTGTGTGTGTGTGTGTGTGTGTGTGTTGGGGGGGGGTAACTAGAAATATGTGGTAGAAGAGGAACCAGCTTCCAGGACAGCTGGATCATTCCCTGCTGCACACGACTAGAATCTCCAACAGGTGGTTTTTCCAGATGGGCAAAGTCAGCAACAATCATGTTTTCCTTTGGCCCTCAGTTTAAAATCCATGCAGGTGTTGGATGGAGGACAGCCAGTATACACAGAAATGACAAAGTACTCAGGAGAGAAGGAAATAGAGTAAGCAGTTATGGAAACTCTGTGGATTTTCATGAATAGGAATTCAAGCTTGAACCACCAGCGAACATCTTTCTGTCAAAATAGAAACTGTTCACATGGTGTTACTGCTGATGAACAGGGAGAGGTTAGCCTCGGATTTCTACTGGAACTCTGTAGTCTTGTTTGTGCTATTATCCAGAATATTGACACACTGCAATACCCATATGGCCAGACCAGTTTTCTGCAGTGAATAAACCAGTTCTGTCAGTAAATGGACAACTTGTTTTTTGGATTAGGTCCATGCAGGAGGTGACTAAAGGTAATGTTTGGCTGGAAACAAAGCTAGAACAAAGGCTGAGAAGGTGACTATAGATCTTAAAACAATTGTCCCCATGATGGAAAAATACCCATGAGCCAGACAAACAGGTAAGCTATATATAACAGGAACCGTATGACTGACAAAGCAGAGGTCAAACTAAAAGACCATGTTGAGAATATGTTTTTCACAGAGGCTCGTCTCTCGGTACGTTTAGAAATTTTTGTTTTTTTATCTTTATACACTTTAGTCCAGTCAGTCAGAATTAAAATTTAAGAATCATTAGAGTTCCTCATAAATCATAGTGGTGATGATGTCTTTCTTGGGTGGTATTAATTCAGTCCACAGGGACTTGGACTGGGAACCACAGAGTGGCCGGTTCAAGTTCAATGTGGACCATAGTACAGAATGTGAACCAGAAGTTGTAGAGGTGTTAGTTCACATTCTGAGTACTACAGAGAGAGAAAGTGTAAAACTTAAATTTCCTTTGTGGAGTAAAAAAATAAACAAATAATAACTTAATAATTAAAACACTGTATCTTTAAAACAAAGTTTCTCCATAGACCATCAAACAACCTGCAGGCATTGTAGAAAACCTCCACAGACAGTAGATGGCAGTAGACTTACTCCGATAAATTCAATCATGGCCACCGTGCATTGTGGTATGTGCAGCACAGGTCTGACTCATTAATATGAATCTAAATTAATCTAAATTAATAATTTTTGCATAGGCTTGAATTTGGGTGGTAATTTGGCATCAAAATCCTGCACAAAATTGCTCAGCCTTGGATACTAGTTTTCTTCAGTGAATAAAACCACTGCTCAGTTGAAACAAAGTATTTTATTTAGTATTAGGTAATTAACAAAAAAGTAAAGAAGTCAAAGAAAAAGTCAAAATATTTTGTCTTTGTGAACCATTGCCAGAGACAAATAGGTGATTCATACAAGTGAATTTGCTTCACATGAAGTAATTACAAAAGAAAACACTTTCATTTCTTCTTAACCTACACTAGATTGACTACTGTGATACCACAGCACATGTAGGAAGCCTACCGATCAAAATACAGTTGTACAATAATGTGTAACATCTGACCAATTGCATTGGTGTGCATTTACTTTTGTGACAGTAACAGGAGACACAGAGCAGACCGTGCCTATTTAGTTTAATGGGGCCACATGAGGTGAAGCCCTGCACTATTTGCAAGTTGAAGCTTGACCCTAAAAGGTTATGGGGATTGGAGGTGTTGCTTTGACCTGTTATAAAGCTCTGAAGGTCTGCCCTTGCCTGCTCAGGTCTCCAACAAACACAGTGAGTGTAGTCATTGCCATACATATGGCAGTGTCTCCCTTTGAAACAGCAAGAGCTCATAACAGTCTGGATGCTATTAAATCCTTTTGTCTTTTTCCCACTATCCCCTCCTGGTCTGTTCTCACTCTGTGTCATTCATATTCATTCCATTACAGCCCCCCCTCCCATAATGCAATTCAGTGAAACTGCCAAGCAGATGTTTTCATGATGCTGGCCCGTGTAAGTTTTACATAAAGAAAAGTTTGACAAACTTAGACATTAAAAATCAACCCAGGAAATAATTTTTTTAAAACTGAACAATTAACAGGTTTTTAATAGATTTTCTTGGGCTATAAACCCATGCAGAGAGGTAAACGAGACAACCAGCATATTCTATTGATCCTGGCAAAAAATTCTTTCCCCAACCCACATAACAGAGCAGCTGGCTGAGAGCGGTCTCATCTGGAGCTGACATCAGGCGCTTGTTAAATGCAGTGTGCGAGTGGGGCGGCAACATTTTAGTATGTGGTCTCAACCAATCCATAAGCAGGCAATGGGAGCTGTGTGCACAAGCGACAGGTCGCTAGCGGTTTGTTTAGTGTGTGTGTGTGTGTGTGTGTGTGTGTGTGTGTGTGTGTGTGTGTGTGTGTGTGTGTGTGTGTGTGTGTGTGTGTGTGTGTGTGTGTGTCTGGGTGTATGTGGGCTACATGCCCATGCCGGACCAGACCACAAACTGAAAACTGTGCTCTCTCCTCTGAATCCCGTCTATGTAATTGATCCCAGACTGGACATCTGAGTTGCCAGCAGCGATTCATATCATTTTTATCTTTTAGACAAGCTCTCTACTATTTCCAGATGGAGAAGGCACTGTGGGGTTCAAGTTTACTTTCAAAAAACCATAATGCTTTAATGTCTTTACCTTACAAAAACCATGCAGCAAGTGAGGAAACCTGTGATGTGTGCCATATGGCCTGTCACAACCAATCCATAGGCCGTGCACCTTGGGCAGTTTGTGTTCAACTTTTTTTATTTGTTTACTTGGTTACTGTATGGGTGAATGGAGATATGACTTGTCACTGGTTACAGCATCAGTGATTTAATATTGTGTAAGGAATACAGACTTGTGGAAATGATTTCCTGAGTTCATGTCTTGTGCACATATTTGGATTGATGAAATTACCGGAACAGAATCCACATCTAATGAGATTTCCTTTAGTTTTTCATTTTTAGGATATTTTTAAAATAAAAGTAAGATAGCAACAGTTCTTCTTCTGCGAATGTGCAATGCTGGATGAAACAAAACAACTTCTCTTCATAATATCTAGTGTGATTGTGCTTTGAAGTTTTCAAATAGAAGTGATCAAATGAAACAATAGAATAACAACATAATAAAAATGCAAAAACATTATATTTTTCTCTGCAGTAATTCTAATCTGGTCTCATAGTCTTTTAGGAGCTAAATAGAAAATAAAGTAATAAATAAGACAATTTAATTCTGGTTTTACTGTTTCTTTATCCATCATGTCTATCCTCTCTAAAGTAAGTAATCACTGTTCACAGTTAGGTTCATATTAGACCAACATGCATAAACATTAGACACACATAACATGTGTCTTTGTGCAGGACTGTGGATTAATCAACAAATAAAAGGAGAAAATGCAACAAAAAGAGTTATTAAAAGTATGAACAAGGAGGAAATTAAAGACAAGATAATGTTTCAGCACCCATCTTTACATCTGATAGTCATCCATTATGCATCATTTGTTAGATGGATTTTGTTGAAGCTTGATTAAATTAACACAAAGGTTAAATTCTGTGGATCTGGACAAACTAGCAAGTACATAATTGTACTGTCAGAGCTCTCTAACGAGTTCCCTTCTGGAAAATTTGGTTAATTAAAACTATCTTACAACGTTGCTAATAAGTAACTGCAAAATATTTATCTAAAAAAAATTTGACAATATTTAAGAAAGAAAGACCCTTGACACACACAAAGGGCCTGTAAGCATACAGATAATGACAGGCAGAGCAGCAACTTGTAAAGGTACAGTTTCTTGCTCAAGGGCACCTCAGCAGTGCTCAAGAGGTGAACTGGCACCTCTCCACTTCACACTCCAAACTTTTTGGTCCACATGGGCTTTGACCCAGCCACCCTCCAGTCCCCAGCCCAAGACTGATTGGACTGAGCTATTTCACATCTCAAATATCTCTAACATCTTACAGTAGCATGAGCAGGATAGATGTTAAAAAACACAGTATCTATTTAAATACTGTGATGATGTGTTATGAAGTAAAAATATTCTCACAGTTGTTTCAGATAAGTTGTTGTGAGATGTGTGTTACTGTTATAGAATGAAAGACGCATCTGTTCCAGTTGAGTCTGACTTGCCTCTGAAAAACTAACAACTTCAGAGTGTGTAAAATTACTAAACAATGAAACAGTGATGCCAGTGACACATAAAACAATTAACACAAGTTGTCACGGTCACAGTTCTGGTAAAGTATTCTGTGCTGCATGTGCTCAGACTCAGTACTCTCACATGGATTTGGAGAAATTCAATGCTTTACTTATGGCCAATGTTTCATCTCTTCTTCCTGATAGATCGAATTAAGAAGGGTGAAATATGCAAGTCATTATTGAGATTAGGATTTTTATCCTGACAATTTATTAAAATATCATAGATTGAAGAAACCACCAGTGCCTCCTCTGACAAAAACTTTTTTCCAAGCTATAGTATAGCTGATTTATGCTTCAAATGAGCATTATTGTGAAGATATCCTGTGAGTTTGAATGTAACCTTCAAGTAATTGTAAGATATTTCAAAAGTTGATGTTTTCAATGATGCTTTTGCTGCTTTTGCCAGTCTGGGATCAGTGAGTGCTCACCAGCATCACAACTCAGTTTTCACAAATCAGTGGTGCACTCATAAGTTAAACACAGACTTTCATTTAGAGAGTAAGGATCTAAACCATGTTTGACAAGTTCATTACACCAGTGGAAACAAGAGTAATTTCACTGTCATGTGTGGAGCATTTTGGAGCTAATTTTAGGTAAACGTCTTAACATTTACATGCCTCATTGTTACGCTTCTGTTCAGAGACTCTGATGATTTATTGTTGTACATCTGGTGATACATTAGATAATAATTCAAAGTGTTCCCCTACTGATGCAGTACAAACAGTTTAAACAAAAGAGGAAAGGTAAAGATGACAATAAATTATGCCATCTGACCCCACAGGGGAAAAAATGCTTTTGCCTGGAACAGTTTAAAGTTTGTACAAAGTGCACAAACTGCTTAAGTGTAATATCTGTAAAAAGCAGTAAGCAGAATATTTTGTATTTTCCTTCCACTTCCATATTTGGTTAAAAAAAAAAGTGCATATATTCTGCATATTATTAAAGAGAAAACTGAATTTCTCAATCACTCATTCATCTGATTCTCAAGAATATTAAAAATGTTTTTGATTTGCTGTCTCATTTTATAATATAGATGGTTCATTATGTTGTAGTGCAGGTTGTCACAGTCACTGCTGCCTTCAGTATTGTCCTACAGGCTTTAAATAAGGAAACATGTGACACCACAGAATGAAATATTCATTCAGCAAACCACTATATCCACCTCACTTTCAGATTCTGTGCTGATAGTCTAACTAAATTCGATAAAACAAGAAACAACAAGAACCTGAAGCTTCATGCTTGCTCTCTTGCTCTGTGCTCTCAGCTGCCTCACTGAGACTCAGTAAAACAAAGAGGTCTGTGACAGACCACCTGCTCAGAGAGGATTGTGGGTATGAGCTACTGTACACTAAACAGCTGAACCAGGAGCAGTGTGAGGGTCCCATGGGGATAAAAGGCTGCTGCAGAGGAGGAATTGGGGGGAGACTGGGGGGGAAAACTGGTCCAGATGAGGTGGTCCCGTGGAAGTGGTTACAGAGGTCGTGGCATGAATGCTTCCTGGATGCTGATGGATACGTTAGCATTGTCATGTTAGCATTCAATACATGAATACTTTATATTTCACACCAAAGCCTTTCCATATGCTGTTTACAGAGGGAGTCTGTGGTGCCATGGTCTTTCCAGACCAGCAGGTCCAGGACTTCACACGAGGTCTTTGCTTCCAGAGAGGTGAGGTAAGCCCTCACGTCGTTCAGCGTCTACATTGCCAACTTCACTGATTGCAAGTTCTTCCCAGAGAAGAAGAAGAAGACATACTTTATTGATCCCTTCGGGGAAATTACATTTGGCACTCAGGTGTACATTTGTTACATTTTTGTGTTAGTATTTTTCACAGTATGTACAGTATGTAGTAGTAGTACAGTATGCCCCTGAAACAACCACATCACACAAGGGGGCCTGTAAGCATGCAGTTAGTACACAATACACAACATCAAGCTGTACATCGGGAGACAGAGTGACGGGCAGCAGCTTCCTGGAGTGTGCCCCAATAGAGCAGCTTGTCGGGGGGACAGCGCCTTGCTCAAGGGCGCCTCGGCAGTGGCTGGGAGGTTAGCTGATGCCACCCACCGTCAGCTCACGCTACGGAGATGTTCTGGCGGGAACGGGAATCGATCCACCGATGGGCGATCTGTCTTCAAGACATCTGCTCTACCGCTGAGCCACTGCCGCCCCAGAGTCAAACTGTTTTTAGAATCACACTTCTAACATTATAATATAATCTCCTTACAGGACTGTGTGAGTGTAAACATGTTGAAATAATGCTGGATCTTTCCACTGGTCTCAGGAGAACACACCCGATGTGAGTAAAATGTTTACACAAGTTGTTTTCAATTGTGAGTAAGTTAAATAATCTTTCACTGGTTGTGAGGAAAACAAGATGTCAACACGGAACATTAAACGAAAGCACTGATTATCATCTAATTTTTAAATCTATTGGCAGTAAGAGTATCTATTTGAAGAAGCCAGTCTTCTCCATTATTACAGAGGCTTATAACAAAGATTACAAAGAATAGTGTCTCTGATTTAGCAACGAAAAGACATTTCACTGGTAATTTTATTTAAGAATGGGGATGTTCATTATTCCATTACTCTTTCCTGGTACGTTACTTTCTAGAACCTATTCCAGATTGTCTGTCTGAACAAGATAGCTTTGAGAAATAATTAAAAGAGGAGCTATTGAGATACACAATGATCTTCCTTATCTTCCTTATACACCACAAGTATGAAAGTCTTACATTTTGAAAAGGCATAATCCAGTCAAGAAGGTAATTAAGCATGTTATTCCTCTTCAAAAGAACTGTGTTATATGGATTAATTATATTAATGTTTGACTCATGCTTTTTTAAATTTAGTGGTTGTTTTATAAGTAAATTACTCATAGTTTTGTTGTTTTTTTCATTTATTTTGAGGAGGATAAAATACAAGTGAAATTGTATCACACATATATCCCCAAACTGCTCTATCCGTTTTGTGTGAACCACATATTGGAGCTGTGTACTCCTGAGGTTCCGTTGAGGAGAGGGGGCCCCTTCCTGCTGTCCTTGTCCCAAGGCCAGTCATCTGCAGCTCTGCTCTGTGATTCAGGTAGAGGCCCAGTAGGGAGTCCTCTGGAAATGAGGCCGGCACGCTAAGTTCTGAGGCAATGAGATGAGTGACGCGGAAGGAAAACGGGGGTCAAGGGGGTTGGCCTCAGATCTAACCCTTTGCACAGATTTGCTTACCTCCGTTCTTGCCTGCTTGGCAGATAAATGAAGATTGAGCAAAAATACATGGTAGCCTGGTAATATATGTTAGCCTGTCTACAAGAACATTACGACCACTTTTGCTCCACCTCCTCAATGTGTGGTCCCAGACACGACTGTCAGCATAAAAAAAAAAACCAGGAAGGAAGAGAAGGAAGAAACGTCCTTCTTCAATAGCCAAGTTGAGATATGAGGGACTGAAGTTTGAGAATGTCAAGAACCTGAGGACAATGATATCTACGAATAAACAATAAATTAGATGCAGTAGCTGTATTCTGGAAATAAAAGACAATCAAAAAGGCTCAGATTGTCTTTAGCTTATAAGTGGAAACATATCCTCACTGGACTGTTTTTCACATCCGGACTGAGTCATCTGCTCTTAAGCTTTAGTAACACATTCCAATACAGGTGGTCCTGAAATGAGAGGTTTAGTTTTGCTTTCAATGATGCCAGTCGTCATGTCTGATGTAATCACAGGTCACGCTTACAGGAACTCACCTGTTTTGCTGGCTTTGCTTTCACATAAAATATAGTGTTGCCAACTACTCAGTCTGGACATATGACACATGCTGGGGTGGCAGTAATGTGTTACCCAGACTCCCATATAGTTCCAGATATCTGGGTCTGATTCTGTTCTCTCATCTGCTGCCAAGACTCAAGCTTGGCTCAGTCGGATCGGCTCGATGGGGCACTGCACCTGAGAGGTTTTATTGGGCTGAGTGGCTCCAGAGAAGATGCAACCTTTCCTTGTCGCTAAAATCTACACCGTGGCGACCACCATGCAAAACAGTTTTGTTTGTCAACGACTCACATTTTCCAGTCGCCTGGCCTCTTCTTTCCAATTTTTTTTTTTAAGTTGCAAAGAGCCAGGCAGCAAATCAGGCAGGTTGCCAAGATATGTGGCCAGCCCTTGTGTACAGGCTGCAGTATTTAGAAAGGATGTACTTAACCAGTAAAGAATTCAACCAGTTCTGACACCAGCAGAATAAAACTTACCGGTCCCCTTCATGACAGATCACACCCCCCTGGCTCAGCATCAGTTGCACACCAGCTGGTTCACTGCATCAGCACCTAGATGCATTAGGAATTAGTTTTATAAAAACCTGTCAAGTTAAATTTTAATTATATTCTTTATATAAAACAATTTAACTTAAATGTGATTCGTATGAACAATTCAGAGCTAGTAAATAGAAAATACTATAATTTTATCAGAAACATTTGTGACGCAATGTGTTTACTCACTTGTCAGATGCATCTTTGAACTTCATCTGCCAGTCCAAATTGCCCTCAGAAACCACATTGTTTTATATTTTTATTACATGTGTCTGTATTCCAGCAGCCTTCTAAATATACTCCTCCTCTTGCCCACAAAGAGTTGAACACAAAATTCTTTATAATTAGAGCCTAGGGCTGCTTGCAGGGCAGCAACACTCAGATGCAGCTTCCCTTGTTGCAACTATCAGGCCCAAACATCTGTCAGTTCCTAATGATGCACACTGTTTCTTTGTCACAACAGAAATATGCACCTCAATGTTCAACTTCAAGCTGTTAAGAATTTTTTTAAGTTAAGCCAAAACCCATATATGTCATTTCTTTTCTATTTTGACTTGTCCATGTGCACTTCTTACTTGTCTAACACTTGTTGAAGCTTGAAGATGACACAATGCTATCCGCTCATCCATAACTAAACCAGTTATTAGTTGACAACATGATTCAGCTCATTTCATTTCAGCATTGATAGAGCAAATACTAACATGCATGTGTTTGCATGGGAGACAATGTGGTGGCTTTCCAACCCTGCTGGATCCTGGTTTTTTATTCCACGTTGGAGATGAGGGAATTACTATAAAAGCTATTTCCTCTGCTTCAGAGAAAAATATATGAGGCAGAGGCTTCATCCTGGTAACCTGCACCTTTCACTCATAAGTTAGCCCAATCAGGAGAGGGGCTGGAGAGACGGGTCAAATGGAGCACTGGTAGCACTGTTGAATAATTTAAAGTGAATTCAGCCTTCTGAAACATATCAGTCCTCCTGCCTTACTCGGTCACTCTTAGTGTGTGTAGCACTGTGGACGCGAGAGGAGACACACTTTCACTGCCGCTGTGGGCTTTGAATAGCCTTTTGATTTCCAGCTGAAGCTCTGCAGCAGTGAGACAGATGATAATTCCTTATTTCTTCTCACTTTTGTGCTGGCTGGTTCCTGCTCTAAAAGGTAAAGACTCATTCCAATATTGCTTACTTCATCAACAATGATGCCAAGTAGAAGACAAGTCAGGTCGTGTCGACTCTTCATCACAAACTACTGTCATTATGTCAAATTTTTAAGAGCAGCCAGAGGGAGGGCCGTAAAATTTGATCAAATAGGCCCAATGCGGATGAACTATGAGTTTTAAATTATGTATTGTCCAACCCGAAGCACTGACGCAGTCAATGCCGAACAAGCTGTGAGTTCTTCAATAACTATTCTGCTAATAAATCTCCTTCAATGCTGAAGGAAATTATATTTGCTGATGTGTATAATAAAACACAAAAGCTTTCTTCTGCCGTGGCAACAGTAACTGACTCGCTAACTCGTGTTACAGGCCTGGTGATACATGAGTCAGAAGAGGTGGAATACATTCGTTCCAATGTCACAGCCACAGTGGGGGGAGCTGTCACCTTGGGCTGTGGGTCCAGGATGCCCATTATCTTCATCTGGGGCTTCACCAAACCAGGAACTGATATTAGCGTAGCCCTGGTTTACAATTACGGACAGGGGTCGATAATACAGTCCCAGTCCAGCAGCCTGGGTCGTCTGCAGGTGCCGGTCAACACGTCCGCTTTAGTCATAGAGGAGATCACCAAGGATGCAGAGGGGATGTACACCTGCCAGGCTCTGTACAATACAGACGAAGGAGATACTTTCTTCAACAGCCGACTGGAGGTGGAGGAGCACAACTGATGATGAACATCTTTATCATGTCCTTTATCTTGATATACTCAAATTCTTCTCAAAATTTCTGTAAGTGTACCCTACCACACACATAGTTGTGGACCCACTGTTTGTACGTATCTGAACCAACCATGCTGCAGTGCAGATGAATAGATTTCACCATTGAAGAATGTACAGGGAAACTGCACCAATTTGAACTAAACTAGTATTCCTTCTTCCGTGAAGGCTACTTCTTATCCTCTGAAAAGAGATAACTGGAATTTGTAAGTTCGGCGTTCACAAAGCAAAATGAAATAAACATAGCTATTGATTTGCGTTACAGGACGTGTAGATGTCAGCATTTTGTAGTTTGGTCAGTATGGGTAAATCTGAAAACGAGTTTATCTAAACAAGTTTAGCTAAATCTGAAAACAAGTTTATGTAAACCATTTTCCTTTAAAATTTGTTTCTTGTGCTTAGTGAGAGTCCAAAACAAAGTGTTTGGTGTACCTCTGTGTTCCTCAGTGCTTCTCTATTAATAGATTCCAGGAGATTTTGGATATTCTGCACAGATCATTGCCTACATAGTTAAGTTGCACTCAACACAGGCCGTTCGAATAAATAAAAATACACCCAGAAGACATACGATAGACATTAAATGACAAAAGTGCTTTTTGTATGTTGATTACATCCCACTTCAAAGGAGTGATGTATTGTAATTGCAGCGTTCATGCGTCCGTCTGTTAGTTAGTTAGTTAGTTAGTTAATTAGCCCACCAAATATCTTCACAACTGTTTACTCAGGCGGCAAAGGGGATGAAAATGAGATGATGACCTTGACCTTGAGAAAAGTAGGTCATGGTCAGATTTCAACTTTTGTACACTCAAATCTTGTGCTTTGATCAATGACAGTAGGTCAGAGCACTAGCTTTGATCTTTGACCTATGCAAGTAGGTCAGGGTAAAATTTCGCATTCAGGGGTGTCACGGAATGTTGCAGTCTCTGACTGACTTGGTCCTAGTTTGTTCTTGAAGCAACAACCCGGCCTCATAAGCCACTGAGACACTTTTGATCAATGACACACTGTTAGGCACAGTTTTGACCTTTGGCAGTGGTTTTCATTTCAAATATTTAACCAGTCTTGTATTGTCTTATAACTGAAACCATCTGAACAAAAGATTCAATGTCTTTCTTGACATAAGAGATAGTGTTTATTGCTTTTTATTTACACTCAGAAGTATTCTCCTGTGTTGTGTCATGTATTAAACGGTAAACTGTACTAAACCTAACATGAAGTGTCGTGTCAGTGATTGTGACACATCCCAACATTTTATAACACATCTCTCCAAGTCACATCCTCCCATTCCTGGTGTTTGAAGAAGGTTTCAGCTACTCCATATTTGAGATACCCTGACTGAAATCATCTCTTTAAAACATTAACTCACTCGCATCTTTGCACTTATGCCCTGGATTGGTTGGTGAATTAAAATAACCACACAGCTGGTTTATGGTTTAGGACGTGTGGCTCTCAAATTTTTTTGGGCTCAAGAACTTCATTCTGAATGTTTAATCTTGTCAGCACATCCTGTCGTGTTGACGAGGAGAAAATAGAAGATGTTAAATGAAAGCAGCTGTTAAAGACAAGACAGTTTTTCCCCTGATTATATCCAACAGGTGCATTCAACCACTATTGTGGTTACATCAGCCATTATCTTCATGCAGCAGAACATGAGCCTGATAACAATAAACAGCACATATGTCTGAGGAAGCAAACAGATTATTCAGTCATAAGATCTCATCATTTGCAGGGACCCAAAGGAATGCTGTTGAACTTCATCCAACCACAACATACTTCACTTGTAGTTTGTGACATCTCAAGGATTAAACCGTCCGGGGCTGAATCAAGGGAGTTAACAACACACTGCCCGATTCATAAGAAACGCATTCATCCAGGGTGTGCCAGAAACGGGAGAGAGGAAGAATGGTGGGCGGAGGGGAGAGGGGCTGGCGTTAACAGGTCGGCTCTGCAGCAAGAGGCAGAAATTCCAGGGCAGACAATGACTTTTCTTGTTCCCATGGGCTCCTTAATGAAGGGGTGTAGCCGCGTGGGTAGAGGGTGCAGGGCAGGGCGGAGGGAGAGTGCCGACTGATAGACGTGGGAGATGGAGAAGCAGCTCATTTAGAGACAACCCTGCCCTTATCTGGTCCTCATCAGCCCGGCCTGCATCTGTCAGCATCCCCTCTTTCTCACTTCTTCTCTTTCGTTTCCAGCTTCATTTCCTACCCATTGTTTTGTTCCTTTCTCCTCCTAATAGCAGCAGGGGAATGATCCTGAACAATTAAAGGAGCTACTGCATGGAAACAGATTCTAAAAATGAAGGGAAACTTCATGAGACCGTGAAGGGAATAGATCCTTCTTTGAACTTCTTAGTAGTTTTGTATTCACATTTCAGAAACAAAATCAAACCAAGCCACATCTAAAACATCTGAGGGTTTTTAGGCTGGGAAACTCAGACAGGCTATCCCTGGAAAAGCAATGACTGTAAGCCGACTGAACAAATGCCGCTGGTCCGCAATGGGACTAAAAATAACAGCCGGAAGAGATTATGCCACACCTCAGCAGCAGGCAAGTAAATCTGAGTGCTAGGAATATCCCATATACAATCAGTGGGAGGAGAGATGCCAGGCGAGCCAAAGCCTGAAGGCTGGCAGCTGTCTCTGGCACCAACACAGGCAGACAGGCACCAGGCATGGAAAGCCTGCACCACAGTCATCCTCAGTGAAGCACAATCGGCTCTGTCATCTGGCCTCTGCAATCCTATCAACTCAAATCAGCCAGAACACTATGGAGATTATTTTGAAACCGATGGAGTGGTTAAGCCATCAGAAGCTGGGTTTGGATGTAACCTGAGAAGAGAATTTTACAACTGTTTCATGAATAAGTTGTCGGCAGCGTGCTTTCACATCAGGGGCGTCAGCCTACGACTTACCACTTTTCATATTGTTCTTCACAAAAAGATACTGAAACTGTACTAGACTGCAATGCATGTTAGCCGATCTGACAGGTAATTCATCCCTTATTTGCCAGAAAAAAACAGAACTTAGGCTTATGGTCACTGAACGGTACAACATTTATGGTATTATTTGTTTTTCGGATTCAAATGTTCAAATTTCTCCCAGTCAGACTGTGTGATCTGAGAATGAAAATAATGGAAGCTGAGGAGCTAAAAAATACAAATATTTGTGCGAAGGGGCTGGTCAAGCTTATAAAATGTTGTTTCAGTGTAACCGCTCTACTCCTCTAACAGATTGGGGTCAGTAGGTCAACAGTCCTCTCGGAGTAATGGTGCATTTTGTATAAAGTGATGAGCTATCAAGTATTCACTGGAGCACAGAGCATCAGCCTGAATGTGAACAGAGAAGGGAGTGTTCACCTCGTTCAGCGGTCACTGCAGTGGAACAGCCCATCACAGTTCCACATCAAAGACCTGCCAGAAATATCGAAGGGTTGAAACCCCTGGGAAATTCATTATGGCAATCATCAACATGCTGTTATGCTGAGAGGAGGGGGAGGAAAGACATTCAAAACAGGTTGTTGTTTACGCTTCCATATCTTCTCTTTATATTATTACAAAACTTGACACAGACAATTGCTAATCTCCACACTTCTGTGGAACACAGAGGGACAAAACAGCAAAAAGATAAAAAGTATTTATCATCCAAAAGGCATAAATAATATAAAAGACAAACTTTTTTTCTTTAAAACAGATACATTCATATGAAATAATAGTTTACTACTACAAAAAATAAATAAGTCATCTAAAGAGTTTTTGCTCTTTTAACAAGTGTCTTCGCTCCAGTGGGACACAGTTTCTGTCTTTGAGCAACACTTCCTTTTTTGCTCTTTCCGTTTTTCTCCATCTGACTTTACTCTCAGTCTTTTCATCTCGTCTCAGTCCATCCACACGTTTGTGTCCTCTTCACCGTAACATGCAGTGTCTCTGACTACTCCATCGCTGCTCCTAATCTTTTCTCAGTGATATTTCCTTCGCTGTCAGCCATTCAGTCACTTATCCAGGTTCTTCTAAACTCTCCTGTAGTACAGTCTGTTTGTGTGCACAATGCCTTCAGACCTCCTGTGGGCTCGGTTGAATCAGCACTCCTGCCAGACTGCTGCTGGAGATCCACGCAGGCTTCTCATCACAGTCCAAATCTGGCAGCCCAAGGCTCTCCCAGCAGACCACAGGACCCTCCAGGTCCACGCACTCCAGCTCCTCCTCAGCTGCACAGGGTCAGAGGAAGAGAAAGTAGACTTTATACTCACAAAAAGAAAATACTGGATTATTATTACCATATTCTTTGGAATTTATTTTGAAGCTCTTGTGTTTTTATGAAATTCTGTAATGTTATTGGCGAAGTGCTCATCAGCTTTCTTGAAGAATAAGATTGATACCAGAGTGGTTTATATGAAGCTAGAGCCAGGAACTGGTTGGCTTTTTTTAGCACAGAAACAGGAAACAGTGTGAAATGGGTACTGTGGTTTTGTCAAAGACTTTAGCCTTTTTAGTGCTAATTGACCTCTAATATTTGTTCATGCTGGACAAAAATCAAGGTTTAAAAATGATATATTTTCAGACTTGAGTGCCAGACTTTTTCCTGGCTGTGAGAATTCACTTCTGGGAGACTCAGCTGACTGACTAGCATCCTCAGAGTGACATTCAGCCCTCATGGCTTTTTTTTTCAGCCTCTATGCTCAATTAATCCCTTTCTAAATGAAACATTACATTTAGTAAAGTGATATGAGACACAAATCAATATTTTCATTGCATTCTTGGCAAGAAAGTAAACTAACTTCTTTATACCTACCTTCAAACTGTTTCATTGAAAATTAACATTGTACTATGAAGCTGATGAGACACTGATTGTTTATATTTATTATATTGATTAATGCAGAGGCCAATGACCTGATCTAATTAACTTATTGATTCTTTATCTGTCATGAAAAACACTGGCTACAAGCTTCCATTAAGATTCTACCACCTTCAAAACATTAAAAGAAATAGAAAACAGACAAAAGAAAACACAAAATACTACCTTCTAATGCTTTATACTTAAGGAAATAAGAAAATAACCAGAGAAAAATGATGAAGACATAAATTCATTTCTGCCTGTAACTATAGATCATATTTTCTACAACCTTATTACTTAATCTGATGATTTAAGTCTTTGGTGTTTCAATTTAAATATTATTTCAAAAATCCTTTTATTATAAAGAAAAAGGACGCTATTGGTTTTCCATAATTCAAATGAGGAGATGAGACACTAGAAGGGAAAAGATGAAGAAAAAAGGAAAATGTTGTGAGGGGAAACAAGAAAAAATCTAAAATATTTTGTTGGCATTTAGTTGGCGTGACTTACCAGTGCTGTCTGCTGGACAGTTTTCATTGTCTCTGACTAGACAGCAGGAATGCTGTGAGGGCGAGGAGTCCTTGTGCTCATCTAACAGGTACCCTGCACCAGCCCCCTGGTCACCAGAGTGCATCTGACTGTCAGGGATGTGGCACTGTGGAGAAACCTGGCCCAGAGGCATCATCTCCAGCCCGTCCTGCTGACAGGGCGCCACACGATGCATTAGAGGCAGAGTGCCACTGGAGAAAGTGCCATTGGTCTTGTTGTAGCATCTGGGAGAGAGGGAAGATACAAGACACATCAACGAATGTGAATAGACATTACAAAGTATCCAGGTATCATCGAGTGCTCATCCACTGACAACTCTCAGCAGCGCTTTAGATCCTGCTCTGGTTCTTCCTCTCTGCAGTTATCTGCGGGATTTACGCCAGACACAGAAATCAAGCGTAAAAATAATAACTTTCACAACTACAGTATTCTCACACAGCTGCACAATGTTTTCAGCAGCTGAACCAGAGGTTGGCCACTAAATAACTCTGACACATTATGGTTTTTGCTTCAGCGCGTTTCCCTATACTCAGCTTCCCTCTATCGCTTCACTATCGGATTCTGACCACACCTCCTCTTTTCCCAGCAGCAGGAGGTAAATAAACACAAGGCTCATTAGGCCTGCTGGCTGGGTGCACATAGGATAAACTGTGATGCTGGGGTCCCTTAAGTACATAAACAGAACTGGAAGGAGATGGATGTATCCAGGCTCGCACACACATTCAGCTCGGATACATCTTGTTAATGCGAACAACATTCTCTTTCTTACAATAAAAATAAACCTCCCTTTTTTGTATGTTTTGTCACATTTTTTACAAATAAATACAGGCTTGCTTACATCCCTAAAACACCTAGTGTGTATTCTGTAGCAGAGAATCGCTAACAGTTGTAGTTTTTCATTAAGTAGCACTTCAATGACAAAATATATCAGGAAGTCTTCATGTAACAGACATCTATCTAACATAGTACATCAGTTTTCTCTAAATCCATTTTGAAATTACAGAAAAACTTAAAATAAATATTTCAGATGTTTTTCAAATGTTCATTAATTCTGAAAAGAGACATATCAGTTAGGTTCCAAAAACACTACATATATCTAAACATAACATACAATGAACTATTTTTATTCTCAGATTATTTACCGCCAGGTATTTAAAAAAATAAGAATAAAAAAATATATGCAGATGTCCACAACAGACAGCAATCCTGAATAGACGTCTTACCTGTTGTTGTTGCAGAGGTTCTGGCAGCTCATACAGTCTGATGACTCTGTTTGGGGCAGAGCAGTGTACATCCCTCCCCCCTATCAAAAAAACACAAAAACACTCCATTTAGACAAATCAAACTGATCCTGCTGCTGGTGTGAAGTGCCACTGGTTGCACATGAATAATGCCTCCACAGGATGTCTTAGGTACTTAATGGTGTTCGGGCTGAATCACTCACGTTATGGTGGTGGTGGGGGTGGGAGTGCTCACAGTCCCGTGCGCTATGGGGAAGCGTGCCATCGTGTCCGTGTGGGTGGCCAGGTGAGAACAGGCTACTGGTGCCATTGTGCAGCCCCAACCCATTAGGCAGTTTGTGGTGGAGGTGATGGCATCCTTGGGGTAAGATTGGGCCACTGTGCCCGTAGCCCCGATGGACACCCCCGTTAATACGGCTGGAGCCGGGCAGCGTGGTGTACTCCAGGACGTGGCCATTCATCTCTGTAGGCTGGTACAGGTACCCAGGAGGGTCATACTCTGCAGCAGAGCGATCATCTGGTTAAATCATCCGCCATCATAGGAATAAACTAAGATTGTTAGTGAATTCATTAGAGAGTGATTACACATTGAAATGTGTCCAGTGTATAATCCATGTGAGACAGGTTTTGCTATTGTGTCAAAAATTATTTTATAATGCTTTAATTTTTTCTTTTCAAATACTTAGATGTTTTGGACATGTAAATATTTTTGTCATAGCTGTAACACAATTAGCAATTGGAAATTTATCTTCTTTATTAAATTTCGATATTTGTTGCACTGACATGTTATTGTTGTTTTGTGCAGTGAGATAATCCTGGTCTAAAATTGCTAAATGCTGTAATTCATCATGTTTATTCCTGTAGTGAACAAAAGCAAACAGCCAATCAGCTCTGTGCTTCTAGTAGGTCAGTTCATATTACACCCCATCTAAACACCTGTGACTCGGTCTCTGTTTGGCTCGGATACCCTTAAGCTGCAGCCATGTCCCAGTTTCAATGGTACCAGGTACTTTTGCAAGCACTGCGTGATCCATATATTCCCTATGAACTTTTGCAAAACGCTACACAAGCTGCCTAGGGGGCATATTTAATACGAGACAATGATGATAGACTGAACTGTTTACATGTGTGCTTGTGCTCTTTTTAACATGAAAGCTTGGCCTACAAAGGGCATGCACTGCTTTTAAACACAGAATTCCTCAGTGTAAGCAGCAACTCTACTTCTTTTATGGCAGCTTGAGGTTTTAGTTTGTCTATAAACTCACTGTGCATGTTGTTCTGCTGGCGATTCCTCCAGAGACACATGGCGATAAATGCCAA
Organism: Antennarius maculatus; assembly: GCA_013358685.1. Taxonomy (NCBI): domain Eukaryota; kingdom Metazoa; phylum Chordata; class Actinopteri; order Lophiiformes; family Antennariidae; genus Antennarius; species Antennarius maculatus. The sequence continues at coordinate 12,909,857 of CM023613.1, read as the reverse complement.
CAGGATAAACACCATCACTCCCAAAACACAGCCCACAATCAGGTACAACAGTCCTCCGGGTGGACTGGGTGGTTCCTGTGGGTGGGGGCCAGGTGGGGTGATCGGGTGCTGGCTGGGAGATCCAGGGGCCTGGCGTGCTGCAGCAGAGAGGGGCGAGGGGATGGACAAAAGGAACAGATTTTAACTCACTAACAACAACAAAAAAACACAAAAGCACAGGACCAAACTGGAAAATGGAAACCATTGTTGTTGGCCTCATATAACTCAGTGCATTTATATAGTGTAATTATGGCAGCCATACCCATCATTAAAAGATACAGGCTTTAAGGAAACATGCCCAGACTTCTGATAAAGTGGAGCTTTACTTTTTCGTGTTTTCGTACCTCTGGTCTCACAGATCATAACGTTGCTGTATTCACTCTCTCCACCATCATTAAAGCACTGCATCTTGATATCATAGGAAGTCTCTGGCTGCAGATGCCCAATCATGTGCCAGTGATTTACACCTGAGAAAGAGTGGGAGGGGGTGGAGAATAAAAAGAGACACAAAAATGAGAAATCATATCCTCTAGGTGCCGATGGTGAGTCAAATTGCTCAAAATCCTATGTAAACTCTACCCCCCCCCTTCCTTCTCTTCATGTATCACACTTTCCGGGAGGTTACGTCCCTTCAAGTTTTCTCTCTCTAAATCTACCTCATCCCTCGCCCCCGAACGGCTTCAGCCCCCACAACCTTCCCTCTTACTTTGTCAGTCCCACTAGGCCCAGACAGTTGCTTTACTCGAGGCAACCTCCATATATGGCCACTTCATGTTTGTCCTGGCTTCCCTCCAGTATTCATACACACACACACACACGCACACATACACACACACACACACACACACACACACACACACACACACACACGGCTATACGCTATGAAATCACAGATGAGATGACAATCTATAACGTGGAAATGCTACATTGCCAACAAACGAGGCACAAATAATTTGTGGTTCTTGATTGTTTTGTTCAATATGAAGTATAATAAATCACTGCTACGTCTGGCCAAGGTAGATTTAAACTCCTGTGAGACAGAGCCATAAAAGAAAGCTGATGTTCACGCTGAACCTACACTGTGCACTCAGGAGTTTACAGCACAAATTAACAGGTTTCTACTCAATTACATTTGATATATGAGGTGTTAGTTGATTATATGAGAGGAAAGTGACATGCAAGAGATGTGTACTGCAGAAATACTGAAGCTCAATGAGAATAAGTCCCACGGGTTTTTACACTGTCCCGTCCTGTACAGCTTAAGTTTAGAGACAAATTGTAACAGTGTTCTACTGTATTATTCCAGTTACATGCTTTAAACTGTAACGGAATCTGGGATGAATACATAATTAAAGCACTTTATGAGGATGACATCATTCATAGGAATGTGCTGTAAACTTAACTATAACCAGCAAAGCATCATGGGAAGATTCTTTCTGTGATTACCTTTCAGGACCAGATACATAAGGTAGAATCATAAACAGGTATAGTACTGTCTACTATAAATATACAGTTATTTATTGATATTGTGTTGTAAAAAAATTATAATAAAGGTTAATCAACAAAAATAGAAAGTGTAGTTTAAAAAGTACTTTACAGTCAGCTGAAATCAGTTAATAACTGAAAATTTACAGTGAAGTTTTTTAACAAGAGACCCATTCAAATTATTATTATTATTATTATTATTATTATTATTATTATTATTATTATTATTATTATTATTATTATTATTATTATATAGGTCTTGTGGTCTTGAAGGTGGATTCTGGGAAACCAATGGGGTCTTTGAGTTGGTTTATGCGGCGAAACAAACATTTCAAATCATATTAGTTTAACTTTTATCAGTTTCAGGTTCCTTGACTTAAACTTTGGGATCCACTATTATCGTCATTGTTTACTTGTACTTAACAACACCTTTTTGTCTCCGATGGTAAAGACATTGAAAAGAAGCAGACATTTCAATGTTAAGAGCTGACTAAAAGTACATCCCTCCTTCACTTCCTGTACCAGGCACCCCCGTTAGCATTCTACACAGGAACCTGAGCCCCTCTCTGCTGGCCGGGCTCATATTACAGCGCCAGCTACCATTTATTAAAAACAGGTTTCAGAAAGCCTTGCTGTTCAGGAAAGCACTGTCTATAAATCACGCAGCAGAAATGGCCCTCTTCTCTACAACAAACTCTTAACACTGAATATCCCTTATTCTCTCAACTCCCAGTTTGTCTGCAGAGCGTACGCAAACAATCTCCGCCATCTCCAAAGCCTGCAGTCAAACTGTAGTGGAAACACTGACACTCACCTCCAACCACATCTCTTTTGTAGTCGCTGTCATTGTCGCTGTCTGTGGGCCGGTAGTAAATGTAGAAGCCTTGGATTGGAGTGTTGTTGTTACTTGAGGGGCTATACTGAAAGTAGAATGGAAAATGCATTATGTCAGCTTACTGCAATCTGGGGAACAATTATTATACAAAAAGGGGAAAACTGTTATCACCAGATGTACAGAACTGCAACAAAGACTGTGATTGCACTATCTCTCTGAAGTTTAGGAAGTAATGAGGCTGGTTAGGTAAATGTGGGCAACTACAGTATCTGAGTCCATCTGCACGGGATTAAAGGGAGCAGGCTAAAATGGCCGAGGCCTCTTCATCTCTTTTAGAGCCCTCATCACCTCAATCAAAGGACTGATTGAGTATAAAGATGCCAAAGCACCACCAGCAGCTCAACCACAGGAGAACTAGCTGGAACACTACATAATAAATTACAGATAATACAATACACTAAGTGGGCGCTGCCTTTTTATTTATTATCCATATGTATTTTGTATGCCTAAAACAACAAACACAAGCTATCAGACAACTTTTTATCAAGCCAGCAGATCATCTCTTTCTAACAAACCCCTTTATTGGGATGTGAAACATTAAGAGAGTGCAGCCAAAATGTCTAGAATAAATCTTCATTTATTCTTCATCAAAAGTCTGTGGGGATGTAGTAGATCAAAAAGAAACAAGTACATTTGGGTTTTCCCTTTACTTTCCCTCCAAAGAAGTTTGCCTCAATTCTTACAGCTCCTTTTTCTCACCCCACTCATTTTTGCAGGTTGGATGTCTTTTTTCCCAATCCAGCTATTAACTTAGAACATACTTTAAGTTTTCACTTTAAATATCATTGATGCTGGTCTTATGGATATATACAGCGTCTATGGTATACTCACAGTCCAGCGCAGCATGATCTGTGTGTCACTGATGGCATCTGTGGATGAGATGTGAGGTCCGACCACGGGGCGGTCCGCCATACGAGGGCTGGCCTGAGGTACCTGGTACAGCTTGGAGGAAATGCTGTGAGGACTCACACCGTACATGTTCATGGCTACGACACGAAATCTGTAGGTGGAGCCTGGGAAATAAACAAAAAATAAATGTTACGATACAAACGTGATGATTAATTCATTGATCATTTTATTATGGGTGTATATAAATCCTTGCTGCTTACCTCTTGGAGGGACTTCAAATTTTTTAATTTTTTACATATTCTATTTATTAGCAGTTTGTTATTCAAATAAACTGATGAAGCAATAGCAAACCTGTCATAAATTAGCTTTGTGCTGGAAAACAATGAGTGCATGCTTTACAGGTTTGAGGCCAATAGTTGTTTCACCACTCATTGATAAATAAACACAATAATAGTTGCTGAAGCCTTTTCCCTGACTGGTACACTGAATTTAAATTGGGCCAGACTCATTCCCTGCTTCTCCATATGAACAAACTACAATAATCAGACAGAAGCTGCTGGATGTCACACAGCAAAATAGATCACATACACCTGAAGGTCAACTGATCAAACTCAAGACAGAAAAGTAAAGCCGCGACAAATGAAAATATTTTATCAGTATTTGTGGCTGGGAGAAGGCCAGAAGAGAAGTTTTAAACTGTGTCCAAACTCACCAGGTTCTAGATTACGAACTTCCACAGACAGCTTGAGAGGTGAGATGTTATCTGCTGCAATAACCCACTCTGCACTGCGGCGTCTGTACTCCACACGGAATGCTGTGATCGGAGAGCCACCATTGGCTCTCGGAATCCAGGTGACATACACAGAACTTTCAGTCGCCATGGAAATGGTGGGGCGGTCGGGGGCCTCGGGAACTGGGACAGAAATAAATGAAGAATAACCACTGAGATTTTCAGAGAAAAAAATTAAAAATAATAATCATGCAGAACCACGATCACTGCATCCCAACTCAAGTACGCATGGGTCACACAGAACACATCACAGCATGCTGTGGAGTGATGTGTACTTACTGCTCGGGCTCTGAGCCAAAAAATTAGAACGGCAGGAGAGAGTGAGACAGAGAAAAGAGGGTTAGTGAAAAGACCAGTGTGAGCGACAGCAAAGTAGGCTTGATTATTATACCACAAAAACATGCACATCGATAGACACAACCAAAGATCTGACCATAGTGCCATACGCAATCTGACGGCGGTCTTTCTTTTTATTGTTTCAATCTTTGTACTTGAGATCACACCTAAACATAAAGCTGTAAGCAACAAGGCTGCTAATCGTTTTTACACCTACCTCTGTCATGTATGATGACACCAAAGTGTGTGTTGGGGGTTTTGTCCTCCGGAGTTTTGGGGGGCGCTAAGATGACAGGAGGCTTGGATGGATTTTTGTTGGAGGTGGTGCTCTTCTCTGAGGGAGTAGAGAGAAAAACTGAAAACAAGGAATCAAAGGCCAAACAGGTCTACACTTTCTCCAAAAGAAAACGGAACAGCTCCGGATGTTAGCTCTGGATTCTTAAGTTTCCCCCTGGTTTCTGGAACTGTTCAGGTTTTATCTGGTTGAGTTTCAAGTTTCCACTCCACATCACTGTAGTTTCACTTTGCTGCGTTGTTACTTCGACGGATGTGTGACTGTGTACTCAATTTAACACTTTACACAAATGGAACAGGCAATTCAGTAAGTCCTATGGATGAGCGAGTACACCACTATCTGTATCTGTATCTGTTCAACCAACTAGATTATCTGTATCCGTATCTGTACTCAGAATGGGCGGGGCTTAAACCGGACGTGGGTGTGGTCTGACCGGAAATGGGCGTGGCTTAAATCGCATTATTTTAAGTCTAAAATTGATATGGATTGGAGTTCGCATGCTCTCCCCGTGTCTGCGTGGGTTCTCTCACGTGAGTGTGTGTGTGCGTGGTTGTATGTCTTTGTGTGTGGCTCCGCGGTGCACTGGCGTCGTGCCCAGAGTGCCCCCTGCCTCACGCCCTATGCTGCTGTGATAGGCTCCAGCTCCCCGTGACCCGCTGCGGTGGATATAGCGGTGGTAATATGAAAATAACTGACTGACTGATCACAAGTTGCTATACATATTGTTTATTTTAAAACTATTTACAGAAAAGCCACAAAATTGAGATTCAAATCAATGATTTTGATCACAAAAGTAAGAGAACTATTTACAGAACAAGTTTTTTATGGAACTGAGTCAGAACATGAATATTCTTAAGTCTATGAATGAATATTTACCGAAGAGCCTCAGAATTGAGATTCAACGCTTTTGATCACAATAGCAAAGGATGAACAGTCAGGATGATTTTCCTTCAGTCCGATCACGAAAATTAACGGGTTTTATTTGTATCGTACTCGTCAAAAATGTGTTATCCGTACCGGATACTCGTATGAAACGAGTATCCGGCTCAACCCTAGTAAGTGCAATAAAATGATTATTTTGTCGATATAAAAGAAAAATTGTGTACTAATGTAGCCGCAAGAGAACATAAGCCAGTGTCTTATTGTGCCGATCCCAAGCCCAGATAAATACAGAGGGTTGCATCAGGAAGGGCATCCGGCGTTTTGCCAAATCAACATGCGAATCAAAACTATGACTCCCATACCGGATCGGTCAAGGCCCGGGTTAACAACGACCGCCATCGATGCTGTTGACCTACAGGGTGCCGGTGGAAATTGGACTACTGTTGGTCAAAGAAGGAGAGGAGGAAAGTGTGGAAGAGAGAGAAGAGGAACACCAAGAGTATAGGACTGAGAGTAGAGACGTTGAATGTTGGAACTAAGACAGGAAAATGTAGAGTTGTTGGTTGACATGATGCAGAGGAGGAAGATAGACATACTGTGTGTCCAGGAGACCAGATGGAAAGGTAGCAAGGCTAGAAGTTTAGGAGCAGGGTTCAAGTTGCTCTATCATGGTATAGATAGGAAGAGAAATGGAGTAGGAGTTATCTTGAAGGAGGAGTTTGTTTGGAATGTCCTGGAGGTAAAAAGAGTGTCAGATAGAGTGATGAGTCTGAAGCTAGAAATCGAAGGTGTGATGTTCAATGTTGTTAGTGGCTATGCTCCACAGGTAGGATGTGAGCTGGAGGAGAAGGAGAAATTCTGGTTGGACTTTGATGAAGTGATGCAGAGCATACCTAGAAGTGAGAGAGTTGTCATTGGTGCAGACTTCAATGGACATGTTCATGCAGGAAACAGAGGTGATGAGGTGATGGGCAGGTTTGGTATCCAGGAGAGGAACGCAGAAGGAAAGATGGTAGTTGACTTTACAAAAAGGATGGAAATGGCTACAGTGAATACTTTCTTCCAGAAGAGGCAGGAACATAGGGTGACCTATAAGAGTGGTGGTAGGAGCACACAGGTAGACTACATCTTGTGTAGACGGTGTAATCTGAAGGAGATCAGGGACTGCAAAGTAGTGGTAGGCGAGACTGTAGCCAAACAGCATAGGGTGGTGGTGTGTAGGATGACTCTGGTGGTGAGGAAAATTAAGAGGGCAAAGGCGGAGCAGAGGATGAAATGGTGGAAGCTGAAAAGGGAAGAGTGTTGCATGACTTTTAGGAAAGAGTTAAGACAGGCTCTGGGTGGTCAGGAGGTGCTTCCAGATGACAGGACAACTATAGCTAATGTGATCCAGGAGACAGGTAGGAGAACACCTGGTGTGTCATCTGGAAGGAAAGTAGATAAGGAGACTTGGTGGTGGAATGAGGAGGTACAGGAGTGTATACAGAGAAAAAGGTTAGCTAAGAGGAAGTGGGACACTGAGAGGACTGAGGAGAGTAGACAGGAGTACAGGGAGATGCAGTATAAGGTGAAGGTGGAGGTAGCAAAGGCCAAACAAGGGGCTTATGATTATATACCTGTAGAGGTTTGGAAGTGTCTAGGAGAGGTGCTAGTAGAGTTTCTGACTGGGTTGTTCAACAGAATCTTAGATAGTGAGAAGATGCCTGAGGAATGGAGGAGAAGTGTGCTGGTGCCCATTTTTAAGAACAAGGGACATGTACAGAGTTGTGGCAACTACAGAGGAATAAAGCTGATGAGCCATACAATGAAGTTATGGGAAAGAGTAGTGGAAGCTAGACTAAGGGCAGAAGTGAGCATTTGTGAGCAGCAGTATGGTTTCATGCCAAAAAAGAGTACTACAGATGCAGTATTTGCTTTGAGGATGTTGATGGAGAAGGCCAGAGGGAGCTGCATTGTGTTTTTGTAGATCTGGAGAAAGCTTATGACAGGGTGCCCAGAGAGGAACTGTGGTATTGTATGAGGAAGTCTGGAGTGGCAGAGAAGTATGTGAGAGCGGTGCAGGACATATATGAGGACTGTAAGAGTGGTGAGGTGTGCTGTAGTTGTGACAAAGGAGTTCAAGGTGGAGGTGTGACTGCATCAGGGATCAGCTCTGAGCCACTTCTTGTTCGCTATGTTGATGGACAGACTGACAGACGAGGTTAGACAGGAATCTCAATGGACTATGATGTTTGCAGATGACATTGTGATCTGCAGTGAGAGCAGGCAACGGTTGGAGAAGAAGCTAGAGAGGTGGAGGTTTGTCCTGGAAAGGAGAGGAATGAAGGTTAGCCGCAGTAAGACAGAGTACATGTGTGTGAATGAGAGGGACCCAAGTGGAAGAGTGAGGTTACAGGGAGAAGAGATCAAGAAGGTGGAGGATTTTAAGTATTTAGGGTCAACAGTCCAGAGCAATGGAGAGTGGAAAAGAGGTGAAGAAGCGTCTGCAGGCAGGATGGAACGGGTGGAGAAAAGTGTCAGGTGTGATGTGTGATACAAGAGTTTCAGCTAAATTGAAAGGAAAGGTGTACAAAACTGTGGTGAGACCAGTGATGTTGTTTGGCCTACAGACAGTGTCACTGAGGAAAAGACAGGAGACAGAGCTGGAGGTAGCAGAGATGAAGATGCTGAGGTTCTCTTTGGGAGTGACCAGGAAGGATAGGATCAGGAATGAGTACATCAGAGGGACAGCACATGTTAGAGGTTTTGGAGATAAAGTCAGAGAGGCCAGACTGAGATGGTTTGGACATGTCCAGAGGAGAGATAGTGAATATATTGGTAGAAGGATGCTGAGTTTTGAACTGCCAGGCAGGAGGCCTAGAAGAAGACCAAAGAGGAGGTTTGTGGGTGTAGTGAAAGAGGACATGAAGGTAGTTGGTGTTAGAGAAGAGGATGCAGAAGATAGGGTTAGATGGAGGAAACTGATTCGCTGTGGCGACCCCTGAAGGGAAAGGCTGAAAGGAAAGAAGAAGAAAAGAAAAATTGTGTACTATAAATATAAGCAACCAAAGGCTGCAGCTTTTACTGAGGTCATATCTTCTTATTGGTTGTGGACATTTCAGATTTTCCTTTTCCACATTTGGTGGCCTGATCTTTGTATACCCTCAACTCTCTATTGAGTTGGATTCAGTGTTCCTCTACCACAATTATAATTCTGGCAGTTGGAGGATTTTTTAAAAAATGGCAACACATCTGGGGGAGAGATTTCACACAAGGTGAAATTGAAATGTTATAAGAATAAGTAAAATACAGACAAAACTCAGAGGTTTCGTGAAGCTGTTCTGGTGACTTAGGCTGCATGTGGACTCAAGAGTCTTGGCGGGCATTTTTAGTCCAGGAACATTATGTAAAAAGAACCACCCTTGGGAAGCAATCACATGTGTGGGTTTTGGCAGTATTTTAAATATTTCTGACCAGGGATATTTTGTCATCCCTGTTGTGGTATAGCATTATTGTTAGTTTTTGGGACAGTTGTGGTTGGTCTTATTTTTATTTGTCTCAAAAACACAAAAAAAACCATGCTCCTAGTCATTCACTATGATTATGATACTAACCATTAAGCCTGGATTTAGAAGTTTAATTGGACAGTGTGGTGTAAGTGGTCATTTAAAGGAATAATCTAACCTCAAATACAGTATGAGGTTGTATATAGTATATTTTAATCATCCAGCAGTTGTGTAATAATGACGCACCATATTTTTACATTTTGGTGTTGGTGTGTGATTCATTCTCAGCTTGTCTTATATCTACTTCCACTTCAGTTCGTAATTGCCCTCAACCCACTCAGATTTCACAAATTAAATTTAATTTCTGCAGCCTGAAAGAAAAATCCATGTGAGTGAAAATCATTCTCTCAGACGTTACAACATAAAATACTTTAATCGGTTTGCTCTGAAAGTCGCATTAGATATATTCCTTCCTGAATGTCCGTGCAAAATTTCAAATCCGGAACCAACCAGATGCTCTTTCACTTAATCAATAACAAAAGCTGGTCCGTGTTTCAGGCAACAGAATTTATTAAAATTAGGGAGTTCTTCCCAGGAATTCAATGAAAACACACTGGTAGAACTAGGAATAAATACAGGGTTAGAGGCGGTGAGTGCTTTTCTGAAACAACCAAAGGTATGACTGACCTTTACCAGTGCGGAAGGTGAGCATGGCCGGCTGTCCCTCGCCCGCTGAACTTCGAGCCACCATCAGCACCTCGTAGAGACTGGAGGACTCCAGCTCTGACAGCCGCAGTGTCTTCTCACTGCCGGGGACACGAACTGTTTGCCAGCTCCCCACCACTGTTCCTAATTCATCCACCTGTCACACACAGACAAGTATTAACGCATTAAAGCATATAAACGCAGTTCAGTCAGAATCAGATCATTTGCAACAGCCTGAACCCTGCAGACAAATCTTAACTGCTATCTAGTTTTTATGGTGAGTGTGAGCTTACGACTGAGGCAACCGCAGAAAAATGACCACCCTTAAGTCAGTGAAGATTGAACGCATACAGTGTTTTTCTCCTCACCTTGCGGTATTTCACAAAATAGGCATTGATTGGACTCCCCCCATCACGGCCTGCCCTCCACTCCAGGTCGTAGACATCAGGCTTATGAGTCTGCGGCGGGCTGGTGATGATCGGGGCCTCTGGAGTGGGCCGGTCTCCACCTCTACTAGATGGCAGGTTGATCACGTCGCCGTCGTCTTCAGTCAGAAAGAGCTCATGGCCCTCGTCGCTCTGCATGGGATGGAGCGATGGCAAAGCCTCCAGCTGTACACCAGCGGTGGAGCCCAGGTAAGGATCTGTCCCAGAAACATGTTAAATCAAAATGAAATATGCAAACCATTCAAATACCAAAATTTTACCTTTTCAAAATAAATGTAACAAAATTCATCCGACTTAAATATTTTCGCAGCTGATGGGCATCTGAGAGCTCCAGATTCCATTCATGTCACAATCAATTTTTCAGTTCTTAAAATGTATATTGGCAACATTTGTAATCACATAATATTAGCTCACATTATATTGTCACAGACTGTAAATGATCGATCATCCATGAACACCATAAGAAATCTTTTAGTTACATGCACTTTTTCCTAATTCATGTAACAGCATGCATTGACATTTCCACGTGTCCATTTAATAGTCAATATTTAGCTTCTACACGAAGAACCTGAAGTGCTGCTGAGTTTTGGAGGTGCTCCACTGGAGAAAACACAATAAATAATACGCTGAGGCAATGGCAACAGTGACAGTCAGTCAGAGGTGGCCCTACGTGCACACAGAGGACAACAAGCTCTGGAAAGTTTGACATTTGGACCAGGACTTCTCATCTACATAAAATAACAAGAAAAACCTGGCTCTCTGCAAGCACTACATAATCACACTTTGTTTTTTTCATTAGGTCTTTGCCAGAGTGCTCCACCTGGACAAATCATGCAAGCTGAGAGTCTTATTATGGCTGACACCAGTTTGGCAGAGCCTTGGTGGAATTTTTTGCATTGGGGGAGCACTTAGGGCGGCCCACAAGCCACACCGCTGAGGCCAAAGGGCTCCACAACTGAATATCAAACCTAAACAAGCGAGGAAGGAGGTCAAGACAGCCAGTTTGGTCACAGGGGCAGACTGAAGGGACCTGAGTACAGTTCCAGGTTGTTTTGTGTACATCACCAGTTCACTTTGTAAAACAAACAGACCCAATGCTGGTAACACTAGACCTGATCCTGGGCCCACAGCCAGCTGCCACACATTCCACACGCCAACCATTAAAATACCGGAGAGAATCGGACTTCGGCACTACATCAAGTCCTACACACTCTCTGCTTGTTCCGTCCTCCTGCCCTCCACCACTCTCACCTCTCCATAGCTCTGACTCATAGTTCAACCACAGCCAGGGCTCCTCCTCAAACACACTCACAAAGGAGGAGGCAATCAAGGCCATGGAGTCCTCGCCATCCTGATGGAAAGGAGCAATATATCCTGAGTTAAGTGCTACAACACCTGGACAGAGAGAATGCTAGTGCTTTAGAAATCAGTTCCTTTGAGTAAATGTGATGGTAAATCACAAAGGATTAGCAGCAGCGACACGAGCCCCAGTGTGGACTGTATTTCTGTTATTTATATTTCTAACTGATGGTCTGAATGCCTCAACAACTCATTCCTGATGTGCTTCATCAATCTGATATTTTACTATTAAATCATTTAGTACAGAAAATATCTGATATGTATTGTTTATTAAATGGCGTATTAGTTCTGATCACATTTGTTCTGAATTAATTTTCTGTTTATCTGAATAACACTCGGTGCTTGCCCTGAGGAGAAAGAGTGCTATGAAGCAGGGGAATGGGTGTTGATGGGAGTGACAGCAAAGAAACAGCCAATCAAGCGACAGGTGTCACATCCCACCAGTGGATGGAATCAGGGTGTTGTCATGGTGATAGTAAAACTGATACCAAACAGACATATTCCTGAGCATATTCCTGATTGCTGTCTGAGATTACAACAGACCACATACGTTACATCCAGATAGAGTTTACCTTGAATGCACAGAGTAATGGATAAACTCTGGCGCCGAACTTTAGAAAACCAAAACTGATCTCAGACTCTTACCTTCTGCTGGGCATGTCCTGGTTATCATCTCATCATATTCTCTTTTTGTGTAGGAACGTGTTCTACAGTAAATTACATTAAATATCACTCCTTTTCTTGTGGTCTGTGAAAGGCATGCAAATATTTTCCAGTGAACTCGCCTGATCCTGATTTGCACTCCCAATGTACTGCTTGTAGCTGTATTAATCATTCTACAGATAGAGGGGTGTGCTGAGGAATGGGGCCATGGCGCAGAGCAGCTGGGGAGGGAGGAGAAGGAGGCTTGGGGTAGAGAGGTAGAGGAGGTGAGGAGGAGGAGGAGGAGGAGGAGGGTTGTGATGTGTTAATAAATAAAAGCCAGTTGTGTATGATGTTGACAGCTGGGTGGTCTGGTCCTCGTCATAACCCTCCACGGCTACTCCTTACATTCCAGCGTCCGGGGGCTTATCCCCGACGGCGTGCACAAAGCTCACTCTCACACTCAAGCTCAGTTCAAGGCTCAGGAGGAGGGCAGCCTTTGCTAAGCCTCTCCTACCAGCCATGAGAAACGCACACACACACACATACACATTCACACTCAAAGAGCAAGGGCTCCTTGTAGATACTGTACGTGCAGACCCACAAAAAATCTGCTTGGCAAGACACATTAACCCTTTCCAACACTCACAACAAGCAGTGTTGTGCAACAATCTGCAATCTTCACATTCAAGAGCATTTGATTTCTGCTAGTCCTCCGGTGTCGGCGCACAAACTCAAGTTGGACATGATTTCAGTGTCATCCATTAACATTGTGAAAGTTTGTGGGAACATTTGGAGCAGGAAAAGTTTAAGTCACATGATATCTTGCTATCCTATTGTGATTTAAAACTTTTGGATGTGTAAACACCTAAGGAGCACCCCATTACCATAATATTCTGATCTTTCAGAGTAGCTGAGTAATTACTTCAGCTAAGGAGGCAATATTTTTGCTGGCATTGGTGAGGTTGTTTGTCTGACTTTTGGCAGGATTACCCATAAAATTATGAGTGAATTGGATTTAAGTATTCTGTAGACGTTAGGGTATGGTCCAAAGAACAATCCAATAGATTATGGTGATCTGGATCACCATCTGCAGCCACATTTTTGAAAAAGCTTCTTTACCAGTGCAGGATGAGAGGAATTAGAAATTTTTCTATCACACATCAAAATCTGATCTGGATCCAAGGAATATTCCAGATCTGCTGGTCCAGAATGTTTCAAATTACAAGGCTCAAGCTGAATCCACCACATTGAGATGACAGATAGTAATGTTACAGACCTGCAAGTAACAAAGGACTGCCGCTGAAACCATGTTGTTTCAGTTTGGTGTCTGATTTTACATATGTTCAAAAGTTATTGCACTAAAGCCTGAAAATATTGACTATTCAGATGATAGTGACACCAACTAGGGTCCGTGTGTTTAATTATATGTTACCATACCATCATATAATTTTTAGTGTACTGACATTATAAGTAAACATTGCTGTCTTTGTGGATGTTTGTGCTCTCTGGGTGCTGTCTAGTTATGTGTAACCTACAATTTGGACAGATAAATGAACAACCCTCAACCTCTGACAATTTAATTACATTTGTTGGGGCGCCTTACCCAAAAATGTTTACAATTCATTATTTGTTGCCAGTTCTTTTTATTAGCACTCAATGGGTTTCAGGAATTTATGTTGTTAGAATTTAACCTTCATTTAATCCTGGGGTATGAAACTTCTGTCTCCCCCCTCTGGTAGTGAGAGTAATTACAGAAATATTCCTGGGAGTGCTTATTACGCCACAATATCGGTTGTGCTCCTATTTGCTGCAGCTTTCCTGATTCTCATGATTCCTCCCACATTCAGGTCTGGCACAAAAATATTTGCTGACTGAAGTGGGAAATGTGAGAAAGTTGCAACAGGCTCCAGAGCACTGCGAAGCACAGATTTATCTGACACTGACAGGCTCCAGTAGTTCTGTCTGAACTTGTGCCTTCATGGTTGTAATATAAGAGACCATCATTTATATGAGCATGTTCCACATTCCACGTATAATGTTATTTTATTTGTTATCAATAAATGCTATGATTGGTGCAAAAATATTAATTTACGACAGATCCATACCTGACTGAACAGTAAGCATTCCATGTGACTGTGCTGAGCCAATTCCATTGTCCAGCAGACACTGAAACACTCCCTCCTCCCGTGGTGTCACATTTGTGAGAATAAGTGAGGATCCAGACACCTGAAAGCGATCTGATGGGCTGATGGAGTCAGCATTGAAGAGCCAGGTAATATTTGGGGATGGGTTTCCTGTTGCCTCACAGGTGAATATAGTGGAGGAGCCAAAGGGGACAAGTTGGTTGGTCAGGCCCTCTGTGATCGAAACAGGAACTGTGGAGCGAACAAGAGATACAAATAGTATGATACATTTAGTAAGAGCTGCTAAAAGTAGTCTCAACATTCCCAACGATCTTTCTTGTCTTATTCTTACCAAGAACATTCACAGTATAGTTAGTGCTGACCACGACACCATTCTCGGTCTCTGCAGTGCAGGCGTAAGCCCCTTCATCGCTCTTTGTCACCGAAGCAAATGCCAGATTGTTGTGCTTCCACTTGTGCGAAGGCCCTGGGGTGACCTCCTTGCCATTCTTAAGCCATTTCGCTACTGGTGCAGGGTTACCAGACAAGATGCACTCCAACACCAGCGGATGTGACTGCTGCACTGAAACAGTCGTTGGGGCAATGGGGTAAACTATCCGCACAGGGAGGGTGGAGTCTGAACCTATACAAACAGGAAAACCATATTAGGAGATGATAACAGGAAATACTCAAATAAAAGCTGAAATGTCAATAGAAAATCATCACACTTACTTTTCACTGATAGCTTAGTGCCATGTGATTGTATGACAGTTTCCCCGGTAACAGGGTTGAAAGCACCACATTTGTACATGCCCTGGTGTCGTGATGTAGCGGAAATAATCTGGAGATTCCCAGATGGAAGAACTAAATATTCATCTAGAAGAAAAAGAGAAGCTTCAGAAAGACCACAGACAACTTCTACAGTAATTTACTATGAACAAGGTTAAAACATATGAGTTGACTGGTCATGTGATCAGAGTCTAGTGAACGGCAGAAAACAAGACAAGAGACAAACCTGTTGAGACTTCTATCCGCTCCCCTCTCACTCGTAACCTAGGGAGGGCTGGGGGAACGCTGTGTGGTAGAGGACACTCTATGAGGACAGAGCTGCCTTCCTGCACCGATAACGACCGCCGTCTGACATCTTCATATTCTGATATTTCTGCAGTGATAAACGAAAAGAAGATTCAATTGGAGATGGTATGTATTGAGTGTAAGCACAGTTCAGAATGAAGGTAAGCAGAGCTGCTGGAGTTGAGCTGTTTGTGTTGGATCACTGCTTTTGTTTATTGTTGCAGTGAGTGATTCTACTTATGCCTGATACTGTTCCAGATTGGGTTCAACTCCTTAGCCTAGTGTCCAAAAGCAAGCAGCATCCCAGCAAGAACATAACACGCTAGACAGGAAAGCCCAAGGCTCATTTAGGATATTGGTCAAGAGACTTCTGGAAGATTGCCCAAGTAAAAACTCCTACTGCTTCCTTTCCCTGCACCTCAGCAGCAGGCAAGCATTCTTTCAATGTGTTCAACACACCCAAAATGGCCTTCCTTTTCTCAAGGCAACTTCCTATTTTTCTTTAACCCTCCACTTTGAAGTGAGTATAAGTGTGCACACTGGTAATTCTCTGTATCCGTACCTGCTATCGCCACACGTGCGTGGCGGCTGGCGATGGCCGATCCGTGGTCTAAGCGTGCCACACATTGGTAGACACCAACATGGCTGGGTTTAAGGGAAGAGATGGTGAGGGAGCCCTCATTGAGTTCCACATCAGGCAGGGTGTCACGGTCAAGGGTGAGACCCCTGAAGCGCCAGGTGACCACCGCCGAGGGTGGACTTACTAAGCAGCGTAGACGAGCAAGAGAGCCATGACTCTGAACCAGGGAGGTGGGCTCAGAGAGGAAAGAGGGATACTGAGCTGTTTGGGAGACAACAGCAGAGAAAGACAAATTCAGGACTTTAATCGTAAACAGATTACAGATGGTCATTATTAAAAGAAATCATAACATATTCTATATGAATACGATCTTCTGTATAAACTATAATTATAGTATCATGGAAGAGAGTAAAAACACAGGTTCTATTACAAATGCATCATATTACAAATGCATCATATTACCAATGCATCATATTTTCATTGGGAGCAGATTCATGTCACTATCCTCTAGTTTTGGTGCTAAATAAAGGCCTAAACAGAACATTATGGTATCAAAAGTGAAGCTGAATTTTTGGATGTAATGACTAATCGACCTTTGATGGTTACCTTTGACCACAAAGTTCTTTTTGGCTCATTTTTGAAAGCGAGCCAAATGGCAGTTTTCTTTTTGGTATTCTGCTGTCCAGTGGGACAGATCTATCCCATCAGATCTATCCCATCAGGACACATTTTGACAGACAAACAGAATTTTGAAATTACATTGATAACTTCATTTTTCATTATCTGTTTTGGCTTCCAACATGTCCAAAGAACAATTTCGATTCTTGGCTGTTTGTTTGCCAGCTAATCCATCTGCCATTTGGTGCAGGACAGGTTATGGACAGAGTAAATATGTTGCCATGGCGACAAGTATGAATGAAAGCCACTCAGAACTGCAGAGTTTGCAATGATTATTAAATGGGTGAGTTTTTACAACTTACATGAACAGCTGATGAAGGACTGGCTGAGACACAGCACAGCCGACAGGAGGACCCTTAGGCCACTGTCCATGATGCACTTTGACCCCTGCCAGCAGCAGTGTTGTCCAGTGCACACACTCTGTTCTGTTCAGCAGATCTACAACAACACAGCAAAGAGAGAGAAAAAAATGAATCAAACCTACAACTCTGCATGGAAACACCATCTGTATCAGCATAACATGAGGTGAGAAAGAAAGAAATGACAAAACAGGCCTGCAGAGCTGGATCTGAGAGGGACCAAAATCTATTAGTTTCTAAATGAACCTTGTACAACAATCCTTCTAATCTTTGTGACACATCCTCTTTACACACTCCTTGATCTCCACATCCCACCCTCTCCTCTGACCCCTCTTCTCGCCCACTTCAGTATCTTTATGGAGGCTGGAATGTCCAGCCTCTTTACCCCCCTGCCTCTCTCTCTCTCTCTCCCACTGAGCTGCAGAGATCTCCCACTGATGGAGTACCTGTGGAGAGACTGTCGCCTCACTCTTAATATCACTCTCTTGTCACACTGTGTGGTTTCCTCATAGGTTCACTGTAGCCTGAAGTGCAGGCACAAACACAGTAGAGTACGTAATTAGGAGCATTCCTCTATCCTTTTCAACCTGACCCCCTCCCACTGAGGCACCTCCTCCTCCTTTTTGCAAGAGTAATCCACGCAAGCTTTGATCCTGGGCTCCCGGTTGGTAACCACAGTTTGAGCCTGAGGCCAGAGGGACAATGGCTGTCCAACTGTGATATTCACACTGGTGCATCAGTGACTCGCAAACGTTAGTGGAAAGGATGACCGGGTCCGAAGAGTGGGTCAAATTAAAAGGATGATGTATGGGTGGGATCGGTGAAGCTGAACCCTCATCCTCCAGCCTTATCATTGTTTCATCCGCTTAACTCTCAAGCGTTTCAATTTGTTTGGCCTCCACTCGAGGTGGCATGAGTAGGAAAGAATTTGTTGAGTAACAGTCACCTAAATGTTGAAGTGTCCTTGAGCAAGAAAGTTGTGCACCCAACCGGGGTTATCATTCCTGAGAGCAGATGCCAGTGAGCGGTCAGGCTAAAATGGCTCATCTACGGTTTTGGCTGCAACACTTTTTTTTTCTACTGATCAGTCTCCTCATTACTTTTCTGTTTATTACTTGTCATTTCTAAGAAAGTTTTTTTTTCTTTATTAATTTGATCTTAATACATTTCACTCATTGGAATAATAGAATGTTATTCATTTTATTTGATTAATGATGTGAAAGATTAATTACCTATCAAAATTACTTTTGACTTTTTTTTGTGGTACTCGTGAGCTGGGGGAAGAGTTTGCTCCTCTGTGATCAAACCAATGAGACACAGATGCTTTATCCATGCATTCATTCTCACTCTTTTCTACTTGTTCTCTCTCTCAGTGGGTGAAGAGGCAGGAAATAATAAACTCTCCCAGCTTCTGGCTCACGCCCCCTTCTCACCCCCAGGTCAAAGGTCAGGGAAGAGCAGAGAGAGAGGGTGAACCAGCGGGTGTCTAGTGGCCCTGGAACAGCCTCTATAGGTTACCTCCAGATCCACTCACATATAGATCCACTGATTTTACACATGGGAATTACCATTCTACACAAAACAAGAGGAAGTGTAGTTTAAAGCAAACAGGAAAAAAACAAAACGTTGATTTTTCAATTATTCAAATTTGAGCTTAATTCCAATCTGCCATTTTGGCCTGAACATACAGCGCACCCTCGTTCCTCACGGTTAATGCGTTCCAGGAACCACACACGATTAACGAATACCCCAATAGAGCGACGATCTATTTATCTTATTATTTACGGTAATTTAAATGTTTATGACCCTTCCCATACTCATATTAAACCACCTTCTATCTGCATTACCTTTTCCCAAACTCTTATCTACTGTTTAAAGCACTTTTGTGTCTCACGGAAGTCTAAGACTCACAGAACGTAGTGCACTTCTGGATGCCGTCAGCCAATAGAATGCGCGTACGGTATCACACGACTGCCTATCAAAAATCCACGATATGGTGAAGTCACGAGCGAAGATGAGAGAATGCGCGAGGGCGCACTGTATTGTATTACAAACATGGAGTACACTCTGCATCTCAGGCTCCAGTTTTAGCCTGTGCATGCTCATTCAGGCAGATCAAACCCACATCTTGCACATCTATCGTTTCTCTGTCCCACGAGTTGCAACAGGCCTTGCGCACTGCCCCTATGTCATCAGTGGAAACTATCTTTCTCTGTGTGCAGGAATAATGATATACAATTACAATAATAACAACAGTGCTATAAAAATGCACTACCAAGAGTGGGCATATCGGTAAACGGTATGATGAGAAACTGGCGCCAACTCTGCAAACTCTTTTATCTGTATCACCTTTGTGGTGGGTGTAGCAGCAGGGTGCTACAGCTACGACTGGGTTGTATAAACACACACACAGCTGCCTATCTGACCCATCGATCTGGCGCAACAAGAAAACACAGGGGCATCATTCCTGCTTCTTATCTGTTTGGCTTTCTTTTGACATCCGCCACTATGAAGCCACCTTGGTGGAGACAGACAGTGTAAGGGTATCTAGTGTCCCGCATCACAGAGTGTAATCCTGATGCTGCCAGCACTAGCTGTATGGAAAGGCAAGTCCCACTTCCTGCTGAGCAGACATCCAGACAAAAGCTCGAATGGCCCTTTGACAAAGGGGAAGTCTCTGTTAAATGAATTCTGACTGGCCTGAGAGCTGTCTCCTCTGATCCAATGTTGATCTGTGATCAGCCCAGTCCCTCTCTCTACTGTTCTCCTTTTCAAAAATGCAGACTACACTGCTTTAAAGAAGAAGAAAAAAACCTGTGTGTCCCAGTTTTCCTTCAATCCCAAATCTCATATTATGTTACTCTGTTTTTGCACTTATGCTGCGGATGCACGACCGTTCTGAAGGAAGAATCAACCAGCTATAAGTTGAAGAGACATCCTGCACATAAATCAGACGCCTCATTGTTGAAAGCCGATATACAGATAAAGGGACAGTTTATGATAATAGATGAGGTGAGTGTTGGTGAGTTCAAGTGGAAAAGTTCCTATTTTTCAGTTGTGGGGATTGACCTGTGTATGTTAGGGAAATATTTGGCACGTGGCTTAGGAGTGTGAAAGTGAGGAAAAACAGTAGTCTAAACTCAGCTTCTATCTGTCAAGCCACCTTCTGAAGGACTCCAAGCTGGAGAACTACTGTTGAGAGGCCTCACCTTTATTTATATATTGTGGGAGTAATAGTCACAAGAATTGCACTATATATCCACATAGTAAGACAAGAGGGGTTCCTGGTGATGACACAGGATAAAATAAACACATTGACAGGTTGCCCTCAGGGAAGGGAAAGGAGTTTGAGTTCTAAGGTGTTAGCACCTGCATTTCTTTGGCTTCCTCTCTGCAGGAACTACTTAAAGCTCCATCTGCCTACATGTGGGGCTTGCCCACATCCCTGTCAAATTGAGTAAATAGGGACAAAAGCAAAGCGGCGAAGCATCAAAGACCTGGAGGGCAGAGGAAGATCAGGTCACAACCGGCCTCACTAACTGAGGTGGGGGCCAAGCTCCTCTGGTTTGCACGACTGCACAACTGAAATCAAAAATGAATATCATGAAGCAGCTCGGGTATAGATTTGATAACAGTGGACAATCATGACCGATCTCGCAATCCCTACCAATAAATCAAATGATTTAAAAAAAGAGAGACATAACAAATGCCTGGAGGTGAATGAAGCTCAGAGTTCTACATAAAGGTGCTGAGGGCGAGGAGGCAGTGGGTCGTAAAAGAAAGAGCAAGTCCTTTCTGGTATAATGGTCTAATCTGACCTGAGTGCTATAGCTGATTCACATGCT
Source organism: Antennarius maculatus (assembly GCA_013358685.1). Classification (NCBI taxonomy): domain Eukaryota; kingdom Metazoa; phylum Chordata; class Actinopteri; order Lophiiformes; family Antennariidae; genus Antennarius; species Antennarius maculatus. Next base: position 12,888,987 of record CM023613.1, on the reverse strand, counting down.
GTACCCCAAACTCGTCTACACTTGCCCCACATCTCATGGACAGAGGATCTGCAGCACACACATTCCTCAGTTCCTCAGTGACAGACAGGGCGAGGGAGAGAGAGAGAAAGAGAGAGAAAGAGAGAGAGAGAGAGTGACAGACACAAAGGACTCAGGTAGTCACAGACACACTCATAGGATGAAGATGGGTGACACTGTTGAGCACTACATACCAAAAAAAGAAAGAAAACCACACTGGGGTAGCGGTACAAGAAAGAAAGTTACTTTTTCAATCTCCAGTGGGAAAATTCTTTTTCACTCTATTTATTTTATTCACATACAAACACACACACACACACACACACACACACACACACACACACACACACACACACACACACACACACACACACACACACACACACATACACACACAAAGGGAATTAATGGAGAAGAGCAGCCATGTAGTAGTGCCCTGGGAGCAGCTTGCTCAAGGGCACTTCGGCAGAGTTCAAGAAGTGAACTGACAGTTCTCCAGCTACCAGCTCACACTCCATACTTTTGGTCCAGGTCTTTAACTGGCCACCCTTCAGTCCCTAAGCCATGTCCTTGTGGGCTAAATTACTGCCACCCCAAAAGGGTGAAACACCAACATGGAGGTAAAAAGTTCCGGAGCTTCAGTTCTTTTCTCTTCCCTCTCAATTGGGCCCTGAGATAGAGACATACAGATAATAGTAGTACATGAATCCACATCTGCCAAACTGACTGATGATTTGGTCTAACTGCATTCACCTCTGCCAAGAGACTTGGGAAGAGGCTCCCAAGAGAAGGGACTCTAGGGGACCATTATGGGCTTCTTCTGTGATCTGGGTGAGCCCGCTGAGGCAGCCTGGGGCTACAGAGAAAACTAATGAATGGAAACACTGGGCCTCTGGTATGGCCTGACTCTTTAATAAGACTGAGACGTTATTAAAAGTGGTACAGATTTAGAGAAGGGGTGTGAGCAAGTACGAAAGAGAAAGACAAAAAAAGACAGACATGATTTGGAATTAAATACAGGAATTAAGATGGGAGAGAGGGGTCCTTTTTGTTTTTCAATGAGACATAAGGATAAAGTCACATAAATCCCACGGAGGTTTAGTCGATCCATTACGCAAAATGACCGCCCTTGCCCAAATTTGATATCCTGCAGAAACTTAATTCAAGTCTCTTTAATAAATCTTTTAAATCGAGTGAGACAAATGAGTTACAACATCCTCAAGGACAGTCTGTCCAGTCTGCTGCCTCTGTGTATGAATGTCTGCAGGTGCATAGAGCAAAGGACTCTGGGAGGCGTAGGGTGATGGCGAGGCCAAGTGGGTCCCAGAACCCAGAAACCCTGTAGCCCTAATGACAACACTGTGGTGTGGGATCAGACAAGAGGAAGAATGAAAGGAGAGGCCCCCTGCGATCAGACAGTCACATCCCACAAAGCTGTTTACCAAGGACATACACAACCCCCTCCCATCACCTCCTCCCCCAACATCTCCGTTCACCAAAGCCCGACCCTTCCAAAGTGCCAGGGCCGGGACCTGGGAGACAGCGCTAATTCTACCCCCAGGCTTATTGGCTGAGGACACAAACAGAGAGCTGAGAGGGGAAAGAAAGGGAGAGACGTAGAAAGATTGAGACAGAGGGGAGCAAGACTAGGAATTGAATGGTACAGTATGTAAAACCCATCTTAATTGGAGATTGTTGTGCAATGTCTTGTTTTTCCTGGGAATCTGTGAGGGGGGCAGACAGGAAGGTAGGGAGGAGTGGCTGTTTCCCAAGGTCATGAACAGCAGGATTATCTATAGGGGCGAAACTCAGTAGTGGCCTCGGACACTAGAAACAGATCCCCGGACATCTCCACCATACAAGCCCACCTTGAGACCTTTTGCAAAGAGAATGTAGCTAACAACCCTCCTCTATTGTGGGAGCTCTCTGGGTTCTTACGGCTGATTTCACAGGCCTTTCAGGCCACAGGGTAGCGTCTGCTCAGACGAAAAGGTAATTCTAATGTAAAAGAGGAATGCACAAGAAGGATGTCTTGCTCACAGGGCGTTAAAACACTGATCTCCAACATGTGCCAAGAGCCTGATTCATCATGCCAGGTGAGGGGAGAGAGCTGAGATTGTGTAGCCGTGGCACCAGAGGCAAGTAATACACATTCCTCAGTATCAGCCTCAGTTAGAGAGATGATAGCTGAACTCTGTGATGCAGGGGAGGAAAATTTATAAGTTTGCCAAATGCCTTGAAAATGTCCACCTTCTCAATGGAAATCAAGACACTATCTGTGTTTTTAGATGCTGTTGTGTGGGCTGTGAAATATGGGCATGCAATGATCTGAACCAGCTGTCCCCACCCCTTCTCCCCCCTCAGTGCAGTCTCTCGTCTCTCCCCAACTCTCCTGGATTCCATCAATGCCTGTGTCTCTACAGCAACAAGCGGCAAAGACGTAGACAACAGTTTCTGTTCAGTCTCCTCCTGATAGGTCCCTGGCACACGACCAAAAGTACTTTCAAACTAAAACATACATGAAATCATGTTATTTCAAGCATGTGAAGCAAAAACAAAATGACAGTGTCCAAATAGATGCATACAAGAAATTTGGTTTTCTAACATCAGTATTTAACATCAACAAGTAAAAGTCGCTGTTGCGATTATTTCCTCTTTTGTTATGTCACTCTAGATGCGTGAGAAAGAAAGTACACACTGAGTGTTGTCATTTCTCAGAATGTCAAACTGACTGATTGGCTGTATATTCATGGGTGGGGGGCTCCGAAGTCAGCCAACTGAACCAAAACAAACACATGTTAAAAAGTGAAAATATAATCAACCTTTTTTTTACACCAATTTCTACAAATCTCTTACAAAAACACAAACAAACAAATGAGCTCCCTTGTACATACAATTTTCGAGACACAAGAATAAATATACAGTACCTTCAAGTGTGTGTAAAGACTTAATGTAGTTTGTCTAAATGTTTTTCTGTCTCACTTTGTAACACTCCACACTTGTTGTGTGGCAATCAAGTCATCACAAAACAAACTTGGTGGTGATACATCAACACACAGATCATCTGAGTTTCCACTTCTGGTTCAGAGTCAAATCGTAAAAGTCTTAATGTTGCAGTGCTGGAGGTGAGAAGAACCTTTTGCAGATGATGTAGAGCACCGATGGTGCCAAGAGAGACATAACCTCATGACAACAGCAAAACATAGAAAAATAAAAGACCGTGTTGTTCAGGTAACTCGGCACACTCTTTGCTTCGGTTTGCTTTTGTTTGCTACCGTGTAAGAACCACACCAAGAGACAGCATCATTTTACATGATTAAAGTCATGTTTGTTTCTCCGAACACTCCCAGAACAATTTAGATCTGGATCAACCATGTGTTTTCCCCAGCTGACTTAAATGCCTCCCCTCACTTTGAATTTATTTTTTAAATAAGGGGTTCCATTCCCAATAAGGAACAACATTTTGGAGCAGGAAAAGCCCAAAATGGCACCCACAACCACTGGACTGAAGGCAGGCAGCAGCAATACCCGCACTGCCTCACACTCTGATGGGAGAAAAACAGCCCTTCAAACAAGTAGCCTGTTTGTAAGCTGGAGGGGAGTGCCAGCCACTAGTTTTGCCTTAATATAGTCCTGCTGATCCTTGTGCTGGCTTTACAACAGCGCACATATTCTGGTTCGCAGAAAACCCATGTCAGACGTGACTTATTGGTTCAGCATTTGAAATAGAAAGCTGTGGTCGCTCACAGTTTCAAGAAGAAAACACAGTAACTCTTGGGGCCCGTGCTGAGGTGACAGACTAAGTTAGACATTTTTAATGGAGTCAGTTTCAAGAAGGGAAAAAAATAATCCCGCACATTGGAAGATGTTGAGGATGCAAAAAATGAATCTCTTTCAATGTTCTTCAAAATTTAACTGTGAGAACTGTCAGCAACAGTTTGGTTTAGGAGTTCACTCCCTGAAATCTTCCCTGAGGCTGATGAATCGTCAAGAAACTGTGAGACGAGGCTGTGGAACAATGGGTTTCCTCGTGCATTCGCTCAAAAATTATGAGAAAATGTGTTGTTTTTGGCGAGAGCTGACTATTGCATAAAATAGTACGTCAACGTTCATGAGGGAAGTCTATGAAGATTTTCAATGATCCAAGTCATCGTAGAGCTCTGTGAGGAATAAATTCAACTGGACTAGTAGGAAAAGCTCAAAGACGTTTCAGCGGTCCTCCAAGATATCACAACTGAAGAAGCCTCTTGGATGAGAGACAAAACTTCTTCAAGCTTTTCCTTCAAGCCCAGTTGACTTGATTCAATACAGAGATCTGCTCATCAGGGAATTTTTTAATGCATGCAAGTGTTCTGCAACACTTAAAGCATATAATATACAAACCAAAAAAGCACCTTTCTAGAGTAATGACTACCAGGGGAAGCAGACAATGAGAGTGTCTACATAATATAACAACACTCAAGCTGTAATGCAAGAAAGCAGCCATGACCAATGAGTGTTTTCCAGTCTGTTGTAATTTTGGTCTCCTCATCAAGGCTATATAAGACCCAAGCCTACAGTATATTTTTTCCAAGAGAAAAATCCTGGTTTCTTATCAAACTGACTCACAAACTGCTTTCAACCATCTACTGTTAAAGGATTTTCATGAACTGGACAGTGTTTTTCCTCAGAGCACTGTGTGTGGTATTGGTTTACATTCTCTTATCATACTGAGAACGCAGACATATATAGTTAGTTGGGGTGTGTATTTCTGTATTACATTAGCAGAAAACAAACCATCTCAGAGAAGAAGCAGACCACGTCGTACTGCCTACCTCCAGCCTTTATGACGATTGCATTTCAGTGGCTGGCTGAAACATCTGTTTCTGCTGCTCCAAAAAGTGTTTGTTTGTCTTAACAATTACGTCCTGATGTTTCTCATTCAATTTATCAAGTCTCTCGAAAGTCATTATCCAGTTTCAAGTCTATCAAGGCTACGAAATTTTAGAAACTCAATACGAGCATCTGTTGAAAGCTGGCGTGTACATTACGCTACAGTCAGCTCACCTTTGACATTTGGAAGCAGTTGTACCAGAGCCTATCTGTAACCTGTTGGAGAAACATGCTTGGATAGTAAAGCGAGTCAGAGCTAGGCTGTTTGGATCATCTGTCAGAGCTGGGGGACATGGAAAAAATGGAGAGGGGGGTTGCAGTGAGAGACGTGTGTGTTTTGTAGTTAAAATAATGACTAAGTCTGAGCTCAGAGCAGATAAGAAGTGCTACTAAAGACAGCTTCTTGTAAACATGAATGGCACCTTCAGCTACTGCGTCTGCTTTCGTGGCTACTTCAACATGGCTTCAATTTATCCAATTCCACTCACAGCCTTTCCCTAGAATAAATTTAGGGAGGGAAACCAAGGGTGGAGAGTAAGGTCTTTTTTTGTTAGTGCTGCAGCTGCAGGGTGCACTCACCAACCCAGCAGTCACAAGAACTCAAACTCTTTCTATGGCCTGCCCATCTTTCCTGTTGACCCCCTGCTCATGGCTGCTGGGTGTTGTCAATCAGCAGCTCCTGGTTCCTTGAACATGAGGACTCTTTGGCATACTGCCCAAAACTTCCCTATGTCCATCTAATGAGGGCCTGAGCTGTGGTCTGTCCTTGACGAATGGGAGCTGAAGCCCAGAGTAAAGGCCAGCATTGGAAAGTGGGGAAAATGCTGCAATCCCTGACTCAATCCCTGAGCAATGAGCAAAAGGAGAACTGTGTCAAAAGTTCAAAACAAGACACTTTTTAGTTCGTAAAGAGTGGCCTAGAGGGTCACACATCAACTGTTCAGCTGTGCACTGAATTCTACTTTATTAAACTGAGGGGTTGAAATGAATTATATCATCAGAGATTTAGAAAATGTGTAAGATTTAATTCTAGCTGGCAAAATATTGTGACAATTATGATAAGTGAGATGGCTGCTCAGAATTATACATTTCTTCTTTTCAAGGGTTACACACATTGTTCTCAAGAGAACGCTGATCCTTGGTGGCAATAAAGTGACAGATTACAGTGTGAAAACAAATCAGCAGATGTACCACAATATGATTTAGCTTTTACATTATCTTCCATCCGCGGTGCACTGGCGTCGTGCCCGGAGTGTCCCCCGCCTCACGCCCTATGCCAGCTGGGATAGGCTCCAGCTCCCCGTGACCCGCCACGGCAGATACATCGGCGGTACTTGAAAATGAATGAATGAATTATCTTCCATGTGCTTTATATCAAGAGCAGAGTTTTGCAGCCAGGCCTTAAGTCTATGTGGTTTACAGAACTGTATATGGGACACATACAAAACGTATTTCAGTCCAGTGGCACTACTTTGACTAAGCCCCCCCTCCTCTCCCCTTCTGGTCAGATTCTGTCCCATCATCATATTCATGACTTTGCTTTTAGATCTTTTATTTCAAAATGTATAAAAAGTCACAATCCTCCTAAAAATAATTTATGATTCTTTTTTTGCTCACTGAAATCACCTCCAAGTTTCCTGTGGTTCTCTCAGAAAACCACTTCAGCTTTACTAACTCACTTAGACAGACTTAAGTGTGTGGGGTAATTGATTTTTTTTGGAAACGGTGACAAGACAGATTTTAAAAATGCTGCGTGCAGCGTCCCAGAGCTCAGAGACTTCTTCACATTGCTTGTGTTGTCTGACCAATATTCCAAATCCAACAGACATTTATAGTAAGAATGATTTTGACAAAAAAATAAAATCTTCATATTTTAAACTAAAACCACAGACTGTCTTTATTGACTTGAAGGAATAATTGCTTATCAAATAATAGTTGATAAAAAATAGCCAATAAATGAACTGATCTGAACTTTTTTTTCATAACACAACTAATAACTTTTTTAAAGGTCCCATATTGTGCTTTTTTTAATTCATGTCATTCAGCTGCCATATGTCCAACTACACTGTATTTGAAATGTCTTGCCCCGAAGGGATCCGTGGTCCTCAATATTTTTGATTGAATGTTGACTTCTGCCCCGAAACGCTTAGTGTTAATGGGGCATAGCTCTCAACTCCCTATCTCCACCCCCCTCCCCCTCTGAGCTGCCTCTATCGACACTTCCCTCCCACCTCGTGTTCACGTGCATTTTGTTTGCATGAGCCACTTGAACGTCCGCGCACTAGCGTTCTGTCTAGAACATTTTTAAATTTCAGTAACTTTGTTACTACGTATTTCACTCCTATTTTTCTCGTGTTTGTCTCTCTTGTTAATAACTGTTGATGTCTCTGCGCTGAGCATATTTCCTCTTTCTCAGTCCAACGTGACTCCGTTGTTCATTATGTTAACATTACATGGGCTGATCCTATTGAGAGTACCGGTAAACATCGCAAAGAATTTAAAACACACAGTGTTTGCAAATGGGACAAAAATCAGTGGCGACGACAACGGATGTTTACAGACAGGACATAATTAACGCTGTTTCTTGACAATGAGAGCTCGCAGGGAGCAAAACTATCGCCGTCTAAATGAAACACGGGAAAGGTAAGCCAAGCGAGTACTGTATATTGAACTGTAGCAAGTACTGTATATTGAACTGGCTGTTGGTTGCCGTCCCGATTTTCTCTACAGTGAGGAAAATGCAGGGGTTTTACATCCTGTAATAAATACAGAGTCAGTCACTTCTATCTCAGTTAGATAACTGGTCTGGGCTCGACTTCTTACGACACAAGGAGCAGGGGAAGTTTGTGTGTGTGTGTGTCTGTGTGTGTGTGTGTGTGTGTGTGTGTGTGTGTGTGTGTGTGTGTGTGTGTGTGTGTGTGTGTGTGTGTGTGTGTGTGTGTGTGTGTGTGTGTGTGTGTGTGTGAACGTATCCAGCCTTTGTCTCACAAGGCCCCGAATGAGTGATAATTTCACCTCTTCATTTCTGCCTGGATTATTTCACATTTTCACATTTCACGTTTTATATTGACTGGTGACAGTGAATATCTGTTAGGCTGTAAATAAAGGCTGAGGCTGTTTGCTTATGACCAATGTGGACACACGCAGCTGTGTTTGCAATGACGATGAGGACACGCCTTTAGCTGGTCACACACAGAACTGAAGAGGGGCTAACTAGTTAGCCAACTGCTAGCTGACTTCAACGGTTTGTGAGGAACTTTCAGTGTGTAGCTCTGAGCACATTACCACACAATGCTACCATAGCTTGAATGAACTCCCCCCTTGGGGATGGCCAAGTGGCATGTCAACGCCCTTGGGCATGTCAACTATTCAATATCGTCAATCACTCTGTCCAATCACAGAGCACCGTTTATGATGTCACAAATGGTAACTCTAGTAAAATCCGATCGTTTTGATCCGGTCCGGGCCATGAATTCCTAAAACTCCACATACTGTATCTATTGATGCAGGAAGCCTTTGCTTTCCAGATTCTAGGAGTTGGTCGGGTTAGGGAGGACCACTATGTATATGTAGAGACCTGAAAAAATGTGAGTTTCATAATAGGACCCCTTTAAGTTAGGAGCTTTTTTTAATGAACAGATGAAAAAGATTTTTACTCTTGTACAACATGGCTTCCTTGATTTTGTTTCCTAATCTGCTACTATTCAGCAATCCTCTGTTGTCTTGTTGGGGGCTGTGTGATTATAATAGATCAGAAAAATCAGGAGAACCGTTATGAGAGCAAGGGTTGGTATCATTACACATGCTTACATTCAAATTGCCCACTTAACATAGTTCTCAGAGAGCAACATGTGTTTATCATTAGCAAGCAGGCTAATGGCTCAAACATTATTCAAACTTGCTCAATGGTAGAGTTGTGCATTGTTTGGGTCTGAGTGATAAGAGCTGGTCCATTAATGTTTTTTTTAATTTTCCTACAAGCCACAAAAATATGCTGTGAAAACATATTAGAAAAGATTCTTAGACTGTGTCACACGAATGAATCACACTCACATGCATTTCATGTGGGGAAAATCCCACATCATAACAAGATGGTCAGTTACTTTAAAAATACTAAACAGGTCTTTCTGTTCAGCTTGAAAACGACCAGCTATCTGTGATGGTGGTAATATTTTCCATATTTAAAATATTTATTTTCTGTTCCAACAGTTGCCTAATACTATGATACTATATTAAAGTATTCACCAGCACAATGGAAAATCAAAAAATCAGTACTTATTTAAAAACAAAATCTTCTGGAACAAATTTTGTATCAAGACGAGAAGGAAACATTCTGCCATACAGTGTAAGCCATCAGTGTCCTAGCCGCAACACAAAGAGCAAACTTTTCTGCCCCTGTCAAAAGCTCAACCAATATTGGGGAGCACTAAAAGGATTTGAAAGGCATCGGAAGTGTCTTCGTGTCCCCCACCGATGCAACAATGCACAAGCAAGTGTTTGAACTTGAAAGTGTTTTATCTGCAAGCAGCCATGTGTGTCCCACAGACTGGATGTCATGGATTTGAGAAGGATTCAGGACTTTCTCTGGATAACTTTTAAGTGTTCACATTTCTGTGAGTTACCCCATGTGACAAAAGTCTCAGTGAAGCCTTTTGATAGTGGTGAACAGTAGACTGAGGAAATTACGTGAGAGGAAAAAGTGAGGGACGTGTCTCAGCAGCCTCATCGTTACATCACTTAGTATAATTAAATCTCTTCTTAGGGTTTCATTACAATCCTCAACATTTATAATGGCTCTGAAAGTCATACCACCATGTATAAGGCAAGAGTTCTTCAAAAAAAGGAATTTAAAAAAATATTCCTGTAATAACTACAACATTTTGATTCGTCGTCCTCACAGTTCCAGGTGTGCAGAACACAAAACATCGGCTGATGTTTTTTTTAGACAAAGAAAATATTCTAATTCTTGGAAATATTTTACATATTAATAGAAGAGAGGGATGCTGAGGTAATGTGTGAAAGAAGGCCAGCTGTAACAAACCAAAAACTTTTAGATTATCAGATGTCGACACAACTGCAACTTATGGTGAAGATTCCCTGTTTGCCTCTGGTAGCTTTATCATATCTGTAAACACAATAACTACTTAATAAAAAATGAAAAGTCATTACAAAGCGTGTTTCCATCTGATAATAATGAAAGTCATTCAGGCAGGTGGTAGGTGCTTACTTTGCACAGTAATTTATGCATTTACCAAATTTCAGAGCAAAACTAACATTACAATATATAGTAAAGCAGCTTTTGTCACACTGGATTTATCTAAAGCAATAAAAGATCTCTGTCGTTGAAGAGAGAGAAACCCTCGCATATTAGTCTTAGTCACCATGTTTCTGCGCAGTGGTAAATGTGACATAAATTTGGCTCCTACAGTGAATCCATAATAAAAGAAAGACTTTACAACAAAACAACAAATCACATAACCCTCAGAGATGCATTTTCAGATGTTTGCCATTTCCAAAAATGTAGTCATTTAGGTAGAAACCATGCAGACGGGCCACTTGTTTCAGCCGGGGTGTTCGATGAAGTGCAGCAGCCTCCTAGAGATGTTTACCAAACAAATATTTACGTCTCTAATCCACCTCAGAGACAACAACGCCGAGCGACACAAAGAGGGTAATGTGATATTAATCTGAATACCTCTGGGGCCAAAGAAGGGTTTAAACTGCTTGTTCCTGGATGATTTTTTTTTTCTATCTGTATAATTCATCTAACATAATAGAGAAGTAGTTTCTAAGCAAAAAATAAATAAAAATCGAATTTAAAGATGAGCATCATTTTCTCATACTTCCAACAAACCGATCCAGAAAATACATATATACAAATATTAATTTATGTCATTGTAAGAAGGCAATGACATAAATTAAATTAGTAAATAAAGGCCTAACGTATGAAACCAATCGTTTCTATTCGCAGTAAATGCTGTGGTTTATTTGGAATTACGCGTAATCTGCGGTGTGGACACTTCATTCATGGATATGCACACGCAAAAATATAATCCGCACACACTGGCGCCCCCGTTCCCTTCACCGCCGCACAGCCGGAGCCCGTCCTGCCTCTCCACACCGCTGGTGTCCACCTTCACCGCAACACAGTTACACCAACACGTCCGTGTTTGGAGACCTGGATGACACACACGGAGCTTCTTTGAACGTCTTTCCAGAGGAGCCAACCGCCGCACCGGAGCCTCCGCTCCACCGCCCGCGGGCCGGTCGGCCGGGCAGCCGACCGGCCCGGGACTCCCCCTCTCTCCGCCTCTCGTCCTTACCTCTGGTGCAGGAGAGCCGAAGCCGTGAGCAGACGGGTGGATCAGCAGCATAACGCATTCTTCTGCTGGCAAATCCGTACGGGGCCCTCCATTAGACACGGGCTGGTGCGAGACGACGGGAGGAACATGAAAACTGTGGAAAGGTGGAGAGGAGGAGGAGGTGGGGAAAGTTTTCAGACCCCGCGGAGCTGCGCAGGCTTCGGGGCCAAGGTGCGACAACTTCCCCTCTGGTCTAAATATGAGGTAATGCAGTTTTTTCCCTTGGGAAGTTTGGAGTCCGCTGGAATAAAAGCGTCCCGGTGCGCTCAGAGTTTTGGTGCGTCTGACCCGTTATTGTAGCTTCTCCCCAGATCCGCGTCTACCGCTGCCTCTTCCACACACACGCATCTTTGAAGCCAGTGTCGAATTGCTCAGCAAATCATGGCAGCGGCGTCAAACCAGGAATGTCCCAGCCCCACAGCTCAATACGGCTCCTGGAGAGGGGAGGGAGGGAGACGGGGGGGGGGAGCGTCACCCATATAGACTGTGTATTTAACAAGTTTTACAATCACCAAGAAAAAAAAAATCCCTCCTTCCTCCTGAGCTCACTCACCTGTGTAACTAGATGTTATGTAAACTTTAAAGTCACCTGGGCATTCTTCAAGAACAAAGTCATGCGTAACAAAAGTTTCCCTTTAAATGTGAATTTGGATTTAGGGTAATGTATTTATTAAAATCAGCTACACTGTATACTTATTGGTAAACACAGCTCGACAAACAAATAAATAATGCTATCAACTATATAAGTTATGCTAGAACAATAAGGATAAACTTTCATTAAATATTTTTGAATATATTGAATATTTAAATATTCAATAAATATTTTTTTCTTATGCATCAATCTGATCATGATGGGACACATCTCATGTGTAAAATATATTTTACGCTGCGGTCTTTTTGCTCTTAGTTGTAATTTTACTGATAAGAACATAAGAAATATCAAGCGTTTAAACCAATTAAACTACATCAACATGGAGTAAACCTGCTTCTGTTTCCAGACTGGTGACACTTTCATCTACTGCACCTTCTGCCTCAAACCCAACACCACCTCAACCCACGAAGGCTGTTTTCTTTCGTCTGTAGAATACACAGCTCCTTGTAGATAGAAGCAGCTCTCACTGGACCCATTGAATTGAATTAACATTAGGTGGGAGGGGGATGTTTGAACAGCTAAAAGCTACAGGTCGCTTCTGGATCCCGACCTGCTGGATGGGCAAAATGTTGTTTGGCTACAGCTACTTCCTCATTACTGGGTGAAACGCCTCCATGGAGGAGGAGGAGGAGGAGGAGCGCAAGCTGAGAGTGTGAAACAGTCATCTGTTGTGCGTATGGGCATGAGTAAACAGCATAATAATCTTTGAGGCAGTAATTATGTGCAGCAGCCTTAACTGGGCGGTGGTGGGTCCACCCTGCCTCAGACAGCAGGTGCAGCTCACCACGTGACAGCTGACTCCAGTGGAAGGTGTGACCCAATCCTCCTGAGGCTGATCCGACCCAGTGCGGGCCCTCAGGCAGTCAGAGCCAAAGCCAACAAACCAGCAAACCTCTGACCAGGAGGAGAGTGAAAACAACATGGAGGAGGTGGTGGAGACGGGGCTGATGAAGGACGGATGCTTCAACTCTGTTTTCGCTCACAGGAGTTGTGCCGACCTGTTATCTGTTTTCTTCTTTTAGGGGCCAGGTTCCGGTCATTGTCAACGATTGATCTTCTTTTGATGTTGTTCTTCTCTCCTCAATGAATCCGGACGTATTTATAATGGTTGTAGATGTGCAATAAGCTGTTTTTTCTAGATTAGCAAAATTTTACATGTTGTGATCTAGTTATGGATAATCATATTTAACGGACTGGGGCTTGTACCGAATTCATTTAGTTACTGCTTTACGCAGTGTTGATAGATGACTTATCGATAACAATAATCAGCTACAACCTATAAACTCTCTATAAACCATTTGTCATTCAACAGTCCAGGACAGGCCACTTTTTAATAACCATTTCTCTCTCTCTCTCTCCATTAGGGTCAGGAGCTGGGTGGAGATAGAGACGGCGGCTCCGGATTCAGAGGGGGGTTGAGGTGGGTGATTGGACACAGTCGCATGTGAAAGGCCAGAGAGTGGCGAGTCCACAGGGAGCAGGGTCCACATACAAAGGGCCAGGGTTGGGGGCTCAGAGGGGCAGGTGGGGCGACCAAGGAGGAGAGGCCATGCTGGGAAACAAAGCTGACAGCACAGACACTTCTCATCCACTGAGAGTTGGGCTGTCTCTGGCCCCCTGGGGTATATCTGTGCGGAGCTGCCAACTCCACGCTGTTGAGCCACACCAGTTTCGCTAGTTTCTCACCGAGAGCAGAGGCAGCAAAAACACCGAGCGCACAAAGCAGCACTGACCTCTGGCCCACATTTAACCGATATGATGCTTGTTTCCTTCGTCATATCAGCTCTGATCAAACATCAACAAATAATTTATGCCTTGTTCATGAACACAGAGGCTTTGATTGAAATAGACATGAAACTAATAACGTTCCTCATCTGATTCTTTAATTGAGTGGAAAGGAGGGGGAATAGCATGAGACCTGCTAACAAGGCCTTTGTGTTCTCAATCTGAAGCCTGGGATTGTTTGGAGTTGATACCTCCAGCCCTCTGTCACTGGCTCTGAGGCTAATGAGCCTCCAACCACTGTCATCAAAGTGTTTATGACCTGCAAAGCAGCCTTTGGTTGTGTTGACTCTGTCAGCAGGGGCCTGAAGATGCCTGTCTTCCAGCGCTATTAAGAGGTGCTTTTAGATAACAGAGGTGTCGTCCCCGTGTTGAGACAGTCAGTGTTTCGGGATTTGTCAGCTGGACATTTCACCAAAGCTTAGGTGACAGGTCTGAAAGTGATCTAACGTCATATATTCCAAGTGTGATGTTCCGTTGGAGTTTAAAAAAGGCTAAAGTGTGATGATCAAGTATTTGCTGCCTTTATTTTGAGTTTCAACATGGACAAGAACAATTACATACATTTTTTTTTTTTTAAACGTTTAACATTTATTTCTGACTTTTATATGTTTTTATACGACAATGAGACAATGAAAACTTTGTGCAGGTGAAGAAATATATATACCACATAGACTGAATGGATTTCCCTCTGGTGGGTAGTATATCTCGCAGCTTAGACAGGTGCATGCACTGCACTGTGTGTGTGTGTGTGTGTGTGTGTGTGTGTGTGTGTGTGTGTGTGTGTGTGTGTGTGTGTGTGTGTGTGAGTGAGAGAGAGAGAGAGTTCATGGTTGTGTAAAAGAAACAGACATTCAAAGGCAGCCTCTCCATCTGTTTTCTGCATCATCACTGTGGTGGAATCATATTATGCATCGCAGGCTCTCTGGGAATTTCATCAGTAAGTAACATCTCACTTATTCACACTTCTCTCTGGGTTTTACCGTGTAGACCGACGCTCTGCTGACACTGCAGTGACCCCGTACATCCTCTGGACGTCTTTAAAGCTTTTGACTAGCACTGGGTGTTTATGAGAATTGTACAGGCTCTTGAAATTGTCAAAACTTCAGTTTTCACACTCACATTTTTGCCTAAGTTGTCTCGACAATATCTATTTGATTATATTTATTTGAATATTATATTTATTTTTCCTGCATGCATTACCCTGGACACACTAAGGAAACCTATATTTCATATTCACTAAATATGAGTATGACATATATTGACTGTCTTTCTTGTCAGAAGGAGGACATAGAAATTGTCACAGTTTTGGACCCTGGTCAAAAAACCAGGTATTTCAATGAAAACAAAGTATTTTTAATGGAAAGACGGAGCAAACTCCAACCAAACATCCAACATTTGGGTTGACACATCTGGAACTTTTGCAGCCATTTTCATCATTTGAAGCTATGCGAGCAGTGAATAATAATTTCCTAACTCTGACCTGACCTTAAGCTCAATGTTTTTCGGAAAACAAAACTGAAAATTTAAATGAAAGTGATGTGAAGTTTCAACATGCACTTTAAAATTCATGATGTGTTTTTTATTTTCCTGTCACATCAGGTCAGTCTTATGTAATAAATTGTTGTAACTAAGGCCCCATACCGGATCTTTTCAAAACAAAATTTATTTGTTGCGTTTATGCCTTCCGTCCACATGACAACGCAGATATCTGGGACTAAAACACTGGCCAAAGTGAAGTTTATTTTAAAACACGGAGTCTGCGTTGTCGTGTAGACGCTGTATCCGCAACTTTTTCTATCCAGGGGGCATATCCCTGCGACGAAAACTGCTGTGACGTCAGTGTGTGCAGCCCGTGTCTACAACAATTAAAACAGTTTCACACACTGTCTGTGTTTTTCCAGTCTCATCTCCTACAACAGAATTGGTGCTGACATGAAGCTTTCATGATAAAGCATTCACGAGTAAGTTGCTGTGGGCGTCTGGGGAGCAGTACAACAGGAAGAGGCTGAGGTAAAATACTGTTCCTGTTTAACACTGATGTTTCCTCTGGTCCCTCAGGCTCATGGTGACCTTGTGATTTATGGAGCAGTGCTGGAGTAGCAGATCAGAATAAATATGCCCCAGTTGCACTCAAACACATGTATACCACATTCATGCATAACCCCATGCCTAGTCAGTTCCTCAAAGGGCTTCTTTAAGTTAATGCAGACTTGGGTTGAGTCTTTTTGCAGCTGTTAAATGTATGTATGAGTATTTAATTTGTGTTTCTGCCTGTGAATCCTGTCTGTAGAAATGTGACACTTGTTGCAGCTTGTTTGGAATTAGCACAAATTCATGTAGAAAACGAGTTCAGTGAAGAGGATTACAACCAGAGACTACTAGTGCTTATCATCTCCCATAGCGCTGATGTGTAACCATGGAAACAGGAAGTGAGAGGCAAGCTTCCAAGATGGCCACCAGCTTGTGAATGGGTACATTCCTCAACGGCAGGGTGTCTGCTGGAGGGAGGAGGGGCGAGCGGGTGTGTTTACTCTGAAAAAGGGACTATATAAATAGTAACTGCTGCTGTTTTAAGGACTTCCTGTCACTAGGTATTCCATAAAACAGTAGTTAAACAAACAATCAGTTTCCCATTGGGGCTGCCTTGTCTATACTGACATGAGGGCTGCTGTGGGTTCAATCCAGGACCCCGGCATGTGGGTTTTAAAGCCCCAGACTGGAGTCATGAAGCTGTTACAGGTCACCACACTCTCTTTCACTCGCACACCGTCTGGCCATATAACCTCCGCAAACACAAACTAAGCCTGAATTCCACATTCAGTCTGTTTTTTTTTCCTCTGCCAAGTCACTACTATAGTGACTTTTCAATGAGCTCCCTTCATTGTTTTGTTTTGCATGCTGTGCATGCAGTGCTCCTCCTTTTCAGGGCATTATTATGATCTCATCTCTTCACTGTTTTTGTAGTATTTTTGCATGAATAAAAATAGTAAAGGTTAAATGGTTGACTGTAATCTAAATTTTAGGACATTCCCTCCATTTATAGGATATACAGTCATTCTCCAGAGGTCAAGTACTTGAAGCATTGAACCATTGAGGCACATTGAACCATTGAAGAATGCATTGTCACCTCAAAATAAGAGGATCCTGAGTCTGAGTGTTCTCTCTGCATCTGTGAACATACACACACTGTGGCTCTTGGTGTGATGGTAATTGCTTTATGTGTTCAGATTGGTGCTCAGAAAACCTTGAAAAAAATCGAATGCAGAAAGAGGGTCAGACTGGCAAAGCATCAAATCAGCTTTAAATTATTAAACTTGCTTTATGACAGGTCTCTCGATGGAAAACAATCATTATGATATAACAAAGTTATAACAGTCTGGTCGAATCAAACGGTGTGTGTATGTACATTGGTCAGACACAATAACAAATGTGAGTGTAATTTTAAAGTTTATGGTCAGAAACATACTATAAATGTTTAAAAAGCCTCTATTCAATCTTCATTACAATAAAGTATAATAAATAAAACAACAACAATAAACAAATCATCTCTTGAGGTTTTCATTTCTTGGGAATGCATCAAAAGTCTGTACTGCTCTGAGAAGAGGTCAAGGACAGTGTGGTAAAGAAATGGGATCCCTAGTAACTTTCCTAATACACACCCACCCACCCACACACACACACACACAGATATAGTCAGTACACAAACACACAAACATCTACCAGTTGGCATTAACATGATGATCACCATCCATCATGTCGGCTCTGTTTGAGATGAGGCCATGAAACTGTCGGCACACATTCCTGAACGCAGCATTTGCAGCGCACATTTGCAAACCTTAAGGAGAGAGCATGCCCAAAATGTTTGAATGTTTAAACTTATCTCACTATGACCTCTGAAAATGATTATCATTCCTACCGGTGTTAAAATAATCCACAAAGAGAGAGCGCCGGTATTAGAAGAAGACTCAGGTTTTAGTTTGATTGTCAAGAGAATGATTCACGGGCCATCAGGCTTGTTTGTTTTCATGGTTATGAGATGCAGTGATTAGACAAAAACAACATCAGGACAGTCTTCTGGCCTCATCCTTATTTTTTCCAACAAATGGAAAACAACAGCGGTCCGAGAGCACAAACCTCCGCCAAGGCCGTAACATTTTGGAAGGGTTTCTGGACGAGATCCATCAAACTATTTGATAGACATGTGCTTTGCATAGTTCTAAAGGTTATGAGCCAAAATGATGGAAACTGCCAATCTAACAGTTTAAAAAAAAAACTATGAGAAATTCTCCCAGATCCAGATCCTTATTCAGATCGTTCCTAATATTCCATCCCCTCTGGAAAACGCTAGTGTCCATCTTTGCTGAAAACTTCACACAAATCCATCCATTAATTTTTACATGATCCTGCTAACAATCAATCACATAACCTCCTTGGTGGATGTGTGAAGAAGTTTGTTTTACATCAGTGTGTGTCACAGATCAAACCCACCAAATCTGTTTATCTTCTGCATTTTTTCTGGAGCCTTTCATCCCCAATGATCACCATAAAATTGCACCTGGAGTAAATAAAGAAACTGTGTGTGTTTGTGTGTTCAACATGCACATCTTTTGTGTTAGGATTTAAATTTCATGGCAGGGATGTCTGTCCAACCATATTGCAATGATGACTGGTATCCAGTTCATGGGACTAATTTTCCTCTGGAACAGGATGAGCTGTCACCTCATGTCTCAGGCAGATGTAAAGTGAAGACACTGATGTCTTCATAATGATCTCCTGGGTTGTTTTTTTTTCCTGTATGTCATGTTATATTACCCGACCCTGCCAGTTGTGTCCTTTTTCTCCTCAGACAAGCGAGATCCGTGAACAATCTGCTCCATCCTGCAGGCTGTGCTTCCTTCCCTGCTCCATAAATCGCAGCTCCCCTGGGATGCCTGGGAAGACAGTACGAGTGGGAGCCAGATAGAGCTATCCGTAAGGGCTCTTATTTCAAATTAGACTTGCTGGACAAAAGTACACTCAACCAAGACATCGAAGTCATCTCTACTTCCTGTCTCTGATGTCGTAAGGCAGCGCAAATGGACACTGAAAGGGCTGATGAATCTGGTGTCACTGTGCCTGTGGTCTCCTCATCAGAGCCCTGAAAGGCAGTTTATAGCCCTGTTAAAGGCAAATAAAAAGCTCTCTCTAAAGAGGCATATATTTTAAGGCCTGTGCGCTCCCTCAGTTAATGTCCCAGCCCAGCATGAATTCACTGGACTTCCTCAATTGCTCCGCTCTGTGCCCTGATGGACAGTGGTCACTGAGGAGTTGGAGTGAAGTCAGTTTAAGACAAGTTGGTGTGTCTGCACAGGCTGGTTATAGCCTACAATCTTATTTCTAATTCAGATTTGAATTTACAGAAAATTAATGCATGTTATTTTTGTGTACAGTCATAAATACAGACTGGATTATACTTTAAGATGTAAACAGATAAACCTGGATGTTGTATACAGTAAATAATTTCACAAAAAGAAGGTTCGTGCAGATGCTGTGACAGAATCTGAAAGCATCAGAAATATGAGGATATAATCTGCTTTATTTTGAGTGAAAACCGAGCAGCCAGGACAAATTGGTTGAGAGAGACACATGGGAGGTGAATCTCCAGTTCTCATGGCAGAATAATTGCACAACAGCAGCTCAGGTTCACCTCTGTGATACTCGACTGTTTGAGGTCAAGGAGGAGGAATCAGCGCAGAGTTAGCAACATATGATGAGGACACAGGTACGACACCGAAAATTTGCTGCTTTTATTACGACTGATCTCACTCCAGGTGCTCATGGGTAGAACTGCGCATGGAATGAGGGTCAGGAGCGTGGCTAACATGATCATGGCCTCTCTAAAAATCGCTCTCCCCATCATGACTGTCAAAACACGCTTCGTGTGAGGTCAGTTGTTTGACTGGCTGACTCCTGATCCCAGCTCGTTTATTATTTTATTAAATCTTACTTTAAAAAATATTCTAGCAGGTTGTTGCAAAGCAGCTCATCATGGTTTGTGGCTCCAGTCTGAGGACAAAGAAGAAAAATTTCCTTTAATAAAAATTTAGATAAGTAGCTGAGATTAAGTGAAATCTTTTGGAAAATGTCATTTCTTTGAAAACACCTAGACTCAGACATGGGATGGGTTTTTATCTGCTGTCGCATGCATGTTAACTTCAATA
Source organism: Antennarius maculatus (assembly GCA_013358685.1). NCBI lineage: Eukaryota > Metazoa > Chordata > Actinopteri > Lophiiformes > Antennariidae > Antennarius > Antennarius maculatus. The sequence goes on along the minus strand of CM023613.1, from coordinate 12,869,098 downwards.
AAGTTTATTCAGCAAAAAATAATTGTATTTATTTTATTTCATTTTTTGTGCATATATCCAATTCTAGTTGTCCACTGAAATAATAGCAACAGGAAATAACTGGAGCACTTAAATCTGGAAGTGATATGAATGTTGAAGAGTCAGTAAGGGGAATTTTTAATCTGTGGTCTTGTGCAGAATACAGAAGCCAACCTATGCTACTTCTTTCCTCTTGTGCAGTACACATGTATTTATTTGAATTACTCATCTACCTCTGCAATGTACATTTAGAAAGCAGGGAGCTGTCAAGACAGAAAGACCTAGGCAGTAATTTGATAAACGTTAATTTTTTGGACATATTTTGTTCAGTTGCACAGGAAATTAATTTCGTGATTGCTTAGGTGTTTTTTGGGCATGTGAAGGTGAAAGAATAAAGACCCAACTCAGTCTCATCTGAGACACGTTTTCCTTCTCTTTTCGTTGTTGTGATAAACCACGGCTCTGGAGATGTGAGCACACACAGATCACTTGTCAGCTTTTGCTAGAATGAACATTTGGTTTTGAGGAAATCTCTCTGACTGCACACTAATGGAGTTAATCTCCCTTGTTTTAATCTGTCTCATGGATATTAGGACCAGGCTCTGTGGCCCGAGTCCCATCACCTCTGACCCGCTCTGTAATCCGCCTCGTCCATCAGCTCGTTAAACCCGGGGAGTTCACACCTCTCGACATGTTGGGCCCAGCTGTGTCTCCCTGGTACTCAGGCCAGCCCAGGGTGTCAGGAAAGGCTGCCGGCTTCATTGGCTCCCAACGGGCCCAGGCCTCTGATCTCCGCTCAAAATGCCATAAATCACAGAGTGGAGGTGACGGTCCTAAGTGCTCATTAAAATACGTAGTAATATATGTGGAGAGAATGAAAGGCCCTCTCTTTACCTGTCAGCCTGGGCTGGATAATGAGAGGAGTTTGTTGGAATAAGCTAACGGCTGATGAGGAGGAAAAGAGTAGATGGAGTGTTAACAAACACTTAACTGCAGGGAGGCAGCCATAATTTTTTTCACAGTGAGAGTGGACACCGCAGTCTTTCCTGTGACTATATGTCACATATTTTTTTTATGACTGCTCTGTTTTTCATCCCACCACTTGTCAGTGCCACCACATTTTATGTCAACCAGTTTATTCATGATATGGATTTAGAGACACTCAGATCATGGCTGTTGTCTTTACTCTGATTTCGACTCTAATTAGAAACTAAGTCTAAGTTAAGATTAAAAAAAAAGTTAGGAGCAGCTGTTAAACATGATTGATGATGAATAGTAAGAAAGAGCAACATCTTCCAGCCTTTCAAATGTTAACGTTTGCTACATTTTCTGCTCTATTTTGTATCTGAATGTTGTTTGAGACACCCATCCAAAACTAAAATTTTATAGATGTACACTTGTGTTGAACATGGCTCCTTTTTTGTAGACTAGTCAATTGATTAGAATTGAATAGATAATCAATAAATACTGAAAATAATGGGATCAGAGTACACATCAGAGGTATGGGGAAAATTTCCGCATGGTTTTTACCGACCTGTACTAAAATAAAAATGTCATTGACAGAACCACTACACACGCACTGAAACAAACATGCTCATACTCATTACCTGGACTGGCAAGCTGCAGGAAAGCTAATATTGGGCTTGGTGGTTTGGGTGACGCGGTGGGGATTAGGAAGCAGTGTGGGTGTCAAAGAGCTCTCTTCAGAGTGTTATCACCCCACAGACCAAACCCCTTGCACCAAGCAACCTTCAGAGTCCATCCAAAGACCGCGTTCACTTTGCAGCCAGGTGGGACGCAATGCCACAGAGAAGCCATGCAGTCCCGAATCCCTCCATGACGCAAACACTTGTTTACTGGAATGTGATTCTTTATGGGGATTCATCTTCAGACTGATAAAAGGAGGACATTTTTATGAAGGTTTACTTTGATATTTTGATTGCATTTTATTGATGATGTTGCTGATTGTCCAGTTACTAACATTTTGTAAGTTGTGTATGTTTCAAAATCACTTTATTTTTATTTGCAAAACATCAGCTTAGTCTGAAAAGTCTTTCTAGAAATGGAAAGCCTTTCATTGTCACTATACATAGTATAATGAGATTTGAGATTTCTATCTTGAAAGTGTATTAGGAAGTGAGAGATAGAGAGAGCAACCAGATAGATGGAAAGAAAAAAAAGCATGCAGGACCGACCATGTTAGGAAAGGACTTTTTTTTACTCTCCATGTCAATGCGCTCTTGCAACAGGACAGATAGATAATGACGGCCTGCCAGTTGGTTTTCATTATGTCGTTTGCACTTCAGACCTACACAAAAAAAATGTCAGCATCTCACCCTTCCTCCAACCCCCCTCAATCGAACATAGTTTCCCTTTGAAGGAAAGGTACAAAATTGTTCCTGAAAGTGAAAAAAAAAAAAACTGCCGGAGGGGACTATTTTCAATGTATTTTTCTAATATCCTCTTTAGACTTGAAGTCTCCCCCCGCATGCCTTTTTCTTTTAAGTAAAGCCCTGTCATCTACCCTGTGGGGGTTACACTGGAATGCTGCTTCGATATAAGATCTGTACCTTTGCATTCTCTCTAATGCATGCCTATGTGTGTCCAAATGGATTTCCACGAGCGGGGAGAGAGTAAGGCAGAGGGGAGAGGCGAGGGAGTTTTCAGCCAAGGAACTGCTTTGTTTGTTGCCCTTTGTGCATACCGAAGTAAAACTGAACAGCAATAAAATAAGGCACAGATGTGCATTACAGGCTCAGAGTTAAATTGTCCACAAAATGGGTTGAGGCCTGGTCACATTGAATTAAAGGTGGATGGTCTGACCCCCTCCCCACCATCTTTTCACAAGGCCTGTTATCTCTCCAACATACTACCTGGATGCCGGCATAACACACCGATAACCACAACCAGAACGTCTCCCCTCTTAGTTCTCCTCACCCTGTTCGGCTCAAGTCACGCCATGCTATACCTACGGGAGTGCCAGGCTTCAAAGAGAGCAAACCATCACACGCGAGAGAGCCACAGCTGGCTGATTCTTAGAGGATAAGATCATTCCTGTCTGTTCCTGGAGAAGAACTGACCTTTGACCTTTGCCTTTTACACTGACTAAGTCAACTGTTAATTGTTCCAATCAATCATATATTCCCTTCCTCTTCTGGTCACTCAGCTTGAACGGTTTGTTCCTGCATCATTTTGGAATAGTTTGCAGAGAAAATCAAAAGCAGGCAACACAATGTGGACAAAATTCATAATTAATGTAAGTGGAGCAGCAAATATGCCATGCAGAATAATAATACTGGAAATAAACAGAATAACTTTAAATCAACCTTCAACACACTGGCTCCAGAGCCAAAGGCCTCGGGTTGCTGTATATGGTTCTGATGAACACACCTATAATGAAAACTGCGCTGCCAAGCTGCGCCGCTGCTCTTCATTTCTGGTGGCAGTTGTCCAGGCCGGGGCTGAAACGGTTTCAGCTCGCAGGCTTTATTTGCAATAACAAAAACTTCTATCTGCTGCTATCAAGGTAGCATTCCATGTGTTTTTTGTTTTTTTTCTGTAGAAGAAAATTCAACACTTCAAATTGACCCATAAATCTTTGGACGTTCATTTACAGTCCCTGCTGGCTTTCCAAACACTCTGATTTGTGTTGTGTGTGAACAATGAACACTTTTCCTTTCAACCTGCTGCCAAGGCTGTAAATGCAGACCCCAGCTAGATGAATCCAAAAAATAAATCTCATTCTTTTGCTAGAAATTAGGAATGAAAATTGAAAAGGGCCTCGTGGAGATTTTTAGTCATGGCCTGATTTGACCTAAAACTGCCAAATGAAGCTTGTTCTTCTGCAGGTCTGCTCCATGCAATGGTATTACAAAAGTAAATAAATTCTTCTTTCCTTATTTCCCGTTTTTTTGATTTGATTAGTATTTTTTTTTTGTGTGTGTTTCTGTTTGTTGTCATCTATTTAGAGGTAAAACCAGAACGTATTTTTACTGTTCAGCCCCAAGAAAGAACAGCATGGGAACTGTTCCCAGCTCCAGATCCTGCAGAATTTTCCAGATAGCATATCTGCTTCTCTAACTCAGCCAGAAAGTCTGCATGGGACCCATGCCCTTCATCGAGCATCAGTCCATTGACGCAAATGCAGAGCAATTGCTCTTCCTGCAAAATTGCAGAGCTCATTGGCTTCCAAGCTGAGACTTCATTAGGTTAGATCTGCATCACAGCACTAGTATGTACTTTTATCTGCTGTAGCACAGCAAAGAAACCAAAGATAGGGATAAAGTGCTGCAGAGATACCATGAAATGGGATTGTTCAAATGACACAGAGATTAGTAATTCCTGCACTAATCACACTAATTAGTTCACTCAAAGAGGGGTTTGGTCTGAATATGAGGCGTTTTTTTCCTTTTATCTTGGGATGTTAACAGTTACTGGGATGAAAGGGAAAGATATCTGAACTGAACTGGAAAGAATGACTTCAAGACATTGAACGTTACCTTAAGAGTACAACAAGTGCCACATCTGATTTAAGTGGATGATATAAATGTGCGTTGATGCTTCATCACTGCCTTATGGTGGAAATGTTTTTACTTACTTTTATGTTTGCTCTCAAGAAGACTTTTTTTCCACTAAAGTATTGTTTAGAAACATCTCCAAATGACAAATGTGAAGTGAATAATGCAAAAGATACAGGGTGGTCAATAACATTTATTTAGTCGTAATTATTTAAAGACAAATTAGTTAAAAATTTCAGCTCTTGTTGTAGTTTATAAAACACTGTTTTGACTATTACTAAGAGTACTATGTGAATTCTGAGACCCCAAAATATGAAATATTGGATTCGATAACTTGACATTAAACAGGCATCAAGATATTCTTCCAGTTACCAATAGAATGATGCACATAAAATGATGCAACTGAAAGTTATTAAAATTCATATTTATGCTAATCAGTGTGAAGAAATGACATTGGATCAAGACCTGCAGCTTGTGTGCAATTGTGTAATCTATTCTGAATAAAGCTGTGACCTCATGACGAGATGTTTAGTTTGTTGTTAGCATCTCGAAGTGGATTTAAATATGGGGAATGAACACCCACAATGTTCTCTAGAAGCAAACATAGTTTAGGGGTAAGAACCGATGTTCGCCTTTGATGATAGGAAGCAGTGCTAAGTGTGTGTCTTTGAGAGTCACCCGAGCGAGTGTCGTGTTGTGAGTCCATGGGCCCCTGTTTCAGCAGGTCGCCTCTGAGAGCTGTTGGTGCTCTGAGAATGTCCCGTGGTGTGAGCCTGAGGAGTTGGAATCATCTGAACCCCCTGCTGTACCTCCAACATCTGCTCGTCGCCATAACCAATCATAGGGAATGGCTCGGAGCCGTGACCAATCGGCCTGCTCGGTGATCTTTTCAGGGGACCCTGGTGGAGGGGATGGAACAAAAGCCAACCCCCACCACCCCTAAACCTTCCCGCTGAATCTACCCTCTCCATCCTTCCCATAAACTTCTGTCTTTGATATCTTAGATCCCTGTTCATACAACCCCACATTCACCCCACCTTCATACGAATAATCCCATGATTCATGACAGAATAATGACAAGGGTTTTAGTATTCTGAGCGTGGTTGACATACATCTCCATTACTATTTGAAAGGCTGTTTGGGTCCTTTCTCTCCTCACCTCTCATAAATTGGGATATTTCCATGAAGTTAGTGAGATGCTCTCATCTGTAGCTCAGCGATCCGTCTATCTCTTCACTCATCTCTTATCTCGGCCTTCTCCCACTAAACTGAGATAGACTCCCACAGGTTGAGGACACACAGGCATCATTGCATAGTAACAGGAGTTTTCCAGAGTGAGATAATCACAATGCTGAAACTGATGCATAAAAAACAGGGTATTTTGTTTATTTTCAAAGCCAGTGTTACCATTTATTCATGAAAACAGACTGAAAGACTGAAGCACGCTGTTCGGTTAGAACAGTCCAGACGGTAAGTCCTCTGGCTGGTCCATCTCAGCAAAGTAATGACACAACTCTCTGAACATCTGAGGAATTGGCAGATAGGCAAAGACAGGACTGGGTTCACTGAGTGAAGTGCAGAAGGTAATTATGGGATGGAATAATGGAGAGACGGACAGAAGAGACAGAGAGCACATCAAAGAATGTGGCAAAGGACTCGTTGACATGATGAGAGCCCGCACAGAGATGACATCCACTCCATCCAGACGATGGGCCGTGACCAGCTTGAATTACTCCGTGCTGATATATGTCTGCCCCTCCAGGAAGATACCATCCTGTGTTTTCCCAGATAGACTTCAAATAACTGAAAGCTGAGCTGACAATGCCAAGCACTGACACCTTACAGACGACAATTCATGCTCAGTGAATATGTGATAGCTCCATTCTCTACTCCTGAATATCTTCTTCTCTTTGTAATACCCAGAGAGTTGGTGCCAGTTTCAGAAAGCCATGTGGAAATTGTGGCTGATGTACCCCAGAGGAAGGGCAACACTTCTTTCAGATGTAATGTTTATTTGATCTTTGCAAGCTGAAAAAATACCAGAAATCATCCTCACCTCATCAGATCATCAGGTAAAATAGCCCAAGGTTTATGTTGTGAAGGGCTATTAATGGACTGGTCATCAAGCAGATAGAGTTCAACTGACTGATTTCTGCTTCACTCTACTTGGTTTGATCTCTAGATGGGTTTCCCAGGATTAGGCTACAATTAAAGATGGAGCTCATGACAGAGCATGGCTCTGGTTTCAGAGCAGATGTGCCCGGGTATCGAGGATCACCTGGGGAAGCATCAGCCTCCTGGCAGGACCAGCTGCCCTCCTAAAACAGGTGCCTAATTGCTATAAAATCAGGTTCGGCCAGTTCATCATTACTACTTGAATTTACGCATTAGTCAATCCTCTCCCTTTCATCCTCCAGGCTGTCAGATTTTATTTATCTAATTGGTGTTACTGGTGAAGAGGCACTGACCTGCTGCCCTTCACCCCTTCCAGCCTCCCTCCCCTCTCCTTCAGAAGGCCCTGCCCTGACTGTCTCACTGGCCACTAGACCTCAAGTCTCTGGCTCCATACATTCAAGCTTACTATGTTTATGCACCTCTGCACATTGAACTCTGCTTAACCCCTGATCTTAATGAGACTCTGACAGATCAAGCATGGTCGACCACCTCACTGCTGGTAGACTGTAGGGACCCGTAGATCCGGACCAACCATATTTAGAATGAAAATAAAATAGAATGCAATGAAAAACAGCAAGTCTGGTTTGTCAGTTTCCAAAAGCAAGACACTGCAGCACTTAATGTTGCTTTCACACTGTGTTATACAACTGGGAGACGTTATTCCTGTATCTATTTTTATTATCACTCGGAAACAGCAGGATTAACACAATGCTTCACGGTATTCTGCCTGCGTTGTGCATCTGATCATCCATCCTTCTGTTAAATGACTTTTGAAACAAGTGCTTCCAAAGTTGAGCTCAGATTAGTCCCATAAGTGAACACTAACATTCTTTTCAGCCTTAGGTGAAAGGGTATCATTTTAACCTTCAATCTTAAAGTGTGTCCAGAGCAAAAAAGTGTCTTTATTTAATACTTATTTCACTGGTTCTCAAGCACCCTGCAAGATTCATCTTTTGTACGTGTATGTTTATGAGCAATGTTAAACTCTGTATATAATTTCATTCATTTCTAAAAACACCTTCAGTCATGGAGGCAAAAATTACATCCTATCTTCACAGTTTTATCTTCCATTCTGTAGAACAACAAAACTTTTGGAGCATCATTGATATACCTCTGAGCAAACAGCAGAGGCATCGACATAGCCAAAATCTGTTTGCCGCTATATGAGCCAATGAAAGTAATTAATACATAAATTTGAATTCAGATTAATAGATCCGATTGGATTATTGATAAACTGGATGCCACATCCGCTTCAAACTACCACAGACCATTCAGAGGATTTCACATCTATCCAGGAAAGACAAAAAAAAAAATTGGACCTGTTTTCATTTACGGGAAAACTGAGCGCAGTGAAAGTTTTTGTTGTGGCAGCTTGTTACCACATCACAAAGTAGCATATGCATACTGAGGTCACACATGGGCCAAAGCCAGGATCAACTTTTTGCTTTTTCTTTTGTGGCAGCAATGAAATGGTCAAGAGAATACTTTTTTTTAATCTCTCTTTTTTTATTTTTTTTACAAAGATTTACAATTACTTTAAACACAGCCTTACTCAGTTTGTCTTTGCATGAGCCACAGTGAAAGTGTAGGGGTGGGGAGGGAGGTATCCAAATGTCTGGAATCAGCAGATTCATAAAGACCAGAGTACAGACAGGAAGTTTGGAAGGTTGACAGGAAGAAGGGCCTGGTTTTACTGCGCCAGTGCAAAGAGGGAGTTTCGAAATGGAGAAAGCAGAGAGGACAAGAGCAAAAGAGAGAAGGTGGGAGGAGTTGAGTCGACTGCCTAAAAAATGAAAACTGGCTCACTGAAAGACTTTCGGTCAGGAAGGCACAGTGGCTGGTGGGTAATTTATAGCACAGAAAGGCTTGTAGGGTGAAAAACATTATTTTAGCGGCCTCCACATCCTAATAGAAGCCAGATGTGGAGGGATTAACAAAGACCATTCCCCTTTCTCCCTTAACTCTGCCTCCCCTTGTCTAACTCCCTCCCCCCATGAGCTGGGGTCCCTACTGTCTCATTTTCTTCCACTTTCCCTTTCATACTGAATCTCAGGCTTTCTTTGCCTCCCCTGCATATTTTTACTTGAGAGTGTGAGATGCTCTGGGAATTCAAGAGCAGTCAACACTCTGGTTTTTGAGGTGAGACTTAGGAAAGTGTCACTGGGCCTTTTCAAACAGAGCCTCTGTTTGTTCCAACTCCTGTTCGTGTGCAAACAGAAGCTTTGTGGTTGCTGATGTCACTTTACCCCAGGATTTGGACAGGGTTGCCAGGCCACAAGAACAAAACACTCAGGCATCTTTTTACCTGATGCTATCACAGCATGATTTGTTCCTTTTATGGCAAGCTCTCCAGGCCACTGAAAAGGTGTGATTTAATAATAGAGAGATATCAATGTAATGTGGTACCAGCATCTTCGGGCTCTTTGTACTGTGAGCTTGTGACGGCATCACAAAAGCTGAAGTGCTACAGCCTGGCCCGGGCATGAAAGCCAACCAGCAGACGCTCTGAAACCAATATCAGAGTGGGTAAGTTGACTGCAGCGCCAAAAGATGAGAGACTAGGACAGATGTTTTAAGTCTGCTCGAGTATATTAATCAGGAAAATGTGTTGAGTGAGCTGCCAGTGAAAAGTCCTGCGTTTCTTCCAGCAGAATGGTGTCACTTCCAAAGTCAACATATTATGTAAATTGAACAAGATTACCGCATTTTCACTCTTCCCTCAACAGTTACATCATCAGCTGGGAATAAGAACCTGTTACAACCCTTGTTGCAGCCTTAGAAGACCTGCAGTGCACTGATGAAGGCTGAGTGAAAAAGTTTCACTGTGCCCCGTGTGAACAAGTTGCTACAAGTTTGTTTTTTTTTCTGTGAGTGTGTTTGTTTTGTTCTGTGCATGTTTGTATGTGTGTGTGTGTGTGTTTGTGTGTGTGTCTGTCTGGTTAAATGGCTATAGAACAGACTATGTGTACGCATAAGTGAAATAACTGTATATTTAACTAATGCTCATGATCTATTTGTACAATGTACATATTTATGTACATATTTGTCTTTTGGCTTTTCGTCTGTGTGTGTGTGTGTGTGTGTGTGTGTGTGTGTGTGTGTGTGTGTGTGTGTGTGTGTGTGTGTGTGTGTGTGTGTGTGTGTGTGTGTGTGTGTGTGTGTGTTTGAAAGCAGCAGGGGCAGGAGCTTAGAGAATGACAGTGTGTCTGTGGCGGCAGAAACTCGAACCCTCTGATCTCCTTCTCAGAATCTCCTGCCTCCCAGCTGTCACTGGGCTTCTGGCATCCTACTCAGCTTCTTGCCCCCCATCCGCTCCCTTTGAAGAAAGCTGCCCAGGAAATTGAAAGCTGTTTTCAAAGACAGGCAAGAGAGGAGAGACAGACACCACAAAAAAGGCGTGTGTAGAAGTAGATGATAGGGATGCTTGAGGATAGAAAGTTAGAGATGGTCTTCAATGAAATGTATCAGTGGCGTGACATTGTCACTTTTGAACACATTTTTATTACACAGAAAATCCTTTGTTTTTTTCATTAAGGGTGTTAAAAAAATAAGGCAGTTAAAATATTTATTTGAAGTTAAGATTATAGGCTTCACTTTAACTTTAAATAGTGAAGGTTAATTGAATTTGAGGAGGATGGTTTCATGAAATCACATTTTCTCTGTTCTTCTAGAGTGCTGAGGACTTTGAACAACGTCTACAGTAGATGCATGAGATAGATGCATATAGATATAGAGATAGATAGATGCATATAGATATGCTGGGAATTTCAACATATGTAACTATCCGATCTATTAATGAATATAAATAAAAAGATGTCAGTGATGAACTTTGTTGTTGGTTGCTATAAAAGCAGCTGTGGTTTAGTTCTCAGTGTTTCCCAATAAATAAATCCAGGACCTCTGACCTTATGTTCTGTTCACTCTGAAGCCTTTCAGGATTCCGAGGGGAGGGAATCTCTCTTACACTGGAGTTTCCTTCAAACCTTCCCTGTCCACATCCGGGAGACAACACTGGAGTGTGCCAGTATTTCCTGGGTTCCTCTAGTTCTGCTGAGGTTTCCACTGGAAAAACATTGTGATGATCCATGTCTCTGCGGACAGGAGCCAGGCAGAGGGCAGATGGTTGTGTGGTTTGGCCCAATGGTGGACAGCTCATAAGACAGGCAAACAAATAGTGACAGACAGGTGGGCTTCACAGGGTGTGGAGCAGTCAGAGTGGCAGTCACATGGAAGGATTTAAAAACAGTTAATCTCATGCAGAAATAAAGTTTCCTCACCTTATGACATTTGACAATTGCTAATAAATAATCAACCAAATATAACAAAACTGGAACCTTTGATGTATTCAGGGGTTTATTAGAAAGTCTTATAAATTACATCTCCTCTGCTATTACCATATTATGTGCACATCTTAAAGTAACATGTATCTCATGAAGGTATTGTGTTTGAATGAATGTACTGATAAACAAGAAAAGGTAGTTGAAACACAACATGAAATATGGAACAGGATCAGACTATTGCATTTAATCAAACATCAAGAAATTTAAAATTACCTGAATGCAGAGTTTTAAAAGTTAAAACTATAACATCTTTTTGTAATTTCTCATCCATTAAATTTGTAAACATGGTTTATTTCTTTTGTCTCTAGTATATTTTCTCTCTTTGTATACACCACACTGCTCCCCCTCTAGTTACACTAAAGAACCAGCTGGACCAAACCATTTGCAGGAGTAAACCATTACGGGACTAAAAATGAGAAAGGAAAAATGTGAAACCATGTAATTATGGGGGAATACAGCCTGAGGGACTGGATGGGTTAATTCGCTGGATTTTAAATGTTAACAGTCACATCAGTGCAGGTTTCTGCTCCAGTCACACATCAGCCCTCCAAGGGTGTCTGTGAATGGGATCATCTTTTTTTCTTTATTAAGAGTCAGACATACAATCGCTTCTAAGTAGCCGCATGAATTATACTTCAAGAAGAAGGTTAGACCCCTGCTAGGGGATTTCCCATGTTAAATGGAAGATATTAAATGATATCCCTCATGACTTTGTTAACAGATTAAACTCAGCATCAGCCTGTAACTCTAACTTTTGCTCCCATGAGTTCACAGCAGTTTCTGATCCCTCTCTGTTGTGTCTTCTCCTTCAAGCTGCCCCTGTATCCATAGCAGAAAATCTGTAATGGTGAACTGGAGATACACACACGCACGCACGCACACACACACACACACACACACACACACACACACACACACACACACACACACACACACACACACACACACACACACACACACACACACACACACACACACAAAAGAAGCATCAATCCAGGTGTTATTTTCCACCTCAGTATTGAGCTGTGATGTGCTGAAGTTCGCACAACGTAATCTATCAGTTAGTGATGGATAAAGACATTTCTATAGAGGAATACTTCAGGACCTGTCCAATGATTCTGGATCCTGTTCAATGATGTTGCAGCATTTTGGGCGCATTTTTCTTGGTGCGCAGCATTTTTGAATGATGGAGCTCGAGCGTCGTCATTGCATAATTTACGACGGGGACTGACTTAATTAACTTAAGTTAAGCCACACATTTCTCTAGCTTCATGCAGCTAGATTAAGGTAAGGACCTTAATTTGCCTCCACATGTCCACTTGTCCACGTATTGGCCGGGGCCCCCTAGGGAGATTTAGAAATTAGTGGGAATGCCTGTTTACATTGTTTTCACGGGACCATTAAGCATGTACTTAAATTGACTATTTCACATGAACTCCAAAAAAACCCAAAAACAAATAATATCTTCGGTTTGTTAATTTGTTAATTACATCTGTGTGGCTGTTTATTATATACACTGCCAAAACAAAAGTCACACACTCTAATACTTCGTGGGACTGCCTGTGGCTTTGATTGCAGTGCGCATTTGCCGCGGCATTGTTTTGACAACCTCGTACAACGTCACAGCATTTATTTCTGTGCAGAATTGCATTCATTTTTAGCCGAGTTCTTGTATTGACGATAGGAGTCAAACCACTCTGCAAGGTCTTCTCCAGCACATCCCATGGACTTTGAATGGGGTTAAGCTCAGGACTGTGGGGGCCAATTGATATGTCAAAATGATTCCTCACGCTCCCTGGACCACTCTTTCACAATTAGAGTCCAATACATTTTGGCATTGTTGTCCTGGAATATGATCGTGCCATTAGGGAGAAAAAATCCATTTATGGGATTGTCTGGTCATTCAGTAGATTCAGATACTGAGCTGACTTAATTTTTTTGCTGAATAATATTGCTGAGCCTAGACTTGACCAACCAAAGCAACCCCTGATCATAACACATATTGAAAATGTAGTGAGAGATATTTTGTTAAAATGATTTTCTAATGCAGAAGATGCATTGTTTCTGTCATTATTTGATTTCAGAGATTTCAGTTTTATTTTGTCCTAGAGCCATGTTAAAGGGTGATTATTTTGGGGGGTAACATGTAACATGGTAGCATGTTAATAACCACAAGAAGCCTATCTGAATTTGTGTCTTTGGTTATTTTTGTTGTATAACCGAGTTTCCTATCCATACAAAGAAGGCATACTTGAAATGCATTGATGTTGCATGTATCGCTGAGTAAACTGAGTATTTTGTGAGTATCTGAAGTCAGATCTTAGTGTCCCCTTTTTTTGGAAATCAACATATGGTCACCCTATTATCATTATAAAGTCGAGACATAGGGAATTGAGAAGGTTCATATTTCCAAGATATGTTATCAGTGAGCAGGGTTTATGAGCAGTGCCCAGCAGAAAATAAAAAAGAGACGCCCAAAAGAGTGTGAAACCCACCGAAGAAGATGAGTTTCTACGAACCAGACCCCGGCTCACCCAGAGATGACAGAGATAGTATGAGCTATTATTTATTGTTATTTTTAATTTACTATACACACTGTTGTCACTAAAATCTTCGACATTCTCTGGTGTCATTGGGTTTTTTTTATCAATATGTTGGCAAACTTGAGGCACAAATAATGATATATAGTTTTGTTTTGTTTTTTAAGACATGTAAATAGAGCGTATAACCCTCACTTGAAACTTCAGAAATTTGCAACTCTATTGGTCAAATTATTACTGCATCTCCAAAAGCAAAGTTAAAGGAGAGTGCGTAATTCAAAAAGTTGAATGAGAAAAGAAGTGTGAGACAAATGCAAAAAAGAATAAAGTTAAAGACAAATGTGAAAAGATAGATTTTTGGCTTTGCTAAGGTCTGAAAGGATTAGAAATTAGACAAGATATAGTTGTTTGTTTAAGTAAGATTGATTTTTAGCCTGCAGCGGTTTACTGAAAATCACCTTTATTTATTTTTGTGTTCATTTTTAGGACATTTAGTATTTTTGACATTTGAGGATGGATACACGGCAAAAAATTTTAATGTCTGTGATATACTAAGCAAAGAGTGAACCCATCGCTAACGTAAGAAATCTGAAGCCAGGAGAAGAAATACTTGCATGATGGTCTGATAACAGGTTCTACTGTGCCACCGTGGAATTCATTGGAACAGCTCACAAGACATTGGATAAAAAAAAAAAAAGGTCACAAAGAAGGACATTGAAAAAAGTAATGCAGCAGCTCAAAGATTCTACAACCCTCCATCCTTACCTCAAGCAGGTCAGTCCATCTCTGCACAGGATCCCCCACATGCTGTGGAACACGGTGTCATCCAATTTCCAACTGCCTGGCCAGTGTACACACCTCCATCTACCGAACCATCTCTACCTGTCCAACCACAGCATCAGCCCATAATTGCCTGGCCACAGTTCCAATTTCCAGTTTCTCAGTCATCTGCACATATGCATCAACATTACCCTTCACAGCGTCATCATAGTCCTACAGACCTATCAAAACATCAGCCTGTTTTGATAGATGTGGACCAGCAAAGACAGCCACCATCTCCTACTGGAACAGCCAAAGACAGCTTTCTCAAAATGCTGTGCAGTCCTGTTACACAACAACAACCTGCTGTTCTTGAGGACCAGATCCAAACTAGTATGTCTACACATGAGACATCTTCAAGCTCATCTTCAGATACTTTAATCCTGGAGCGTGATCCAATTCCATAATGTAGAGAACCATGTTTGAGTTCACCTGAATCAACACAAAACAGATCATGGAAGCCATGTGGGGCATGCAGGGCAGAGGTGGAAAAATTAGAGGAGGAGAAAGCCAAACTCCAGAATGTGCTGTATGGTATAAGTAAATTTATTCTGTCTGTTGATATCAATTGTTCCTTTATCACTATTCCTTTTTTCAATCACAGTTTTCCTATGGTACCGAATTGCTATTCAGTACTATATACCCAAGCAGTGTAAAATGAACTATAATGTAAAATAATCTGGGTAATGATCAATTGTGCAAAATAAAATTATAATTATAGATATTTGTAAAAGTCTAAAAAAAAAACCTATTACTTTGGACATTGGTAGTTATTTGGTGCTGAAGCTAAAACTTTTTTTTTTTTAATCCAAAGATTTCATGATGGGCTAAGATTTTGACCAAACATGTCTCTTCCTTTTCTTGACTTTATGATTGCTGCTGTATCCCTGTGAGGTAATTTATCTTTTGTGTCCCAGGTGATGAGCACCTTGAGGCATTAGAATGCTTTGTGGACAAAATGGAGCCGATTCAACCTCTGGCTGGTGTTTTGGTTCAAACAAACAGATCTGGGAAGCAAGAGCTGTATCCAGAAAGTGGCCTCTACTTGTCTTCTACGCCTGGCTGCAATCCATGCAGAAGCAAAGAAAGACTGTCTTCCCTTATTCATCTTGTTTTCGACGAATTCTTCACTGCAGAGGAGTGCCGGAATGCTGTGGCGTTTGAGAAACACGGAAAAGTGGCAGAGGGGAAGACGTTACTGGATAAAGTCAAAGTCGAAGGGACTCTAAGTAAGTATATTGGTCATGATAGTTAATGATTTATGGAACTGTTACAGAAAAGTTGTAGAAATTTGTTCATAAAAATGTGTGGGAACCCCAGATAGAGAGTCAAGTCAGTGGATCCTTTGGACTTTGGTTATGAAAAAATGTGTATGGCTGTGAACTGCATGAGACATCTAATCTTTTTGATCCCATTGGAATTATCATGAATTATGCATTTTCCATTTTCATATATAATTTTACAATTAAAGTCATATTTACAATTACTATACACCCAAGTGTTGCCAAGTAACGTCATGCTACCCAGAGCTGCTGAAGCTAGTGTTAACATGATACCCTACGTGGGTTTCGTTTTGGCATTTAGTCAGATTCACATTGTAGATCAAGCCTTGCTCGTTCTTTGCTTCCCAGCTGAAAAGGAATAGGAGTTGCTGCACAAAAACACAAGCTAAGACATATTTGTAAATGAAACAGCCAGGTTGATACAGTTTTTTAAAAATATATATAGTTTAATATATAAAAGTTGTCAGCAAATCATAACTGTGACTGATAGCCATTTCAGATCAAAAGTCATGAGCATTTTAATCTACCATATGTCAAAAGGTTAAAAGTGAGAAAAATGGCTTTGAACATTCGACAAGATTCCTCGGGTATGTCTCAGCATCCTCAATCCTATTGTCCCTATAGGTATGTGTAATGTAAACAGCAACTGAAACATGAGGTTATGTTTGCTGACTGGCCCATCTTATAGTTAAGCCTTATTAAAGTTTTTTGTATACAAAAAGTTCATAATATGACCCAGGAATAACATGATTGGATGTGCGATCATTTTCGATGGATTTGCTGATGGATAGCTGAACAGAAGGATTCAAAATTTTAAAATAAGTTCTTCGTCTTTTTGTTTTCTTAAAATACGTATTCACCATGATATAGTTGGTACAGTGTTGAAAGTACAAAACTCATAAAAATATCAAAATAGCTCAAATCTTTCTATTTTGGCTCTGAGCAATAAATGAATGTTAGTGATTTCCGACAGGTTTTCCCAGACTACCAAACATGTTGTAAGATGTGTAAGAGCATTGCGTTAGATGAGACATTTAGTTTACTAACTTTCCCTTACTTCACTATTTTCTGACTTATTTTTCTTTTGTCAAGTTTCATTTTGTAGAGAAATAAATGAACGAAAATCATGTGTAACTCATGACACAATTCTTCGGATCAGAAGTTGTCTATTGCTGTTCTCTGCTGTACATACAGTATGTGTCACCCTACTCCAAATGCTTGAATTGATACTTTTGTTTTTTTAAGGTCGCTATTCAATTATTCAACTTGATCTCTTTCCCCCCCCTTTAGCACAGATGGCTATGCCAGTTTTGGATTGGTCAAGCTAGAATATAATTTTACTTAACAACTATTTAACTAATGAGGCAGATAGGGGTGATATGATGATATTAAACTGTGAATGATTTAATCATGTTTATGATCTGCCAAAACAGAAATACTGTAAAATTGTTGATAGGTTACAACCCACAGGTGTTTGAGGTGCAGTGTGGTCAAACACTAAAATAAATTAACATGGTTAGAACGATAAAATGAGATATGATCTGTAATGTTTCTCCTCAAACTGATACTCTTGATGCATAATTCAGCCAGAGACATTTTACAGATATAATTATGAATAATTTTATAAATACTTATGATAACACTGATTGGAAATTTAAAAAAAAAATGTTGGGATTGTTTCAGTTCCTTCAGTTTTACTAAATGTCCTTATTTGTGAACCGTAGAGATATTATAATGTGAATTCAGTCATATCAGGATAAAGTTCTTAATGCTTTTGTGGTAACTATTGTTACATTATACAATTTCTAATTTGTCTTTTATTCTTGCAGCTTATATCACACGCTGCAGTACACTGGATGGTTGGACACCAGTTGAGAAGAGTAAGCTCAAAAAAGCCTTCATAAACAAATGAGGGCCACAATGCTGTAAATATTGAGACTTTTTCTTTTTTAAGATCCTGTTCAAAAATCCTGCTCAAAAACTTCCATGTTAACTTGAAAGACTTGTTCGATGTTGTGTGACTGTTAGATACTGTTACTGTTTTTAAAACACAGTTTTGCTGAAAAAATGTACATGCACAGATTGTATCTTAGAATATATTTTGCTTTCTTTAAAAACTTGGTGTTATTGTGCATAAAGTATCTATCTATCTATCTATCTATCTATCTATCTATCTATCTATCTATCTATCTATCTATCTATCTATCTATCTATCTATCTATCTATCTATCTATCTATCTATCTATCAATCTATCTATCTATCTATCTATCTATCTATCTATCTATCTATCTATCTATCTATCTATCTATCTATCTATCTATCTATCTATCCATCTATTGTTATTAATTTTATGATAGCTACTTATAGAAGTACTCTAAATAACCAGTCATTTTACTTGAAAACTAAGTACTACTGTGTTGAATTTGAATAAAGTTGCAAATTCAGATTTTATTCATCACTAAATGCCTCATTATTATTATTATTATTATTATTATTATTTTTATAATTATAATATTAATAATAATAACAACAATTATTGTTATTATTATTATTATTATTATTATTATTATTATTATTATTATTATTATTTAGTGCCACAGGGGTGGATGTGTGTGTGCGGGCATGAGAGGGAGGGTGAGTGTCTCACATATTGCTCCATAGTAGCTCCAGTATTGCACATTTTTCTTCCCAAGGAGAAACAAAGGAGCCATGAAAAACACTCACTTGAGATTAGCAAGGTGTCTCCCTTAAGTCTCATGTATAATTCACTCTAAATAGCCTGTCTCGTCAATTTCTCCTAGTGAAATTTCAGAGAAACATATGAGAAACATTTTAGACAAAATGGAAACTAAAATGAGATTGAGATGAAAATTTCAAATTTGTCTCCTAAACTAAACATCTGTGTGATTTAATAACATTCGTTATTAAAAACACTCGTTCTTAGTTTCCTTCATCTTTACTCAGAGCAGATTACACACACACACACACACACACACACACACACACACACACACACACACACACACACACACACACACACACACACACACACACACACACACACACATACACAAACACTTTCCCTCACCCCACAGTGTGACAATAAGGTACTTGTATAACACACGTACCTACCCCAACCCCTACCTAACTAATTGATCTTCACTATGAACAATCACTTAGGGAAACCCCAATGAATACCCTCATTCATTAACTTTACCCTCTCACCGCATGATCAGCACATGACTGACAAAAGGGAGGAACATTCACCACGAGAGGCGGGACAAACACCGGAAGGGGCGGGGATTATATTTTTTCTGTATTTTTTGGACGATTAAATTATGTGACGTCATCCATCAAAAGTTAATTTGACAGAAGGTGGGTTAGTATTCTCTCTGACAGGCAGCTAGATGGACTGATACATAGATTTTGTGACCTGCATCCCCAGGTGTGGAGGTGAGGGGTCAGAGCTTTATGGTGGAGCAGGTGGGGGTCGGGACCTGTGCTCTGTGGAATCCGGGTGTCACCATGGCATTCACAGTGGAGCGGTGAGAATGACAGGTAGCCCCTGGGGGTTGTAAATAACAGATATGCTCTCATACTTATGGGAACGCGGCAAGGGGGGGGCTGAAAGCCTGGTGTAGCTCAAAACAGGAAATGAGAATAAGAGGGAAGGACAGGGAAAACAAAAAACAGACAAATGGCAAAATTGGATTTGAGGAGTAAAGGAATGAAAGGGTAAGCTGAATGGCAGAATCTCATATCCCACTCATGAAACCTGACAAAGCAAGTTTAGATTCATCAGTTTATCTAGACTCTTAACTCATTCCAGTAGTTTATCTGCTGAAATATACATTCCAGTCTTATATTTGTTTGATCAATAGAAATCTGAGATTTAAAAAAAAAGTTCAGGTGAGGACAAGAAAAGCAAAATGTTGGGTTTTCTTATTTTAATTATGTTGTGAAATTAAGGGATACTAATACATGAACTGAAAAATGAACAATTATTTAAAGTCATTTTATTACATTTACATTTTGAAATGTAGTCTGCAGAATTATAAGGAATGTTCTTGCTTTTGGGAACGTTCTTGTAAAAAATCACCCAGAGGCATCTCCAGGAGACATGAACTTGAGATGAGCCAGCTTCATCCCAAACACTTTCCTTGTACCTTGTCTCAATGTGGAATGAGGGGCAGAGGAGGCATGTTGTTCGAACATGTCTGGGAAGCACAAGCAGAGACAGAGCCAGCAACACTTTGCTTTGGCGTAGGCGCGCAGGAGACAGCGGCGTGTAATTCAACTGGTTTCTCCTGCAGGCTCCAGATAATTCCTCTAAGCAAACACACATGCAGGACCATTTCCAAGGAGAGCCAGGGGTACTGGAGGAGGGAGGGTGGTCAGCATCAAAACACATGGGCCTATGAGTTCACAGAGAACAGTTGCAAGCTGTCTGAAGTTTGATCTGAATTCACTTCCCCACCCAGGTAATCATAACAAAACATCTTTCTATACTTACGTGTTTTTGTTTTCAGCAAGTGGAAAGTTAGAAGAGATTGGTATTTAGAGGTATGATCGGGCCTACAAAATCCAGCCCAACCCAAACCGAGCCCGACGGTATTAAAGCCCGACCTGAACCGAGCCCAACGGTATTAAAGCCCAACTTGGCCGGAGCCTGAGGGTATTAAAGTCCGACCCGACCCGAACGTAATTATTGACATTTTAAGCCCGAACCGGCCCAAATTTCAGGCTTGGATTCGGGCTTAAGATCTTACCTCTACTTTCAGCGCGTATACGATTGGAAAGGTAAGGTGACAGGAGAAAATACAGCTGACGCACGGAGGGAACTGAGCAGGTATTGTAGAAGAAGAAGAAGTATACTTTATTGATCCCCGCAAGGGGAAATTACATAGTCACTCAGGTTAGTTGACAGTATACAGGGCTCCTGAACACAGCACACAAGGGGGCCTGTAAGCATGCAGTTAATAAATTCACATCTAACTACACACACATTGGGAGGCAGAGTGACGGGCAGCGGCTTCGGAACGCGCCCCAAATTGACCAGCTTGTAGGGGGGACGGCGCCTTGCTCAAGGGCGCCTCGGCAGTGGCTGGGAGGTGAGCTGACACCTCCCACTGTCAGCTCACACTCCTGGTGACATCATGGCATCATGGTGGGAGCAGGACTCGAGCCGCCGATGGCTGGGGTGATCTGTCTACGAGACATCTGCTCTACTGCTGAGCCACTGCCGCCCCAAAGATGTAGATGTAGATGAATGTTTCTCATACAGTGCCTTCTCTGTTTTACCTAAATTATTTATTTTATAAGGGTATCCTTTAGTTTAATACCCATAGATAATTTGAGATACATAATATATAAATATATATTTATTTAAAAAGTTCAGTCCGGATCTTAAGCCCGAACCTGAGTCCAAAAAAAATCCAGCCTCACCCGACTCAAGCCCGACAGTGCTAAAGCCCAACCGGACCTGACCCGAAAGTAATTGTTGACTTTCTGAGCCCGACCCGACCCGAATTTCAGGTCGGGTCGGGCCTGAACTCGGGTTCGGGCACAAGATTTTACCTCTATTGCTATTTGCGAAGCATCTTTCTAAAAAATGCAACCATATACAGTATGTGTAATAAACACTGGCGATCCAAGTCTGTATGACCATCATTATATCTTTGCTTTGTTCGTTTATTAGCAGGATGACATAAAAACTGCACATTTGGATAAAGAGGCAAACATAGGACCATCTTTCCACTTTCTTTTACACTGTCGGATAGGGCCCACTCTTGTGGAGGGTTGGGGTGAGACATATAGGATTGTTCTTGCATGAGTTCCACACATTATCATCCTTGTTTCCTCCACCAAGAAGTGTTTCTTTTCATGGTTTTGGTGATTGTTTGTAGGACTACATGAAAACGAGAGGATTGATTTGAACAAAACTAGATGGAAGCGACTGAACTTGAAGGACAGAGACCATAAGATCTTGATGATAATAAACTGAAACTCCTTAATGTTTATACAGTAGATGGGTATGGTGAACCGATTTGGTGCTTGGGCCAGGCATGCGAAGCAAACATGTTGAATTCCACGACCTTGGCTGAGATTGAGTGCCATTCTTATTCTTTGTTTTTTGCATGCACAATGACTCCATACAACCGCTGTGGAGCTCTTATTGATCTATCCGAGCAATCCAAAATAGAGCTTGAAACTGGATACAGTTTCTCTTTCCGCACTCTAGTAGGTGATCCTAGGGAGGAAAAAAAGACTCAGGTGTATACAAAATAAAGAAATGAGGAGGAACAGCCCATTTCCTTGAGAAAGGAGGGGAGTGGAGAGTCCTTCACCCACCCCCAGGGTAGGTCATAGACCTGGCCTCTGACCTCTTCCTGAAAGAAGGGAATTTAGGGGAGGGAGAGACAAACATGTCTGAGCAAAGCAAGTAGCAGTGCAGCTGAGGGAACAAAGGCTTAACACAAGAAACATACCACATAACACATCTACATTTGGAGTAGGAGCATCAGAAGTTACAGACATCCTCATTAAAAAGATGAGGATTTACATTTTGCAACAAAATTTGGATTTGAAACTATTACAGAAGACTGGGGCCTCGTGTTAGTAATTTACTTGTACATTCATGCAGATAACGTTTGCAGTTTTTCAGTGCAATCAACCAGCCCGATATCACATGCATACCTGAAAGATGCTAGCCTGAGTCTCTCTCTGTGCTGTCCAGCCTTGGAGCCACTTCAGAGATTTGTTCATCTCTGTTATTCTTCACTTTTCTTCTTTAATCTGCACTAAAGGGCTAGAGTGACCCCTGACCTGACATGCATCTGTCTTAGAAGGCATGTGCCTTCCAGATGTGGACGTATGTGACCCCCAGACTGCAAAAAAACAAGCAATTCTTTGAGGCATCAGTAGATGGCAGCACATTAAGTTCACTTAAGTGAAAAATCAAAATGTATTCTTCTGTGAAATTGTTGTAAAATTAATGTGTTTTAAATTATTTTAATTTCCTTCTTTTAATGAGAATATAACTAATTGAACTATAACCTAAGCATTAAAGATGAATCGCTCTTGAAGGGATAGAAATTCAATCCAAGATCTTACCGTTCATAAATTCTTAGCCACAATATGTGATCGACGTTAATTTTGACTGATATTTTAAACTCCACTGCTGTTTCTATAAAAATCTCTTTGAGGAAGTCTGGGGGAAAGTTCTTTCTATACGTTAACTGATTTTATTTTATCTATGTATGTATGTATGTATGTATGTATGTATGTATGTATGTATGTATGTATGTATCTGTCTGTCTGTCTGTCTGTCTGTCTATCTATCTATCTATCTATCTATCTAGATAGATAGATAGATAGATAGATAGATAGATAGATAGATAGATAGATAGATAGATAGATAGATAGATAGATAGATAGATAGATAGATAGATAGATAGATAGATAGATAGATAGATAGATAGATAGATAAAATAAAATAAAATCAGTTAATACATATAGAAAGAACTAGATAGAGTAGATATAACAGAGTGAAACGTATTTCTCCTTCTAAAACACAAGAAAAGACACACAGTTTTTCAGCTCTTCAGTTCACGCTGTCAGTTAGAATACATTCTCTCATGGATGAGGAATTTCAACCCATCCCGATCTGTAAACTCTGCATGTGTGTATGACTTTCCTCCTCCCTCAGCATCCTCCCTACTCCATCTCTAATGCCGCTCTTCTTTGGAGAAGCAGGTGTGTATTTTCCTACTCCGAAACCCATGCAGTGCCACAACACACGCTTTCCCTGTCTGATTAAGCAAACTAACCAGCTTAGCCAGTCTGTGAAAGCCAGATTTACTGCCGTTCATCAGTGCTAGCAATTATTGGCAGAGTTCACTGTAACATCCCTGGTAATAAAAGTGCTTACTGCTCAGTCACAGTCCACCTTCTGATTTCCCAACCTGCATCCTTCCTTCAAACCCTCTCTTTCTCTCCCGGGCCTTCTTTTTTCATCTCATGCTCCTCTCTTACAATTTAACTCTGGCTCCAAGATTCTGAGTGGAGCCAAACAGCTAAGACAGCCAAAGACAGCCCTCTCTTCATGGAGAGGGTGAAATGCTGAGAACAAGTCAGAGTGAGAAAGAAGGCCATTGTAGGGGGCTGGCCTGGGGACAAGTCACCCATTCAGATGCGGCCAGCCGTGTACAATGGCTAAACTAACATCATTGACATTTGGAGTTGCCCAAGCTTTAGAGCGAGAGGAAAGAGGAGGAGTGGGGGGTTGCCATCAGGGGCAGGGAGGCTGGTGAGAGGAGCAATGTTGGAAAAGGCTCTTCACAGGCACCAGCCATTGATCAAAAATTCATGTCAACGGCCGGGTTCAGACCCGCGTGCCCTCTGCTCGCTTTCATCTGCTGGAGGATGGGGGGGCACAGAGGAATGGTATGGAGGAGGGGAGGACATCTGAGATTGCCACCTATCTCAAACCTTGTCCCCATAGACCAGGCAGGGATTGTAACACAAGGCCACCCAGAGCCACCCAGGGCCAACAGGGTGATGAAGAACAGGTCAATGCTGGATCAAAGCACTCAGATAGCACTGCTTGTTACACTCTATTGGTCGACATTAAATGACAGAATGCTTTGATTAATGATAGAGTGAGCAGCCAAGTGGCCTTCATGGCAGCTACTAATGAGTCATTAAACTGCTCTTGACTGATATGGATGTGTTCTGGTATCAGTGACACTGGAGTCCCAGAAGGTGGTTTTTCTGTCGTTAAAATTCCTCTGGCCTGACCAAAATACCAGCGTTCTGTTTTCAGGAGATGAAGTCTGTACCCCTCTGCTGATTATTTGTCTGTGGCAGTGGTGGGTGGTCAGGGCCAGCAACGCCTTCTCTGCTGGTCTAACATAACCAGAAATCATGATAATATTTATTATAAAAGTTAATTATATTTTAATGCATTTTCCTTAAATAAATATATTCAAATATTTTTATAAATATTAGGGCTGTCACTTCAATGCGTTAATTAGATTAATTAATTACGCTGCAAATTAACGCGCTATAAAAATTAACGCAATTAATCGCGAGTGGCAAGTCAATAAATTTGGCCTATTGAGGGACCCGTAATTAATTATTATTATTATAATTATTATTATTGTTATTGTTATTATTATTATTATTTGTACCTTTTGTAAAAGAGAATTTTCATATCACCGAAGCGGCTCCAGCCTAACGTGTCATTTAAATGCAAAACATGTCAAGGACAGAGTTGAACGTTAGCTTACCCTTTTAAAGGAGAAGCCTGTTGGCATCTTGCTATTTAGTTACCTTATATACTATTCATTGTCAGTTGCTGTATTGAGTCAGCTTTAGTATTTATTTTGATTGAGAGTCTGCTTATGTGCCTATTTGACACTCAGCCTTATTGTATTTCTGAAATTTATTTTATTTAATTTTATTAGTATTGCATTTTTGAGAAATGCACCTGGCCTAATTGGTTTGCTGATGTGCTTGGCCTTTTTTCTTTTGAAATTCATTTATAAAGCACACTTAACCAATAAAAATGTGGATTTCAAATCTTCTCTTCTTGGTGCATTCTATTGATGTTTGTTGGTTTTTCTTCTATCGCAGTCTCATGTCAGCAAACAGGAAGGCAGATGTCTTTAGAATAACTGAAGCCACCTGATCAGGAGAACAGAACCACACATTCTAGCCGCATAACACATTTCAGTTTTATCGGGATGAGCATGATTCTCATGACCTGTACGGGTTATAGTTTATTTTAGTTTCATGAGATATATAGCAAACACGATTAACATGCTTGAGACTCTCTGATATAATCCCTGTAATAACGTTACCATCACCTGAGAAGCTGGGAACAGGTGAACGATTGCGTGAGTGTTCAATGTTCAGAAAAAGAGCTGGCAGTACTCTACAGTGGAGGACTGTTGAATCGTTGGCTAGAAGGCTTGATGTAAGGTTTCAAATGTTACTGAGTGTGGCCAAAGAACCAAGATTTTGATACTGCTCCTCCATCTTTGGGGCCTACAGTGATCTGGTCAAACAACTAAGACAAGGGGAGCTGTGG
This sequence comes from Antennarius maculatus, assembly GCA_013358685.1. Classification (NCBI taxonomy): domain Eukaryota; kingdom Metazoa; phylum Chordata; class Actinopteri; order Lophiiformes; family Antennariidae; genus Antennarius; species Antennarius maculatus. The sequence continues at coordinate 12,843,312 of CM023613.1, read as the reverse complement.
TTGGAGAGTCATCAAGCAACATCTCTCTCTCTCTCTCGCTCTCTCTCTCTCTCCCTCTCTCTCACTCTCCGTCTCTCCATCTCTAGAGTACACAGTCCAGGGTGCTCCAGGGAAAGGCCACATCAACACACGCCTGCCTGATGACGTCTACAGACTGAAGGGAAACTTATGAATGCAAACATTTTGTTTAAACAAGCCTCTGTGTGCGGCTGCGGGGGTAAACAAGTCTGGACCACCTAGCCTCTGCTGCCTTGCTGCCAGCTTGGAGAAAAACTGGCATTGGCCAGTGTTGATGCATCCCTGCCTGGGACAGGCCGTAATATTGTACCGTCATCCTGAAGCTCCTGCCTCCTCTTCTGCTTGCATGTTGGAGCCCTAGAGGATTAGGTCCTCCCCCTTTGCTCATGCTTGCAATTCAGCAGGGGCAGCTCAGTCACTTGAATGCAATAACAGCTGTTAAAAGCAACAAACTGAGAACCTGATATATACTCTGAAGGACTGACCCCTTCTTATGAATCAGGCCCTAGACAGACGGCACTTGAGCGTGGGTCATGAAAAGTCCCCCAGCAATGCCCCATAGATCCCCACCATAACCACCGGGCTATGTTTGGGTCACCTTTCATGCATCAAATGGCCTGCAAATGTGTCCCTGTGAAGGAGAGCCTGTTTTGGAGTTGAGTCAACACAGATGACATTCTGTGAGGGATTTTGTGTTGGAGATAAGTCATTGTTTCATGTTTTTGTGTTTATGTTTTTTTTAAAAAAAATCCATAAAACATTTGATTTCCCTGAAAAGAAGCGGTGGATGCGTTGCATACTTTTTGGTGTGTTTGGATTAGAAATGTGGCACCCGCCCATACTACCCCTGAGATGATCTGATGTACACATACAGACATTTATGAACACTACGACTGGCACGTAGCACGCCAGCGCTTGCTTCGACTTTCCTTCGGGTACATCACTTTCTGACAGCTGTAGGGGCCTGTTAACACCCCAATCACCGATGTGATTATGACTCTCTTAAGATACCGAACCACACACAGCTTATGTCAGACAAAGACGGGCCTGTTTGCGCCTCCCTGTAGATCCTGACACAACCCCAGCTGGAACACACGTTACGTTTATCTGGGCTGGAGTCCAGCTCACCTTCTGTGTCCTGGGAGTTGGAGGGCACAGGGAGTTATGTTTCGCTTGGCGGACAGAAGACGAGGTGCTACAATTGATGCTCATACTGTACACAATCAACTCTCTTAATATGCCACGGCCGGCCACCCCTTGAGCAAAGGCCACCCAATGGACTTGACTTTAGGACACACAGAGATCCATGCTGTTGGTGTTTTGAAATTTTTGCAATCTGTGTGTGTCCGGAGATTTCAATGTGTATTTTCAATTTAATATCACTGAGTACACATGGGTGGTGGGAATTGGGTAAAACATTCCTGTCCTTAAAATGAGGATGAGCCTCCAACACTTCGGTGCATCTGGCATAGACATCTAGAGCAGTTATTTAAATTGGATTCAATCGGAACCAGAGCATCTTGTCTTGAGTGTCTATTGTGATTCACTTCACCTGAGACATGACTGAGAGTTTAACCATCCTCAAACGAGGTCAACTCTCTGTACCGAGGTCAACTCTGGACATGGAAGTGGTGACAACATTTTTGAGACCACATTCTCGCTGTTTTACAACAGTTTCAGTGCTTCGTTGGACATCTGCAGGTACTACTTGATGTCTATTACACAAGGAGCTCATCTATGCAATATCTGCAGAGGGAGCATTATGTGACCAAAAGGGGAACTCTCTGTTGACCACATCATCTCATGTCCAGGGAAAAGCCAGACTTTCATTCCTAAATAAACCATTCAATATGTTTAAATTCATATATGTTTAGGTTTTTTAGTAGTGTCAAGTATCTAATATTTACAAAATGTTGGAAAGCGTCTCTATAAAGTTGCTTAATCATATGAGGAAGATGGCTGCAGCTGTCAGCTTGGATTCGGTGAGGTTGTAATAAATTTATCTCAAGAACCAAAATCATAGTATTAACAATATTTGTCTAAAATGGTGATGGAAATATCTTATCCATTTATGAAATTATCTAGTATATTATTACATACTGGTCATTTCTTCTAACAAACTATCTCAGAAATGAAGCAGGGATATATGTTCTCCCAACTCAGATGATATTTTTGACCTTGAGCAGTTTACAGACTTCTCAGCACATGCTAGTGGCCTTGACTGGAAAGAGCATTCCCATCTCTGTTTTTCATCTGCTCGGAGAGCTGATCGGAGAAACAGGAAGTTGCCTGGAGCAACCAGAAGGATCAGGCAAGTCCGTCTGTCTGTCTATCTCGTCTCCACGTTTCAGTTTGTGCAGATCCTCAGCCATGTGCTACTCCCACCCAGCCTTGGCTGGCCCTAAAACATGATTCAATTGTCTTTAATCCATGATGAATAGTGCATCAGCATTGTGGCGTCTCATCTCTGGACTGGGGTCTGCTGGGTCCACAGGGGCTCTGATGGAAAGCGACCAAGCCAGCTTCGTTCCATCCCCTGCTGTTGCAAATCAAAATAAAAGGCACACTGAAAGGCTCAGCATGTGCTCAAGTCATTTGAGGACCTGTCATGAAAAACCCAGGAGAAAGTACAGCCCTGATTTCCATCCATGTACTGACAAACAGAAAGACGTGTCCTCCCAATTCAAGCACACCCTTCTCAATCTAAAGTGTGATGAAACACAGCAGAGCATCACAGTGAGGGATGAGGCTGTCAAAAGTTTCTATAAGATTCAGGTTTACATTTGTATTTTATTGTTGCATTAACGTGCAAAAAGCATAAGACTGATTCACCTCATCTCACAAAACACAATTAAAGACAACAAAAAAGGAGGAAAACAAATATATATCATATGAAATGCTGTTGGCTGCACAGAGGACAAATTAATTCTAACATTACGATTGAATGAGATATAAAATAAATAAATCAGTCACTGGAGGGCCAATTTTGGAAGTAATTGGAAGTAAATTTTAGTTAATGCATTCCAATTTTTTTGATATTATCAAAGATATTGATTCTTGTTAGACTGTTGTGAATTGAGATGTCAGCAGGCGCATAAGCAAAACCGCGTGTATGAATAAGTCTAGACAGGGTTGGCCTATTTATAAAGGAGTGTGTTTGGATGAGTATGTCATGATGGGATCGTCTCTCACCTGCAGATGTTGCTGTTTTGTCAAAATAATTTGGTGGGAATTTTCATGAGCTGCTGAGGCCACAGCTGGGATACAGGTGGATAGTTATGGGAAAGGATAACTAACAGTGGAACCCCTCGGGGGAGAAAAGCTTGTTGCGGGCCAAAAAAATACCCTGAGAGTTAAACATACAGACGTGACGAGTTTGGGGGTTTTAAATGAACACAGCGCTTATCCAAATGCTTATGTTCCACATCCCATTCTGTTTGTTCTGTGTAACTAATGACAGTACAGGCCTGTCTGCACTCAGCACCCCAAGCTTTCCTTCTATTTGTATTGATATCTGTCCTGGATGCATCCACTGACCCTACTTGATTCAAGTTCAGACAAAAGCTGTTTCTTCAGGAAACACATGCACCACTCTGCTGTTTTACACTATATGAAGCAACAAAAGAGCAAAGAAATTTTTTTAAAGAAAGTGGCAGTTACCTCAGTTCTTGGCAGGGGCTCTAATTAAAACCAAACTTGTTCCTTCAGTGAACAAACATGACAGGCACTGAGCAGAGGAGCTTTTTTTCCACTCCTGCCAAAATATTAAGTGAGTGCAGGTGCTCCAGGAATGTCTACGAGGGTGGGGGCAAGGCAGAGCTGACCTTTTTCTCTCTTCACAGTGTATGTGAGAGTCCATATAAGTGTTTATTTATGTATTTGTGCAGGTTTTCACCAAACCCTGTTTTCATGCATGCTTTGGTCGCACGGCAGAGGAGCACACCCAACAGTTTGTCTTAACACCCGTCTGCAGCTTCGCTATGGTAGAGAACTGGAGCAAAAGCAAATGATTGCTGTGTTGCTCGGGTGAGACTGGGGGCTGTCTAAGTAGGACCAGATGCAGGGGTCCGTGTGGCTCCTGGGCCTGATTGACGGAGGCTCAGTAGTCCCAGTGGAGCCTCAGACAGGATTCATGGAGGCTTGGCGGCACAATTTCCTCTCTGCACAACTTACAACATAATGAAAAAAAACAACATCTGATCACTGTCCCATTGAATGACTTTCTAATGAATTCCGTTGCTCTTAGTAGGTCATAGCATAAAGGATTATATGAGTAAAACACATTATATTGTATTTTTCATCATATGAAACAAAAGTCTCAAATTTTTCTAAATGCCATTCGGAGAACAAAGTTCTGAGTCAACTAAAGAATGGCGCCAGGATGACCTGGCTGTCAAATGTGATTGGATTCAGGTCTCTCATCTCTGTTACCCTGCTGCTCTAATAACTGTCCATGAGTCATTATTTATATAAATCTGAGCCATAACTTATGCTCATTAGCGAAGTCACACATATACCTGTAACTTTGCGGTCACTTTTCTATAGCTTTTTAATAATTAGTGGAATAAGAGATGGAGTTAGGAGCGAATGTAAGCCTCCAGCACAGATGGTGTGCAATAATTTAGCCACAGGTAGGAGAAAAGCCTCACCCAAAGGATGATGAAGAGAAAGACATCATACCAAACCTGCCAACTTGGAACCAGACACCCACTGCTTTATGATAGAGGGCAAAAATAAGGCTACCAGTATCGTGTTGGGTTTTTGGTTTCGAGCTGTTATAATGATCGAGGAATGATGAGAATTTGACACCTCTAAAGGTGACAGCTCTATGGATAGTAAAGACTCTGGTATGGCATGAAAAGTGTAAAAAACATGACCACTAGCAGGAAAAAGACACTGAGACCTCTGAAATACTGACGATGGAACTACACTACCTGTAAACAGTTTTTGGCATGGGTCTGACTGCAGTCTAGCAACTGAAAATGTCCCCCAGAGGCCAGATCCCCTGACCCTGCACTCCTCAACCACAGTCTAGTTAAATAGGTTATCTCCCACAGCATTTTAAAGGACATCTCATATTAAATACTTCAGAAGGTCAGCTCAGAAACGTCTTCAGCAGACTGTCATGTTTACATTCTATATTGTTGGCATAGCAGAGAGCACTGTTGTTCCACAGCAAGAAGGTGCTGGAGTTATGGGTACCATCTGAGGACCTGGGAATTCTCTCTGTGACACACCTCCCACAGTCAAGCTTTTCCAGGATGTACCCTGACACATACCCAGAGTCAGCTGGGACAAGATACACTAGATTAGCAGGATTAAACTAGAGCACATTCTATGCTGTGGTGAATAGAAGTTTAATTAAATATGGCAGCATGGTGCAGCGCCCTAACAGCCCAGATCAAAGCAACAGCTGGATGGGAACAAGAGTGAAAGTGATGGACCAGCTCAGACCTTATGATTGTTGAGTCACAGTGATTTATGATTCCAGACCCTTTGTTTGTTTGTGACTTGTACAACTGACTTATCATGCTTGTTTTGCAAGCAGCTCTAGTATTTATTGATATATTTTGTGACATATTTACAGAATTGTGTTTTATGACACTGCAATGTCTAAACCGGTGCTCGCACCACTGCCTTTCAGAGTATTTATCATCAACTCATCATCTCATCTCATCTCATCTAAAATTTTGTAGGTGCATATTTGTATCAAACGAATATTCCTTTTGACTGCTGCTCAGTTGACCGGGAACAGAACAGTACCGCTATCTGCTATTGGAAACTAAGCTCAACCCATCAGCACTGTAATACTGTAAAATGACTTTGTCTCTAAACAACTAGAGATGGCATTACCCTAATTGTTTTCAAGTAAGCTCATGAATAAAAATTACATACTTGTGAGTTTTTATGGAGTTACAATTCCTGTTCCTCCTAGGGTCCACATCACAAAACAGACATCCTTTCTTCATTCATTCACTCATCGTCACACCCGCTTCTTCCGCTGTAGCTCACGGGACATCTTTTCATCACAAAATGATTTTGTTGACTTTAAATTTATGACCCCACAGGGACATCTAGTCCTTCTACCCTCTGTGTCTCTGGTTAGATGCTGGTATTAGATCCTGGTCACATCTGCCTCTCACATTCCTCCTTGCTCATAGGGCCAGGCATCTTAGCACAGTGCTGACTGGGAATTTTCCACAGGTCAACAGTGGAAGGGGCACACAAGCATACCTTTGTCTCTGCCCATGCTTTGCCTCCTTCTCTGCAGACCCTTCTCTTTCACAAGTACAAGCACACACACTGTATCTGCATCATGCATAGTGAGAGGGAGAGCAAACAGTGACATTGGTCCAAATGTTGCCATTTTAAGTTGAACTGCATTTTCTCATCCTGGTCACAACCATTTGGCCCTGAGTTGTAATTAATGAACATGAAATACAACATGTGGTCACAAATATACTAGGGCTATCACTTTAACGCGTTAATTAGATTGATTAATTAATTACGCTGCAAATTAACGTGCTATAAAAATTAAAGCAATCAATCGCGAGTGGCAAGTCAATGTGCAAGCATTTTAAATTTGGCCCGTTGAGGGACCCGTAGCCTGCAGTGATGTCACTTCCTACCTGCGCCGCGAGTCTAAAGCAGAGTGACTGACAACAGAGATGGACGCGACACAGGAAAGCGAGGCAGGCCCACTCGGACCTTTGGGCAGAAAGTTTATTTCTAAAAAGAACAAAGACGGGACTATCAACAAAAACCCAGTGATTCTGCGTTGCCAATCTGTGCTGTAGACGCCTCCGTCAGGGCGGCTGTGTCTACACACGTAGTGTACCATCAACAAGTATGAATGATGAGTGAATGAATAATGGTTCCGATATAAAGCATCTTTGAGTGTCCAGAAAAGCACTATATAAATCTAATCCACTATTATTATTATTATTTGTACCTTTTGTAAAAGAGAATTTTCATATCACCGAAGCAGCTCCAGCCTAACGTATCATTTAAATGCAAAACATGTCAAGGACACAGAGTTGAACGTTAGCTTACCCTTTTAAAGGAAGAGCCTGTTGGCATCTTGCTATTTAGTTGCCTTATTTAGAGACATGTTATACTATTCATTTTGAATTGCTGTATTGAGTCAGCTTTAGTATTCATTTTGATTGAGAGTCTGCTTATGTGCCTATTTGAGACTCAGCCTTATTTTATTTCTGAATTTCATTTATTTTATTTAACTTTATTAGTATTGTTGTTTTTGAGAAATGCACCTGCCCTAATTGGTTTGCTGATGTGCTTGGCCTTTTTTCTTTTGAATTTCATTTATAAAGCACACTTAACCAATAAAAATGTGGATTTCAAATCTTCTCTTCTTGGTGCATTCTATTGATTAGTCATGCACTACAATTTTGTAATGTCCTAGAATTCAAATTCCTAATTTGGGGGCCTTCAGCAGGTATGAGATTAAAATGCGATTAATTAGATTAATTAATTACAAATCCTGTAATTAATTAGATTAATTTTTTTAATCTCCTGACAGCACTAAAATATACTTTTGCTAAGTTCAGAATTAATTTTAAAAAAGACTTGTACTTTTCAAAGTTTGTAGGTTAAAACTATTGCTTGTGCTGTTGTAAATTTTGAGCACTGTGCAAATGGCATTAGGGGCAGAAATGGTTGTCAGTGCTCAACACCGGCTGGCCTGATGGGAGCAGTTCAGGGATTATTCCCATGTAAGGATAGAAGTATTTCCCCCTATTCCCAATTGCCACCTGCCTGGCTGCTCTGAGGCCACCTGGTGGTAGGGTAATTAAAGCACCATGGCTCAGCCAAGCTGCAGTAACTCTCCTAGATTCAAGGTGAATGACCGGAGCCATGGGTGCCCTTAATCCTGTTTGTGGCAATCGGAAACACTCCAGTCCCAGCCAGAAGATCGGGAGGTCGGGGGCAACGGACAATAAGGCAGCAGAGGGAGAGGAGACAAGGGAGGGTGGGAGAGTGAGAAGAGGGGCAAATCTGTGGTCACCATCACTTCACATCTCTGTCTGTTTTATAGCTTTTGTCAGTGAAGAAACCTGCAGATCCTCTCTCTTTCCGTTGTTCTAGATTGAAGGTCTGCGTAGGTCTGTATAGAGGGATCAATAAGTAAATGAAGATGTTGAAAATTTACAGATAGATGCCCAAATATGACTTGATAAATATTCTGAAAAGATGCATGTCATGTCAGTGAACACTCCAGGAAATAACATAGTCATCCATCCATCCATTCATCCATTTTCATGTAGACATTCGTGATCATCTTGTCTTCAGTCACGTGTCCACCTTCGGGGTCACAGGTGATGCTGGAACCTATCCCATCTAGCTACAGGCAAGAGGCAGGGTACACCCCAGGCTTAATACCAGCATATTGTGGGGATAAACTAGTTAAATGAGGTTAATTTTCTTTTGTACACTTGCATCACGCTCAGACGTGTTTTATATTTCTATGAATTTATGATCTCTTCTTCAGCGCAAAGATTTTCCTTTGAGAATAATTTCCTTTGATTTGCTATGAATAGTAATAATTGATCAACACTAGATTTCCCTTTAAGCATTCACGTTCAAAGTTGTGTTGTCTCGCATGACCTGCCCTTTATCCTAACAGCCTAAACTCATGAAGCACTCTCTCACCAGCCGTCCTGTTCATACAGACCATAATCCCTTGGGAAGATGGAAAACAGAGAAAAGGGCACAGTGGTAATCCAGAACACAGGTTTGTCTCCCTCATTTCCCCTCTCCTCGGGGGGTTCAGCCCAGCCCCGCCCTGGCCTGAATGTCCACCCCAAAAAATCCAATTAGACTCCTTCATTAAGAAACACAGCAGGAGAAGCACAAACAGCCCTGTGCCCAACCACATGCTGAAATGAACACATATACATGAACTGTGAGGTGCACCTGTGTGTTCTCCCACACTCCGAGGTGTGGACAGGACCAAAATGCTTTAGGGACTGTGTTGACTCATTTCCGACAAGGCTGCTGAAAACTTTAAGCAAGGTCCACCTCCATACAGGCTGAGTTTTGTGCACAGTTTCCATGATGCGATGTCCCTAACGGACAAACACAGCACTATTTTCTGCGACACCCCATTACAACATGTGCACTACCTCACTGCTCAGGAAGCCTCCCTCACCACCCTCTGACTGGCTGGAGCAAGAGTACTAAGTAAGAGCAACAAGAAAACGTCTCTTACTCAAATAGTAAGCCATCACTTTTGGGTTGCAAGGTTGGAAAAACCCACAAATCTTGTGGAAATCCTTCATAGCTCTACTTGTTCAATTGTTAACTTTCAGACTCATCATTTTTTCTCTAGACAGTTAACAATTCACTTCTAAAAATGCCTGACAGGTGAAAAGCACATTCATTATTAAAAATGAAAAATGATTGTCTTCTTGCTATATGTATATACAGTTAATTAAAACTGAAAAGAAAGAGTTAGGATTGAAAAAAGGAAGAATGAACGGGGCTGAAAAAAAAAGCTTGCTGAAAAATATTGTTTTTATGTTGACATTTTTATGTCATCAAAAATAAGCATCAATTGCATTTATTTTATTTTATTTTATACACATTTAATTCCAGGAACTGTATTTTGGTGCTTTAAGACAAACATTGTTTATTGTGAAGCCGTTTTGAAATGAGAAAGAAAATTCCATAATTAATAAGAAAACTGGGCGGCACGGTGGTGCAGTGGGTAGCGCTGTCGCCTCACAACACGGCGGGTCCGGGTTCGAGTACCGCTCTGTGCGGAGTTCGCATGCTCTCCCCGTGTCCGCGTGGGTTCTCTCCGGGTTCTCCGACTTCCTCCCACCTCCAAAAACATGCGCTTCAGGTTGATTGGCCGGTCCCAAATTGCCCGTAGGAGTGATTGTGTGTGTGCGTGTTTGTATGTCTTTGTATGTGGCTCCGCAGTGCACTGGGGTCGTGCCCGGAGTGTCCCCCGCCTCACGCCCTATGCCAGCTGGGATAGGCTCCAGCTCCCCGTGACCCGCTATGGCAGATACAGCGGCGGTACATGAAAATGTATGTATGTAATAAGAAAACTGTCTTATTGATTTCATGAACTATGATGAATGTTTTTTATACTTCCTGCTTCTATAATGCTGAGAAACAGTTGCACCTCACAAATAAACCTGAACTTCCTCATAATGAGGAGTCCATTTGGCTGGCATCTCCTCTGCCAGGTCCAATACCTCTTGCAGTGTAGGTCTGGACTTTGCCAGGGAGCGTGAGCGGGGTGGGACGGGCATTAAGCTGCTGGTGAGGTGCAGGTTGGCAGTTGACTACAGGCTGGTCTCCACAACTGGTGCCGGCCAGAGTAAACAATGCCTGGCAGTCCAGTTCATGTACACACCCAGTCCAGACACCCTTCTCTCCCCTTGTGTCACACATTTTGCCAACAATCCAAACAAAAATGGAAAACATGTGCTTATATTTGGAGTCAAAAGGGAGAGGACCGTACACAGGGTTCTGTTGTTCTCACACTTATGAACACATAATGTTTCAAGCCTTTTCATCGGACTCAGCCCTTTTATCCACACTGGGGCATCTCTGCAACACAAGGAAGAATTTATCTGAGGGTAACTGTCTCGTGATTGCTCAAGCAATGCAACCACTCCTCCTATTGGTGTCAAAGAATACAAACCTGCTTTGTCTGAACGGTCGTATGCAGTCAGCTTCTTAAAAGCATCGCAGATTTGTTTACATGTCAACAGTAAGTTTTCAATATATTTAATGAATGTCTTTATACATACAAAAATATAATAATAAAAGAAAGACCTCTAACAGACACTTAAGAAGACTTCCTGCTTAGGATGAGCTTGTGTTTTTTCTTCCTTCATTCTTCTAAGAACATATGAAGAACTCTCTCTCTCTCTTTCTCTTTCGTTCTCTCTCTCTTCCCTCTCTCTCTCTCTCATTCTGCAGTGAAACTCTTACATTCCAGGAGAAGTCTCAGAATCAACAGGCATGAAATTCATTTCTCACATGGCCGCATCTGCGCCTCCTAATCATAACCTGGACTGACAATTCAATCCTGCACTCCATCGCCTGCTCCCTCTTTCCACTCTGGCTTCCGCACTCACCCTTTGTTTCTCCATAAACTCACCTACCGCCACCACCTTCAGCTTTCCTAATTGTATTGCCCAGGCCCCCTACCCCATTAGGCTCAGCAAAAAACAATTAACAACGCCAACAATAATTACAGTAATGGCCATAAGGGAGCCAGTGACCTGGTTCCTCACCCGAAACTCCATCTGGCACCCTCCAAGCAACACACCCACCTTCTGGCCTGTGTGCTAGGGGAGCACGATGGGTTGTGGTTGGGGTACCGGACATGGTGTCAAAGCGGCTGACCTGACTGACTAATGGCTGGTCAGAGCCACTGATTAAGCTGTAAGAAGCTGGAGGGGGGAGTCCACTTTGGTCCCCTGGCGAGACATGTTTACTGTTTTCTGGGCTGTTACACAGGGAAGATTAGGGAGGGGATGCTGGTGCACAAACACTCCAATTCATCAATTGTGTGCCTAGAAATATATGAAAGTGATAAATGTGTAAAGCCAGGTAAATGACTGAATTAGAGTAATGGCTGATTACAGCAATTTACCCTGAGCACTGCCAAGAATATACATTCCAGGCCGCAACGCTAGCTAATCCCAGATGCTTGGGCTTGCGTATGATGGAGGGGGTGGGATAAGAGTGGTTCTGGTCAATGTGAGTCTTTCACAGAGGCTGAGTGCACAGCCATCATTAAAAACTTTATCTTGATGTGGAGTGCCATCAAACCTTCAAGAATAAATTTAAAGAAGAAAGATTATTCAGTGTGTGCACCTGTGAAGATCACAGGTGTGGATTGAATTCTGCAAGAATATGAGTAAAATTAAGAGTCAGAGCTAAAAGTTGTTGTTTTTTTTCCTCTTTTGGCCATCATTTGTGTTGAAAGTTAAATCACTTTGAGCACCAACAGGATAGTTGAGAGAAAAAGTTAGCTAAAGTACAGAACACAAGCAGACATAGAGACCATAAAAACAATTTATGCAGATATGGGCTTTTGTGTGATTTTGCATTTCCGAGTGTGACGCTGCTGTCGTAAATACAAATTCCTTTTTTAATGTAAATATTGCAAACTATGCTTTATACGCTAAGCACACACAAAAATATGCAGCATCATGAAAAATATGGTGTCTTGAAACAGTGCATAAACATCCTCACTAAGAATGTTGCGGTGCATTCACTCACCAATGAATGTACTGCTGAGCCCTGGTATCGCATTTTTTGTTGCACCGTGCTACATGAAAGATTTGCATCTTTCCTTGTAATTTATGTCATGTAATAACAATATGTGGTTTCTAATTTTATGATCTGTATTCACTAATTCTAATTTAATAATATGTCATATAAATTTGACTATAAGCTCCAAAGCAAAGACTTTCTCTGTCTCTGCCAAGAGACCCATAAAGCATTTCTTCCTTTTGGCTTATATGTGATAGCATCTGGTACATTTATAGACATTTCTGATGTTGTTCAATGTAATATTGTTCATGCTAAGTGAACATCTGCTGTATCATATTGTACAATACAGCACAACGCGCTACCAATCCTGATTAAAGGCTGCATGAGTCTATTAGTGTCTGTGTGTATTTGTACAGCGGGTCTAGTGTAGCATGTGTCAGTTCGGGCCAGCATTTGGGTGCTCTGGCAGCGCTGCACTCCAGGCCCCTCGCTGCCTGGATTAATGCCGATTGTTTGGGAATGACTTGGAGCTGTGGACCACACAAGTAGAGCAAGAGGGAACGCCAACCTGCTCGGGGCTGAGGAGAGGAGAGCACAGAGACGTCCGCTGAGATTTCTATGCACACTACTCTCTTCTACCTCACTTTTTCCTTGGTTCTCTTTCCAGCACTGTGCACACAAATGATCTTTTTTTCTCTAACACCATCTTTCCCTTTCCGTTTTCATTCACCCTTTGAAAACCAATGAGTTGCACTCATGCCTCTGCTTTTGGAGTCAAGATGAAACTCCGTTCCCCCCAGGACAGCACTCTACCTGTCCCGCTGAGTGTGTGTGTGTGTGTGTGTGTGTGTGTGTGTGTGTGTGTGTGTGTGTGTGTGTGTGTGTGTGTGTGTGTGTGTGTGTGTGTGTGTGTGTGTCCACAATTGCAATCTAATGTACATTTGTAATGTTCTGTGAGAGGTCGTAAACTAGTACGGGAGGACGCTTAGAGAGGAGTGAACAACAATTCATGGAATAACACAGATGCTTCTAGTAGCTGAACTCTCAGCATGTGCTTCAATGAATTTTGATTTAAGTCATTAGAGATGGGCGGCGTTTGGCAGCTGTATATGTTCCATGCAAGGATTTATCTGTAAACACGATTAAGGATTCAATATACATGTCTTTACTTTGTAATCACTTCAGTCAGCAAATAAGCAGAACTCCCACACATCTACCAACCACAGACGAGGGAGCTGATAGAGATTCAACAGCCTAAATTTCACCGAATATCTGCATCGTGTTATAAATGTCTTATATAACTATCTGCGCAGCACTAAAGCTCAAATTATACAAAGAACACATGAGTTGACAATGAAATGAGATGCAAAACTGACAGCTGTGTTTGGGAGGCTGGCATTCCCAGATGTTCAATGCAACTCAATAGCATTCATGTGGGAGCACCTTATAAATCAAGGAGGACCATAATATCAGATCGGTTTCATTCACTGAATGGAATGATTAAAATTAACAAGTGTGGAATGTTCAGTTTGAATTCCCTAAGAAGAGCGGCCAGATACACAATGTGTGTGTGTGTGTGTGTGTGTGTGTGTGTGTGTGTGTGTGTGTGTGTGTGTGTGTGTGTGTGTGTGTGTGTGTGTGTGTGTGTGTGTGTGGAGGGGGGGGGGGGGTTGCACCACAGACTTATTTTAACTGTGAGATGAACCACAATCTAAACAGGAAACTCTAATGGGTGTGAGGCAATGTTTGTCAAGACGAGTGGGAAGAAGGGCTGAAAGCTTGATTTGACTCCATAGAGGATGAGGCCGGGTGCGTTCAGGCTGCAACTAAGGGAGTACCAATTATGATTCATTTCCATAATATGTTTACATGTAAAATAGAACTGGTGTGTTTTATAAACAGCAACAAGCCACACACGGACTTTCTTGTGGCTGGTGCAGCTAAGACTTTAGCTCGTGCAAATGTCAGCACCTCAGACATCGGTCACAGGAGAAGCCCAGGTGTTTTAAAATTAACGGAGGCAATGCTATGTTCAAATGTCTTTGTAAATTATATATAAAGTAGTAAGTAGGTCCTTTTAAACCAACCCAGGCATTGCTGCAGTCAGTACACAATTGTGCACTCATGTGGGTATATGGAATCACAATTGGTGTGTCAGTTTGGTGCCTGAACTCTGCCCACATAGCATGGATGATTTTAAATGCTTTTTAGGGGAACTCAATCACGGGATTCATCACAGCACCCTTACAATAATACTAAAAAATTATTACGATTTTTTTATAATAACTTCAGCCCTCTCATGTTCTATTTTGTCTTTTAAACAAATTTTAATGTCCAGAAAGTAGTCTTTATAAAGTCATGAACTTTCTAACATCAGCTTACATAACAGATGACATTGTTCATTTTTGTAGTTGTAGTCAATCAAACCTGTGAAATTAGCGAGAGAATGTCATGGCACAGATTTTCAAGATAAATAAACTGAAAGTCAGTTCAGATTAATGTCAAACTGCTGTCAAATGTCAATATGTTCAGTAAGTTTTCCAAACTTAAACCAAACCAAAGCACATTTCACATGGGTTCTGTTCTACACTGAGTCAGCACTAAATGAGATTATGTTAAAAAAAGTTAAGATTAATCATCACCATCCCCACTAATTTACCCATTTAGTGCATTTTTAGTGATGTAATGTACAGTATTTGTTTCTTTCTGACCATCACACATGCACTCGTTCTGTTGTGATTTTAAAAGTTGTTTTGTTTTTTGGGTGAATTGTCCTCATTTCATTCAGAGACTTGGACTTTGCCTTTTTTTATTTTACTTTGGAAAGTCCTGGTCATTATGATGAGTCGTTGCCACAGATTTCATTAACAACTGAGGGTTTGCCCCAAGAGAGTAGGAATATGAGCTGCACCAAAGTGAACCTGGTTGAATACTTCAAACTGCATGCTACATTTATTCACTTTTTTTTTTTTTCTGAGGTAAAACTATCATATGTTATCCAAAATAATGACTTCTTTAAGGTGTGTCGAACAAAGGACTGATCCTAAAATCACACCTGCTAGATAGCATCTGGTTTTCCGGTCATGGTTTGGAGTGAATAAATTCTAGAAACTTTCTCCACTTCTTGAGTGTTTCTCCTCTCCTGCTGGTTGAGTCTTCTGGGAGCAACAAAAACTCAAAGCAAATTATTAACCTCCTGGACAACAATACCACTGACCAATTCCCATGTCATTACATGAACACACTTCTGTCACAACAACAGTAGTGTCTAATGAAAGATAGTGTTGTTATTATTACTGTCTATTACCGTTGGAAATAAATGCAATCAAAACTTTAAAGTCTCATTGTAAGACTTATTTGATTTTGATTTTGATTAAATATTTGCTGTAATTTGGGATTAAGCATGAAGGCCTGTGCTTTGCTCACGAATCACAGACTGATTCTGACACACTGCCTTACATTCACATTCTGACTCACGCTGGAGGACAGATTCCTCCAGCTCTCCTCAAAACCCACAATAGAAATAAGCCAGTGACGAAGAAATGTTCACTTTTCTCCTACTAATGATTTTCATCCTGTAGCCACATACCAACAAACACCAGCCTCCAATTTCTATTCGCCCACATCCCTCTCTCCTTACTCCTTCTTCTAACTTTTCCTTCCATCAACCTCTCCTCTCCGCTTTAGGTAACTCCCCTTGCGACCCCAAAACACACCCCGTCCGCCCACCCCATGCTGCCTCTCTCCACTGCAGCTGCCAAGAATAAGGCAGGCTGATGTGGGGGCCCCGTGGGGGAGGCCCTGCGATGGTGAAATAGTGTGTCTCCAGCCTGAGCACTCACTCCTCTGAATTCATCCACTTGGCTCTGTTTATTTAATATTCAGTCAGCTGTGGGGAGTGGGGTTAGCCACAGCTTATAAAACTCAGTCAGCATGACCAAGATATAACACCCTTCCCCCTCATTCTCTAGGAACCTGTACACACACACACACACACACACACACACACACACACACACACACACACACACATACACACACACACACACACACGCACTCTCTCTCTCTCTTTCTCTCTCTCTCTCTATTTTCTGAGAAACCAGTGCTTCAAAGGAAATGAAATATTAAGAAGAAAAATATCTTAGTCATAATTTTGACAAAGGAAAACTCCTAATGTGTTTGGTTTTTTTCCTTCCTAGAACAGAAGTTTAATATTCTTAACATTTAGTTTACCACCAGAGTAACTTATAACTGCTCCCCATAGTACTCAAACTACCGGTAGCTTGTTGGGTCAGTAATCCATGTAGCTTGTGGCTCACATCGTTCTCCTCATGTCAGGGGCCTGGAGAATTGGGGGGCTCTGGTGTTCATCAGCCACTCAGTCACAGTATGGAATTAAGAGTAAGTGTGCATTTCTTCTCTGCGATTGGTTAACAAATAAAAAGATGACTTGATTCAGCAGGTTGTACAGTTTTATCTTTCTATTTAATGAGTTAAACGTAAGTCGAGTGAATATTACTTTTATTAACATTTGTTTGTTCATTCTACTAAAATGCCTACTTGACATGAAAACAAACCATTTAACAGTATATAGAAACCTTATTTATTTACTTCATTTTTGAATATTTCTTTTTAAATATACACAAAGTATTGTCCCTTTAATGATCAGCACTTCACAACAAAAAGTATCAGTGCTGAAATCAAACATGTTTACTGTTGATGGGACTCAGATTGTCCTTCTATTGAACTCCTTTATAAACCATCATACATGTTCCTGTCGACACATCAGCGGTGAATGTGGGGAAGCAATGAGCTTAACATTTTTGACTGGTATGACGACAGAGCAGAAACAAAACAGGAGGCACTGGACAATGATGCATGAGCTCAAGCCAGACTTTAAGAAAGGAGTATTATGCAGACATATATGGATTTTTGTACAAGAACAGAGGGGGTGGGGGTCTTAATAACTCTCACAGCAGCCCATATTCATTCTGCCCCACTGAGAGGAATCCCAGCATGCATCTATGCCTCGACTACAAGGCTCCATAGCAACCTCAGGGGTCAGGGGTCGTGAGGAAAGGTTGCTTTTATCTGCTAATGAGGTCGATACCTGGGGCTCCATGTCTTTCCTCCTCTGTCTCTCTGCATCTCCCCTGCGTAATCCAAGTAAGGGGGGAGCAGCAGCTATGAATGCCTGCCAAGTGACACCAACACCATCTTCACTCATCTCCACCTCGGCCTCTAAGCCGTCATCTTCCCCAGCGGAATGGAGTGCTAACTTGCTGGGTGAGAGGGATTACTCATATTAGGTTCTGCCCTGCAGGGAAGTTAAAAAATGGCTCCAAAATTGCTGTACCCCAGTCTGGCTCCTCATTGTCCAATAAGTGTTCACATGCAAATAGACACTCACCCCTCGCCCTGCGGACGGTGTTCCCCCGTAACTTTACTTTTTGGAGTTTGATTGATTGGCCTCACACCAGCACAGTTTGTATAGCGCTGTACTTACTGTTAATGAGGCCTGTGATTTATATTACAGTGTTTTGCTTCCTATACACAAATCAACTGTGCTGAAAGAGACATAACACAATGGTCAAACAAACCATATGATTGCCATTCATCTTTTTAAAATGGTTAACAATTTATGGAAAGGGCACGTCTGCAGAATCTCTGAATTATGAACCGCTAAAAACAAATAAATGCAGAATGAGACGTGGGGTTTTCCATTAGGGGAGCTATTAATGCTCTTGGAAAACAATCACCGATTTCTCACTACATCATACAAGGCTCATTGGTCCATGTGCCCCTTTATTGGGGTAAATAGGCACCCTCACCAGCCCCCGTTCTCCTCACACACACCCTTACTCTCTCACACACGCCCCCTGTCATGTTCGCAGGACTGAGAAAAGAGTCCATTAACTGTGATTTAGTGGCAGTGTCATGCAGTCCTCTTTGTGAGGTGGTGACATTCAGTGAATAGAAATCAGAATTTGCTCCCCTCCTCCTCCATCTTTCCTCATCTTGGCTCCAAGATGAGGGTTTGTGGAACTGTTTGTGTGGCTCGGGTCGGAGTGTGAGGGGTTCAGACTTGTGGCTGGGGGGGATGGATTGAGAGGGTTTTGCTGCCACATGTCTGTGAGTGGCGGACTCTTTGTGCCTGGGCCAGCCTGTTTGTTTAGCCTTTCTTCAGAGAGTTGATTCACACATCTGTGGCTCGTTCAGACGGCCAAGGAGACCGGCTCGAGCTGTGAAAGGTGAGGAGAATGATAGGAAGACAAAAATCTGATTGGGGCTCACTGTGTCTTCTTTTTTGCGCAGTTCCAGAATGTTAATAAATTGTGTCTAATGTTCACAGGTCATTGCAATATTCATTCATTCATCTTTATGAAGCCAAGAAGATTACAATCAAAGTCTCTGGATTCATTGCAATATTGATAATGTAATTAAGTTGCATCACATTATTGTAAAGCTTGGGAACACATCTTTAAATATAAGTTGATAACTCTTGTTTTAAAGAATCCAGTTTCTCACTGGTAGGAGCATGTGAGGCAGGTCCATGCTCCTGCTTCCAAAAAAGAATTATTTTGAAGATAGCATCCTCCAAATATTGTATAACAGTCATCTGTATGGTAAATGACTTTGCTTTGATATCCTCTTTCCCTGATATTGAAGTCACAAAGCCAGTAGTTACCTAGTCAGTTAAGAATTGACTGTTGGATCAGGACTTCTGACTGAGCTACATTTATGCTGAGGGGAACAGCATCATCCAAGGGAATCTGAACGCGCTGTTGCTTCTCGTGAGTTAGGTTTTAGGAGTATTTCCTTTGAATCATACTTGTAGCATCCTGCCACATGTTTATCTGCAGGCGGAAACGAAGCTGTCATTTTAGATGAAAACGACTTCACATGCTTTCAAGGGAAATTCAAACATGCTTATTGCATTGATTCATAATGACAGATGGCAGCTGCACTGTTGTTTTGGAGGAACTAATACTCCCTCTGGCAGGGATGGGTATCGTTAGGATTTTTTTCTATGCAGATACCAACAGTGGTGCAGTCCTGTTACTGCAATCAGTGTCTTTATTTGGTCTAAAAATCAAAAAGATAGCATCAAAAGAAAAGGAATGAAAATATTAACAACTACCAGCAATATGAAATTAATTACCTGCTTGTTGGGACAGACGTGAGGAATTCCTTGGCTGCATTACTCAAAAGGGGAATTTATAAATTAAACTATTTTAAAAATAATGCCTGCAAATAATGTCTGCACACAGTGACCTCTTTCGTAAACATCAGACACAACCTTGTCATAATTGTCTACAGGCATTCTATGGGGTGTCATGTCAGAACAGAAAGGGTTCTCTGAGCAGTTATCGGTATAAATATATGGTGTGTCCTGTAGGATTGGGGTGCTTTCACAATGTCGAAGACATCATTTACAGTCAGAACATTTATCGGTGCAGAGAGCAAGTCCTTGTCAATCTAGCTCCTGCCATTTAGAAAATGATCTATGCTACATAAAATGAATGCAACATTCATTTAATGTAGCATAGATCATTGGCCCTGGCAGCTAATCAATGAATTCTGTAACTCCACATAACATTTGGATGTTTCTTCCCACAAATTCAACTGTACAATCATTCATATTGTTTTTGCTTGTGCCTTTGGTAGCATAAATAAAACATACTGTAAGCCCAAGATGAATGACCGCTGATGCAATCTACTTAGAACAAGGGTGAAAGATTTATGATGTCATTGAAGAGTTGTAGGTAACATCTGAGAGAATCATACAAGGCTGTGTGGTTTTATCTTTCAAATAACTTCTACTCTTTTCAAACGTAATCAATTCCTTTTTCCAATATGTTCTACAACTATAGCTTATCAGTCCACAAGAAATTGTTTCCCCAGAGATATTAGCTCTCAAAACAATAAATGAAACAAAGAAAAGTGGATGCTTATGTGTTTGTGTGGAGTTGAAAAGTTGACTGTGTTGAGTTAAAATTGACACCACAGCTGTGACCCGTTGGTATCGATAGCTTGTCGGTCATGACCTGCAGAGAATTCATCCATTCCTAACTGAATCCTCTACCGGCCAAAGATGGGCCGCCACAGGCTCCCGGCAGCATAGACGCAGAAGGTGACTTGTGTCCATGTGATAAATAGGAAACAGGAGAGCCCAGAGGTCAGGATTGATTGTTCTACCCCCACTCTTGGCAAACAAAATAAGAAAATATTTAGACAAACAGGAAGCTGAGAATTTCTTAATGATTGGAAACACATTGGGCCTATTTGTGTCACTCAAAACACACATGTATACATACACACTGCATGCATAGCAGGCTCTGAACAGAATAATAAGAATTTGTAGCAGATCATAAAACTGAAATTAAAGGTTTGAGACAGATTTAAGGTGTTAAGACTTTGTAGACATTACATTCTGGATGGTGGAATGTTTCTACACAAGCCCATTAATGTTGCTGAGTTCTGGCTTCCCTCCAGCCATGTTAGATCAACTATAATAAGTTGCAAGTTTATGGACCTTTGCTCCCCAAATGTCTACCATGTTGCTAATTGGGTACATCTGTGGCTGGTGTTTTGAAGTTCTGTCTCAACGCGCAGCTGTCCGTTCCGTTTCCAACAGCCTCTGGTTAAAAGTAGCATGGGCCTCCATTATCTGTGTCCAGCCCTTAAATAGAAGCCACGTCTGTGGTTAGTCTTCACCAAGAGGGTCGGCCTTTTGAACACATTCTCACATTCACTTTGTGGCCACTTTAGTCCTTGATTATAATTTATTATAATTCAGTGGATTATAAATATATTTAATCTCAAACGCTTAAATTTCACTGAAATAAACAAAAATTTATTCATTGCCTGTCAAATTTCTAAATGTAAAAATTTGTGGGTCAAATATTTTGTTTTTTTGAAAAAAAAGAAAAATTCTTTTAAAAATTGTAGGATAAAATAATTAATAAGAGAACAAATAGTACATGCAGTAAATAAATAATTGCTTTATATATTACTAATCATCAAAATTCTGAAATAAATTAATTAATCTGTCAGGTACATAACATTTTCTTTTAGGCAAGTATATTTTTTGCTTTTAGCACTTTGCAGTTAACTGCAATATGTAACCCAACAGTTCATCGACTGAAGATGCTGCTGCTGTCTGCTCTCATAACTTAACAGGACACACACGCAGACACACACACACACACACACACACACACACACACACACACACACACACACACACACACACATATGTTTCTTCTGCTGAAATGCCAACTTCCTCCTCAACATTAAATTGGATTAGATTCCACTTCAATATTCTGTGTTTTTGTCTCCAACTTCTGTTTGATTGTCTCTCTAGCAAATGCAGCAGAAATTTGAATCGAAGATTGAAAGTTTTGTTTTGTCATTCGTATTACTTTATAGTGTCTTTCAGTGCCATCAGAAGAGGAATGAGCACAAATGTGTGCTCTTTGTATCCCAGAGAAACCTGATCTTGAGTAATTGTCGGGATAAGACGAGGGATTGACCTCTGTCATGAACCATATTTTCTGAAACAACACACACTTGAGCTTGCTTTGAAATAGCCTCTCCACCGGGTCTGGACTGGCCCACGGGGAAGCTCGTCATCAACTTTTTAGTGTAACTAAACAAAGCCTGTAGTAATTTCATTAGCTCACTCCTACATTCCCAGTGAACACATCCTCAGTACCCTCTGCTCTCCCAGAGGCCATCCCTCTGCAGCTATGACATCACATGCCGTGAATGCAAAGATCCAGTTGATGTGGAAAGGACCAGGTTGCTCTCCCTGCCTCGTAGAGCGGGCTTGTGTTCACACTTTTTAAACTGTAATAATGAACATCAATGTTGTTGTCCCAGTGGTTAAATTGTTAAGTTAAATTGTTTTTGAGATATTGCTCTTTGTTCACATTTAACAAAATTAATTTTTTGTCATTCATCAAAGCATTTTATAAATCTATATTTATTTTTTTTGTTCTGTTGAAACTCAGCATTTTTTTCTTTTTTAAAGTTTGTTCAGAGTTGATAATGTTATGCGTTCATCTCACATGTCATGACACTAACGTGAAGCGAGCAAATACACAACATCTCTCTTCTGGCGGTTTTTGTTCCCCTCTATCTGTCCAGACATGGTATGTTTGTGTCTTTGGTGTTGTGACAGCTCAGCTCCTGCAGTGTTCAGCTTACATTCCTTTCATCCCAGATCCCCCCGGGGGTCGACCCCACCTCTCCCAATCACCACCCCAGTGTGAGGGAATCAGACAGATGCAGGATCGAGCAGATGGTAGGCAAGTCCATGGTCAACAGACATCTGTGTCATTCGTAATGTACAGACTCCCTACACAGAGCAGGCATCAGAAAAAACTCTTTGCTCTCCCTGTAAAAAGAAGAAATCTGGTGGAGAAAGAAAATTCTGACATCTATGCTATCAGTGCTGAAGCTGTAAGGTAATTGATTTTGGATGAAAGACATTGATGCCTTTAAAAAAGGTCTCTAGGGCCACAAAGTTTTAGTAATAACAGAAACACTTCCGGCGTTGACCTCCACCACCTTTCTATACCTTCCTCTTCTCTTTTTTTTGCCATCGGCTTAAAAACCTACTTTGAAGGGCTCAAGTCATCACAGGCTGACAGAGAAAAAGGAAATATAGTTCAGGGGTAAAAAGAAGTCTGGGATTTTTTAACCTCTAACCTGTCCTTCATGCACATCAAAATATTTCTTTCAATCATAGACAGATTTTTAAAAAAAGGGAAAGGAAGAAAGGCATGATTGCTTTATGTTAAGATGAAATAAATGGTTAATAAGTTAATGAAATTGATTCATTTAAAAATCCAATATACATCTCCCTTTCTAAGAAATTTTCTCAATGCATCAGAAACAACTTGCCGTTGCTTATTCTTAAAGAAATACATTTACTGGTCTGTGCAATCCTCTCCGATGGAAAAGAAGAAGCGTTGGCAAAGTCTGTCACTGCAGACAAGGATCTGATTTGAATACATGGCTTATAAAAAGTGTGGCAGTCAACAAAATAACTGCTGCAATAAATGACAGCTTGTTGACTGGTTGTACTTGTAATAAATAGTAAAAGTGTGCCCCCTTATGGTTGAAATATTGTATAAATTAAAAACATTTACATTATGCAGAATAATATTAAAATTCAGGTTTTAGAATAATCACAATGATGTAATCACAGAAAAAAAATACGTAACTTTTTTTTTTAGGTGCAAATAATATTTTTGACCAGCAAATGATCAACATTTGAAAACATTCTCTCCTGCGATTGAATTCATTTTGTTTGCCAATTCAGAATTCACTTCCGTCCGGTAATGGAAGAGAACTTCAGGGCTGACCGCTTTTGTAGTGAAGGGACTTCTGCTGAAGAGATGGATGCTTCTGAAGAGGTTGATTTTCGGCAATCAGATGATCCATCATCAGACTTTGCATTTCTTTCTTGAGTCCCCTTTTCAAGTCCTTCCAGGTGGGCCTGGAATGTTGAGGTTTGTTGTTCCAGGGAGAAGAAACTCTCTTGCACCTTGTCAAACTGTTAGGAGAGATGAGTTTTTAGTCGTATGGGTTTGTCAGCTTGTAAATATTATTTTTATATTACTCCAACATACCTGCTCCATGTTGGACTGAAGCAAGAGCTCTGGCCACACTGACTCACTGCTGCTGTTCACACTGGTGTTCATGTGAGCGTGACTCCAGGTTAATTCCTGCAGGAACAGGACAGAAGGACTTCATATGAGAATACACCAAAAACAAGTGGACTTCACTGCAGGAGGACAAACTTACCTGCAGGAGTTGTGTGCTGTCCTTCAGATTAGTTTGACAGAACTGAAGTCTGTTTTTGGAGTAACCCAAGATTGCAAGCAAAGTCTTTGCCAAAACACATAAAAGGTATCACAAACACAGAGGCACTGATAAGGTGAATATGCAGCTGTTGTTGTGGAAAAATCTTCAACTTGATGAAAAAAGCGTAACACTGTCAGGCCAGGAACTACAGACAGACCTTCAAAACTGCTTACCCTTGCATCTGTTTGGGTCGAGGCCAGATCTTTGTGGCCTCGACTCCCCTCTTTGGTGAATGTGACCCCAGTGTGTAACTCCTCCAGTTGAACCCAGAGGCCATCAAGGACCTTATGAATGTCCTTCACACTGTCTTCAAAATCCTCCTGCACCTGGACGAGTGCGCACAACAACCTCATCCTATCAGAGAGGCACGTGTGACATTAATTCATCCCAATAGAGTTCCAAGGAAACACACTTGATGTTGAGCCTCACCTCTGCTGCAGGTAGGTGCAGATGAGTTTCACTTTGTCTGTCAGCGTAGAGTCTCCATCCAACTCTGATGGTGTCACCTCTGACCCCAAATCAGCCTTCTCAAGGCAGTGAGACACCGACTGAAGGAAAAAAAAAGAGAATCAAAAGGGGTGAATTTAGTTTATACTTTATCGCATCTCTAGCTTCCTTTTGATGGTCTAACAAGACAGAATATCAAACTGTCTTTCTTCTGCCCATCTTAATTCAGAGTGGAGACCACGGCAGCTCAGAGGGTATGTGTTGCCCCAGGCTATGATATCTGTAAGGTCTGATCTCCGTAACATCGCCAATGGTAGATTTCTATGCAAAAACAGCCTGAACACACAGGAGATAACAAGTTTTGCTGGAGGCTGCTGTTTGTAGTAGAGACGGTACTTCATTTCTTAGAGGCGGTTTCCGTCTTCTTTACCTCCAGCCTGGAGAGAAGATCTCTTATATGTGGAACACCGGGATCTGACAGGGGTTCCTGAAGGACGCACAGCAGCAGGCTGTCGGCCAGAACACGGGTCAGACCGTCATCTCGGCCTGAGCTCTTCAATGGAGACCTTGTGGACAAACAGAGAGACAACGGGTGAATTTGAACATATATTCAAAACCATTTGGTGATTTGTCAGGATAATTCTGTCATCTTGATAAATAGAAGAATATATTTAACAGTTGACAATTAAGGTTTGTAAAGAACCAAGATACAAGAAGATGTACATTCCTTTAGTTGTGCTACAACTTTATTATTCAATGGAATAAAAACAGTTGACAGCAGATGGCAGTAAAGATTAAGATACTCAAGTGTTCTTTGTGTGCGTCAACTTGTTTTTTTTGTCTTGTGTTCACCAACTATGGCATCTTTAGAATGAGGAAATGTCTCAGTGCAGTGTCAGGAGTAAATCACAAGGTCTTCATTTGATGTCTCTGTCTCTGTGTGGCTCTTATTGCTTCTATCCACTGTCAAAACTGCAGAAGTTTAACAAAAGTAATTCAGCTGAAAGAGATCTCACCACACATATTCGTTATTCCTGTATTCGGCAACAATATCCTCCTGTACACTCAGTGGGTGCCCCCCCTTGAAATGAAGCAAAGTCACTGAACAAACAAGGTGGGATTGACATGACAGAAGTCAGGGTCAGCTCATAATGCCACACTAACCGGGTTCCGGCTGAGCCCCATGCAACGTTTCAGGGCATGAACACAACCTCCCAGTGCCAGCCACAGCAGTCCCACCAGCAGGAGCCTCAAGCACATGTCCACCAGTAACGGGGAGGGGGGCAGCGACGTCTCCAACGTGCAGACAGACCATACTACACCTACCAGAATGAACTTATCGGTGTCCTTACTGGGCTGCCATGTGCTCAGAGTCTGTAACCAAGATGTTTGCTGTGGCTGAATGGCTGGTGCTTGGTTTGGACTAATAAAGCAATGAAGACAAAGACAGAGAGGGGGGGGGGGTGAGAATTTAAAGATAGGTACTGAAAATCAAAGGAAGTCCCATTATTGATTAAATATGATGGAACAAGTACTTTATGTAGGTAGATAGGTAGAGAACACACATTAAATACTAGTACTAATACTTGTGCATGTTACCACTTCATCAGGTTTAATTACTGATTTCATGCGTCATGGTAATTAATGTCTGGTTGAATCCCACAGATTGAAATATAACTTAAGGGTTTTGAACATTTTGCCCAACAACATGCATTTGTTATCATGTTAAATCTGTTTGTTGGCCAGTCATAGTTCCCTAAGGCAGCATTGTGGCATCTAATGGATGGTGTCTCACATGGGTAATAATAAGCAGGTATATGCAGCCGCCAAGGACTGACATGGTGACAGATATCTGCCTAATGTGGCAGAAACACATGAGCTGTCAGGATGTCTGAGCAGAGAAATCTACTCAGAGAATCGTTCACAAAGAATTCTCCCTAAAGCAGATCCTTATCAAAGACGTGTCTCTCAGACAGTGACACTAAAGAACAGATTTTTAGAATGACACTCAAATCTACCTACTGTAGTTCAAGCACCTCCAGTGGGTCACCCTCCTTTTTGTCCTCCATCCGTCTCCAGGCCCAGTTCTGGTCCCCTTCCCCCCCATAGTCCATACCCTCCTGACCTTTAGGATTGACAGAAGTCAACCGAGACATTGGAGAAACAGAGACACAGGCATGTTGGCTGAAACTAGCAGAGAATTAGTTGTGAAATGTTCACATGTTCATTGCATGGTTGTGTCCTTAACATGACAAGCTTGTCCAACTGGTTCTATTGGATGACTAATTTTAGAGTTGCCTTTCATCCTTTTCCCACCTTCCATCATTTCAGGAATGTATCGACATCTTGTGAACAATTGTGTGGACAAGCAATGCAACGGCCAAAAAAACCAGGACTTCCTTTCTTCTGTCTCTGCTACATACACCATTGAGTGTTATGATCATTCACTTTCCCTTGTGACCAGTTTTTAATGTTTAGATACTGAGATCGTGCTGCCACCTAGCGGTAAAAACATGAATAACATCCAGAGAAGTCCATACTGGTGGACCCTGAAATTACTCACAGAACACAGTATATGTACAAAAGACTTTTAATGTCTCAATACATGAACATAAAGGAAACACGTGTAACAAAAACAATCACTGTACACATGCTATATTTTTAGCTGTGCAACTCTATTGTCATAAATAAATCAGTATAAATAATGTTCATGTTTAAAGCATTTACAAAGGCCATAATGCAGTGTGTTTGTTTGTGCCATGTGGAGCATACTGTACAAGTATTTCAAGAACAATACAATTTCTGGCACCAAGCATGTCCACTTCAGTTGGACGGGTTTGAAGACATTCTTCTGTTGTCTTTTCTCTATTTACTGTGAGAGATCTGAAACATGTTACAATACTGTCCATACCGTTAGTACACCCAAAATATTGATTAATACAGTGAAAACTTCACATTTAGCTTCTGTGCTGTTCAGTTGCAAATCTGTGACGCTTTTCCAAAATACATTTATTCACCGTCATAAGTATTAAGGAAGAAAAAAA
This sequence comes from Antennarius maculatus, assembly GCA_013358685.1. Lineage (NCBI taxonomy): Eukaryota > Metazoa > Chordata > Actinopteri > Lophiiformes > Antennariidae > Antennarius > Antennarius maculatus. Next base: position 12,815,662 of record CM023613.1, on the reverse strand, counting down.
CTTATCATTCAAGGTAATATAAAATCATCTGTAATGTTTCATTTTCTTTGGGGGGAGCTAAATAGAGTTTCTAGCTTTTTATTTTTGTGTCAAAAGTAGCCTAACATATAAAAATAGGTTTTCATAGAAGTGATTATATCGCTCTAGTGCACCAGGAAAAAGCTCAAACTGCAAATTCTTTTGTGATGTTCTTTCTGACCGGCACTAGTTGACTTCATTTTGCTGCAGTAATGTTCTGATATTCACCATGACCTTGTGACATCACTGCTGTGTGTGCGTGTGTGTGCGTGTGTGTGCGTGTGTGCGCGTGTGAGGCGCAGGGGCATCTCACATATCCCACCCCTACTTCAGAGAGGAAAGTGATTGATTCTGATACTTCTAAAATCAAATAACTAGCAAAACATTGAAAACAGCCTGTCAGGTGGTATTCAGTGAGTCTCGAAGGGTGAAGTTTTACTTTTCTAATAAAAACAATGGTGTTTTATTTGGGACAAAATATTTTTTCCAGAATAAGGAAAATCCAACATGTAAGAAATATTATCAACAAAACGAGAAAACTGAAGAAATGCATCATAAACCTGGTGGATCAATGTGTTAGCATACCATATATAGTGTTCACATTAAGAAAATGGTTTCTCAGATCCGTGAAAGGAGTCAGGAACAAAGCGCTTCCAGCACTTCCGACTCATAACTCATACAAAACTAGTGTAGAGTGAATGTTTTCCTTATCTATACATAATATACTGCCTGTTTTCATCAGCTCTGATGCAAAAGTTTCAGAAACAAATCCTCTCCTTCCAGTGCTGCATGATCAGTTTTTCTTGTTTACCTTTCTGTTCAAAACCCAAAATGCATTTTGTCACTCATCTAACTGGATTTTGTTACCTCATTCGAAATAACAGACACATAAAACTGTGTTGGTCATCCATTCTCTCTGAATAAGAACAAATCTGTATTGATGCGCATATAACTGTGTGTTAGCCTATATGTGCATTCAAACTGCTGAGGTCTACATGCAGGATTGAGTTCTTCGCTGTACAGTTCAGGGTTTTGTGATGTGAACTTCACTAGTCCCACTGCCATTGGTTGTTGTGGTGATGATGTACTGTGTTGCAGATTGCTGATTGGTCGGCTGGCGCTCCAGATGTTCAGGGTGGGCTTGGGTCGTGATCTGTTTGGTCTCCAGCTCAGTTTGACCCTCTGAGATGACATAATGTGTCTGTAGGATGTGGATGAGATGTCATTAGTTCCACAAAGAGGTTCAGAAATACCAGTTTATAACAAGGAGAATTCATATTCCTTAATGAAGAGAGAAGCTTGTGACACAGAAGAGCCACTTTATACTCTAACAAGACACAGTTGAGATGAACACACTGAGGCTGAAATTTCTCCTGCAGCCCATCCTTTTTAACTGGATGTTTGTACGGCACATCTATGCTGAATGAATGTACTTGTTGTAATATATTATCTATCAAGAATCATTCACTCACCGTTTTAACCTGGTTGCTGTTGCCTCCAGATACAGGGGTACTGGCTTCAGCTATCACATATTGTGCATGAGGTAGAGCCATCATCTGGATCTCAGATGCTGCAACAGTAAATCAACATGAAAATACTGAACTGGAAATATTACAGAATACTGAAGTTAGTTATTCAAAAAACAAATTTAGGTCAAGTATTGACACATGTAGCATAGTATCTCATTTCTGATGAGTTCGCTCACATCTGTGCAAGTAATCACAACATAGGGGCATCGAAGCATAAAGTCCAACTGGACCAATTGGCAGTATGTGTGTGACTCACAGTAGCCCCTATAGTTCCAGTTCCCAGGTATGTATGCATGCTGCACAGTCCCCTGCTGCTGATTCTGCTGCTGCTGCTGCTGCTGCTGCTGTTGCTGTTGCTGGTTGCTCTGAGTTAAAGTCACAGGTGTCAGCTGGGTGGGGCTTAGTTCCTGACTCGCCTGTTGGGAGGTGGGGCTTAAAGGCTGACCTGTGACCTGAAACAAGAGAAGAGATGGTCAAGTATTCCGTTACCAAAATTAAGTTTACGAAGCTCATAACGTGTGTTATTAAGTCACTCAGTTTTTACAAACACTGATCCCAGAGTCCGTGTGATGAGGGTTTACCTGGGTGGACCCCTGCCCAGTGCCGGAGGGTTCGGTGACCTGGATGTGCTGTACCTGGATGGAGTGCTGGCTGTATCCGTGAGGGTCATGCAGTTGGCTCATATCTACTGTTGGATGCTGGGAATGTGGGGAGGAAGCCTAAGAAACACAGACAGAAACACAAAATTGCTTCAACTTCTTAAATTAATCTCAATCATTGACTCTTTATCATAAATGTGGAGGAACCAAAGTATTTTTTTCTGTACAGCACAGCAGAGAAGAAACCGTACTTATCCATCAACATGTCTAAAACCTGAAATACCAAAGCATCCATGACTAAGAATTTTTTCAAGTAACTTATTTTGCATCTTTCCTGTGTATAAATGTGACTAAGATGCCCGGTCTTACCGGAGCAACCTGCACCACTTGCAGCTGAATGTGTTGTGGCTGGGGAAGGCTGCCTCCGGCCTGAGACACAGGGATGTACTGGATCCTCTGGTAGTCTCCCTGTGCTGTGCGGTAGTCTGTGGTGTGGAGTGTTTGAGAAAGCTCCGTCATAGCCTGGGTTAGCAGATCTGTGGTCTGTGGGAAAAAAAGAGAAAATGCCTGTAATGTGTTGATGTGGTCATCCACGTTTTTACACGAAGCCTTCAGACAGACACCCTCAGAACACTATCACCTACAGTTATGTTTAACAATCTTTCTTACCACGACAGCCTCAGCTGTGGTACCGTCTGTGCTGATGACTGCTGGAGCAGTACTGATGACTGCTGCAGTCTGGATAGTGTTGGCAAGTTGTGCAAACTCTGGATGCTTCTTCCGGATGTGCTGAACCATCTTAGTCTGAGAAATAAGAATACAGAAAGCATCACTTTTGGTCTGAGACAGCAAACCTGCCACCCCGTACACTCCACACTCACCTTGCTGCTATATTGTTTGGCACAATGAGGACAGCAGACTGGTGCTGTGGCGATGGTACCAGTCAACTGGGTGTGGGTGCTCAACATGGGGTCTGGCTCACCCGGGGCAGCTGGACGCAATTTACGAATACTGGGAGGCAATTCTGCCCCAGGGTGGTTCTTCAGGATGTGTGCTTTCCTCTTGCTGGCACTTTTATACACCTGGAGAGAGATCAGCACATCCCATCAATTCATTAGTTTTGTACTCAATGTTGAGATTCAGCTGAATACAGAAAATGTTCGCAGGTTTCACAAGGAATGTCCTCTGGAATTATTAATTAAATAATAATAATGAAAGGAGAATGACTATGTGAACCTTATCACAATACTGGCAGAAGTAGTCCCTGTTGGGCTTGATAATCGGCAGCGTTAGCTCGGGCACATCATCAATACGCATTTCTGGATGGCGCTTGGACAAATGATTGACCTGCAACCACAAAATTAAAATTGAAGTCCAGAAATGTAAAACAAATGACCTTTCTGTGACTTTTTGCTCACCAGCATTCCTCGGCGTCTGAACCCCATCATGCACACTCTGCACTTGAACATGAAGCTCTCGAAATCTGTGGTGGGCACTTTCAGTTTGAGCGTTTTGGAGCGGTGGATGCGGTCAGCCCGCTTAGCCTCCCTGTCAGGATTGTGCATGCGCTGCATGTGCTCTCGAAGCTTATCCTTCCTCTTAATGCCACAAAAAGGAAACAACATGTCAGATAACAACTCAAATATCAGGAACTCTTGTCTAACAATGCTCCCCATATTTCTACCTTGAATTGTTTGCCACATGTAGAACACAAAAAGTCCTTGCGGTCGGAGTGGCGTAGCATGTGTAAGCGCAGTTTGTCCGGCCTGCAAAATGCCTTTTCACAGTCTGGACACTGGAAGATCTTCTCTGAATGGAAGCAGCGAATATGTTTTTTCACCTAAGGAAGACATAATGTCTGAAATGAGATATAATGTTTTGAAACAGTAAAAAAAAATAAATAAATTAACAAAGCTGACCTGGATGAAGTCAGTAAATGTCTTCTTGCAGGAAGGGCAGGTGAAACAGCCGTCCACGGCGTGCACCCCTACGTGCTCTTTCAGCAGGTCCAGCCTTTCAAAGGTTTCTGTGCATAACAGACAGGAGTAGGAGCGGTTCTCTGTGTGCACCAACAGATGGTCCTCCAGGGCGGAGTCATTCATGAAGCTCTTGCTGCAAATGTGGCAGGAAAAGGGATACGTGTCTCTACCATGGACCCGCAGGTGCTGATCCAGTTTGTCCTTGTCACGGAAGGCCTTGCCACAGTGTGTGCATTTGAATGGACGGAAACTCTTCCTGATGAAAAGGTGCTGTAACGCTGCATTCTGAGGTGAAAAAAACAGAGGTGTCACCACTAGAAAAACCCGACAATGGATCTGATGAAATGTGGGAAGAGGCTGAGGACGCTATGGAGTGTGCAGGAGATCAATCCTGAGATGTCACATGAGCATCAACACGATGGAAAATAAAAACAGGAATCTTTGATCCTTGTTTTTTCCTGCCATCCCACCTACCTGCACATCCATCTTTGAGGGAAGCACGCATTCAGGAAGAGAGACACAACTGTTGTAAAGCACCAAATAACAAACTAACAACAGCACGATCACATTTCAGCGAGTACTTGGGTCTCCGGTCTTACCCGTATCCTTTTGGCACGGCGCATGTCCTGAGATGAGAGGTGAGGATCTGATTGGCTGCTCTGTGTTGGGTCTTCCTTGAGGGGGACTGGCAGGTCCATATTCGGGGGTGACACAATGGACTCTTGGACTGGTTCTCCTGCAGGAGGTGTAAGCTGGTCCTCCACTTCTGTCACTGCCTCAACCTCCGGCTCCATCTCTACCACCTTCAGCCCGTTCTGAGCTCCATCTGCTTGCTCCTCCAGCGGTTTCTCCGGCAGCTCCAGCATATCCTGATTCATAAAACAGTAAGTGGTGATTGTAACTAATAAGGCTTTAATCAATACATTTCTAGTTATTATCTGCTTCTACTAGCTTCCACAGACCTGTGAAAATGAATGGATGGGGCCTGCTCGTGTGTTATTATTTTTCAATTAAATATCTTAAGAAATAATGTTTCTATTTCCAGATTTATTTACTGTATGAATTAGAACTACAACTAACAACTGTTTCATTGCAGTTTAATCTGCTGATTAAGATTCTAATAAATCAACTGGTTTATAAGATTTATCAATCAAGATCAACTAATCAGTTAATCAGTAAGGCCTTAATCAATATGTTCCTTACAGCAGTCTTGTCCCCACAGGTATCTGTTGTTGGATCCAAGCGAATAAACTTAGGGGGGCGCCCTGGTCTTCTCCCCGTCCCAAATCTCCTCCTGCCTCTCCCTCGACCCCGGCCTCTGGATCTGAGAGAAAAAAGAGCAGCATTGGGTTACATGAGCTGCAAAGCAAAACTGAAGGAGACATGAATGATCAGTCACGGTTTTACCTGCTAACAGAGTTCAACTTCTCATCATGCATGTTGAGGTGTTGCTGCAGCTGCTCAGAGCTAACAAAGCGGCGATTACACTCATAACAAGGCCAGTTCTTCTCTTGCTCCCGGAGAACTGAAAGGAGTGAGGATTTCAAGCAAACACAAACTGGGTTTAAAAAGAGTGTTCAGGGTTGTCGATGTACTTTAATGAACAAGGTTTTCATCAGAGTAAAACGTTAAGTTTATTCATTCAATTTATGAATAATTCTCTTGTGCTTGTGAGCAGAATCACTGCTCTGATCCAAATGCTAAAACTATCCTGTAAATAGTTTTCTGATTAATTATCAAATAGCAACTTCTGAACCATATCCTGTAATACCAACCCAGATCTAACCCTTACCCCCCCCTCCCATTCCAGGTAGACATGAATACAGACCATAAAGTTGGTCGAAGAGATGTAGATTATGGAATCTTTCACAATGGGATGCCCGGCGTCACAGCAGAGCTGAAATATGTCATTAACTTCTAAACAAAGTCAGAATTATGTGCAGGGACTCACCTTTTCTCTCTTCTTCTGTAACATCATGGATCTTCTGATTGACGAATTCTGCATATGATGCTGCATACCAAACCTGAGGAAAAGAAATACCCTTAAAAACACAAATTACTGGGTGAAATTCTGCTCATTCAAGACAGGAGACTGCACCAGGTGAGAAGAGAGACTTCTAGTGGTGGCAGTGAGTTCAATACATGACCTCATGATTCCTCCTTCTCACTTCCACAACTCTTGTCAACATCTTCCCCTGCTCTGTGAATGATGGTCTACACTCAAGGCCCAGGGGCCAAATGTGGCCCGCCACATCATTTTATTATTATTAACCTTTATTTATCCAGGTGAGTCCCATTGAGATTACAGATCTCTTTTGCAAGGGAGCCCTGGCCACATTCACGCTCACACCTACGGGCAATTTAGGCTGACCAATTCACCTATGGTGCATGTTTTTGGAGGTGGGAGGAAGCCGGAGAACCCGGAGAGAACCCACACAGACACGGGGAGAACATGCAAACTCCGCACAGAAAGGTCCCCAGGTGGATTCGAACACACGACCTTCTTGTGGGTTCGAACCCACGACCTTCTTGCTGTGAGGCGACAGTGCTAACCACTACACCACCGTGGCCTGAGAGCATAAAAGCCAGAGTGTCTCAAAATAAATAGGTCAAAAATAGTTCTGCTTCACCAGAAACAATATTTCCCACAATGCATAAATTCAGCCCATTTTAACTTTGACTAAAACGTATCACACAGAGTTAACATCCTAACTTGTGTTTGATGTTATTTTTCTTTGTTTACTTGGATAGTTTGATCCTTGATTGATGGAGTTCTGTGGGTTTAATAATCTGACAAATTTAAAGGATTTATGTTGTAACAGAGCAATAAGCAAATTTTTTTGTGCAACAGTAATGTTTGTAACTTGAATAAGTAATAAATTCATAGTTATTTAACATTAAGGTGTAGTTACATTTATTTTACATTACATTGAGTTACATTTAGTTACATTTATTAGTTACATCTGGCCCTTTGATTACAGCCATTATGCTGATGTGGCCCTCGGTGAAGGTGAGTTTCGCACCCCAGGAAAGCCTCACGTGAGCGAGGCAGGTAGAAACACATACTACATGAAGCAGGACACCACACACGACTGACCTTAAGCTCTTGTTTAGGCTGGATGTTCTTGATGGTGGTGTAATAAATCTCCGAGCCGTACTGATAGGCCACCAGGTTCTGCTCCAGGTGGTTCTGGGCAGGTCTCACGAACATCAACCAGTTGCAACTGTCTTCATCAGAAAGATCCAACCACATGTCGGTAGACTTGTCACCATCTTTGTCTGTATCCAACATGCACAGCTGAAACAGCATACAGAGAACATACTGGATTACATTGTTCTTGATAATCCAACAATTACCTATAAAATATCCACATTTACAAAATTACATTTCCTACTTTGTCACTTTGTTGGACAACGTAATTACAAAGTAAAAAATTTAGTTAAACAAACAATATATAACTGACCTGCTTTCATGTAAAATGGGATACTTTGTCATTATATTTTTGCAAGATCAGTACTGCATCAAAACACAAACTGCATGACTAATGACAGCTGAATATGAATCACATACAAACAATCCAAGCAGAAAAGTATTTACCTTCAGGTGAATGTAGTGTTCATGAAGTTCATTCTGAGGAACCAGGGGTCCCTCCACAGGACCAAACTGGGTGCGCTTTGGGATGCGTCTCTTGGAAAACACCCCACCCAGAAAGCGGTCGATGTAAAGAACCAATGGCAGGCTAGCCCGGGCCTTGGACATCACAGGCCTGTTGGGGATGGGGTGCAGAGGGCCGTGCTTCAGACACACAGACGGGTTGGCACTGTTACACTCCTCACACCCTGAGGAGCATAAAACAGAATCAATGCACATTAATTTGGGCACCATTTTTGTCCTATTTCATGTTTAATTCCTACTTAAAAAGTCAATAGAGCATGGTATTGCAGTATATTAAACTGCAATCATTCCTTTGTTTAAGTTCCCTTTCAAGAAATTTTAAAAAATAGAAAAAGGTTTTAACCAAAACTGAATGGTGCTGATCTCTCCCCATGTTCAATTACTCATAGCAGTATATTAATTATTATCATAAATAAGCTTGTGATGCTCTGTTTCAAAAACCTATACTAGAGTGTGTTTAATGCCTAGTGGCCATCACTTCAGGTCTCAACATCTGTTTTTGCTCCATACTGACAGTCCTAGAACATCACTCACAGAGGCTGTGGGGGTTGAATGACTGAGGCTCCTGAGGTTCCCAGTCATCCAGGTCAGAGTCTTCATCCTCATCTTCATCAGAGATGTCTGTGGAGTCTATGGCCCTGAGGGGACTGGTGGGGGGGTCTGCCATGTCAGCCATAGATGGAAGTGAATTGGACAGCTGCTCCTGTGCGTCATTTCACAAAGTGAAGCCGTTAAAATATATTAATGGGACAGTAAATTCAAAATGAACCAGGTGTGCATTTGAAGTACATAATTAAACAAAAGTTTTGGTGGCATTTTTATTTTTTTCTGATCAATGGGGACTTGGAAAAACAAAATTTATCTTAAGTTACGGAGCGCGCCATGACAGCGGAAGTGACGCAGTGACGTAGACATCACGGTGAATCTATATCAGGGCCGTTACATAAATATAAATCAAGCGACATTATCACACTTATTTATCAAGAAATCATTTCAAATCATGTTGTGCTGACCCTGTAAGAGTTTCAGTGGATTGTTTGAGCTACTGCAGTTTGTCGTTGCACGCTTCTGTAGTTCAGCTAGTCATGTCAGTTGTTTCCATCACTGTTCTTTTTCTTCCTGCTGTAGCTAAAAGGCTAATAATAAGTCTGTGAGTGAATGCACATATTGTTTGAGTCACTTACTGGTTATAGTGTCCCGTTTTGGTTCACTGTAAAAGTTAATCGCGCTACCGATGCTAACGCGCCAGCCCGTCAATGGGATTTTCCATATTATGTTAGCATTGAGCTAACCGCAATTCGTTACTGTTGGACTGTGTGGAGTTAATAACAACTCCAGTTTATATTAATATGTCTTGTATTTACGAATATATAAGGATGAGGGCCTGAAATGCTGTTTTTGTATGTTTAATTTCAGTTTCAGAGATCTTCTCAGTCAAATCACCTGTCAATCACGGTTGATAGTTTACTTTTGGAGAGTGCCCTAATCCCGTGATAATCTGGTCATTAAAACATTTATACAATACCTTCAGTAACTCCAGACATGAATTAATTATTCACTAAACCTTAAGAATTCTGAATAAATACTATTGGTTGTCTGAAAATGATCTTACCTTCAAATCTCTTTCAAAATCATCTGGGGTTAAGTGCTCATGGCAGATTCTTAGATGTTTGGTCATTTTGACCCTGTTTATCCTTGCTTTCCACTGCTCTACAAGCTTTCCAGAAGGTATTCTGAAGAAAGAGAGGTTCCTATCTTTGTGTCTAACTCCTATGGTGTTGGTACAACCATTCACCTCAGAGATAACCATGACTTTATCAGGTTTATCGCTTCAGTGGTCTATTGTTTCTTAATGACTGCCCTGACTGATGAAGCTAGGGGTGTCGCAGATGACGTATAACCCCACGTGACCACTGGATACAGAAGCTGTTGCAGCGCAGACTTTAAGGTTTCCTGACCACGGGGATGATGCCAGACATCAGGAAAAAAAATCTTAATTTTTTCATAATTATAAACAAAATATACATCACTTTACAATGAGTTTACTGTCCCTTTATATCACATGACATTTCCCAACTGTGCATAAATACCATCTCTTTGCTCGGTAAGTTTCAAAGTAGAATATTTACTCACCTGGGACACTGGCTCCAGGATAGCTTGAGGGGTCTCTGCAACATTACTCAGAACATGCAGATTGGCTGCATTCATATTCTGTCCACTAGGCAGCAAAACTGTGACCTACCAATGGATTTAAATTGTTTACAGGGTCAACAAAAAGCAAGTGGTATATACTGTAGTTATCTAACAAGTCACTGTGAACTTACCTGCTGGGTTGTACCATCCTGCTGAATATAAGCCACCTGTGGCTGATCAGTGAATACAGTCTGAGAGACAATCAAACACATAAGACAATGATATCTCATGTAGTTTACATAGCATAATATTTGTGTATATTGTTTATACATTTAGCCAAGTGGAAATTTATGGGATTCTGTGAAGCGTTTATTTATTTATTTATTTTTTTATGTTGCATATAGGTAATTGTGAACGACTCTCCCAATCACTTCAGCACATCACACAGGATCACATGGACTTAATTGTGCATCAATACATGATGCTGTGTTGAGAGTGTCATCTCATGGATAAAAAAAATCTGCTCTACATACAATCTCTTCTTACCTGAGAGCCATCTGCAGGGTGAATGTAGACCAGTGTGTGTTCAGCAGACTCTACTGAGGTATAGGAGTTCCCATCTGCTGTGTAAACGACCTGCTGCTGTCCACGATCTGCCTGATCTCCACTGTACACAATCTGGGCCACTGTTCCACCCTCAAAATGCACCTGCAAACATGCACACATGGCAAAACGGCGCTGAACACCTGCAGCTTTAGTACCCTCTATTTGTGACTCACTCTCTGGTTTTTAAATAACTTCTAACATTTAGTTTAACAATATCAAAGTGTTGAACAAATTACATCTTGTCCTTTTCAACTCTTTTAGGGGAATAAGAAATCATTACTCTCAAAAAGAGCCGTTATGTTACATTAGCTGACAGCATATGTGTATGAATGATATTAATTAATAACAAATAACTCATACTTTAGGATTTCATCAGTGGAGTGAGATACATATATTCCTGTGTTTGATAAGTGTGTTCAAAAGACCAACTGGGACATGTTTAGACTGCATTTGATGCAGATGCATCCTATTCAAATGATTGTGACTATAATTCAGGAAGACTTCAGACAGGTTTGCAGACCTGTGTGCTGTTGCCTGCATCATTGTTTGCTGTCTGAGTCCACACAGCAGAGGGTTCCTGCTTGGTGTCCATGGCAGCTCCACCAGGCCTATCACCAATGACTAACTAGCCAGGAATACCTGTGATGTAAACAAATAAGAGGTCTGGGGTGATAATGAGATATTCGTTTTAATTTCAAATGCAAAGTCATTGATGCTTTCACTTATCATGTACTGGTTGTACCAATGTATGTATAGAAACGTATACATTGTCAGATGTTATCCATTGAATTTGCCTTCTTACAGCTTTACTAAAGTCGTATTTTGTCCCGGACAAGCAGCTGAAGTGGAAAAGCTGTTTGGCGCTGCAGCAGCTAATTGTGAGCAAACTCGCACCATGTGGGCCACTAGTATCAGAGACTTCAGGCCTGCACATACTAGCGCGTTGGTCAGGGCGTAGATGCCAAAGTAAACCAGCATGCCCCATAGTGTGCAGTGCAGCCACAGGAGACTCAGCGGGGGTAGGAGGGCAAACACAGGCACCGTTTGCTCACGAGGCCGCCCGGAAAACCGTGTTTAAATGCGATGTCTTGGCGGTACAAAAGCTGTCGTAATGTCTCACAACCCCGGGTTCGCTCAGAAATGTTGCTGATATAATCAATAATAAATGAATTTCCCCCTATTTTAACCCCGCAAGTTCCCAGTCCCAACTGGACCATACCACAAAAAACGGCGCAATAGAAACTCGGGCATTTAGTGCAGCGCAATATTAGCATTACTGCTATGTAGTCCTAATGCAAGGTCGACCTTGTGTTCAGACATAACTTGTTGTGCCTCAGGCCACACAGAAAATTCTGTGATTATTGGCTGGGCTTATACTGAAGCGTTAAAAGCCCAGTTTATTTGACTAAACCCACCCGTCCCCCGATTCGAGTTGAGCCCAGCCCTTCAACTCGACTGTGAACAAGGAAGACGGGCTCCATTTTGGGTGGGACTAACAACAACAAGCACAGTCGAAGAGACCAAGAAAAAATATATTTTTTCTACAAGTACAACTGCGCTTAAACAACCAGAACATTTAATTTATATTAACAGAAAGATTGTCGAACAGTCGAGCTACAGAACTAGCCGTGAAGTGATTCGTAGTTTTCCTACATTTTGAGGAAATCGTAGAAGTCGTTCTTACCTCAGAATGGTAGCTGCAGAGATGGCTGCATTGCATATATTAACATAAACTGCCTAGCAACATATCTGATCATGGCCCCTGATTGGTGGTTATTTTTTTCAAGCGAAAACGCAGCTTCATATTGACACAATTTCACAAAGAGTTCAATATATTTCATATGAATTTATTAATTGGATTTAAAGAAAATTTGCTGAAACTGCTCACTGTCTAAGCTCTTATTTTTTGATGATTGTGGTTTAATTTTTGTCGTCAGTTTTAGTACAGCCAATCAAAAAATTAAGCATAGATGTCTTCCAATTGAACTAAGCCAGTTACTCGACTCAGCTTTGAACGATTGTGCGCGCTGTGCAAATGTTTTTGTATTATAAGGAAGTGTAAGCAATATCGTTCTTATACAGGGACTTATATACAACTCTGAAATGATAAAAGTTTAATGTAATCAACCTATTTTATTTTGGGTATGTTGATGTGATTTTTACACTTTCATTATTGGTTGTTAGAGTGCACCGTCACAAAGTGAATCTGCTGTATTAAATTCGTTAACCTAAAGTCAGCGCACACATGAAAATAAAGTACAATGGGACTTACAGTATAACTGTCCCATGAAGAAAATTCAAAGGAGAGTTAAAAGCAATCTTACACAATGTTTAACTTGGAATAAACAAACACTATGTAAGCATTAATAATGAAATAGAATATGGTATTTATAACATATGCATCAAATAGATTATATTAAAAAAAGGGTAAATTTGCCTAACATTAACGCTTCTAAGAATAGATTCTATTAAAAAAAGAGTAAATTTGCCTAACATTAACGCTCATTAAGTCTCACTTTTCTTGGAACTGAAATCTTTCAACGTTATCTGTCAATACCCGGTAAGCGCGTTGTTCAGTACTGTGCTGTATTTAAATCATGGGTTCTCTTTGGTGCCCTCGTGTGGCCATGGAGACGAAGTGCATACTGAAATTTTAACGTCAGCGTCAATATCGGAATTTGACAACTTCGGCTGAGTATTATAAAAAATAAATCCCAAACCTTTCTTGAACAGTTAAAAATTAAAGAAAGTAGTAATATTTATTATGGGACTCAATAAATCAACTTCATTATCTCTTTGGTTTTTCAGTGGTGAAATGACTTACAGGGTCAGCAGATTCCACCACAATGTTTCCACACTATGATGAACACCGCTCCCAATCAAGCACAATAAAGACACTCAGTGAAGCAACTTAATGTCAGTACAACTAGAGCACCATTGTGCAACCACAGATGTATTTTCTCAATATTCATTTCTAGCACATGTCTAAACCATGTTCTCTCAGTGACACATGAAGGAGAAAGCAAGTGACTTTACACACTGAGCCTCCTTCACACACACACACACACACACCTGACCTTATGTGTTGTGAATGAGAACACTGAAAATTTTGAACATCTTAGTAAAATAAGTCTTGAACAGCCTCTCTTCTTATCAGGTGATACATGTATTTATACACAAACAGAAGAATAAATGAAAGCTTTCATTGCTGCTGTACTTTGGACCCACTTGAAGGCCCTGCTGGGAAAAGGGTTTCCCATCGCATACTCAAAGTTCTGATAATCTGCTCAGCAGTACTTCAGATTGACGTTAAAACATGAATTCAAATACAAGCTACCGCCATATCTGATGTATTTGAATTTGAAGATATGAAATTCTTTTTTCTGATTGCACTTGTACAGATCATCATAACCATACCTTTATATTATGCTGAATATATACAGATATGTACAGTATATCAACGATAACTTCAGTTTTAGAACGACAGAATTTCTTGTACTATTTTTATTGTCAATGTTGAGTTCAAGTGCTCAGTAAACGTTTTAAAAAATAAACATTGTGTAAATTTTCCTATTGGAACGTTATCTGTTTGCCAAGGTTTGCTGTAGGACCCAAAGACGCAGACGTCAGGTAAAAGGGAAAAAGATTTATTTAACAACGAATGTAATGAGATGATGGACCAGATGATCAGGCTGAGCAGGTGAATCGGCAGATGTGAAGTCAAGGCAGGCAGGCGGCTGGAATGATAATAGTCAAACAGGCAGCAGACCGGAACTGGAACACAGAGAACAGAGTTATCAAAAAGCCAAGGTGCAAGTTCAAGAGAGCCAAGGTGCAGCTACTGACAAGCAGTACAAACGAACTGGCGATGAATGGTGGAAAGCTGGTCCTCATGAAGGTCTGGAGATTGGTGATTAGTCACAGGTGTGCTGCTCTGCTGCCAGGAACAGCCACACCCAGGTAGGCGGAAACTATGAGGGACTCAGAAGAGGGAGAGAGAGAAGCAACTGCAAATCCTGACAGTACCCACCCCCCCCCCATCAACGACCGCTCCTTGGCAGTCCATCGGGCTTGTCAGGATGGGCACGGTAAAAGTCCACAATCAACTCGGGATCCAGGATGAGGCTGCGGGACACCCAGGAACGCTCCTCCGGACCATAACCCTCCCAGTCAACCAAGTACTGGTAGCCACGGCCACAACAGTGAACATCCAAAGGACAGCGAACGGTAAACGCTGGATGGTCAATGACCCGGGGGGGAGGAAGGGGATTGGTAGGAGGGCAGAGAGGACTAGAATGGACCGATTTTAGTTGAGACACATGAAAGGTGGGGTGAATTTTCATGGAAGGCGGCAAGCTCAGACGAACAGCGGCAGGATTTACCATTTCAACAACCTCAAATGGACCAATGAAATGGGGTGCAAATTTTCAAGATTCTACCTGCAGGGGAATGTTTTTAGCTGCCAGCCACACTTTTTGACCCACTTGGTAGGGCAGAGTCGGAGTCCGGTGTCTATCAGCGATCCACTTGTTTCACACTGGCCATTAGTCTCTGGATGAAAGCCGGAGGACAGACTCACTCAAGCACCCAAGGCTTCACAGAACCACCTCCAAACCTGGGAAATTAACTGTGGTCCTCTCTCCGAAACAATGTCCAGGAGTCCCATGTAATCGAAATACGTGTTGGACCAGCAAGTCAGCAGTCTCGCGGGCAGTAGGAAGCTTGGGTAAGGGCACAAAATAAACAGATTTAGAGAAGCGGTTAATTATGGTCTAATTACGGAGTTACCTTGAGAGATGGGAAGACCAGAAATTAAGTCAAGGGCTATGTGAGACCAGGGACGAGTTGGAATGGGCAAGGGGCGGAGAAGACGAGCTGGCCGTTGATCGGACGTCTTCCCTCGAGCACAAACTGCACAGGCTAAAACATTCTCTGGTGTCCTTCTCCATTGTTGGCCACCAGAAATGGCATCTGAGGAGGGCCAGGGTTCGGCGAATTCCCGGATGGCAGGCAAATCGGGACGTATGCCCCACTGGATGACCTGGGAACGGACAGCCTGTGGGACATACAAGCAGTTGGGAGGACCATTACCCGGATCAGGATCAGTCCCTTGATGCTCTCCTGATGCAGGACTCGATCTCCCAAGTAACAGCAGCTAAAACACAAGAAGGTGGGAGAATGTTTTCAGCAATGTCAGGTGAGTCAGCAGGAGAAAACTGTCGGGAAAGAGCATCGGGTTTGGTGTTTCTTGAACCATGTTGATAGGTCAAGGTAAAATTAAAACATCCAAAAAACAAAGCCCATCTAGCCTGATAGGAGTTTAGGTGCTTAGCAGACTGGATGTACAATAAATTTTTGTGATCCGTCTAGACAACAAACGGGTGTTCTGCTCCTTCCAGATAGTGCCGCCACTCCTCCAAGGCCAACTTGACAGCAAGTAGTTCTCGATCACCTATGGTGTAATTCCGTTCTGTGGTGGATAAACGGCATGAGAAGGAGGCACAAGGATGCAGTTTCTGGTCAGAGGGAGATTGCTGAAATAAAACAGCTCCAACACCCGTATCCGAAGCATCCACCTCGACAATGAACTGCAGTGTTGGGTCAGGATGAGTGAGAACAGGTGCTTCAGTAAAACGTTTAAGAGCCTGAAAGGCTTCATCCGCGTCTGAAGACCACACAAAAGGGAACTTGGGGGAGGTGAGAAGAGTCAGAGGAGCTGCCACAGAACTGTAGTTCCGGATGAAACGGCGGTAGAAATTAGCAAATCCGAGAAACCTTTGAAGTTGTTTACGGGTCTCTGGGACTGGCCACTGCGAAACTGCTTGGATCTTCGAGGGATCTGGCTTCACCTGCCCGCTGCCAATGATGTAACCGAGAAATCCAACCAACTCAACATGGAATTCACACTTCTCTGCCTTGGCAAATAGTTTGTTCTCCAGCAGTCTCTGCAGCACCTGGCGGACATGGGTAACATGCTCATCTACAGACGAAGAGAAAATCAAAATAGACAAACACAAAACGATTCAAAAAATCTCTCAATACATCATTCACCAGCGCTCGAAAAACTGCAGGAGCATTTGTCAACCCAAAGGCATTACCAGATATTCAAAATGGCCCAAATGTGTTTGAATGCCGTCTTCCACTCGTCCCCTTTGCAAATGCGCACAAGATGGTACGCATTGCGAAGGTCCAGTTTAGAAAAGACGGTAGCATTGTGAAGAGATTGAAACGCAGAATTGATGAGAGGAAGAGGATATTTGTTTTACATTGTTATGTTATTTAACCCTCGGTAGTCAATGCAGGGGCAAAGTGAACCATCCTTCTTACTAATAAGGAAAAAACCAGCACCAACAGGAGAGGAGGAAGGTCTGATTATACCCGCTGCTAGAGAGTCTCTTATATACTGCTCCATTCTCTGGTTTGGACAAACTATACAGACGGCTGGAAGGCAGACTTGAACCTGGAAGAAGGTCAATGGCACAGTCATAAGGTCTATGGGGTGGAAGTGAAAGTGCTTGCTCCCTACTAAAAACTTGTGCTAGATCATGATATAAATCGGGAACATTACTTAGATCTGGAGGCACTGGAGAGGGCATGGTAGAACCTGGTGGTGGAAGAGCAGATTGCAAACATTTCAAGTGACAGAAAGAGACCCAATCAAAATTTGGATTATATTTTTTTAACCAAGGATATCCCAAAATTAATGGAGTCTGAGGTGAAGAAATTAATTTAAACTGCAGTTCTTGATAGTTGCCTGATAACAAAAGTTTAACTGGTTCTGCTCAGAACCACTTTTGAGATTAGCTTCCCATCTAAAGCATTTGCTACTAGCAGAGTAGCAAGGGGTACCCTATCCAACCCAGTTTGTTCAGCGAGATTACAGTCCATAAAATTGTCCTCAGCTCCGGAGTCCACTTGGGCAGTCAACGGCAGTCACTAAAACAGCATAGCAGGAAGTATAATTTTTGTAGGGGGATTAGAAGAGGAAACGTAGCACCCCCATATTCACTGAAGAGGTAGAAAGAGAGAAACAAATCCTGACACTGTTATTGCAATATTTTACCTGTTACAGATTCATCCATATTTACCAGTTTTAGCAACTAAGCATCAGCTCCCACAGCCTCTTAGAAACGAAATCAATGTTTATTTTACTTGTTTGCAAAGCCTTCATTGCAAATTCCCTCTAATTGTATAATCCTTCATTAGCTTGGGTTTTAAATATGTAAAACTATGGAGCATTCAGCCAAGAATCTGTGGCTCGGAACATCTTTAAATGAATGCTGAGATCTATTTTACTGACTTAAAATGATTCATTTGGGGGTTGCATGATCTTGTAAACTACCCACAACTTAAAATAAGGTGTAGTAGTGAGTCGTGGTGATAAGCAGTGTGCTTCAGAAGCAGACGTTATAATGATCCGTTCGTTGTCTTCATTCTGATTGAGCTGTCCGGTGAGAATCTGTGTTTGGGGTGGATGTGCGCCTGGTGGCGCAATGCGCCGCGCGTGGATCACACTGGATCACAGGAAGGAGGAGGCGCAGAGCCCCACGTTTCCAGAGGAGAACGATACTCAGTCTCCCTCCAACATTTTCTGTCGGGTAAGCCAACAGGCGGAGCAGGACTCCGGTCTCTGTCCGGAATAGGTCCCACGATCGTTTCCAGGATCCAGTTCGCTCCTGTTCTCCTGGACGTCTCTGCGCGCGGGGATATAAGTTATTCACAGTCCTAACCGAGATCCTGGAAGATGGGTTCGGTCCCGGCGGTATCTGTCCTCGTTCTGGGCATCGTGGTTCCAGCGCTGGCCGGTTATATTGAGGTACGTAACCTGACGTGTTTCCGAATTCATTCTGTGTTTGATTTGATTTGGATGAGGATCGCAGTGTGGTTCGTTCACGCCGAAGCAAATCTGTTCGGCCTATACTTTATACCCCCCGAGGCGCAATATCCAATCTGTGCAGATCTCCTGACGAAGTCTGTGTATTTTTATCGGGCTACACACACACACACACACACACACACACACACACACACACACACACACACACACACACACACACACACACACACACACACACACACACACACACACACACACACACACACACACACACACACACACACACACACACACACAGAGAGAGAGAGAGAGAGAGAAATAGAGTTGTTATGAAGGTTGGAATCAGTTTATAACATAATTACTTACACAACACTTGTGGGTTTTTGTTTTTTTTAATTTCACAAGTTAATTGTGGCTGAAGGCTAATATACTATTATCACTTCGAGTTAAATATTAACGGCTGATCTCGGTCTTGAGAACCGACTGCAGGTGGAGTTGAACAGGATTCATGTTGGGGTTTGCTGCAGAGATCACATGAAAGACAGCTGTCCCCTGCCTGGCCTTTGGGGACCCGCCGGACCTCTGCGGTGGATCACACACAGACACACACACACACACACACACACACACACACACACTGGGCTATAGGGCTGCTGTCACATGGAGGATATTGTTAAATATCTGACCCCTCTTGTAGTCGTGACATCCAGACATCCACTGTTCTATAACTGATTTGTTTTCCTTCATCTGCCCCCCCCCCAAACGTAGCTTCTCCCCCAACTCCATGCAAATACACCGTGCACACACCCCTTACCTACCTGATGCCCTATTTTCCAGCTGGCTCGCCACTTATTGTCCGTGGACAACATCGGTGCCTGCAGCGTGAGAGGAGTGTGTCATCACATAACAATGCAATCATTTTCACAGCAAACACCCCCACCCTCCTTTACCAACCCCCCCCCCCCAGGGTAAACGCAAATGTCCCTGCTCATTGTTGAAGCAACCATGAGAAAACATTACAACCAGTTGCCTCCCCATGGCGTTTATCAGGAAATGTCTCTCAGTCCTGCGTTTGTGACAGAAACCTCAGCCATTTTAGGGCCATGGTGCCTGGATCAGTATGGAGGGGAAATGATGGTTTATGTCCCCCAAAAAATCTATGCCGCTGCACTCTCTCAACAAAGACCTCTCTCTCTGTAATAATTGCCTCCTCACTCAACCTTCCTCACTGCGCAGACGTGCTGATCAATACTGTACAGACTCTCCTGAGATGATTAATGGATGAAATCAATGAATTTTCCCAACCAGTCACCCAGATTAAATTGAGAATTTATGGTGGTCATTGTCTGCCTTGTCTATAAGGCACATGCTGAGGATTCCTGTAGTTTGATCAATGGATTTCTTGAAGGTCAAGGTTTGTTTGCTTTGTTTGATGCGGCATTCGTTTGTAGTAAAACAGCACATGGTGAGGATATGAGTATTCTCTGCCCTTTTCATTGAACATCCTTTGCCTGTGAGTGCACTTTATGCTTAGTACTGCAGTGGTAATAAAAGAAAAGTGGATGGATATACATGTGTCGGGTCTACACAACTACATCTTGTAAATGTTTAACAATGGCATCGGGTTGCATCTTAAGTTAACCAAAGTCAACCATAAAGGCTTCACACTGACCACTTTGTTCAAGCATGAAGTTAAACATCAACCCCTGACTCCCGCTGCCTCGACAGGAAACACTCCAGAGCCGTGTCACCCCCCGTCTGTGTAATTCTTAACGGTCTGAAGTGTGTCAGGACCGGACAGCCGGAAACAAGAGGGTACTGTTGCTGGTCGGTGGAGCTGCTGCTGTTGGAGCCGGTGGACGCAGATATTGCTGTGCTGACATGCTGGCTGCACTTGTTCCCCCAGACCTTGAGCTTGAATAAATGAGCCTCCTCAGAGACACACTCAGGGATTCTCTACCACCTCTTGTCCAACTCTACACTCCTATATTTCTTTGTGTTTAATGATTGCTGAAGCATCACCGTACCGAATCGGCCTTTATGGGGGGGGGGGTTGTTTGTTTTTTCCACAGAAACAAGAATGCTGCTCTGTCTATTCAAGTGTTTTGTGATTATCCAGCCACTTCAGCTGTGTAAATGCATTTTTTTTAATTCCAGATACCTGTGAGTGTCAGATGGTGAGCTTTTGTTTCTTCAGCTGTCAACCCCCCCACTTTGAACGTTTGTGTCACAAAGCTTTAGTCGGCCACGGCTTCAGAAGAGGTTTTGCCCCAGTGGTTTTTTGCTCCTCTGTATCTTCCCTCAGAGTTCTCTGTTCGTCTTTGTATCAAAACAACGACTTCATTTAAATTTCCCTTGTTCATGAAAAACCGAGAGCGAGCAGCTCCGTCTTTCCCGAAGCTGATTTGCAAACTGGGCGCAGGCTAGATCCACATCACAGGTTTACCCAGAGAATTTCATCACACTCAGGCATTTGATTCTGAGGCTCCAAGTGGATTAATGTAATGCAGAATGTCTAGAACAGTTAATGCATTCTGTACATTTTATTCCCTGCTGGTTTAAGCAGCAGAGATTATCACAGTTATGACACACACCGGAAAAATGATTTGTTAAGTAACACAACTCCATGTTTTTTTATGCCTGTCAGAAAAATCCAAACAATATGAATGTGTCCCATTCCAACGGGCCTGAAATAGAATAGAGTCTGTGACATCAAATTCATCAATGGTTGTTTAAAAATGTCTTGCAGGTGGAATGATTTTTGTCTTTATAGGATCTGTTAGGAAACATGTGCTCATCAGAGCAGCCCTGGAGCGATGGATGACAGATCCGGTGCACACAAGTGCAGAAGAGATGGACATTTTGCCTCAGAGAGAAAAGCAGGCTGCTGTGTTTTATTTCTCTTTGGCTGTCATCCTCCAGCAGCAAGATTCTCCCTTTTATCATGTGTCAGAACACAGATACTAAATATGCACCTGTGTGCTTCCAAGTGTCTATTCCTTCCGGATAAGGGCTGATAGCGAACAGTTGCATGCAGATGAATGCCCACATTCGGCTGTGATTGTCTGGGCGAGTGCTATGGAGTAGTCTGTTAGCAGGGCTGAATGGTTCCCTATGAGGGCCATTGTGATGCCGTGAATAGCGGGGAAACCTCTGGGTGTCATTACCATACGGTGATCACGAAACCAAAGCACTGGCAGGGGGAAAATACAAACTTTTGGCATTGATTCCTACTTGAAAATAAACCTCCAAACAAAACCACAACAGCACATGGTTCTGATAATATGACAGTACATCATTCAGAATTTTGGAGTGCTGCTTCTTCTGTCTCCTCTGGACTACAGAGATTTCCTCTTTGACCTTCTCGCTGTGCCGTGTCAATCAAGTTGAAGGCAGAGCGCGCCCATCAGCCTCGCTCACCCTTGGATTCGTATATTAGCCCTTAAAACCTTTCTTTCGATAGTTGGGGCGGCTCTGTATCCCTGTGAATCCTCTTAGTAACAAGAAACACTTGGTAGATCTACGAAGGGGAAAGGTACTAATCCTAAAGCCCTGCCCGTCTGCTCGTATGCACACTCAGTTCACCCGCCCACTCGTCAATTTCTTATTTCCCAAGCCCCATAGCAGCAAACTGACTTCAAAGTGTTCCGAGTGAGTCACCTGTGCGTATTTTCATTGGTGTGCACGCCACATAGAAGTTTGATCCGTGCTCTATGTCTAACGGTGGGAAGGAACGACGGTCTGATTGAATCTTAGGCTCTTATTCCTTGTCTTTTCATTTCCTCAACGATACCTTTTGGTTCAGCTACAGTATTTCTTGTCTCCATCTGTCTCTCCGTCTTCCTTTCACCGCCTCGGTGGTTTCTGCCTCCAAGCCCGAGCACGTCTCCTGGAGCTCTTCCACCGACAGACACACTCTCAGCTCATCTCAGGGATTTAAATAAGAGGCCTCATCAGCCAGCCTTGTTCTCACAATGCTGGTATTTCTCCTCCATATGTGCACTAATTATCCCAAATGAGCAGAGTTGCCTCCTTTTATTGCAGCTGGAAATACACATTTGTTTGTGTGTATGTCTTTTGAGTCTTTTGAATATGTGTGTGCGTGCGCGTGATGGCCCGCTGGAATCTCCTTACAGCTCAGCTCATCACATATTTAGACTTTTTTTTTCTCAGTGAGCGGCCCCAGGCAGCAAGAAGTTGGTGCAGCAGAGTGAGTGGGTTCAAATCAGCATACTGATGACTGCACAATGCTTAAGTTGCACCAGGTCTTCTGTAATATGCAGGCCAGTTTGCACAGCCATGGCAGACGTACTCATGTACGGACGTCCGACGTGAACGCCACCACACCTGAGCCCGTGTGATCTCAACAATAGCCCGGCTCAGCGCAGCACGACGATTTCTTTTGTCAGTTATATTCCTGGTGTTAAGGAATGTGTAGCCTGAAGTGTAAACAGGTCGCTGAATTGTGGTGTGAGCGACTCTTCCTGTGATAGCGCTAGAGAGACTCAGCTGACAAAAACATCCTCTTTAATCCCTTTGAAAGGAGTCCGACAGTTTCAGACTTTATTATTTAATGTGTTTTCTGTTTGAGCATAAGAAGTCAGTTGAGGCTGGTGGGGGTAAACCCTGTCACCCCTCTGTGCAGCGTGTGTATGTGTGTGTGTGTGTGTGTGTGTGTGTGTGTGTGTGTGTGCGTGTGTGCGTGCGTGCGTGCGTGCGTGCGTGCGTGCGTGTGTGATGCTCCTGTGAGTCACTCTTGCTCCTTGGGTTTTTCTCTCATGAATAAAATATCGGGTGTGCTGTGAGTTATAGTGGATTTGTGCCTCTACCCATGTCTCTTCCTCCGTCCCGTTCTGTCCGTATGGGAGGAAGATGTCCGCTGTCTCCTCCTCATTCAGGTGTGGAGTTCTTTTTTGTGAGATAAATGAGTCATACCTCGGATCAGGTGAGGCCAGCACACTGATTTTTTTTTCTTGTGAAACATGAAACGTTAGTGGAGGCAGGCAGCTAAGAATCAAAACTGAAGTTGATCTATGTGCCAGGTTGTGTTCTGTGCATTTGAGTGATCAACTACCCCAGAAATTGTAAGATCATAAATTACTCAAGGCCCATTTTTTAAAAACTTTACTGCTCTTAGAACCGATTCTCCACAGAACTTTGTGTGTCTAGTCGAACAAGAGAGTTCAGATAAAACACACTTTTCCAAACGTCACTTATAATTGATGCCTCTTTTCTTAGTACTTTGTTTATTTGTCTTTGTCTCTGTTAGAGCTGGAGTGTGTGGGTGCCTCTGTCTGTCTTTCTGTGTGTCTCTTTGTGAATCGTGTGTCTCTGTACTTATTTTTTCTGGATGTAAATGCCGCAAGCTGAGAAGACATTTTGTGATGTTTGCAAAGTTTAGGATGCTTTAGGATTTGAGGACATTCACGGCCACAGTGTCTATATTTTGCTGTTTTCTATTGATTTGAGAACCATGAGAAGTCCCATTTCATGAGGTTCTTCCACCAACTTATCTACATACCCAGGAGTAAACACTGCTGCAGTTTATAGCTGAAGGAGAATGAAGTGTTTTGCCTTGATAAGCTGCCTAGATGACTGGCAGGCTGCCTCACCGCTGCTGTTTTGCTGAACAATTCTTCACAAATACTTCATTCGCTGCCAGGCAAAACACAGCATGTTAGTTCCAGCTACATCCCTGTCTGTCTTCCTGCTTCCAGAGCTTCCTTCACAACCGTCCTCTCTTTATCCCCACGCCTGTCGTGAACATGGTATAGTGCGTACAGGAACAGCAGCATGGAGTCCATCCTGTTTTATTCCATTTTCATCCCTTTTTTTCCCCCTGAGGAGAGTTGGGGGAAATGAAAATGTCAGAACGGAACGAGATAGAAGCAGTGCAGTGTAACTGTATACCCTCAGAGAAACAAGCTGTGCTGCCACCGCCGGTGCTCCAGCTATGTGTCGGCCCTGTTAGCAACCCATCTGATACAGCACTTTCTCAAGGAGAAGGTGGCCAAGGACAAACAGAAGCTCAGTAGGATGATTCACTTGGGACACAGTGAGAACACAGGGTTGATTTCATCCCTCAAAGATTCAAAGGCAAAGTAGGCAAAGGGGAAGCTAGCATTCCACCTTGAACCATGGAATCATCTCCAGACATTGAAATTAGATGACAGAATTCCCTCATTTATCCTTAATCTCCTACGTTAACGCATAATCATTAATTCAGTGAGAGTTGTAGTACAATATAATGAAGAGCTTAAGCTCACAGATTCAATCCCTGCCCTCACATGAGTAATAAAAAGCTCTAGGTGTTGTATAACTTAACAAGACGGCAAAATGTGAGAGAGGGTTGGAATCCGACTGGATTTCTTGGACATAATTTCCTCCGTCTAGAATTGAAAACCCCAGATGATGGAGTAGAAGAAATTAATGTAGCTTGAATGCAAGCAGGAAACTGGGAAATAAAGGACACAATAATAATTTCAGCCAGAGCTGCAACTCATCGTTCTGCCTCATTCTGTACCTCCATTTATTTCCCCTGCGTCATCTGTACACCGGTTTTCAAGAATACAACTTAATTATGCAGAAACAATAACCTTGGAAGGGTCAAAAAGGTAGGACAGTCAGTCGTATGGCTGCAAGCAATGATCACTCTTTAATGTTGATTAATATTATATTATGTTGTCAATAGAATTTTAGAATTTCTAAAAATGGTGATCACAAGCCTGTAGATGTGGATGTTACTCAACAGAGACTGTGCAGCAAACTGTGAATTTTGACTGTAATTGGATCAGAGTTGAAGGACTATTCATGTCATTGGTTAGCATGTGTAAAGTGCCTTTTACAACAGTTTCCATTTTACATAATAATGGCCTGAAATGGCACTTTTCTTTGATAGAACTACATGAAACATGAATTCTGCAGCCCTGTGTCTCTATCAGCCATTTTGATCTGAGATAAAAACCAATCAAGCACACTAGAGAATCCCATTAGGTTGATGAGATATGAATATAGCTCCCAGCACAAATCTGAAATAGTCTGCTGTTTTCAGACAAACCCATTAAAAGTCATTTGATCTTCCCCAGCTAATTATAGAGCCTTCTGAGCAGCTTCACCGTATTCACTGGTCTGAGCCCCCTTCATTCCCCACCTACCCTCCAATTGCTCCCATCAGATTTTTGTCACATCCCATCCTTATGCTTCAGGAGCATATTTAGCTTCGCTGCACTACAGCTCGAGATCTGGGAGCTGACAAGCCGGCACTGTGGCACATTCAGGCGATGGCGCAGGATTTGTCTGCCTCATAAGCCCCTTTACACAGCTACTTCAGGAATGACAGTTTCATCTATATTGTTCTGTATTACTGTTACAAATGCCAAAGGTTAGGCCAGCCAGACGAGACGGGATGAGACATTTTAATTATATGTAGTCCGGTTTAAAAAGCACCTAGTAGCCATTAGCAGCTAACCCAAGATGAAGAAACTCAAAAATTATTGACTTAGAATTAGAGAGACTGTCACTGGTGGTTGTTTGCTACGGAAAGAGTCATTCGACCTTAAACTGAAAGGAATAACACAGTAGGTGGGGTCAAAGCCAGATGAGACACATGGACTATGTAGAAAACATGCCTGGAGGGATTTGAGTGTGTCTGCTATGAATCAGACACACCACTGGGTTAGCCGTGGGCATCCTGAGAGTTATATTCCTCTTTAGCCTTCCTGAAATCCCTCTACCCTACCAGTGAAGACTAGCTGAGGGGGTTAATGGCATGGCTTTATGACAGATAAGCGTATCCACGTTACAGCCATCACACCGCCCAGCTGGATAGCCTCCCTTGCATTGCCTGGAGCATCACAGGCTTGTGGAGTTGTGTGGGTTCCATCTCTTTTCTGTTGCTCTATGTCTGTAGGGGAGTAACGGAACCGTGAAGTTCTACAATCAGTACACATGCTCATTTAAAATCATCTTGGTGGCCCATAAGAGACCTGCTGGGCCAAGTGTTGGACTCTTCTGCAGTCTATAACTTTACTTGCAACTGCAAATCAGATCAGAGTTCAGTGTTGTCACTATGGCCCCAGGCAGGCTAAACCCTTATGAAGGAAACAGCAGTGATGGATAAAGACTCTTGTGGGCTGCATTTGAACCAACCATATTCAAGAACTGTGGCTGTAAGGGCTGTCAGTGAACATATCCTTGCTATGTTAAAGCAGGATTAGTCTACTGTCTACTTTTCACTTTTCTATCAAGATGGCCACGTTGATTTCAATATTCATTCGATAAAATAGTCTTCTGTCCGATTCCTCTAATCCATGTTTTTAAAAATGCTTTTCTTGGATTCTTTTCTGATTATCTTCACCCTTTTTTCTGAACAATTAAGTGACCAATGATCCCTACAGCCAATAGAACATGCTTAGTTGGCTGAAAACACACAAACAAGGTCCAAGTAGTGCAAATGATGCTAGATACACCAAAAATCTAGGGTGCTCACAAATAGCCTGGGATTGGCAATCATTATTGCCAATCCCAGGCATAATGATGGCCAAACATTACAGCTCAGTAGTTTTATCAAAATGTATTCATATTTTCTTCCTTAAACTATGTTTACTACTTACAAACTATTTGGAATAAAGCTGTCCCACAATTGATAATTTGATTAAATCAATTATGTAAGTTAATTTTTTTAACTTGCGTCAAAAGACGAGGTAAAACGTGTGCATTATGTTAACACATTAAATGCAATATCCCTCTTAACATGCCAGGACTGTCAAGGTCAACAGCTTTATTTCTGCATTCCCACATACTACACCTGCCACTTGCTGTCGTCTCATGATGTCACATCTTTTGGTCACATGGCTACACACTGGTGGTTTCGTCTTTCTCCTGCAGCTCTCAAATGCCAGCATGGCCTCACCACAACTCACTGCTGCTTTGTAGCAGCTGAGTGTGATATTTCCATGTTGTCCTTGAAACTGCCTTTTCCCGCCTGCTCTCAATGTCTACTCCCACTTAGATAAAGTGTTCTTGTTCCCCACGATTCTCACTGCTGACTTCACTGTATCACACAGTTTAGGGCAGATTGGCTATTTTATGTCTCATTCTGCTCTGTCCTTGCTCTTTCTTCACCTTACACTATCCTTTTTTTTTATTACTTTGCACATCTTATCACCCTTTTCCCTCCTTGCTTCACTAATTTCTTTTTTGCTTGTTCAACAATTATGTACTCATGATCTGAGGGAGTCAGAAAGCTAAGAGAGATGTCAGTGACAGGGCTCAGGTACTGTGTTACTCTTGTTTCTATATTGACAAGTCTTCCTGCCTGTCAGCCACCCTCCCTCTCCCTTTGGGCACTCCGGCATGGTGCTGCATGCAAATGAGCGTCGAGTCATCCAGCAGAAAAATGAAAGAGCGGAAGAGAGAGTGACAGAAGAAAGGAAGTGTGCAGCGCTGTTTTCACTCAGCTTGGAGAGTCTGAGAGGAAGAGAGGAGGAGAAAGTGAAGTGAACATAGGTCATTTCTTCCAAATCCCCTCTCCTCAGCGCTAGAGATTAGGTGGCTGTGCTCTTCAGCAGACGAGAGAGAGGCACGCTCCTGCATCTAATCCCCCTCTTTCAAACTGCTGAGAAAGCAGTACAAAGTGGGGGAAGAGTCAGCATCCACATAAAAAAGCCTGTGTAAAATAGAGGCCCATAGTTCAAAACAAACTGAGCTGCATCTAACAATTGCCTAAGCCCTAAATCTCTGTGTAGCTGCTGCCTGAACCGAACGCACCGCAAACTGCAAAGCTATCACATATCAACAGGCTTCCTCTCCATCACATTACCTAAAAATCTCCTCTGTGTGCCAGAACGACCCCTGAAATCCTCCTTACCTGCTCTGCCTAAATGATGCCAGGCTTAGACAGACTGTAGTCATGACAGTGATATACAACGATGTGCAACAGC
This sequence comes from Antennarius maculatus, assembly GCA_013358685.1. Lineage (NCBI taxonomy): Eukaryota > Metazoa > Chordata > Actinopteri > Lophiiformes > Antennariidae > Antennarius > Antennarius maculatus. The sequence goes on along the minus strand of CM023613.1, from coordinate 12,787,344 downwards.
AAACACCCGGTCTGTCCTCCTCTTTCTCCACTTACGCTAGGTAGAACTCCCACACAGCACAAGGTGGGGGCTTTTAATAAATTGACAGGCAATGGCCAATTTAATCAGGCAAATGTGTGTTTTAGATTCAGGCCCATCAGTTATTTGATCCACATACTGACTCATTTGAGGACAGCTGGAGGAAGAGTGAACAAATGCGAGCTTTCAGAGAACAGTAAGGGATTAATTGAAAATAGAAGAAAGGGTTAGGTAAAAAAAAACATTTGGATGCATCACATGTCCGGATTCAATGACGAGGTTACAGTATGATCCACCTATGTCAAACTGGAAAATTACAACCTAGTCCTGACAAGGGTGAATGCCTTTAACACTTACTTTCCTTCATGTTGAACCAAAAGGATGGTGGATTGTAGGATACTACATCCATTAAGGCTGTTCTTTCTGGGGCCATGTGTGTATTCTTGACATTGCTCTCAGTCCTAAAACCAACGGACGGATCTGCTCAAGCATACTGGGAAGTGGGGCGTCATGTTTAGGCTAAATGCATTGTTGACTCTGTGTTGAGACTACTTGTTCTGTCTATTTTAGTCATAAACATCTGGCACAGTGATGTCAAGAATGTAATCCGCTCTAGGCCACGTGGGCATTAAGCCTGGATAGAGAGGGCTGAGAGGGTCGTGGCTCACATGGCTCTGCTGGAGAGAGACAGGCAGAGAGCAGGTGGCAAGATAAATGTATAGATACTGTGGCTGAGGCAGGAGGAGATGCATGCACGGAGTTGTTTAGAGTGCTCCAAGGGAGCTGAGGAAGGATGAGGGAGATGGAGGACTGAAAGGGTTGCTCATGCAGATAGCTTTTAGCGTGCGGAAGTGAAGAATTTGTGATTGTTCTGACAGGAGCTCTATAGAGGTTGTGAGCATGCCCAACCTTCGTCATCATGTCTTGCAGCTGCGAGGCTGCCGAAAAAAAAAATTCACCCGAAAACAGTCATCATCGTCTTTATGCAAAATGAAAAGCAATTATCGTATTCATGCAAGAAATCGTTTTTATACTACACCTTCCTTATTCATGTAACCATGCACCTGTGTAGCTTAGCAACTAAACAACAAGCTCTGGGTAAAACCTTTGATGTAATTACCTCTTTATCGTCGCAACACATTGTTATCACCTCCTCCATTGACTGATTTTAATGTGTAGGCCAACTTTCTCTGCCAATACCAGCACATATCTTAGACCCAGAAATAGTTTTTTGTTCATATATTTTGCAGACATTTTGGAGTATTGGCTTAAATTCAGCTCTAAGAAACCACTCAGGATTTTTGCAATTTACTGGTAGTCAAAAATTTATGAAGCATCCTATTTTTTACTTCTCTCTCAAAGTTGTTGTGACGCATCCTTGCTCCAATTATCCATCATTACATTTGTAATGATGGATAATTATTCAATCATAGCAGAATTCTGGTTTTACTGACTGATAGTCACGCTTCTGCCCTGCCTCTCCCCTTGAACCCGTCTCTTTTCCTTCATTCTTTGTCTCATCTCTCAAATGTCTTGACAGTGATTGGAATAACACGGACAGCTGTCGTCAAGCCCTCTACTGGCATGCACTCCCTAAATTTTGTGCATGTACGCAAATAGTACCGCCAGCACAGAGTTAGAGGTGAGATTTAAGACCGAGCCCGAGTCTAAACCCGAATTTCGGGCCGGGGTCGGGCTCAAAATGTCAATTATTATGTCTCGGGTCGGGTCGGGCTTTGATACCCTCGGGCTCGGACCTAGTCGGGCTTTAATACCCTCGGGCTAGGGTCGGGTCGGGCTTTAATACCCTCGGGCTCGGGTCGGGTGGGGCTGGATTTTTTTAGGCCCGATCTTACCACTACACAGAATATAAACAAACTTTGCCTTCTTGCTTCCTCCTCCCTGGCTGCTCCTCAGCCAGTTAGACCCAGTCTGCCCTGTATCTACATAATCTGACCATGAAGCCAGAGAAAACAAATAGAACATTATGATGGTGGTGAATGACCTAAGTTGTGTGATGGGGTTAGGGGCGAATGTTCCAGGGAAATGTATGCAGCTTGAAGTTAATGTCAAGAGGGGCCATAGGGAAACGGCTCATAGGTCTCCTCTTGCTCGATACTGCTCTCCGTGGTTCAGTGGAAGCTCTGCCCCTAACAAGAGAAAGATAAAACACTCAATGCAGCAGGAAGCGTTTGCTAGTGTCGGCCACAAGACTCTCAGCTACATCCTGAACAGTTGAACAACATCAGAAGCAGCCGATGATAACGATGCAAAACGTTATGGACAACACTAGGTGTCTGAAAAACTCGTGTGTAGCAGGGAAAAATAAACTTTGAAGTACGCGAAGGAAAGACATTAAAAGAGGCGAAGTAAGAATCATTGCCCTCATGTCAGAGACTGAGTGTTCCACAATGCGCATTGTTTCCGCGGCTGCTGCTGTTGATCCAGTGTAATCTACTTAAATCAACTGAACCGTACATTACATGAATACTGGGTTCTTAGGTTTGTCCCTCTGCAGATAATACTCATACATTAAAACTCTACTTCTAGGAATAACATTTCTAAGACTAATTAGTCTAATTATAATTCATAGTGCAAGCAAAAAACAAGGACCCTGAAGTCAAATATTGTCCTCTCTGTTAGTCATCAGTGAGCGAGAAACTTGATCAACTGACCTCCGAGGTTTCCTGTCAAATGAGGATACCTCTTTCTTGGATGAGTATTCCAAAAATATAGTTGATCAAGTTCACAGGTGGGCTGTGCACTTAAACCTCATTGCAGCGTTTAGCACAGGGGTTGTGTAGTGGAGTGGGAGGATGCATCTGGTCTACCAGTAGGACTATTTACACAGAGATATATAGATATCAACAATCAATCAATGCCAAATAGTATGATCATTTAATCAGTTTCTAATATAATTTGATGATGTGGTTACATGTCCATTTTTTCCCACATAAAAATCATCTCTGAGATCCCCTCTACGCACAGAGCGTCTTACATGATAAGTTTAGGTCAGGTTTTCTTCTAATCTTTAGGCTTGTAGAAGTGAAGGCCGCTAACAACTCTGCTGCAGGATCCAGCGACTCTTGGACATCCCTGGAAGCTTTATCTAACTGTTCAATTGAGATGTATCCTCAGGCAAAATTTTATGGAGACTGTGAAAGTTGTTCAAAAATGCTCGGGATATTTAACACAGGCCCGTCAGGAGCACAAAAAAAGACCAACATTTGTGTTTTTATATGTGCTTCATGCCTTTAAATGCCTTTACAACCATCTCTTCTGCTACATCTGAATCTTTAGACTTTTACATTTCTAACAAATTGTATTATTGAGTTGTCATCCAAAGCCCGACTGTTTGACCTGTCCATTACTTCACCTTCTGACTTAACACCTTGTCTAATCTTCAGTGTGGTATTATCTTGCTGTAAACACATCCAGAAAACACTACTGGTTGGTTCCATCTTTTCTGACATATCGTGTCCTCTAACTCAAGCTGTGACTTCCTGTTGGGTGGTAAATATTTTAAAGGACACTAGTAGCAATCATTGCCATGTCTTTATCTCACGGGAAGCTTTTATTGCGGGATACAGTGTCATGGCAATGGGTACGTTAATGGTAATGAGGGGCCTTGGCACAGGCAAAGCTTTGTGTACGGTGCCTGCATGTGTGTGAGTCTGGGGGAGATATGTGCGAGCCTATGGACCTGAGGGTTATTTCCTGTTTCCACACCAGGACCACTGATGCTGATGAACCAAACAGGGCAGAGCCGTGCTCTCATGAGGGCCCTTCCTCTGCTCCATTCAGTCAAAACAACGCCAACCATCCTGTCTCCCCTCTCCACCAAACTGCCTGACAACCGTGTCCTTAGTCCCTCATTCCCCGTTATTTTCTCTGTCTCTTATATCCCCCCATCTTTTTCCTCCTACCTGTCCTCCCACTGTCACTGTGAGCCTCAAATTATACCTCCATGCTGCTTCCCACTTTTCCCCCTAACCCCTCCTCAGTGACTTTTGCAATCTGTTTCTCTGTTTGCTCTCTTTCTCTCTCTTGCCCTTTTCCTCCTGTCCCCCTCTCATTTTCCTGATGCCTCATTTTATTTTGGAGCCAATGTTCCTCTGTGTGAATAGCTGGGATGCTTTTGTAGAAGGTTTCCATAGTGATGAGCCATTTGAAACAAGTTGTCATTCAAGTCTGTTTGCTGAAAGCTGGAAAGAGGCCATATCTACCCCTGGACACACAGTACGACCTGCGCCACTCAATCACCACAACTGTTACTCTGCCCACCAAGCAGCTTCTGCCTGTGGTACAGCTGGTGGCTTGGTGAGGAATATGTCCGATTTTGTTTGGCTCGTCTGGTAGAAGGCATGGCGACCCCCGGGGTAACATTAATAGTCTTTCTGGAAAGAATTGGTTAGGTGTATTTCAAGGTTAGGGCACTAGTAAAGAACTGCTGGAAAAGTAGAAGCAATTAATTTCTTGATTGATGTACATCCCTGCATCATCTCCATTTATAAGAACAGGTGGAAACGTTAGGCCAACAGCTTGTGTAAGATTAGATAAGGGAACATATGTTATCATTTGATTTAATATTATTCATTTTTTAGAATTGCAGTGGTAGGCACTTCTAAGCAATATAGGCAGGGAAGAGGCAGGAATCCACCCCCCCAGTCATGGCCTCTCATGTATTAAAAGCTGCAATGTCAAGCATCACTTCAAAAACACCCACAGTGCATATTTTTTATCAAACACATTTTATATTACATCAGGCTCATAATGTTGCTTGGCTAAAACAACACAACTGAAAAGGCTGCAGGTAAATTAAATGCAGGAATACTGGTTTGAGTGTGGCTTCGCAATGGATTGGATGGATGGATGGATGGATGGATGAATAGATGGATGAAGTCTCTCTTAGGTTCTTCATTGCTTGGACTCACTCTAATAGAATCACCCATTTTCCCCTTTAGAAAAATTTGTTTTTTATTTTTTTTTGTTTTTTGGCCTAAGTCAACATGGTTTTATCAGTGGTATTTCCAGTGATTTGTACTCCTTAGAACGGCTCCACACACTCTGATTAATTAAGGCATGTTTGATCAAGCACATATTGAGCAAAAAGGATTACAAATAGGCTTACCATCTGACACCGGGCTGGTACCGGCATGTCATCGCCACGTCGTTGTCTCCACAGTGGGTGCTGGATATGAGGTGTTTTGCCGCTCCCCTGTGACAGTTCACAGCTGATGGAGTGCAGACTTTCCTTTTTTTTATCCGATCCTGTCTGCTATGAATGATGGGAGACTAACAAGGTGGCCACCATTCCACTGTCTTTCTGTCATCACAAATTCAAACAGACACAGGCGAGCTAAGCACTTTGAATGAGTTCATTTTATCTAGTTGATGTACAATGTGAAAGTACATGAGAACATAATGTGAACATTATTTACAGTCCCAATGAGAATTTAATCCAGGATTAGAGACTGATTTCCAGAGGAGAAGAAAACTTAATGACGTCTTTCTGTTTAATGAGGACAAGGAATCCCACAACGAATTATAAGGAACTGTAAAGTTTCCTGGGCTTGTCTCTGAAGGGACAGTGAGGCTGACTGGACTTCCCCAAACTCTGGGGCGTTTTTAGCTACCATGGGCTTCAAGTAGTGACTCATAGGACACTTTAGACTTGAAGACAAAAGGGCATTTTTCTCACTCAAAGCAGCCTATTAGCATTCCAGTGGAGAGAAACAGCATTTAGATACCATTCTGGGTTTTATGATTCTGTTTATATTATGTGCCCTTTAGAAGTGGGAGAAGGCGGAGGTGATTGGTCTGTCACAAAATTTCACAGTGTCACTGTTGCTGGAAGGCCTGCACTCTCTCGTCTCCGTATATCTGTGGCGGAGCTCCGCCACTGGTGGAACCAAACCCTGACTTAATTTAGCACAAGTGTGTGTTGACGTGCATATTCGTGTTTATAGTAATACAATGTGACAGGGTTGCTGTATTTTAGGAGTTATATTAGTCTACAAGAGCAATGAAACATGTGTTATAAAATTTCCTACAATGAATAGAATCTGTTAAATTATTATGTAGTAATTGATTACTTTTTTTGATTCTTAGAACTTTTGAATTTGGATCAAATAAAATCAGATTGTTAGTAGACATTTTTTAACAATCTGTAGACTAAAGAAAAAATAGTTGGGTTTTTTGTTTTTTTTTTTAGATTTTTGTTCCACTCCTCCAACTTGTTTGATTCCCTCTGCAGCAGATTCTGCCACATTATGCTGTATGTTTTGTACTTTGTTCCAGCTCTAATACGTGGCAGCTCATGTCAATATCTTAGCCAGGTTGTCTCACCTACGTTAAGACCATAATCTGAAAAAGCAAAACTAGATTAGAGTCTGAATGCTCATCAGGACCGCAAAACTCTGTTGCATGTATGGCTATTTTGGAAATTACTTCTTAAACCACCGCAGTCACAAACAAAGCCAAATGCTATGTTTGAAAAATGAAGCATATTAGTCAGTTTCTGTCTAAATTCAGAAGCATGAAACACAATAAATCCTCATTTGGTGTGTTTCATTCACACGTCTTGCTGTCTACCTGTGTCACAGTAACGATGAGAATAAAGGCTTAAATGTCATCAAAAAGGTTACAAAAATGTCTGCTTTCAGAGTCCTTTATTTTGAATAGGTGAAAACATCAGCAGTACCCAGGAAGTGTTTCCATTACACAGCCAGACATCTCATCAAATGCTAGAGCTTTCATTGATTGATGATTCAAACCTCTGCACACAGGCAATTCACAAGGAACAAACAATAGACACAATAAATGAGCACATACAACATAACAACACATAAAAAACAACAGGAGATGGAAATTAGTGTTGATGTCATGCTCCTATATATTGTACATGTAGATAATTTTCCTCTGTTTGTGCGTGTCTGCATGTGTGTGTGTGTGTGTGAGTGTGTGTGTGTGTGTGTGTGCGTGTGTGTGCACAGCTTTCTCACCATCGTATTAAGTATTTATTCACCACACGGTCAGATTAGGTGGATTAGCAGTGCCAAGCATTTCTCTACAGTCACATGGACACAAACCATTCTGGGAATCCACGTGTCCTTGCTAGTGTCTCATTCTGGAGCTGCTTTTATGAAAACTCCACTGCCGATGGTTTGCACATTGTCAAAATTAGACTTCTTCTGTCTTCACTGAGGGAGGCCTGAAAGGGTTGCAAACCAGGTGACAGTGGAGCTGTTTTTGTACATAACACAGACAATTTGGCAAAAAATTCTGTTTGTCAGAAAGATCAGCTGTGTGTTCACATGGGAGCTGTGTATATAAATGAAGAGATTCTGTCTCACTATTTGTGTTGGAGGATCATCAGAAAGCCCCATAAGGCTCAGGTGTTTTAAACATTATGCCCCCTTTGTTTATTGAAACTCTCCTACTTAGTGTGTGTTCCGAGTCCACAGGCATGCTGCCCTGAGCGGTTGACCGGAGACCACACACACAACACACACCACACACACACACCACACATACACACACACACACACCACACACACACACACTCACACACACACACAAACAGATTGGATTAACTCCTTTAGTCTTGTCCAGATGCTCGGTGGTGGGTCATGTACTAACTCACTCGTACTGGTCCTCATTAAGGAATACTACCCATTGCGAGTTTGTGCTACTTGTATTAGTTTCAGTTTTCATTTTTTATTATCCCTTCACACAATCCATTTTGTTGAATACATCGGGCTTCTTTGCTTCCCATTCAGCATGTTGAAGGGACCTTTTTCGGTCTTTCATTCTTTTGCAGCCCATAAAAAATCTGCTTCTACAATCTAGAGTTGCTAGAGCTAAATAATGCATTGCTGTCATTTGATTTTGCCAGATATTCTCTGATTTATCGTTATTTCATTGTAGCTATGTTCAGCTTTTTTGCTATGAACCGTTTGCCGGTTCCTCCCTGTCAATCACCCACGGCAACACATTAAAGTCACTGGAAACTTTTGTGAAAGAAGGAAATTTAAACCTTCACCTGTTGACTGCTGGCACAATGTAAACAGTGAATGAATCTCTCTTAATGCTTGTTTGCATTTGCTGGTTTCTCGTAGACTAATAGGTCTATTTATCTCTAGCAAGGACAAAAAGCATCATCTGCCATTGATGTTCTGTGTGTGCTATTTCATGATGAGCACTGACGTGTCTCTACTTGTTTTATGTGAAGTTCGGTGTGGAAAACATAGCAGGCCAATAAAATGTGTTTGTGTGCTGGAGGCAGACAGGGAAAGCATGGACAGACTAGTGTGTGTTTGCAGTAAAGACTGAAAACCAGCTAATGATCCTCAGCCCACACAGCTCTTGACAAGCATCTTTAGACACAGGCCGGTCTCTCCTGCATTCACGCCGTTTCTTTATTGCACTGAAGCCTCTGTTTATTTGAGGATAATGTCACACTGGGATGCATGCTATATTGGCACATGTTCCCTGATGCTTATGTAGGTTTGCCCTATTTGCCTAGCTTTCGCTTCCTTGTGAATCCCCCTTTTCCCACCCTCCTCTATCTTTCTCCCTCTTTGTCTCCCTCTTTATTAGCCTCCACATAGCAGCAGGTGTCCTCACTTACTCTTGATATAATATCACTCAGCGAGTCAGTAATGACGGATGAATTCTTGATGACTTATCCTGTTGCCTTGACATATTTTTATAATATTCTAGGAGGTAGTATGACTAAGCCACTGTGGCTCAGTGTAAAAGAATTGAATAAGCCACAAAAAGCCACATTCTGTGTCCAAGACAGCGGCTTGCTATAATAGCAAGGAAAACTTACAAGTAAACATTGAGTAATACCAAGAATCTAAGTCAAAGTTAAAATGTCTTCTAGTCCAAGTAAAACTTACAAGTAAACAGTTGAGTAATATTTTGTATGACTATCTTCACATAGTGAATGCAAGTTTTCAATTGTTGGGGGGTGTAAAACCACACTCGTCATAGGGGTGTGTGGGGGGGACACCGGAGTCCGGGGCCCCCCACGGGAAATTTTTTAGAAAATGGGGTTGTTTTCCTGCATTCTGGTGCATTCTGAGGGCAAAATCTTCTGTTCAGTTTACCTACAAAAATACACTCAAGTCAACAGTTCAAGCTTAACTATCTTTATTTCTATCCTACGTACTTTATGCAGGTATAAATGTGAGATTCAACAATTGAAAACTTGCATTCACTTTGTGAAGATACAGTCATACAAAATATTACTCAATGTTTACTTGTAAGTTTTACTTGTACTAGAAGACATTTCAACTTTGACTTAGACAACACCATTGTTATGCCATGGTTTAGTTTTTTTGAATTTGATAATATGATTTTTCATCTCAATTTAAAAAGGCATGAAAAATAGCAAGCGAGGTGAATACACATTTACATGCATCGCTGGTTATTCCTCCTGGTCATAGAGATCAAAGGTCTAAGACTACAAAAAAGTATTGATAATATCTTTCATTTACCTTCTGATCGGTCTGTCACCACTCCTACACCCTCTCAGCATTCACCATTTGTAGTTCAATTAGAATTTCTAACGTAAAATGTACTATAAAACACTCTATTCTCATTTTCTTTCAATTGATCGTCCTCGCCTTGTCGTACACCAATTCGCGGGTTTAGCTTGTAAAAAAGGAATCCTGTTTTTGTTTTTGTTTTTGTTTTATTGGGCGAGAGGCGGTCATGACCCAAGTGCATATTTAATGATCGGGAGCGTTCGGGTCACTTTGGCTATTTCCGTCGGCATGCGGAAATAGCAGTATGCTATTGTTTTCTTATGTTATCGCTCGGGGATTTTCGCGAGTCCAAAAAAGTTGTAAGTTTTTAGACTTTTTTTCCTAAAAATAAGAACGCCACTGTGGCTACACAAGCTAAAAACCTTGTAGGCATATGGAATTTACTTCGCCTATGGCGTAGTGGCGAATGGCTAGTGCAAGCCCAGATAATCGTGTGCCTCTATCTGTCGTTCAGTATTTGAGCACAAAGCAAGAGCTTATCCTTCTTTATGAGTCAAAGGATGCCAGGCAGATACTGCAGATCGTCAAGGACAAAAAAGTCAAAATACTTGTTTCTTATGCAAGAGATGAAGATGCTGAGGTTCTCTCTGGGAGTGACCAGGAAGGATAGGATCAGGAATGAGTACATCAGAGGGACAGCACATGTTAGAGGTTTTGGAGATAAAGTCAGAGAGGCCAGACTGAGATGGTTTGGACATGTCCAGAGGAGAGATAGTGAATATATTGGTAGAAGGATGGTGAGTTTTGAACTGCCAGGCAGGAGGCCTAGAGGAAGACCAAAGAGGAGGTTTGTGGGTGTAGTGAAAGAGGACATGAAGGTAGTTGGTGTGAGAGAAGAGGATGCAAGGACAGGGTTAGATGGAGGCAATTGATTCGCTGTGGCGACCCCTGAAGGGAAAAGCCGAAAGGAAAAGAAGAAGACTTGTTTCTCATGCAAACTTTCATTATTAAATATAGCTCAAAATATTTTACATTCATATTCTGTTTCTCAACGCAATTGGTCAAAATATCATTCATCAAAATGTGATTACACATTCTTATAGTTTTCCAAATTTTGATTTTTAAAAATGAATGACTGAAGACACAAAGTCCTGATCTGTAGAAAATCAGTTACTTTCAAAGTTATTTCAAGTGGCCAGACTTTAAGGAGGAGTTCAGGTGAGATAAATCGTAGTGAAAAAATATAAGGCAATAACTTCGACCACAGCAGCCATATTGACTGTAAAGTAACTTCGCTTCCACTGTTAAAAGAAAACCAAGACAGCGTAAAAAAACAACAACAACAACCTGACAACAATACTCCAGCTGTTGCATGAACAGACTTGAAATAATAAGGACTTCAGTCTCCAGATGACACCAAATCTTTCAGTATATTGCGTGTAGTGTTGCTTCTCACACACAAGTTGTTTTTTTTTATGTCAGTCAGCAGAACTGCCTGCCCGGACTATTGTCCCGAGGCCAGGGTTCTTCTGTTCCTTCTTCTGTTACAGGTGTTCCTGGTGATAAGAAGAGTGTGCAGACAATACAGATTTCAGAATCCCCCCTCCCAGCCCTTTGCTTCTACTGTATGTGTCACTTCTGTTGCACTCTGCTGCCCCCACTGTTTACATCCCGCGAAGCGGTGATGCATTGTAATTGTCAGTGTTTGTGTGTTCGTCTGTCCACCAAATATTTTCACAACCATTTCAGAGAGAAAGATGAAACAAAAACCACATTACTCGGGCAGCAATGGGGATGAAAATGAGATGATGACCTTGATCTTGATAAAAGTAGGTCAAGGTCAATTTTCAACTTTTGTTGAGGAACCGGAACTGGATAAGATAGAAAGACAAGGGATAAGGCCAGTGTGAGTAAGACCATAGATCTGGGCTTGCGCTAGCCATTCGTAAATCCCAGATTGGCTGCAAGGTTTTTAACCTGTGTAGCCACAATGGTGTTCGTATTTTTTAGAAAAAAAAAGGCTAAACTTACAACCTTTTTGGACTCGCGAAAATCCCCAAGCGATAACAAACTTTCTCTCTCGCTAGCGCCGCTGTTTCCATCGGCGCATGCCGACAGAGATAGCCAACGGAATTCCAAAGCATGCCTACGGAAATAGCCGAAGCATGCTGACGGAAATAGCTGAGGTGACCCGAATGCTCCCGATCATTAAATATGCACTCCTCTCATGACCTCCTCTCGTCCAATGAAAAACAAAGATTCTATTTTTACAAGTTAAACCCGCGAATTGGCGAGGACGATTGATTGAATGAAATTAAGAATCCAGTGTTATATAGTAGAGTTGGTGTTAAAATTCTTATTGAACAACAAATGGTGAATGCTGAGAGGGGGTAGGAGTGGTGACAGACTGATCAGAAGGTAAATGAAAGATATTATCAATACTTTTTTTGTAGTCTTAGACTTTTGATCTCTATGACTGGCAGGAATAACCAGCAATGCATGTAAATGTGTATTCACCTCGCTTGCTATTTGTCATGCCTTTTTAAATTGAAATGAAAAATCGTGTCCCCGCGACCCGGCCCTAGATAAGCAGTTGATGATGGATGGATGGATGGATGGATGGATGGATAGATGAAAAATCATGTTATCGAATTAAAAACAAAACTAAACTCTGGCATATGGTGTTAGTGGTGATGGTCAAAGTTAAAATGTCGTCTAGTACAAGTAAAACTTACAAGTAAACATTGAGTAATATTTTGTATGACTGTATCTTCACATAGTGAATGCAAGTTTTTAATTTTTTGAATCTCACGTTTATACCTGCATAAAGTAGGATAGAAATAAAGATAGTTAAGCTTGAACTGTTGACTTGAGTGTATTTTTGTAGGTAAACTGAACAGAAGATTTTGCCCTCAGAATGCACCAGAATGCAGGAAAACAACCCCATTTTCTAAAAAAATTTCCCATGGGGGGCCCCCGGACTCCCCCCAACGCCCCCTCGCAACAAGTGTTGGACGTCTGCGCGCTGCGCCACTGTCTTGGACACAGAGTTTTGCTTTTTGTGGCTTGCTCAATTCTTTTACAATGAGCCACAGTGGCTTCATCATACTAGCTCCTAGTGCAAGCCCAGATAGATCAAAGCACTAGCTTTGATCTATGGTCTTTTTATCCTGACATATTTTTGCACATATCTCAAGAACCAGATAAGATACAAAGACGAAACAAAATTCAGGGAGGCAATGGTATGAAAATTACATTACAGCCTTAACCTTGAAAAACTAGGTCAAGATCACATTTTCACTTTTATACCTTTCTAGGTACACATCTCTGAAACCTCATGACAGTTACATGTTGGATCATGGGTCTTTTATTTAATGACCCTGACCTATGAAAGTAGGTCAGGGTAAAATTTTGAATTCAGGGGTGCCGCGGCATGTTGCAGTCTCTGACTGCCTTTTTTTCTCCCTGTGTAAGTTTAGCCAAGAGCAGCTCTATTCTTACACACTAAACAGCCATGTGACTGCAGATTTAACGCCGTGGTATAAACCGCCTCTACTGCTGGTGTTAAAGACTTAGAGGCAATCTCAGACTTCGGGACTTCACTGGAGTCACACTGCTGTCAGGAAGTCCTCAACACAGCCTCACAGTCTGGTTGTGGTTAGACCTTCTCCCTCACCTTTCTCCCTAATGTGGCTTCCCATGCCCCCCCCCCATCTCCCTTTGTCTCGTACACCCTGAGCCAATCTCACAAAGAAATGAGATGGAAAAATGAGAGGGAGCACATCAAACGAGCCTGTGCTGTAGCAGAGCGTGGAGAGTGTAGCAGGGAAAAGATATGCAGGCAGAGGACGGAGGGCAAATGAGGTTGAACATGAGCAACTTTCTATATGCATGTTTGGCCTTTGTTTTGTAGTTGCATGTTTTTGTGGGCGCAGATGCGTTTGTTGTGAATATACGAATGTGTGACTCTGGATCTGTCGTGGGTTTATGTGTGTGATCGCGTGCATGTGGACTACTCTCTGGCTAGCTCTGCACCTCAACACACCCTACAGCCAACTACTGATTAGGCAGCACTTGTTTTGTCCTCCTTCTGCTCTGGTCTGCACTTATTATCAGCCAAGGAGCAAGCGTAGAATTAGATGGAGAGCTTTGTTTATCGGGCTGGTACCCAAGCCTCCATCTCAGCTGCAGAGGACACCTCTGCACGCATCGTCTCATAGCTGAGTAAGGGTCAGATATTTGAGCCTTTGACAATCAAGAGGGGATCAGATTCATTCCATTTCCTGCCTGCAGGTTCCTCAGTGTGTTTTGAGCAAGTCTAAATCATCATTGCTTTGCTGATTCATTAGTTTATTACGTTGTGACGTCCCTCTCATCGGCTGGGTGTTAGCAGGCCATGACTTACCGTTTCAGTAAGGAGCTGATTAATCGTGTTGTTGCCAATAGTAGGTGTGCATTTTCTAAAGAAAGTAGTAGTTATTCTGAGTCAACGTCTGTGCGTTCTAGCTTCCTGTTTGCTAAAGGAGGAACTGCAGGGTTCGATAAATGATTACAGGAAGGACAACAGGGAGGACAGATATGGGGCTTTCTCTCATGTTCAGAGGGTTGGGAGATAAACACAGAGGTAGATAACTACTATTTCTTTCTGACAGATCTAACAAACATATTCTTATGTGTCTGAACAGAGGAGGTTATAGCGAGTCGGGAACTATCAGTGTTTACCTTGAGGAATAAATAATCCATCCTCTGTGGAAGGATTTTAGTCCCAAGAGGCTTGGAGGAGCACAGCTCTGCCCTCAACCAGGAATGTCCTGGTTTGTGAGGCGTGACACTCGGCCTTTTTTCATTTCTTCAGCTCTTAGTGTGCAGTCTGTCGGTCACTCAAAAGGCATCAGAGCAAAATACCAAATCCAGTCAAACCCCTAGTGGTTTAACCATCAACTCAGTCAAACATTCCTCTGGTGCTGTTAATTTGTCTCCTCTGAGAGCCCCACTGCTCTCTCAACACCGCAAAGCTGCAGTAGCTCCCAAGCACTGACAGGCAGTTCTGATGTTGCTTCATCACATGTAGTGCAGTTAACCATTGTAGAACACAAGCATTCAGACTTCACAGCAAGCTCCTGTGTCAGGCTCATCACAAAGTTTATGACAAAAGCTTGTCAGGCAGACAGTGACTCAAGTCTCTCAGCGACAGCACTGTCTAGATTTTATGGCTGTGTAATGATTGATTGTGTTAAACCTCATTTCTCACTCTTTCTTTGTCTCTCTGCAGGCATTAGCAGCCAATGCGGGCACAGGATTTGCTGTGGCTGAACCACAGGTGGCAATGTTCTGTGGGAAACTCAACATGCATGTCAACATTCAAACTGGCCGCTGGGAACCTGACCCATCTGGAACCAAGAGCTGCGTAGGAACCAAAGAGGGTGTGCTGCAGTACTGCCAGGAGGTGAGTTACTGCGACACAGACATCTCTCAAATCTGCCTCTCATAGAGGTATTAGTCAACCACCAAAGTCATATTGAAAAGGGCAGACACCTCATAGGAACTTAGAATATTAAAGCCAGGATGGAGGCGAGTTTTAGATGCAAATTGAAAATATAATAATAATAATAATAATAATAATAATAATAATAATAATAATAATAATAATAATAATAATCAGTACTTTAATCGTCCCTCTTGGGGAAGTTCTTTTTACACTTCACACTTCAGATGTACATATATATGTGTTAATTACACACACAGTGGTTACAGGTTACAGGCCCCTGAACACAGCACACACGAGGGGCCTAAAATTTTTTTAATATAAATTTTAGTGTTTGACTATAAGTCTATCGTGTAATCCATACCTGGGCTTGCACTAGGAGGTTGTATGACTAAGCCACTTTGGCTCAGTGTAAAAGAATTGAGTAAGCCACAAAAAGCCACATTCTGTGTCCAAGACAGTGGTGCAACGCGGCGCACCGATGAGCGTTCAAAAGAGCGAGACAAAAAAAAGAGCTTGTTTTCTTATAGTATCGCTCGGGGATATAGTATCGCTCGGAGTCCCCAAAAGTTTTAGACTTTTTTTCCTAAAAATAAGAACGCCACTGTGGCTACACAGGCTAAAAACCTTGTAGCCACTCTGGAATTTACTTCGCCTATAGCGTAGTGGCGATCGGCTAGCGCAAGCCCAGCATGCTTTCAGTGTTGCTGTTATGTCTAATATAGTATTATTAATAAGCATTCCGGTCTTCCCTTTGAGTTTACACCTGAGATTTGTCATGTATGATTATTATGATTATCCTCTCTGAGTTTGGAATTTGTCCTTCTGGACAAAAAGAAGTGAGAGGCTGCTTAAAATCTATGAGAAGTGTTCTGTGTGGCAAATTATTAAATTATTACAAACCCCCCCCCTATATTGATGAAACGCAAGATATTTTGTGGGCAAACATCAAAACATCACAACAGGCTTGTCTTTTAGTGATGGCAGCTATAGGTGTTGATAAGGTGTTGATAAGCCACAATTTCCTTCATTAGGATGCATGGCATGTAAGGATTTACAATACATATTGTTATCTATAAGTTGAGAAAAGATTTTATTGAGCCAGTAACAGGAAAATAATTCTCTTCCATGTGATGTACGATGAAAGACAAAATTAACCATTTGTGGATTACTGTCATTAATTCACCTCAGAATGCTTCTGGTCCTAATGCAGCTGAGGTGTCATACGTATCCCACTAATGCCTGTTCATGTATATTCCACACATACCAAGGAAATTATTGAATTTACATCATTATTATAGCTGTACAGTCAACACTCGGTTTTCGAACGCTTCTGTTCTCGACCTATTCGGTTTTCGACCAGAAAATCCGAGAATTTTACGTCTCTGAACCAAAATTCGACTCTCGACCAAACCGAAAGAAGCCGAGCGTACCTGAACGCGACTCACTCGGGAGCCGAGCGAACTCGAATGCCCAGGATGCTTCCTCCATTGCGCATTCGTGTTCAAAGTTCGATAGGATATTTTTTATTAAAATAAAACAGTGTCTATTTCTACCCTTTTTTATTCACGGTAAACAGTATACAGTGCAGTTTATGGTGTAAACCGAAAGAATCCGAGTGTACCTGAACGCAACTAACTTGGGAGCGGAGCGAACTGCCCAGGATGCTTCCTCCGTAGAGCATTCGTGTTCAAAGTTTGATAGTATATCTTTTATTAAAATAAAACACAGTGTCTATTTCTACCCTTTTTTATTCATGGTAAACAGTATACAGTGCAGTTTATGGTGTAAAATAGTAAAAAAGAAATTCGAAAAAGTTGTTTTTTAGACTTGGAACGGATTAAAATTATTTACATTAATTATAATGGGAAAAATAGTTTCGGATTTCGAACAACTCGCTTTTCGAACAGCCTTCTGGAACGGATTATTTTCGAAAACCGAGGGTTAACAGTATTTAAAATTCTATAAGGATGTAACAGTAATGACTGTACATAAACAGCTGTTGTGATTCAATGTCAAAGTTCTATTTCAGCAGTAGCAGCATCAATAAAACAATCTGCACATCTGCATAAGTTGCTATAATGCCACTTATGCCTAATGCTAACTTGCATAATAGCTAAATTTACTTTTATTATATGTACTATATTTAAATTAACATACAGCACTTAATTTACCATTATAATTACCATGTAATTATAAATAAATGTAGGCATTAGGGGTTAAGCAGACAATGATAGGCAGAAGGTACTCTAAAGTGGGTGGCATTTTAATGAGCAGCTCCTCTGACTGTCATCGTGTAGAGTTGTCTCTAAAATATAGGATATTTTTTTCTTGAGCTTGGATCTCCTCACTCTTATTTGTGTCTTTTTCCATATCTTCCAACCCAGGAGGCTCCTGGCTTTGCTGTCATGGTATATTATGCAGCTATCCATGAAAAAAGCAGGGCCGTATATTTTTCATGCAGCTTCCCCCACAAGCTTTAGTTACATTTATTGATGACATTTTCATGGCATTTTGGGCAAGATGGATCCTCATTCACGGCTGAGCAGATGGCATCCAGAGAATATAAAATGTGGATTAAAGGATCTCATCGAAGCTCCCCTTATCACCCCTTTGTTCACTCTCTCTCTCTCTCTCTCTCACTCTCTCTCCCCCTCTCTTTCTTTCTGTCTCTGTCTCTCACACACACTCTGTCTCTCTCTCTCTCACACACACACATACACATACCCTTACACACACAAACACAGACACACGCAAATTCTCATTATTTATTGTACGTTTTTCTGCTTCTTCCAACAGATTTACCCTGAGCTACAAATCACAAATGTGGTGGAAACCAACCAGCCAATTCGTATCGAGAACTGGTGTAAGAAGGAGAAGAAGGTGTGCAAAGGGCATGCCCATATTGTGGTGCCTTATAAATGCTTAGGTAAGCTTGTGCAATCACGTATACAGGGAAACCACTTATAGTTGCCCTCCATTGCAGGTGTTCTCCATTGTCACCCCTCTTCTACCTTGGCCTTTTACGAAACACTGAGGAAAAAAAGATGGGTATTATAAAACATCTTAGCCATAGGCAGAAGTGACATAGAACAATATTGGAGTCTGATTCAGTCCAATAATCCTGGCCTTGAGTTGCAGATTGAGCAGATCCACACTGGATGGAAGCTAATGTCCCTCAGAAAAGATAGTTAAAGGGGTAAAGCTATTATTGCTGGGGAGGATTGTTGAGCAATAAAGCACAATCTTATTTCCCCTTCAGACAGTAGCCATAAACTCACATAGATACACAGAGTTAGCAAGGGAGGTCTGTGTGGAGGTCTCCTTTATTACTCACCATTCCTCAATTCGCCCGTGCTGTCATGCACACCTCTCACCATCTTGTTTCTCCCGCAGTATCACTGTAATCAACAGTGGCAACAGGGCTATATTCTGTTTTATTAAATGTCAGACGCAGCCTCAGATTTTGCAGGCCACGTACATCTGTGCTCTTAAACACCTGCACACTCCTGCTGCCCCTGAGGGTTATAATCCCACAGAAATACAGCTCTGATGCAAGCTAGCATTCTGTACTTCTACCCAAGGGGTCGGCAACCCACAGCTCTGGAGCCGCATGCGTCTCTTTAGCGCTCCCCTAGTGGCTCCCTGGAGATAAATCACAAAATGGAAAAAATGTTGAAAAGAAAAAAAATAGACAGATTTGATACACATAGCATAAAATCTTTACGAAACAAATTTTTTAAAACACTTTTTAATTACATTTCTCTTGAATATGACTGTATTGGGCCTACATTTCTGTCCACGAAGATTGGCGTCATAGCCTACGACACACGTTTCAACACGATGCTTTACCAGGCGGGTGGCTGTTGTAAACAAACCGCCGGGTGTGGAATGAGCCATGGATCCCAAAAGGGAAAAAAAGATAGCTGATAGGAACAGAGGATTCAAGGAAGAATAGACCAAATCATTTGCTTTCATTGCCAATGTGGAAGGATTGCTTGCATGTTTGCTTTGTAATGAGAAGCTGTCAAATAACAAAAAGAGTAATGTGGAAAGACTTTCCAGGAAAGGCATGCTAAATTTACATAACCACCCATCTGCGATTGAGAAAAAAAGTGTGATTGCAGTACTGCCGTAGAAATTAGAGGAGTGCAAAGATAGATTTAAGAAGTGGATTTCATCTCCAAACTGCAGCACTGCTGCTAGTTTCGTTGCAACTTGAGAGATAATAAAACGTGGAAAACCATTCACAGATGGTAATTACATGAATTCATTGAAATATCAGAGCACCTATTTTCAGACTTCAAAAACAAAACAGATAATACAAAACAGATAATTAAAGGCATTCCTCTCTCCGCAAAGTCACCAATCAACAAACCAAGGACATTAATTCAACTTCAGCATTCTCAATTAAATGTGATAAGTTGTCTGATGTGATTGACATTGAAAAGACAGCGCTGTTGTGCAGGTATGTAAAGTCCAATGGGCTGCATGAAGAAATGATCAAATTAATATCACTGAAAGGCCAAACACGGCTGGATGACATCTGTGAGGCTGTGCTGAAGTGTTTAAATGACAAAGGAATAAACACCAAACACCTGATTTCAGTGGCTACAGATGGGGCACCCAGTATGAGGGGGTACCATATTGTAAACTTAATCTACCACCTCAGAAAGGAACATATTTTTTCTGGACCTGGACCTTTTGGATCTCAACTGCTATGATTAAGTGATCCTCATTTCTTACACAGAAGACATTCTCAGCCAACCTCCAACAAAACCGCTTCAACGGTAATCTTGTACAAAACATTGAACTTGAAAATCCAGTCTTCCACAGTTCAGTCCATGAGATATCTTGCTCCCATTTGGCCCATTCACCCTTCTGCAACATCCCCCGCCAGCCTTCATGAGTCAACTTCCGCCAATCCTGCTTGTACCACCTGTTGGAGCCAGTGATACCTATATTTGTCTAAAGCTCCGTCATAGCATGACATGAACAGTGAGTCATGAAGTGGTGATTCTGCCTTTGTGTTGATCTGCTGGGCCCAAAGACTTGCCATAGAGTGGAATCAGTCATTGTCAGACTTTTATGGGAAATGGGGTAAGTTCTTCTGGCCATATAGGGTGACATATTGGTGGCATACCAAGACATCCTCAATAGGGGACAGAAGATGAGAAGGATGAGAAGGTCCAGAATTCTGCAGTTCTGAGATATTTTTAGTGTATTATCTTCTTTGAGTCAGCTATGAAGAGCTTCTAGCTTGTTTTTGTGTTTGCAGTTGTGACTCTCACACATCATCACAACATCACACCCGTTCTGTCCTCCCGGCTTGCTGTTTCATGCATTTACACAGATGTCTGATTCAGCATTGTCACTACCGCTGCTGCACCGAGGCAGACTTACATAGGCCCTGCATTACTTCTTAGAGTGTTTAGAGAAAGGAAGAATAAAGGTGACACCCGTCCATTCTTAATCAGGTTGTGCAAACGGAACTTATGTCAGGAAGTAGAAAACCTCCCCTTGTGCTAGAAACACCTCCACCCATCCTCTCGGAAAAAGCCTCTTGCTGATTGAGTTGTTCTGCTTTCCAAGATGAAAAACCTATTAGCAGTTCCACTGGACTGTGAAATGGGCTAGCATTCAAGAGCGTTTTTGGCAAACGCAAAGAGGAGGCTTATGGGAAATTCATGGGACAGCAAACACCACAACTAAAGTGGTCACTTGGTGGCTCAGACAGGAATACAGATGAGACAGGTTGACATGCAGAATCAGTTTCCCAAAGTTGCCTGTTTGCTCTCATCATCACATCCTGGAGTTTTTCCCCTCAAAGAACCTACTGCATCTGAAAGTCCACCTCCCCCTGTCTTCACTGCCTGGCTGTCACATCCATCAGTAATCCTTCTTTAATATTCAGCAACAGTGCCATGACTGTCATTTAATTAAAACAATCTCATTACTTTCTCTGAAATAATTAAATAGCATCATTGCTTGTTCTCACACATTTTTGTCATCGTTGTAAAAGGTCTAATGCCCCATCAAATTACAACGGCCTGCTGTGCTGCTCCTACGATTTGCAAATTTGGCATTTGACCTGGAAGAGCATAAGAGACAGATGGAGAGACAAGCATAAGGTGTTGGCAAGAAGGATGCTATGGAGGGGGTTTTTGCTCAATTATGTAATGGAGCATGTAAGAGGCTTAATTGGAGGGCAATCATATGCTACAAGACCCAGTATGTCACTACCACTTCATTCCACATCACCTCTACAGTCCATCATGGTCACACAGTGTTCCAAAGAAACTGACACAAGAGATTCTGCTTCGTATCCATCAGTGTACCTGAATTATAATAGAATTAAAAAGAAATCTAATTGACTGAAGGAAGGGGAGCTGTAGCTTAAAGGATGTGATTAAAAAGGCTCCACCAGCAGGAATGTCTTATTAATAGGTTTATATGAATAATGCAAATGTAGAGGATGAAGATAAGTGTAAATAGAGAGAAATGGGTTTTGCTGTATCCCATTTCTCAAAGGCTCAGTCGAAGAACCACAATCCCTCCATTTTTCAGGTTCACAAACAATGACTCTTCAAATGAATGTGATTTTTGTTCCGTGGTACTCTAATCCCTGCAGCATGGTGTCTTTGTCAAACGCCAAAGGCAGACTTTTCAGTTCCGTGTGGAATAGCGAGAACAGAGTCGCAGATGTGAGAGCCGGGGTGTTGGTTGTGCATGGCAGTCCCTATGCACAGTAACTGCGTTATGTTTGGAGGTAGAATCTGAAAGATTTATGAGTATTTTTCTCAGTGCAAAACTATGTAATGCCTGTTACTTTATCTATAAAACCTCTAAAGATGCTAATAGTTAATAAAATCCAGATCGGATTTATTTCAGGCATCCCGAGGCTTATTTTTAGCTCTAATCCTGACCTTGACTTTTAGTCTGCAGTTGCTTTGAAAAAATATGTTTTTGTTTTAGTGAGTGGAATTAAATTAGAAACACTTAAAGATATCCTTTGCCTTTTCTGTTGACTAAGACTGTTGAGTTACTGAAGGCAGGACACACAATGACAACTCCTGATATCACCGTAGAGGTTGAGCGGTTGTCAAATGAGTTGATATTAGATGCGGACTCCTTTCCCTCTCATTGCCTTTTGAAGTGTTTTGAAAAGAGTCTGAACTGTGTTACTCAAACTAGTGGGGGGGTTAATGCCTCGAATGCTCCCACTACCACGGGACCCATGCTGGCCTTAACCTTCCACATCCGTTCCTAGCTGCTCTTGCAACCCATGGTACTCCTCAACCTTTTCATGTTCCTTCTTTCTGATTTTGGTGTTGGCTGGCATTGCCACATCTATCACCACTACCCTCTTCAGCTTTTTGTCCAGTTTAGTTACCCAGCAACTCTTCGTCAGTCTGGAAGCTGAAGTCCCACAGAACCTTGGCCCTATTGTTGTCAGCCACCTTCTGTGGTATGGACCATTGGAATTTGGATACTTCTATTCCATACTGGATACAAATGTTCCTGTACACCAGGGGTATTCAATTAAAAGTCACGGAGGTCCAGCTATAAAAATTTCCTCTTAGTAAAAGGTCCGAACCCAAGTCCAGTTTGTGTCTTATAGCCGGCCCTTATGTCCACATTATCATTTATTATCAATTTTCAATACAGGTTATGTTTAACTGAGTGCACAGCTAGCTCTTTTACCTCACCATAAATAAAAGTAAACCCAGGAAAATACATTTTCAAGCCTTTATGTTGGATGGGAAGAACACACAAAAACTCAGAATTGAAAATAAAGTGAAAAAAGAGCCGAACAATCTTTTTTCTCGTAAATTAAAGACATCCCAGCCTAAAGAAGTGAAGGCCTACACTTCAAGTAAAAAACTGGCTCTTTCAGGGGGAAAATGCAAACAGAACTTTCTTCATGAAAGAAAGGGGCATGTGGCCTGCCAGTAATTTATTGTACACAAGTAACCTTGTACACAAGATGTGCCTGTCCACTTGAAAGAGACTTTGTCAGCATCTCTTTTACTGCTGCATGTATGTCCTCACCTCTTGTGTGTGTTTAATAGTGGTGTTACGCTCAGCAAAGAGCTCCTTATCTTTGTGAAGGAACCTTACACACACAAAAGCTACAACTCATCAGTGGCCACAGACATGCATGGTGCTCTCTGAATAGCTGCATCAAGCTGTTAATATTTCTGATTTTCTGGTTGTTGTTGAAGCCGACATTGGGAGTTTTTCCACACATCTCATTTTTCTGTTTTCCCTGAAACAATGTCTCAACAACAGCTTTTAAGCACTTATTCACAACTGTCCCATCACTAAAAGATGTTTATGTTGCCCCAAAATCAATAATACCGTTAGTGAACATTCGTTAGCATTTTTCTCGGTCATTTTGTCCTTAGCTCGGACTTCAGGGGATAATTCTGCGCAAAACTCTGTGCTTTGTTTCGTAGTGGCGCTTCATGTTATTAATTAATTAATTAATTAGTGCTACGTGCTCAGACTATATGAGGTAAAATGGTTTTGAACTGCCTGACGGAAGAATAAACATAAATTTCGTCCACTCATTGTTAACCAGCGGTTTTCCTCATTAACCTCCCTTCGTTCAGAGCTATGCTGTCCTCACCGTCTCCCTTCCTCTGTGCCCCTGTAGCAGTAAACTCACAGTGGTATGCCGACAGAGCAGGTAAACAAACGATCTGATTGGCTAAACTGAGTGGAGCTATTACTGTATTAACTGGAGGAGCAGCGCCCACCGTCTTTAGCCGAGACCGTCAGAAAAAATGCGCAAAGAAAATCTACTCTAGTGAATTTATCATGGAGTGGTCACGGATCCGGACAGAACCATCACGCAGTCCGGATCCGGACCGTTTGGTGACCCCTGCTGTATTTGGTGACCCTTGCTGTACACTATCCCAACCACTTAGTTGTGCCTATCCATGTACACTGATCCATCTTACATCTTATACTCTGCTACTATGTGCTGGACTGTCTCAGGGGCATCTTTGCACAGTTGGCACCTTGGGTCTAATCTACTCTGGTAGATCCTAGCCTCTGTGGCTCTTGTACTTAGCACCTGTTCTTGTGCAATCAAATGTGAAAATCAGTGATGCAGCACAGGCCAGAGCACATACGGCACACACAAGGGAATTACTATACAACGTGTAATTTTTTTAAGGGATAGAGATGGTGGGCAACCATCTATCCATGTATCATTGCCCTAGGAGCTTGTGGGGTTCAGTGCCTTGCTCAAGGGCATCTTAGCAGTGTTCAGAGATGCTCTACCAGTTCAAATTCCATACTTTGGTTCATGCTGGTCTTGAACTACTGACCACCCAGTCCCCAAGTCAAGTCCTTACGGACTAAGGTACTGCTGTCTCATATATGTATATCATTTGATAATGTTTTCCTTATCATATTTTTGTCAAAGGTAAAAGTCATTGTTTTTGAATTATAATAAAGTATAAAATACAAAACTGACTTTCTACTGCTAACCTATACTCTTCAGTAGTACATGGGGTTGAATAATGTATATTACAGACTGAATAATTTCAAGTGTTGATCTGCTTATTTCCCTTTTTTGACCTCATACTGGCCCTGTGATGCGCTGGTGTTTCCTGCTTCTCACAAATAACCAGCTGGGATAGGCTCCAGTAACAACCGTGACTTGCAAAGTGGAAAAAGAGTCTGAAGACAAGACAATTACAATCACAATGAAAAAAAATAAAATTATTGGATGCTGGCTGGGAAAGTCCTTTAAAAACACTAACCCTGTTGTGGACAAGCAGATCTCTGTTGGTATTTAGTTGAATTCATCATCTCTCAGAGCTGAAGGTATTATTTGTTCTTTGGAATTATTCTTTCCTCCATTCCCCCTGGATACCCGTAGTTCAGCCAGTCTGGGCACTGGAGACTGCTAAGCGAGGATGTCTCATAGACGAAGGTTAAAGGAAGGGTAGATGAAAAGAGAAGGTGGAGTGGAGGTTGCTGAGAAAGGAGCATGTGCTCTCATGCTTGCGAGGCACAGCTGCTCAACAAACACAACCATCCATCACCCACTGCAGTATGACTGCACACAGGGTACACTTGAAGCCCGCTCCACCTCACAACTGAAGCAAATGAGTGTAAACGTGAAAGAAATAAAGAGGGAGTGATGCATCAGATAGCATTATATGGAGCCGAGGCTGACTGGGTGTAATGGTGTTTTTCAGTCCTTCTGTTTTTCTCCCGATGTGAAAAGGAGGAGCAAATAGAGGGGGAGGTGGGCATGGATGGACAAATACATTTTTAGATACTTTTACGGAACCAATACGAATATTAGAGCTAGGAATGTGTGTTTTATGATCCATTACAAAGTAAATCGTGTACACAAATGTTTATTTATGCAATTAAGAAATAGAATCAGCAGAATCCATTAAAATATCACGCATTATTGAAGGCGCTCACACAGAATGGGCACTTTCCAAAGCATTATTTTGTTATGATTTTTGATGGGACTATTTTGTCACTCAACTTAAATATAACACTTAATCCAGATGGGGTTCATTTTAACCACATCATATACAGTTGGGCAGTTTAAACAGACTATAACAAAGAGATATTTTATAAGCAACTAAAGGTGTAATTGGAATTACGTTGCCTGCTAAATCTAATTTAGAAATACTACACAAATGATGAATTGATTGTTTAGTCTTGTAAAATGTCAGAGAAGCTCTTACCACAGTTTTACAAAGCCCAAGGTGACATTTTCAAATTTCTTGTTATTTTAATCAAAATATATCTAAGCACAGTAAAATAGCAACATTTGAGGAAATGTGTAAATAACTTTCCAAATTATGGATGAAGCAGGAGAACCGTTGATGACAGTTGTATAGGAGTGTGTGTTCCTGCAGGTCCTGGGTAGAGTTGAGACGCAGCTGCTGATTCTCTTACTATTTCCGGCTCTCTTCCTTTCCTGCCCTCTCATTTTACAAAACACTACTTTCTTACCATCTTCCTGGCTCAGGCTTGGAGCATCAGCAGCTCTGCCTCAGGCCAAGGTAGTGGCAAACCACTTAATGAGGACTTACAGGACAGCTCCCAACCCTCATTGTGAGGCCTCTAGACCCTCATTTTTGTGTTTTCAGTCCACCCATTTCCCAGCCATTGTGATGTGGACCTTACCCTGAACCTACTATTAGTCCTCCCTGTCTTCCTTTCTCTCTCTCTGTCTCTGCCTGGTTGTCCATATGTTTCTGACAACAGCATATCTACCTCAGCATTTTGTCACACCTCCAGTGCATCGACCATTGCCATCCTTCCAGAGCTTTCTTATGACCCCTGCAGAACATGTCTGAGCACACAGGGTTTTCAACCTGAGACTATTCATCGGTCTTATGGATCTACTTTCTGTGAGCCTGTTACATGAATAAAACATGTCCAAATTGAATCCATCAAGTAAATGCTATCACCAACTCGCAGGAAGATTCTGGACTACCTTTAAAGAGTCACAAAGTGAAGCCTGATTATCTCCAATGCCATTTTGATTGCAGCATCAGAGATGTGCTTACAGTAAAGAGATGCATCCCCCTTGGCTTCAGGTGCACAGCAGATGTTCAGATGTCAGATACCATCTCTATGATAAAATGTTAAAGACCAGGCAGCTATAAATTATTAAATAATGCAATTTTTCATTCATCTGTTATTCCTTTTTTGTTCCACTGGGTGATTTAATGTCTCGAACACTGTCAGTGACATGGAAGGGGACTGATATTTTTTTCATAGATTGTTGGCATGACTAACATTCAAATTCATCCGTCTGATTTGTTATAGTGGGCGAATTTGTGAGTGATGTGCTGCTGGTTCCAGAGAAGTGCAAGTTCTTCCATAAGGAGCGTATGGACATGTGCATCAGCCATCAGCAGTGGCACGATGTGGCTAAAGAGGTAAGGAAGGAGTTACAGTGGGAGGCTGCATTCACTGATGTAGCCTGTGGAAAGAGGACGCCTTAAGCATCAACTTAAGTTTTAAAGTTCAGACCAAACTAATTTTAAGCCCCTTCTCCCTGTCATAGTGGTCAGACTTTTATAACTTTCTGATCTTTCCTCTTCCTTCTCTAAAATCCTTCCACCTGTCTCTGTGAGTTTCTGAGGCCCTCTGATCACAGGGCCAACTGGGAGCCTTCACATTTGGGCTCCTAATCAGATTAGTGTTGTGGCTGTAATGCTACTAATCCTTCTCCCCAAGCAGCTTCAGAGCCGGCCCTTAGGGACCACTCTGACCACGACGATTTGAGCAGAAGCTCACCAAGCCCATTAAGGATCTCCTCCTACCTCTCTCCGCTTCGCGTTTCCTAACTCTTTCCTCAACACATATTTCAAATGACTTAGAGTCAGAGAATTTTCTACAGCTTAGCAGCCTGCGGACAGAGCAACATCCAAGCACACAAATAGACTGCAGTTGATAACAGCTTGGTCAGAGCCAAGCAGGAACACATTTTAGCCGTAGAAGAAGCTGAGTGAAACTAATACTCATAAGCCTCCTCACAAGCTACCACTGAGATGTTCTTAGTCAATTCCTCCAATGAAGTTGTTGAAAATGTTCCATTAGTTAAATTCCTTGTTTTAAATTCAGCAGCAAAAATTACATTTTATTGCAAAGACGAAAAATCTCCCATTCTGAATAAAAAGGATCTGTCCCTTTACCTCAAGATTTACTTCAATAAATCTTTAATAAAATAAAAAATATTGGCAAAACAGCCTCTCACAGTCTTTAATTTAATTTTAATTTTATACACTGTTATAATCCCCAAAGGGAAATTAAGAATGCACACTCTAGTTTTTTGTTAGTCTCAATCACACGCATGCATATTAGTGTGTACAGGCCCCTGTAATACACACAACCACACACAAGGGGGCCTGTAGGCATGCAAGGGAGGTAGAGTGGCAGGCAGCTCTTTCTTGGTGCGCCTCAAATGAGCAATTTGTAAAGGGGACGGCACCTTGCTCAAGGTGCCTCGGCAGTGCTCCAGAGGTGAACTGACACCTCCACTGTCAGCTCACCTCTGGGTATTTTTTGGGCGGGAGCAGGAATCGAGCCGCCGATCTTGAATCATAGGACGACCTGCTTTAACGCCCGCTTTACCACTGAGCCACTGCCGCCCTCACTGCCGTCTTCACTTACATCCCAACATGAAATGTTAATTCAAAAGAAACTCACAATATTGGTGACAACATAGCAGGAGGAAGTGGAATTAAAATGGTTTCCTGCCGTTACTCAACACATTAGCTTTAATCGTTTCTTGTAGAGTTTTTGATTTCACTGTCATGTTTGTTCCATAAATGGGGTCTTTCCACTGTTTGTACTGTACAACATTCAATTAATTTGATTTTGAATCTTTTTGAACTAGAGGGCCTAAATATTTTATTCCATATGTGACATGATGCATAACTCTAAATGAGCATATATTTTACTATAAACACACAGTAAAGGTTTGTCTAGAAGTCATACAATAAAATCTATCAAAATAACCTTATCCCAGCAAGGCACACAATAAGTAAGAAAAGTACAACTGTTACAAAACTTCTTTTTGAATAAGTACAATAGTATCTACAGGTATATAATAAAGAATCTGAATTGCAAACAGGGATTTCATCATACAAGAGCTTCACTGCAGTCTTCCACCAGTATCATGACTGTCGTATGCATCATTGCTGCTAGAGTCCTTTAGCTTCCCTTAGATCAAACTAAAGGTCAAGCAAGTGTCTCTTTGTCAAAGCAAGACTCCAAACATTAAAGTAATGAGAGTCCTGTGCTCTTCATTAGATCCCACTGCCGTATTAAATCAACCTCTTCTGTCACGTCAGGCCTGCCTAAAGAACTCCATGATGCTGCACAGCTACGGCATGCTGCTGCCCTGTGGCATTGACAAGTTCCACGGCACCGAGTATGTGTGCTGCCCAGCCTCTCGCACCGGGGAATCTGCTCCATCTTCCCTGCCCTCCCAGGAGGACGATGAAGAAGAGGAGGTAGAGGATGAAGAGATTGACGAGAGTGATCTGGAGGAAGAGGAGAACAAGTGAGTGGTCATGCGACCAAAGGGCAAAATTTGTGATTGCTTTTGTGTTGTGTCTTTGATATATTACAAGCAAAGTAGCCATTTTCCTGTGAAGGGCAGGTACTACGATGGCAGGCGGATGAATGACAGGGATGTGACATTGACCTGTGGCAGCTGCTCTTCTTGATAAATCACTCCTCTTGCTCTCCTTAACTTGATCACCCCAACCTCCCCCCAGTGAAACACCGACTGATGAGCAGCCCACCCAAAAGGAGGAGCCAGTGGATGAGGATGAAGAAGAGGAGGAGGAAGATGAGGAGGAGTACCATTATGTTTATGAGGATGAGGAGGCAGATGACGAGGATGAGAAGAAAGAAAGCAACGAACTGCCAGAGACCCAAGATGAGGATAAGACTCTGCAGGAAGTGAAAGGTTTGTCCCGTGTCTATTTCTTCCTCCTCCACTTATTGATAAATTGCCTATAAACAATCCTTTTATACTTTAAACTCTCAGCCAGGCTGTTTTTAGATAAATGTTCCTGTCAGCAGATGTGGCTTTTCCTCAGCCCACAGCAGACTGTTCGATTCTACTTTATCTGAGTGCACAAAAACCATCCTTCCTTGCTTGTTGCCACAGTGCTGGTTCATCTTGTAAAAAATTTGTTCCTTCACTAGTTTTTATTGTTTTGTTTTGTGTCATTAAACCATTTTTCCGGTTGTAAGACTTGTTTGGTGGTAGTTTTACGCAGTATGTATAATGGCGCCTGGACTTAAGTGCTGCCCCTAGTGGTCGGATGATCTAACACGCTGTCCCCTGGCAGCGGTGTGCACCCTGGAGGCTGAGACCGGCCCCTGCCGTGCCTCCATGCCCCGCTGGCACTTCGACATGAGTCAGAAGAAGTGTGTGCGCTTCATATATGGGGGCTGTGCCGGCAACCGCAACAATTTCGACTCAGAGGAATACTGCATGGCCGTGTGCAAGCGCCTGAGTAAGTCTAACCTGATGATGACTGGTTTGACAACATCCCCTCTTTCTCTGTTTGTATTTTTGCTGCAGACTTTCCACTGAAAACCCTTAAGAATCATGATGTCTGTCGCCGGCTTTTAGGCAGAACACTTGTTCTGTAGTCCTAACCTGTCTCTTAACAAATCGGCTTCTTTAGCCGTGTCTTTTCCACCATATAAATCTTACAACTGACTCACTCACCAACATTCTGTGTTTTTCATTCCACTGAAGGAATCCACACACTATTTGTTCAGGATAGAAAAGGTATTGACTACTTATTCATCACTGCTTCCTAGAGCAAAATGCTCAGTTATCAGTTATTCAAATCAAATCTTCATATTTAACACCACTGACAGCATTTTGTTGGTATTTTAATTGGTTAAATTTTTTCAGGTTTCTCGCTTGTCAGTAGAGTAATAAATTGATCACTTCAGTAGTGTATGACTGAATTAAATGTTACTTAACATCTAGAATTATGTCAAGTATAAATAACTGAAATTTGACAATTGCCTGATATTCAGTCTCATCGTTTTTTGGTTGTTTTCTTTCAGCCAGTTTCTTGTATATTTGACTGCTTTTATGGAACAAAAAGAAGCTTTGAAGAAATCCTGTTTGTTTTTCTCAGAGTAATACAGTTATTGAATTGTATATTATATTAATTGGAACAATTACTGATTTGATCTCATCCCATTTCTTTCATCTCAAGTAATTCTGTGTTCTGCTTTGAGATCATGTTGAGATTTTCCAATAAAATTCTGAGATGGAAATACAAGTGAAATTGAGACAGAAATAAAAATACTACCATAATACATTACATTGATCTTTATTCTTAAATTTATTCACGTACACGGCTTGACCTCAAACACACTGTAGTTTTAGTTCATTGTTGGCCCATCGCCTGTCTTTCCCTCATGGTTCTGTGTGTCTTCCTGTGATAAATCTGTCCATCCGTCTGTCTCTGCTTTCACTCGACCAGAACAGACACTTTTGTTGCACCTTTAGGTGACTCACATTTCATCAGTTTAAACACCATGTTCAGCAGTTTTTTGTTGCTTTTTAGTTGGGGTTTTTTTTTTGGCATCTAGAAAATAAAAGATTTTCAGGAGTGGATGCTGTGAAGTTCACAGCAGGAAGTGTGTGTTATCTGTAAGCCCACACCTCATGTTATTAACTCATTCCTCATTTTAATGGTGATGTGAAAGGATGTCCCATCCTAGTTTCTTAGGAGAATATTTGTTTTTGCAAGTCAAAGCACTGCAGTGAGAGGGTTTTGCATGACTGCAAAGTGAGGAACTCAGGACAAAGCCCTCTGGCCTCGCCCCAGCTGACCCGGACGTCAAACATAGAAATATGTCCATTACTGTTGGAGATGCGACCTGTCAGCCGGAAGCCAATGGGGAGATGAAAGAAATCCAAAAGGAAGGACTGTCAGCTCCTTTTAAATTCATCAGAGTTACTTGCAGTGGAATAACATCAAGGAGAGGAGTGCTTTTAGAGGATTTTTGCCCAAATTCAATCTGCGTTCTGCTTCGACTGTCTGTGCCCCGTTCTCTGTCTACCTTTGTCTTCCTGCGAGCTTATGTCTGCCTGGATCGACCCGTCTGTCTGTTTCTGTGTCTGTCTCTCTACCAATCAGCAGCCCTGGTCACACAATCATTTTTTGAATTTCTAGCCATTCCACCTACTCCCCAGCCCATTGATGATGTTGACATTTACTTCGAGACTCCAGCCGATGACAAAGAACACAGTCGCTTCCAGAGGGCCAAGGAGCAGCTGGAGATCAGGCACCACAATCGCATGAAAAGGGTGAGTTAGAACGCCAGTTTAACTAAAGAGCCATTACATAAGATTAAATTCTCAATAAGACTTCATGATTGCAGGAAATACATCGATAATAGTTCGAAGAATATGTGGCAATCCAGATGTGGAAATTTCTGGCTTTCAGTTTTCGATTATAGACCTGCAGTTCATACTAAATGAAGTCTTGACTTTTGTGCCAAGATTTATGTTTGCTCATAAATATCAAGTTTGTAAAATTAATGGAACATGAACTTTTCATAGAGCTCACGTATATGGGGAATGCCATGGATGTCAATTGTTTTTGTCATTGTTAATTGTTTTTGTCATTAATAAGTAATCATAGATGAAAATAGTCAGATCAGTTCTGTCAGTCATTATCTTAACCTGCTGACGCGGGTCGCGGTGCCTATCCCGGCAGTCTCAGGGCGTGAGGCGGGGGACACTCTGGGCATGGCGCCAGTGTACCGCGGAGCCACACAGAGACAAACAACCACTCACACACACATTCACTCCTACGGTCAATTTTGGGACCGGCCAATCAACCTAAAGCACATGCTTTTTGGAGGTGGGAGGAAGCAGGAGAACCCGGAGAGAACCCACGCAGACACGGGGAGAGCATGCGAACTCCGCACAGAGCGGGACTCGAACCCGGGTCCGCCGTGTTGTGAGGCAACAGCGCTACCCACTGCGCCACCATGCCGCCCGATCAGTTCTGTGAAGTTCAATAATATGACTATTTGTATCAGCCCTTGTCAGTATCTGTGGTACAGTTCATAACTTGTTTTGCAGTTATTTTGCGATCAATCTGGTAGAATGATGAAACATTTGTAAATCACAAAGTAAATGAGATTTTTGTTCTCTTTTTAAACTCAAGCATATTTGGTTTGCAGTTTGACATCAGTATTCAAGATCTTTGTCTGGTTAGAAACAGCTGACATAACATCTGGACCCTAATTGAAGAATTAGGGTCCAGATGTTATGCAGGTTGTTCAGCTAAATAATAAAATATTAATATTTGTTTAATATCATAATTAGCCCAAAAGATGTGACAGAAATCCCATGGTGAATCTGCTTCGCATTGCTTGAGGTCACTTGGCTTACGTTAAGAAAGAAGCAATGGTCTATCAACATCAGCACAAATTGATTTTTTTCCTCTTTTGTTATTATGGTATTATTATCTTGCTGAATCTGATTGAACAGGTGCAGGGGGGCTGTATAGCATCTCGCTTCATTTCCTCTTGTCTGTCTTGCTCAAGGTAAGAAAAGAGTGGGAAGAGGCTGATCGCCAGGCTAAGAACCTGCCCAAGGCTGAGAGACAGACATTGATCCAGGTAAGACACTGATCCTTCCCATTAGGTGTCCTCCCTTTGTCCCTTTGTTTGGATGAGATATTACTGCTTGCAGGCCGAGAGTCCCTTATTCTCTATGTCAATGAAGATCCCTTTTCCCTGGCTGCTCTATCTTTATCTGTCTTAGTCTAAATTAGGGCACTGTCTGAACAGGGAGACTTCCTTATGGGTTGGAGATGAATGAGTGGAACCTAGAGTTGTTTTTATCCTTCCTTTTGTCAGGTGTAAATTGAAAGAGTGCAATATTGTTTAGCTTGCATATACAAATTTATTCATGTTCGTGGTTTTGATTATAGCATTTCCAAGCTATGGTGGAGTCCCTGGAGGAGGAAGCAGCCAGTGAGAAGCAGCAGTTGGTGGAGACTCACCTGGCCCGGGTGGAGGCCATGCTGAATGACCGACGCCGTCTGGCCTTGGAGAACTACCTCGCTGCCCTACAGGCCGACCCCCCGAGGGTAAACCCACACTCCTGCCCCTGAAAACATCTTTCATCATCACCTCTCTCCATCTGTCAATTGCTTTTTACTCTCCTCAGTCAATGTGCAAACACATTCAAAGACCAATACTACTTATGTCTTGTGGCTAATCTCATCCTGTAAAAATACCTTCTGCCAAAGTGCAATTCATCATGGGGATAATGGATTACTGAGGCCAGAAAAATACATATCCCAAAATCCTTCATGAGCACAAAGTCAATCACATTGAACCTACAGTTATAATCCTTGTGTCATGTTTTTTAATTCTTCTTATCTAATGGTCTTTTGAACCTTTCATGAACACACACTGCTCTTTATTCTAAGGTGCTGGGCATCCCTATAATTATCTGTTAGCCCGCTATAAAAAAAAAGGTTAAAAAAAAAATCAAATATTCTTGTTTTCAATTCATTTCAAAACAAGATTATGAACTGACGTGAGAGCATTTTGAACTCCCTAAATTGTTAATTACATCATCTGTGCTCTGAGGCAGAGTTAATGTCATTTTATATTTATATATATATCATCTCTCTTCACAGATGAAGGTGAGGGAAAGAGAAGCATTTTCACATTGTTTTTCATGTTATAATGGAGCCACATCTAATTGGATGCTCACTTTTGGTTTAGTTTTTTGTCTCATATAATTGATGTTTTATCCATAGTCATATAAATCTTAACCTCATTAAGTCTGAATCTAGGAAACGGAAAAAGAAACCTCTCTTTAAAAAATTATTGATCACTGATAGAATAAAACTAAACATGAAAATGACTGATAGAGTCTCAAAGAACAAACTGTAGTCAAATCATTAAAATAAAAGGTATTCTGCACCAGATAGATCCATCTAAGAGTTCTTATTACACAGAAGCTACCTAAATACACTCACCGCTCTTCTTCACATTCCTTGTCCCCCTCAGCCCCACCGAATCCTGCAAGCACTGAGGAGGTACGTTCGTGCCGAGAACAAGGACCGCCAGCACACCATCCGCCACTACCAGCATGTCCTGGCAGTGGATCCCGAGAAGGCCGCTCAGATGAAGTCACAGGTCCGTGTTCTGTTTGTGTAGTTTTTTCCTGATTTATTTTTCAAGTGCTCAAGCTCTATTATGATATCTTTATTTTAATGTTTTTGTCCAAACAGTGAAAATACCCCCAAAACATTGAAAGGCTTGAAATTTGTTGAACTGGTACCTGCCATTACCTTGAGGTTTGGCATCATCCCTGAGCTGCTTTTGACATGAGGACATACTGTATTAAAGACTCCGTCAGAAAATCTGAAGACTCATGCCGAGCCACTCCAAGATATCACACTCCCCACATTTTCTGCTCAGACACAGGAGAGATAATGATGTCTCAGCCTGCTCCTTTCTGCCCTGTTCCTAAGTGTGTAGGAGGTAGAGAGAGTGTGTGTTTCTCTAAATTGAAGCCCAGGAGGAGTGAGTAGGCTTGTTTTACAGGGGGAGGGTGGGTATTTCATTCACTTAAGCCTCAGCCAATGATTAAAATTGTGCAGGTCTTGTGTAATGCTGGACTCTGTGCAGGGATTTGGCTGGACGCTCCTCTATTAGATGCACTCGCCAGTATCTTTGTGTGTGTGTGTGTGTGTGTGTGTGTGTGTGTGTGTGTGTGTGTGTGTGTGTGTGTGTGTGTGTGTGTGTGTGTGTGTGTGTGTGTGTGTGTGTGTGTGTGTGTGTGTTACTGCCCTCCGACATCATTTATAGTTATCCTCCGCCATTAGAGGCAACACAGTAAATGGATGAAACCATGTCTGTGCTCAGTCATGGGAAGTCAATCTTTATTGTTGTGTTCTTATTGTTTACTTGTTAAACCTACTTCCTGTGTGTTTCTTCACAAAGATGTGTTTACTGCAAGTTTTATAATATTACAGTTTCCATCATTTGTGGTTTGTAGAGCATTATAAAAAGAAATTATTTGAAAACAGAAAGCTTGTTGTGAACTATATGATTTTGATAAGGGACTTTCTGACATCAAGATCAGGACCCTGACCCATCCTTCTTAGGAGACGCTTGCCGATACATCGAAATCTGTACAGCGACACAGGAATATATAATCACAGTGATGGGGATTTTTCACATCACTGTGCAACACAATACTGTATCTGCAGCATGCATTTAATGCGAGAGGTCCAATAGTGCCATCTGTGGCTGGCTCTGGTGCAATGCAGGCATGTGTGGCATGATTGAGTCAGTCAGTAATCATTGTGGTAAATAAACAGCAGCTATCTGCCAAGACCTGGTCAACGTTGTCAGTGGATTGTCGCTTTTCATATTCTGCCAACCGCTTCTGGCAGCAGAAATGAGAAAATATGTCTGTGCTTTCAGCATCGTATTTCAGGTAGAAACCCTGAAAGCGCCTGTTAGAATTTTTGGAACATGCAAGGTTTTGTGTGCCTGTGATCAAAACAGTTGTCTCGATATCCACTGCGATATAATGGGGGTAATTTTGGCTGACGGGTTGTAGATCCTGTCAGGTCAGTTCAAGGGCTCAAAGCTGATTTGAAAAACAGATGCAGTGACTTGATTTATGTCTGTTCATATAAAGTGAATGTCTGCAAAGTTTGTTTAATGAAAGGAGGCTCTCATTTGAAAGGAACATCTCTACAACAGATGGGTCCGAAGTACATTATATGGTCGGGGGAAACATCAGCAAGTTGTCTGCCGCTGACAGTTGGACATGTTATAGCGGAGATCCCGTGAGATTTAGGAGCCAAAAAT
The DNA here is from genome assembly GCA_013358685.1 of Antennarius maculatus. Taxonomy (NCBI): domain Eukaryota; kingdom Metazoa; phylum Chordata; class Actinopteri; order Lophiiformes; family Antennariidae; genus Antennarius; species Antennarius maculatus. Next base: position 12,750,942 of record CM023613.1, on the reverse strand, counting down.
GTGAATCCACAATTTATTGGATTAGTTTTGTTAACATTTTGAGAATTCTGACAGCAGTCCTTTATGGAATTTGGATTAGAGCTTAATTTATTTTAAAGGAATTATTCAGCTTGATAGAGGTGTGTTCAATTTTATGAAGTCTGTTTAGATTATTTGGACAGTGATCAATTTGTACTTGTAGTAATTTTTAGTGTGTAGCATCAAGGCAATGGTAGGTGATGGTCACTGGTTAAAACATTACCAAATTAAATCACTTCATTCATCACGTCGTCTGCTTCATCAACTTCTTTCACCCTCATTTTTTAACATGGCCAATGAGACAAAAGTGTGATTTATGTCTGGTAAAACCTGTGACCTCATTAGCCCAAGAGAATGTTTTAGGGCTAAAGGTATATATTCTGATTCATAAATATCAGCTTTCAAATAAATAATATTGTTGACATTTGCTTTTTCCAGCAATATCGAGAAAATTCTTCTGTAATTAATTCCTACATTGGTTATTGTTGAGACAATCATTGAATTGATTTATTTATCTAAGAGCAAAAATTTTAATAAATTATTATCATGTTAAGTGTTTTAATTAAAAACTTAACTTTTCCAATGTGTGATTGTTTTTTTTTCTACAGTATATAAGAAAAAACTTATTTTAGTTGTGTTGCTCCTTTCATTTCAAAGCAATACTTTGGGTTTTTGGAACTTACAAAGGACATCTGCTCTTCTTTCTTGGAAAACTAAACAATAAATAACTAATTAATATATGAAATGATTGCAATAATTGAAAATCATAATATTACCTGATTCCTGGAAGTAAAGAGTGATCTTGAAAATCTGTGTTCTGACCCTGTGACTAAAACATATTTTCTTCTTAAAAACACAGCATGATTTCAGTTACATGACAACTTATTTGTCATTCTTTTTTGCAACACCAGGTGATGACCCACCTTCGTGTGATTGAGGAGAGGATGAATCAGAGTCTGTCTCTGCTCTACAAAGTACCTTATGTGGCCGACGAAATTCAGGATGAAATTGGTACGTTCTTTTGAAATCCCTGAGGCAGCTGGGAGGAAGGATGGTGTGTAGTATGAGAATGAGGGGAAATGAAGGCAGTAATGGAATCGACACATGAGCCAGATGGGTAAATCTCATAATAACATGTTCTGCAGCTTGTCTTTGTACAAAAGTAAACAAATATACGAGGAGACGAGTAGACAGGCTTCAGTGCTATCTGTAAACCAATTATCACAGACGGAGAGAACAATGTCTTTTATGTCGGCATAAATTTGCAGAGCAAAATTTACTGCAGCTTCTACTCTCTTTTTAATGGTCTCTTCTCAGATCTGAAATGTATGAGATGTCTTCATCTCCAGTGACACAATTTGAAATGCACACATTTTTTTATTTTCTTCTTGTCCGTTTGCTTCGTAAAAGGAACCGTGCAGCATGATGTTGCAGCACAGATTAAAGTAGAGCGAGTACGGTGACAGAACTGGGTCAGAGCTTTCACCAGGCAGCATCCTGTTGGGAGATGTGCATTCTTACATGAAAAACAGCTCTCAGTAATATACTAATTGCTCATTAGGAGATATAACATGAAGCAGGAGCTGTGTTTAAAGAAGAATGTTAACAGTAATCGATAAAAGCCTTCCTTTGCCCATTGCTGCCATGTCAGAGGGTGATAGGTGTTAACATGTACAAGGTGGTCTCACAGTTTGTCCTTTGCCACTTTTCTGCAGATGAGCTTCTCCAAGAGCAGAAGGCTGACATGGACCAGTTCCTTTTGTCTATCTCTGAATCACAGCCAGACGTCACCATGTCATCAGAAGAAAGTGTGGAAGTCCCCATGTCTGAGGGCAAACCATACCGGCCCTTCCAGGTCACATCCTTGGGGTCCCGTTCAGAGCCAGAGGGTGAGGACCTCCACCCACTGACAACGTAATATGCAGCTTCTTGAACAATGGCTGTGTAGAAAACTCAAGTCCACACACAAAAACCTTCCTGAAGGACGCAGTACAGGACAGGCTTCCAGGGCATTTCATTGAAATGCAAATGTTGCTGCGGACCCATGGGTTCGGACTTATGAGTGACTTTCCTTTTTGGCAAAGCCTTCAGTGTAGCAGTACTGAAACTCAGATAAAAATAAGCAGTTAAGTTTCTTTTCTTTGTCACAAGTGAAACGATTGAATCATCAAGAATGGATGGAACACTTCCAGAAAGATGAAAAGCAAATCCTCAAAGCACATTTCATATATATATGCCAAATCCCTAGAGGGCATAGGAAAAAGTTAACCAACTCTGAAATGACTCCCAGTTTTTCAGTTTGGTTGAGCCTCCAATTTATTTCCTGCTGGATTCTTTTTCTTAATCAATTAACACAGCTTGATAATCCTGCCTTTGCTCTTCTTACCTAAGTTTTATCTCTTCTCTCCTTCCTCTTTTCTGTTGTTTTTCTTTTATGTTGCTCATTTCTAATGCCAAGGCGATCTATCAGACTCCCCACGTGCCTTCAAGAAAGGTTGGTGCCTCTGTTGCATTTTGTTTTTCCGTCCCCCTCCTCATCTCCTAAGCTGCTTCCATTTACTATTTTGTTCCACTCTCTCTCTCATCATTCCTTTTTTGCCAGTAGCCATTTACTATTTTTTTAAAAAACTTTTTTAATGACTCACATGGGCTGTGTGGTTGGGTTTCAGTTGTACTTATGCTTTTCATCATACTGGGATTATCATGTCAGACTGAATAGTAATGTCAGTGCCTTTCAAAGTCTAGTAGTGATAGATCACAGTTCCGCTCTAAGAGAGATTTTTTAGTCTTGTGTTTGTTGTCATTTTGTCTTTAGTGCATTTGTCAAAGCTCCTTGCTTAATTATTCCTCCACCCACATGCTCATGCCCCTCATCCTGATAGAAGCTGTGATTTAGTGGCTCCGTCTGAGACAATGTGATTCTGCTGCTGACCTACAGCCAAATTTAAATTGCTCCAATTTGTCCTCTCAGACCTGAGAGGAAACTGCTTGAGTCATGTCCTCTGTCTGATCTGGGATAAACCTTTTTTATTTTTCCCAGTTAGCATATTGACACCTGCTACTAATTTTATATATATGAATATGTTTTTAGTCGCTTTCTCTTTGATTTTGCTTTTTACTTATCAAACTACACTTGCAGTACAACTAAAGATTGTCTTGTGGATTTATAGATTCATTCCTCCAATATTGTCTCTGTTAATCTGTTATCAGGGGATTCTGAAAAATATCAGTAATACGATAGTGATCATTATAAATAATTAGTCAGAAAAAAGAGAGAAAATGAGATAGAAACTGTTATAAATTTTCAATGTTCTGACTGAATGAATGTGCACAGTTGCTTGATACGTGACTTAAATTATGTCAGTTCATTGTCAAATAACTGATTGATAAACAGACTGCTTGTTTCAGCACTTTTTAAAATCCACATAGAGGTCACGTTGTTCCCATAGAGGTCGCTGCCATTGTGTGTTATTGTGGCTAACTGTGACACTTAGTGTACCCTGCAGTACCATCTGATAACCTACCAGCGTGTCAGACGTCACTGCTGCAGAATGAATATTGCAAACTCATGTTATTGTGCTGCATTTAATCCTCAGGCAGCTGTACTTCTCTTGAATGTTTGGATGTGGCTGAATAGCAGCAGCAGACAATAAACCAACACCAGATTCACTGCCGCTGTTTATTGTTCAGGAGCCTGCAATCACTGCCTGGTTCAATCTATCTCTCTCAGTCCTTGATTTATTCATGGAATATCTGGTGTACATATATTAGTAGATCCTGTGCTTCTACAGAAACCATCAGTGCATGTCTGACGCTCTGGACCAGTTTCTGATTTCGCCGCCTATTTAGACTTTTTAAAAAAAAGCCATTTGTCAAAATCTCCAGGGACTTTAAGGGATCTGCATATGAGGAACGACAATAATCCAGGGTTTTGAACATGAAGATATCAGGATGACCCATAATTGCTTTCAGGGTTTCCTCTTGTGAGTCCATGCATGTAACTGGATGTTTACAGAGAATTTTCAGCTATATGAAAGAAGAAAACATCTTTTTAAGAGTTCCTTTGCAGAAAATGTGAAGTCAGTGACACATGGGCTTCACAGTGCTCACACTGTGCTGACTGGAAGAAAGGGCTTTGTTGTTATCAGTGAGCTGCAGAGACTAAGGCGACAGTTGTGAGGAAAAGAGCTGGATAGCTGTGTGCTGTTGTTCAGCGACAATACCACTAAATCTGTTTGTTGGTGCTGCTCTGCTGTTATTGACCGTGCTCCTTCAACTTCCACAGGCTCCGCCATGTCTGGTTTGGACGGCTTGATAGGTGCTGAGGAGAGAATCATCAACAGTAAACCCAAGATCAGCAAAAATTTGGTAAGAGCTTCGTGTCACTTTATCATTCTTTTTGTGCCTCGGAGCTTCTCTAACTTGCTCAACACGAACCGAGAGCAGAATTGTCAAAGCACACACTGGAGATGTTTAAATTAGAATATGTGTTGAGTGTCTCGGTTGAGCTGTTGACGAGTACATGCAGCACTTTCACATAGCTCTTACGTTCAGCTTAAAAAGTCAGATTTCTAGTACCTTTGTCATCATGGCTACAACTCTTTCATCTTTTTTCTATTTGCATGTTTCTCTTTGTCCTCTGCCAACCGACCCACTGTGTTCTGCATCACCTGCTACTTTTTTCACTGACATACACACCATTTCTCCTCACGGATTTTCAAATGATGCTTGGCTGCTGAACCTGTGCTGTGTGTTGCATGCTAATCCAACAGCAACTGAAAATCTGTGTTTGTGTGTGAAAATGAGTGGTTGCAAGTTTTTAAACGCATGCAAGTTTCTTTTTATATTCTGTGACGGCGCAATCTGATGTTGTAAATGACAAATGGTGGGGGCACCTGTGACCTCACTCGTGACTCTTTTATTGTGAGGAACAGACTCTGGACGGCTCTGTCTCTACAAACAGCAGATTTTGTGTCTGCCTCCTGAACACACTCACTTCTATTCACGTCGCCTCTTTAGATCAGAGTTCTCAGTAATGACTGACTGACAGTCTGTTTTGAAAGACGTGCTGAAAGTGTGCCTCGAAGAGTCTGTTGTTGATGCATTCAAACCCCCTCCCTTTCTCCTTTCAGTCTGTACAAAACAGCCCTGAGTGTATTATCACACAAACACACAGACGAACTTTACAGTTTATTCTGTTGCGCACTCACACACTCTTGCTCTCCACCTCTCTCTCTCTCTCTCTCTTGGTCTCATTGTCTCTCTCTGTCCTTGTCTGTCTCACACACATTGTGGGGAGTGTAACCTGGGCTCCCCTGTCTGTGTTGACAGGTGATTGATGAGTCCCTGGATGTTAAAGAAGTGGTTTACAGTGCTGAGAGAGTCAGCGTTATGCATGATGATGAGATGGTGAGTATAGCAGCGCCCTCCAGAGGGCACTTTGGGGGAGAAGTACTTACGAGTGGGGGAGAAGAAGGAGGGACCGTGGGAGTGTACAAACATTTCACTTCTGCAGCTGACAACAGGGGAAAATCGCTTTGGATCAAACCCTCAATCTCCCTTTGGTTACTTAGGTTTCCGTTCAGGATAATATGTTTTGGTTATTTCTGCATGGGTGCATGTTTGTTATGTGAATGTGTTTGAATGTACACATTGAGTATCTCAGGTGATATAATGAATGTGCATCCACACAAACTGAGCGTGCTCAGTTTATGTGTGAAAAGTAACTACTCTCCCCAGTAGCTGTCTACATATGATTACCGCATCATATGTGCTAGATTACATTATGAATGTGTGTAAGAGAGTTAAGAGATAAGAGTGTGTTTGTATGTGAAGATGCAGAATTGACAATGATGTTACACACATGGACACATTTCATGCATGTGTACTCACGATTCACAAGTCAATCCTGTGGACAGATTCTCAGAAAAAGATAATGTCCCTGTTTCACAGGGTTTTGTTTTTTTAAAATAACACAAGAATTAAGTTTTCATTCTCTTCTTATAATTACATTTTCCATTTCAAGGTACATTTATATACATTCTGTGTCAGCCCGGATGGAAATGTTTAATATTTCTATTGTGAACTTTCATCACATAACAATTTACTCTCTGATTGTACTGATTACACTTAGATGTCTGCAAGAATGTTACTGATCAAGGGATGAAGTCTTTCAGAGCTTTTCAAAAGATATTAAATTATGAAAAATCAAGCAAAGAGCTCTCTTTGAGTCTGCCTGAAAGCAATCACATTAAGCCGTGCTCTGGAATTTCCTGTTGCTACGGAGGTGAACTACATAGCATAGCTGAACCAACGTGACAGCTGCTGTATTCATGTGTGGATGAGGTGTAAGGTTTGCTCTCAATTTAGTCTGTGTGCATGGAGAAACAAAGTTTCCTATGTTAAATGTAGTTAATAATCCTTACATGATCATGTGTCACAATGGAAATTTGAGAATTTAGACAACTAGATAATCAGATATTGAAAAGGTTGACAAAAGTGTTTAGACACATTTAAAAATTATAATTTGTTGTCATTATAACTTATAACTTTTTAATATCTAGTCAGTTAAGTTACTGACCATCCTAAGGTAACTAAGAAGTTAAGAAGTTAACTAGTCTGTGTTTTCAGTGATTACAACAACATTGAAAACTTATCTCCTTTTGTTACTTCAGCAGTCAGCTGTGCATGTATTGTCTCCTCACGAGTCTGTTTCCCTTCACCCGGTCTACCGGTTAGGAGTCGTACCGGCCCCTAGGAGAGGACTTCAGCTTTGGGAGCAGCGCACTGATTGGTCTGCTGGTGATTGCAGTGGCCATAGCAACTGTGATTGTGATCAGTCTGGTGCTTTTGAGAAAGAGGCAATATGGAACCATCAGTCATGGTATCGTGGAGGTAAACTTCAGCAGAGAGCAGAAGCTGCACACATCATGGCTCCCCTTTAATATGCTATCCATCTCATTGTTGTGTCATATTTAAAAGTCACATGTAAGGTCCCATGTAAACATTAGTAAATACACAGCTAATTTAATAACTTCCCTGAAGCATGTATAAAGCCAACACACACACAGAACATTAGGTTTTCTGTAGTTGAGCTACAGTTCTTAAGATCTGCCATCATGAGGGTTGTGTGTGACTCACAGGTTGACCCAATGCTGACACCAGAAGAACGCCATCTCAGCAAGATGCAGAACCACGGCTACGAGAACCCCACGTACAAATACCTGGAGCAGATGCAGATCTAATGAGAACCTACTGGCGCGATGGAGTGGATGAGATGACAACAACCAAGTGGGAACATACTACTGACCAATATCATATGCTATTGTTAAAAGATAATTTGCCTACATCCAACTTCCATTTACTGGTTTGTTCAAAACAAATAAATAATGCTACTACTTCTACTACTGCTATTATTGTACTATAGAGCTTTTTTTGATCATTTTCTTAAAAAAAAAGTGATGTATCTGCCATTTTGCATTATGGAAACGTGATTCTGCAGATTTTTCTGTAATTATCTATATCTCAGATCAAGATGTATAACATTTCTTCAGGCGTTTTTGTTGTTTGTTTGTTTTTTAGAGTGAAATGCAAGTCAAGCCAATTTCAGATGTTTTTCAAGCAGCCATTATTAATCTGGCATACCAGGCACAACATTTCAGTTTTCCACCATGCAAGTGTCATTTATGCAGTTTCTGATGGTTTGCTCTAAAAGAATTGGTGTTTTAGTTTGTTCTTTTTTCCTCTCAATATATTGCTTGTATATGAAGGTTCTTTGTACCAATTAAAATGTAAAGTGAAACAACAAAGGAGAAAAAAATGTTAATCATGAATTATTTACTTTCTGTTCTTTGTAATGATAACAGACAAAATATACATATACAATTTAAATATATATAAGAGTAGATGTTTTTCATACACCTTTTTTCCCAGGAAAGAGGTTAGAAGTCGGTTTAGAGTTTGTAGTTTGGTGGACCTGAGTTGTGTTTAAAAGGCACACTATTAGAACGAGCCAGGGCAGGTGAGGATGTGCACAGACCCCCAGCTCAACCACATCAACCTACTCTGAACCCTAAAAAATTGAATGTGCTGATGAATTTCCCCAACACACACCACACAATTTTTTATCAATATGGAAATGGACAACATTAATAGGTTAATACCTACAGAGAAGTGTTACATAGTTGAATGTATTTGGGAAGCTTTTTTTCCACACTATGTACCTGAAGAGTTCCTGTATGGCTGTTATGTCAATGCGTTATCACAGAAATTGTGTTTGATTGCAAACCCCACAAAGACAGACAAGAGTTGTTAACTGACTTGTTTATTTTTTACAAAAATCAAGTTACATAAATGCCAATTACCAGAAAAGCTCCATCGGGAATAGTTGACGTAAAAACATTTCAGCAGCTGTTGAATGTTGTTCATGAAGTAAAGGCGATCTGATAGACAAATCAGAGCCAGCCCAAAAAGCTAAGGTGATTAAGGCCCATTGGCAAACAGGGGCCCCCAAAATTAAGTGAAAGTTTTGTGTTGGATTTGGGGGTAATTCACAAAAAATGTTTCTCTGAAAAAGCCACCTGAAGGCATCTTGGAGCTGGAGGACTGTGCAGGCAGACAGAGACACAGAAAGACAAGGCTTGGAGAGTTGTTTCCTGAAAAAAGCTACCTTGTGTATTTTTACAGGTAATGAAACAAACAAGAAAATTTAACCCTAGAATCCTCTTTTCTCTCTCTTACTATTGTCTTTGTATGCCTGTATAGTTGATGTTGCAATCATGGCTTTTTTCTGGAGGATTACCTGTGGTGTGCATTGTCCTTATATGAAATGAAATAATATGATATATATTTTTAAGTTTGTTTTCTATTTTTTTTCCTCCTGTGACAGTATCTCTGTATGTGACTGTCTCACTATGCACCCAAACAGCTTCAATCTTGTAACTGCCTGCTTGATTGTGGAAGGGGACTGGGAACTAATTTAATATGCTTATTAGTGATTTACAAAAATGACTGAAATCAATTTAAACTGATTTGTGGTTACAGGGAGGATACACATCAATAAACTCACAAGTTCCACATGGATGTCATTGTTTCATGGATGGATGGGTAGATGGATGAGAGAGACTGGGTATTTTTCCTTAGATCAGTGTGTGTGTGTGTGTGTGTGTCTGCGTGCGTGCATGCGTGCGTGTGTGCGTGTGTGTGTGTATGACGGTTTGGATTTGAAGATTTTGAGGCTTGTTTGAAGGTTCTGCTAGTTTGAGTCATAATTGAATCATAAATCCCTCACTGAAATAAACAATTAGTACGAACCGTCAGATCTCAAGTTACTCTTCACAGAATTTGATGTCTGCTCACGTTGCACAACAAAAACAACGGATTCTTTTTTTAGGCTTGTCAAACAGTTCACTCCTTTTTGAACATGTCAGCACAAAACCTGTCCACCATACAAATACACCACATAAAACTACATGCTCATTTCTCTGTTACCAAGAAAACTATTCTCCTCAGTAGAAAATAAAAGAAGTAAATAAATGTAGAGCATCACACAAACCCCCTTTGAGATCACATATCTATGAAGAAAGCCAAATCTTACAGTAATACTCTAAAGCCTTAAAGCACAGCAACCATTCACGTCTTTTGTGAAAGATGAATATATCAGCAAAAACATCCCTATTGTCCCATAAACACACCCAAACCCTCTCAATCACACACAATCCCTGTCTTAAACCAATCCATTTACTTTTGTTGTTGAAATGTAATTTAATTTCAACTCACAGACACCTTCATGTGCATTATAATTGTTCTGTCTTTATCTCATTACCTTTATGCTACCATCTCTCTGTTATTGTCTAAAACATCATTTGTCACTCATTTATGTTTGTATTAATATAATACATAAATGAATATAATACATATGTGACTATTTGTTTTCATACATGCACAATTCTTTCCTTTTGTTTTCTTCACTGAGGTTGGTTGAGATTGATAAGCTATGGCTCGTTTTGTCGGTGGACAGTCAGGCCTGTTTGCTGCCCTCTGTTGGTTCTCTTAGATCTCCTTATTCATACTGGAAGAAAAATGATGATGTTCATGAATGTGCTCAATGGAGGGACAGCTGGTGGTGAAAAGTGCAGCAGGTGAAAGAACCCAGCTGGTGTCCTCCTCAGAGTCTGGGTGCAGCTCAAAGCAGGAGAAGACAATAAGTGGGAATGTGTGGGAGTTGTCCTCTGGTCAGAATTCCTCTTCAAATTCAAATTCAAAAATTAATTTGTCCCCAAGGGGCAACTGAAGGCACATAAGGCAGGATTGGTGCACAAAAAAGAAATATAGGGTGTGAAGAGGAAAAACCAAACTTAACACGAAAGCCGACACTAACATACAACTAGCCTAATGTTTTGGCCTGACTCCTCATTGATTAGAAGAGAAAATTTCTAATCCAATAGAGGAGGAGTCACCAGTTCACTGTAGGGTAAAATAGAAAGAAAAAGAACTAATCACACTAATATTAACGCCTGTGGTCAATGTAAAGTCACTAGCTCACCTCTCCTTGTTTTTGAAGGGGAGGAAGCCAGAAAGCAGATATGGGGAGAATATATAAACTCCACACAGAAAAGCCTCAGGTTGTGATGTGTGTGTTATGTGTACACACACTCATGTTATGTGTACACACACACACATACCTCCCCTTCTGCCATTGGTGTATGTCTTCCTGCAATATCTCAGCATTCCTAAAACTGCAGGGACCTCAGATGTCGCTGAAGTCACTCTTCTCACTCTTCCAGTTTGGGGCCACAGCGCCTGAAGCTCTGAACACCACTGGGACCACCTCAGCTGCCACGTCGTTGGTCCTTCAATCTAGTCGTGTTTCTGATTTTTTTTTTATCGTTACATGCTCCTTCATGCTCCTTCTTGATGTTACTGTCTGCTGGGATTGCCACATCTACAACCACAATGTCTGCTGGAATAGCCAGTAGCTACTTGTCAGTTTGGAAGTTCTAAAAGTTCTTGTTTTTTTTTGTTCTTCCCTACTTAAAATACTGCACCGCTCCAGGACTTGGGGACTTTTAATCAAAACTCAGTACGTGTTCCTGTACATCATCTCAGGTGGTTATACCTCTCAGTGATCTCTTCACCTGGATCTTACACCATGCCAAGTACAGTATTGTGTCATCCTCGAAAGGGATCCCCCTCCTCCTGGCAAACATACAGCCACACCTTGTCCTCAACCATTGTCTCTCTCTGACACACACACACACACACACACACACACACACACACACACACACACACACACACACACACACACACACACACACACACAGTCCGTTCATATGCAATACAAAATTTCAGGAAATGGCGTTTACTCAAACAGAAACCACATGGGTCATAATGGAGGTGACTCAGCAGAGGTGAATCATCACTTTGTTTCTGAAACAAAACCGCTTGAAACCCGCATTTGATCACATGACTGATACTTACTACTAAATTGTATGGAATCCTTACTTTAAACAAGTTTTGGACTACAATAAATTCAACCTAAACCTCCATTATAACGTCTCCAGACTATTTTGCGCCAAAATTTATATTATCATCAGTTCTATAATCTAATTAAGGGTAGTCTGGGTATTTTAGGCATATCCTAGTAGGTCTTTAAGTCGTTAAAATAAAAAATACACGTTTTATAATATAGATACCCTCTCTTAAAAGAATGCACAGAACCTACTATGATGACGCCGGAACTTCCCTTCAGGCTCGCGCTACCGCTGATCACCGAACCAATGAACACGATCACGAAAACCAAGGACAGCCAATCAGACGCGGAAGAGGGCGGGATAATCCCTTACAGTAGTAGGTTTCTGATTGAATACACCTGCGGCAGGTAAACAGGAAGTTGTAACGAGTTTGGTAGAGACCCGCCCGCATAAACCCGAACCTCCCGGAAAAGGTTAGTCTGGTGTTTCGTCTTGGACGAAATATTCAGGTTAAATATTCATCAGTGAACACCAAGGCAGGAGAAAAGCGTCTCAGTTTGTCACAATATGTCTGCGGGTCTTTTTTTGGTGGCTATAATCGGTTTGTAGATTGGATTGTGCGCAGGTGGAACTTTCGGACGAACAGGAGTCACCGCTCGGCCACCAGGCCTGCTGGTTCACCACGACACACGGAATTAGAATTTTAGTTTCACCAGAAACTAAAATTCAGAGACAAATCAGGACCAGGGAAGCTCAGTACAGAAGGAGAAGCTGGTTTTAATTCAGCTTTCCGCTCCTCTCATTCCTCCCAGATGGACTACATGGACAGTGGCCTCAGATACACTCCTACGGCGGTAAGAAACCCACACTAGACATGTGACGGGCTAGTGTAAAGAGCACACATTATTATAGGCAGTGTTCTCTGATACATTATAATTTGATAATAGAATAATAGAGAATTAGAACTCACTTAAATCTTGTGTTCATCTGTGGAGACAATGAGGGATGTTAAAGTGTGTCACCATGAGATGCCTAACATGAAGACACATGGAAGCGTTCCTGTTCTCCGTCAGTGAGGGTCCTTTGGAGTCCTTCAGACTTGGAAGGCTGATGCTGGAATTCCTCCAGGTTCCTTTGCCCTGTTCTGACTTGTTGACTGGAGACACCCCCCCGCACACTAACAATCATTCAAAATAATAAACAGCATCATAGCATGGTGATGTCTTCAGTTGATTATCTGCTATTTATTATCAGAGCAATCCTTCTCCAAGCTAATGGAGGATGATACTTTGTTCCTCTAAAAAAAACAAAGAAGAAAAATAAAAAAGACTATAAGCATATTAGGGAAAAGCAGATTTGGAATAGTTTAGAATTTGCTGACAAACTTCATTTGCTTCAACAAAATTTTATATTTACGTTTCTAGTATGGGGTTATGTATGGGTTTTGTTATTTTAAAATTATTTGTAGTCATGAGTACTTCATCCTGTAAAAATGATGGAGGTCCTTTTCTCTGTTTCTTTAGAATCCATCTCCTTCTAATTTAAAGCTTGCCACTAAATGCAACTCACCTCAGGATATGAATGAATAGTGCATGTAATGGCTGGTGTAATAGTGTAATAGTGTAATGTAATAGTGCATGTAAACAGCTGTACATTTAGCAGGATTATCAGTTCCTACAGAACCTTCGTTCGTTTAAACTGAGAATTGGAGATGACTACATGCAAAATCTGCTCTTTAAAACATTCTGGCCAGAAGTTATTATAGGTCTAGTGTATATCAATTCTTGTCCATCTGTCATGTTTATGCAGATGAAAGTAACTGATTGTCGTTGGTTCATCCATCAGTTGATGGTGTCATAGTTCTACAGATGATCACTAATGAAGTCATAGCAGAGATTTTTGGAATTTTGTAAACCTCCCAAATTTTTTAAAATGATTGTTTTTTGGTCATGAAGTACACTTAGTTTCCAAGAGCCTTCCTACATTTTCATGAAGCTTTAGCAAGAACTCGGAGAAACTTGTTGTGTTCAACGTCAGATCTAGTCGCTTGTGTCGAGCAGGTTTGACAGGGTTTTGCATGGTGAAACCTTTGTACTCCCTCCCCCTCTGTCTTACTTCTTAAAGGTAACCACAGTGTTGTGACTCATGCAAATTCCTACCAAATTGTAAACTGCTCCAAGCCCATATCAGAAGTGATCCTCTTTTTATGAGCAGAAAATGGTTGAATGATTTGTTCCAATTTTGTAGTGAATGGTCACAACTTAAATAAATCATATATTTATATATCATATTTCCAAATGTAATAGCACAGGCGCTGTGATTTAGACCAAAGGTCTGTTGTTGACCACAGCCAGAAACATTCCTAAAATATGCAAGTACTTGCCTGCTGTTTGCTGCTGTCACTAATCTTCAGTTGATCGTATACGTTTGTTGTAAGAAGACAAGACAGAAACATGTATTTTCACTCAACAACTTAAATCAACAGTGTCAGGGGAGGAACATCCTGGGGGCACAAGATTATTTCCACAAACGTCTTCACTCTGAAAATATTATGTGGAGGTTGTTGTGAGCTGCTAATGAGCTCTTCAGATTTATGTCTCCATCATTAATTTGCCCTCTGTCTGTCTTTCAGGATAAAGACTGGGACTCTGCTGTCCAGTTTCTACCGGCAACAGATAACAAAAAACTTGAGAAGAAAAAGGGTCCAGGAAAAGTTGGGGCAGTGATCGGTGTATTGATCTTTGCTGTTGTTATTGCACTTATGACTGGACTGCTGGTCTGGCATTTCCACTGTAAGAACAATGTCCTTTTTATTGATTTATTAGATTAATATGATGTAATAACTGTTATGAAAAGGATACCCACTTCAAAATATTCTGATCATAATTAATAACAGTACCTTTAAAAAGGGAGATCAATTAAATGCGATTCGTCGACATGAAAATGAATAAATCCAGTGAGCTAGCTCAATGATCAGATATAAAGATAGTGTATAAGTTCAGTTTCATGTAAAATGTTCATCAGGTTCATAGTTCAAAAAGAGTCTTTACCCATTATTGTGAATTTTTTAAAAAATTCTCGTTGAATGATTTGTTTCTCAATGGTCTGTTATTTCTTTCAATTTTTTTATAGAATCTTTGCAGATTTTTGACAAATCAAACATTCATGGTAAAGTTGTCTCTCCTTCTTTGGGCGGCAGTGGCTCAGCGGTAGAGCAGGTTGTCCAATGATCCAAGATCAGCGGTTCGATTCCCGCTTCCGCCCAGAAACACCCGCAGTGTGAGCTGACAGTGGGAGGTGTCAGCTCACCTCTGGAGCACTGCCGAGGCGCCCTTGAGCAAGGCGCCGTCCCTCTCACAAGCTGCTCATTTGAGGGGCACCAAGAAAGAGCTGCCCACCCCTCTACCTCCCAGTGCATGCCTACAGGCCCCCCTGTGTGTGGTTGTGTGTATACAGGGGCCTGTACACACTATTATATATATGCATACGTGTTACTGAAAAAATTATTAGAGTGTGCCTTCTTAATTTCTCTTTGGGGATCACAATAGTATATTTAAAAAAAAACTTTCACAAATATTTTCACTTGCAAATGATTGAAAGCAAGGAGAGATTAAAACTACATCCACTGACACATCTACACTTACACATGTACGACAGCTCTACAGTTCCAAACATTGATATACATTATATACATACAAAACATTAAAAGCCACAAAGCGAAATAGGAAGGGCACTCTTGAACAGGAACAATGTAGGAATGCCTTGTCATTTCTGGCCTGTTGTGGACAGACATCCAGCTGTGTCAGATTCAGTCTTTCAAGTTTGAAGGTGTGACTTGGTGACTTGTATTCAGTGTTGCCTTTGTAATTCTGCAGTCCGTAAAGATGTGCGGGTCAAGAAGATGTACACTGGGTCCATAAAGATCACCAACCAGGTGTTTGAGGATGCATATGAGAACTCCAACAGCTCTGAGTTCAAAGCGCTGGCAAAACAAGTGACTACACAGGTAATATCCACTGCCCAGACCTCATGAATAGCTGTCATTTCTGTGTCTACATTTACTTGTTAGTCTTTTCTAATAGCTTTCACTCATATTCTTGCAGCTTAAAGCCATCTACTCCAAAAGTCCACAGTTGGCCAAATACTATGTTGGTTCTACAGTTCAAGCTTTCAGGTAACAAAGTACAGCTGGTGCAATACTTCATTTGTCACAGGCTTTCTTTGATATACCCGACAGTTATTGGAACACAGATGACAGTGAAATCCGGGTCTGCAGTGTTTCTGCAGGGCTAAGAAAAAATGTACATAAAGAATGTTAAGGTGTTTAAGAATATCTTAATGTGTCAGGAAAATTTATGTTTAAATATAGTACATTATAAAAAGTCCTACCGTATTTGTGTGTTCATTAGCATTTCAAAACAAATTTAATAGAATTTTCATTAAAACTAGACTTCTGTTCAAGAAACTCTTTTGTCAGGATGATTTCATCTAAGCTTTGTTTCTTTACTTTGCTCCATGTCAATATTATTAAAGTGTCATCTCTTTGCTCCCAGTGAAGGCAGCGTTGTTGCCTACTACCTGTCCGAGTTCAACGTCCCCGTGGGCCAAGAGGCATCTGTTGACAATGCTATATCTTCGATGGACAAGTTAATAGACAAGGAGCAGAGAAGCTTATACAGAACCAGCAATGCTCTGGTTCTTGAAAAGTCAAGGTCTTCAGGTAGAGTCAAAGCAGCTCACTGTTAGATCTCATCTCTACTATAGTAATGTTCTTGTTCAGATTCAACTTCTGTCTGTTTGCTGACATTTTTCACTTTATTGTAAATAAGTATATCTAAATTACGTATGTTTTATTATATTTCACAGCACTTGATCCACGCTACTCTTCAATATTTTTCACCAGTAAGTGCACAATTGTCGCATAATTTATTCTACTTAAGTTATCTTTTAAAACTAAGGGTTATTTCCCTTGAAGAGTGTAAGCCATGCTAGATATTCCTGCACTTCATTTGATTAAATCTTCATTGTAATTTATTGTCTTCATATCCAGAAAACGTAGACTTAGACAGTGATCATGTTTTTTATATAATCATGCATTTTCATTGTAAATATTGATGTAATGGTAGCAGCATGAATTGTATACTAAATTTTTAATGTGATAACCTGCAAAGATCATTGTTTCTATCTCAGAATATTTAAGCTACTCACTTCACATAAGGGGTAATCAAAAACTGCAAATCCAGTCTCCTGGCTTCCCCGACACTCCGTATTCCCCCAAAACCTTCATCCAGTGGATCCTGAGAGCCGACCGTGACAATGTCATCAAACTCGAGTTTGACACCATGAATCTAGAAGAGATTTGCAAGAATGACTTTGTCAAAATCTATGACTCCCTAGTGGCCATTGAGGACCTCATTGTGGAAGAGTAAGTTTGTCTCATTCCATCTCTAAATTTAAGCATATGAATGACTCATCAGCTTTCTCTTGTTTCATTTTCACACAATAGAACACTGAAGATATTTCAGATTTGGATATTTAGGAACCGTTCTTGTGTACTGTATAAGGCCCTCTGCTGGTCAGATTCTGACATGCAACTGTACATAAATGGACATTTGCATGGCAAAGCCAGTCATGACACTTGAAAAATAGTAATTTTATTTTAAATATCAGCTGATAATGCAATTTCTCACACCGAACTGAAGAATGAGGTACATGTCCATAATGTATAGTCATTTGTGACATTCTTAAGCAGGAGAGATATTGTCATTGGCACAACATGGTACATTTCTTTTATTCCAGTTGAGGAAGATGATCTTTATTTTGTAATGTTTGGTTAAACTCAGTGCTTTACCAGCCTTTTTAGACTTGATTTTGACAGGAAACAGAATTTTGCGTGTATTTTTTTGTTAGGTCAAAGACATTTCAATCAATCTTTTTCCACCCATCAGCTGATTCTGATTTTGATTCTACAGCGAACAATCACTGCCTTACTGAACAGTGCATAGATGAAAACTCTGTTGTTGTCTTTGTTTTGACAGGATGTGTGGGTACTATTCACCTAGTGAGCCACTGACGTTTACATCTGTTGGTAATGTCATGTTGGTGACGATGGCTACAAATGACAAGAAGAACTTCCCTGGTTTCAGAGCACAAGTTTCACAAGTCCCAAAGAGAAGTAAATGGAACAACTAATTCTTAGCTGGGTCCTGAGTGGATCTTTGTTATGACTAATAAATACTTGATAACTAGTCAAATTCTAACACTATTTTTAAACAGGTTTACAACAACATTGTGGTGGCCAACTGACGGGTGAAAAAGGGACCTTCTCTTCCCCCAATTTTCCAAATTACTACCCTTCTCAGTGTTCATGTCAATGGTCAATCCAGGTGAGGGTTCTTTTAACATAGACTCCTAATGTGCTTTTACTGGTTTCCATCATGCATTGGCTTTTGTGTCTATGATGAACTGAATACATCACTTTTGTTGTCCATCAGAGTTTAAGTTTGTCTTTAGCTCACCATTACGGCTAAATAAATAAAAAAAATAAAGCTGTTGGACTGTTTAAATGCTTTTCATTAAAACCGACTTTAATGTCAAGGTGACATCAACCTCAGTTTTTTACTCTTCTCTGTCACTAAAGGTCCCTGCTGGTAAAGCAGTGAAGGTGACGTTCAAGAAGTTCCTTTTGTCTGAGCCTGGGCAGAAAAACAGCAAAGACTGTAAGAAAGACTATGTAGCAGTAAACGGAAAGAAGTGAGTCTGTGCTTTTGTGTCTACAAACCACACAAGGATTGTATAACAGCAGATGTGTCATTGACTGCATATCTCATCCTCAGATTCTGTGGAGAAAAGCCTGAAGGGACACTGACTGAAACCAGCGACTCCAACACAATGACTGTGACATTTTACTCAGATTATTCATATGTGGACCAAGGTTTTTCTGCAGAGTTTGAGGCCATTGACAGAAAAAACCGTAAGGAGCTTCCTTTCTTGAACATGATAACTATTAGGGAAGTGTATCTCATGTTAACTGTGTCATTTGCAGCTTGTCCACAAACGTTCCAATGCAAAAATCAGCGCTGTGTTAGGTCAAATCTCAGATGTGATGGCTGGAATGACTGTGGAGACATGAGTGATGAAATGAGATGCAGTAAGTATCACCTTTGTCAGATCATACTCAGTTTTGATTTTACCTACTTAATCTAATTATGTTGTCTATTGTAAGAACACCAGATAAATTAATCTGTTTCTTTACAGAGTGTAATGCCAAATCTATCACTTGTCAAAATGGATTTTGTAAGTCCATGTTCTGGAAATGTGATGGTGTTGATGACTGTGGAGACGGGTCAGATGAACAGAACTGTGGTAAGATCTCTTTGTTCTGATGCTGGACATGTACTCAAGCATTGAACGATTCACAGTGAGTGTTCTCATCGCTGCATTTTTTTTTCTTTCTAAGGTGGATGTGGAACTGGACAGCTGACATGTAAAAACAAGAAATGTGTTTCTGAGAAGAAACGCTGTGACGGCAGAAATGACTGTGGAGATGGGTCGGATGAGGTTAACTGTGGTAAGTAAAAATAATTATCTTAAATGTTTCTGAAGCTGCAAAAACCATTTGATTCTAAATACAGTCACTTTTTGCACTCTTTCCATATGTTATTCATAAGTTATTCTTGTTTAATAAAAATTAAAAGAACGATCGGCGCATCACAAAACGTCGAACTAAAAAATTAGCTGTTGAATCACATTAAGCATTTATCAATTGAATATTTTGGTTGTATATTTTTGTCAGGAGTTGGTGGAGAAAGGAGAGGGTATATTAATACAAGATTGATCGAGTTGACATGCATGACTCTAAAAGTTGCTCTGTGTTCGCTTGATGTGAGATGAAGATTTTCAAAAGCTAAAACTGCTTTACAAATATGAAAATTATTATTATGTTTGCACATAGTGAACACAATTTTTTTTTTTTTTTCACCACATGAGACGAACTATTACTGGAGTGTGTTTCATAGCTTGACTTTTATTGTTCTTCCCTCTTTTAGGATCTCGTGGAAACTGCCCTGCAAATGCATACAAATGTAAAAATAACAAATGTATCAGCAAATTGTCCCCAGAATGTGACGGAACAACAGACTGTGATGATGGATCTGATGAGGAGAACTGTGGTATGTTGTGCACAAATGTTCAGCAAGCTATATGTAAATTATATAAATTAGACATTATCTCCACTGTTATGCATTGTTATTGCATGTTAAAATCAATATCGCCACTCACTGCTATTCTCTTCTGGCATCACAAGTCATAGGCTGTGTTTATTGATTAATTGCTTGTTTTGCAGACTGTGGGAAGAGTATGTTCAAGACGTCCCGTATAGTGGGTGGTCAGGACGCACTAAAAGGGGAGTTTCCCTGGCAAGTCAGCCTCCATATAAAAAACTTCGGTCACGTGTGTGGAGCCTCCATAATCAGTCCACGCTGGTTAGTTACTGCTGCCCACTGTGTGCAGGACGACGGCAAGACAAGGTAGCATCTTACTTTATATACTGTATTTCACTTGCTGCTAGAAGTCTTTCTTATTCTGCATAATGTGACCAAACAGGTTACATATTCACTGCTCTCTCACTTTGATTGGGGGTCATTAAATTGAAGGCTAAGCCCTTTTCCTCCCACTTATCTATCAGTCTGCCTTTGTAAACCTTTTTTCATGAGATGAAAATAAGGCATTGAATTGTGCTGGAGTTTGGTCTTTTGTGATTTAGAAGTTTTGTTTTGTTTTTTTACCCATTTAAACCTATTCATTTTTGAGGCCTTTTTAACTGTATTCTTTCTTTGACCCATTGTACATGTAGACCAGGACAAACACGAAATGTACTTTTAATCCACAGGTATTTAGCTCCAACTGAGTGCTAAAACCAGAGTTAGTGCTTTGTGGGTGACAGTCCTTAGCATTTCCTGTTAGCCTTACTGTATGATTTCAAAAAAAATATTCTTAACAACATTAAAGTCTCTTGAGTTCTTTAAATTGGCCAATGCAAAACTTTGCACATTGACTGTTTGCTTGATCCTTTGACAGACATCACAAGTGACTGCAATTGCCATCCAGTAGTGAGAACTAACTTTGTTAACTCTTTCAACAGATTTTCCCACCCCGGAACTTGGGAAGTTTACCTGGGTCTTCACACCCAGCGAAGTATTGACAGTTCTGTGGTTAAGAAGAACCTGAGGCAGATCATACCCCACCCAAACTACAATGACTTCACTTATGACAATGATATCGCCCTGATGGAGTTGGACAGTCCTGTCGTCTTCTCGGACTACATCAGGCCCATCTGCTTACCGTCTTCCCAGCAGGACTTTGAAGTTGGCAACACAGTGTGGATCACTGGGTGGGGAGCCACTCGAGAAGGAGGTGAGTCCACACTGACAATAAGATGAGCTCATGTCATTGGTAAATATTTGTAGCCACAACATTTTTTTTAAATACTAAGAGCTGAATTTCTCAAAACACCTGATAGATGATAAAAAAAATCATTTACATAGTTTGGTTAGTTTTTGATTTTTCAGTAATAGAAGTAGTGTATGGAATTAACAGCAGAAGTGTATAGCAGTGATCCAGTTGATCCCCTGGACGTAATGTTAAAACGTTATGATTTCAGACCCTAAGTAAAGAGTCATATCAGCTTTTCTGACATGTATTTAATTGTAATAAGCATAATGTATCCAATTTACATGATGATATGATTTGGTACTTATTTGATCCATATAGTTTACTAAAATATTTTAATTGTACAGATTAAGCGCTAAAGTTGTCGATGGGTAGAAGCCATGTAACTCATACACTCTACGCTGTTTTTGTGGTGACCTGCAAGTACACAGTAGTTTTCTATGGGGGAGGCCCACTACTACTGGAAGTCTTTTGGCCATTACATCCCGACTGGATGACTTCATATTTAACGTTTGTTTCTTTGTTATGCAGGATTTGCTGCAACAGTACTCCAAAAGGCCCAGGTCCGAATTATTAACCATTCAGTGTGTGACCAGCTGATGGGTGGGCAGCTCACATCTCGGATGTTGTGTGCTGGAGTGCTTGCTGGAGGAGTCGATGCTTGTCAGGTAAGAAAAGGAATCATGTCCTACTCTGCTTTATTTTTATGTGTTCTGAAAAACATTTTTCTCCCAGTGTGCAAAACAAGGGACATGAATATCTTATCGATAGACCGTTGAAACAATTGATCAAAAATGTAACTTTCAGTTATATTTAGGAATTTATACAGTGTTAAACTATTGTACTTATCTTTTGATGACTTTTCAATTTGGATTGGATGTTAATAGATCTGTCACCTATGTGCATCCTTTGATAGGGAGATTCTGGTGGTCCTCTGTCCAGTCCAGATGGCAGTCGTATGATTCTAGCAGGAGTGGTCAGTTGGGGGGATGGCTGTGCCCGCAGGGACAAACCGGGGATCTATACAGTAGTCTCCCAGTTCCGTGCCTGGATTAAACAAAAAACAGGAGTGTAAAGCTCTACACAGGGCTGAAAAAAGCCCAAGGAGATGGACATGAACTCAAACCACAGTACACACATTTGCTTTAATAAACCACAAACTTTCCGAGCCTTATTCAGTGGCCTTGATCCCCATTTCTCACTGTAGATGCATTTTATGTTCACTTGGATTTTATGAGAGTGGGGTTTATTTTAAATGTAAATAAATATTTTATTTTTGTGTGTTTTTATTTGTTTTAGCAGTTGATGGAGAACAATGTTATTTGGCTTTCAAGAATATTGAGCTTGATTGTTACATCTGTGATATGAACATCCTTATGGTCTGTTGTCTGTTTCATCAGTAGTCATCAAGATATTTTCCCATCACTTGTCCTTGTTGTCCTTGTTGTAAATTTTATAAATTAAAAACAAAATGACAGCAAGCTCATGCTTCTTACCTCCTATGGTTTGGTACCCTATGCATTTTATAATAGAGATCCCTGGAAAATTGGCCATGTGATTGCTGACTTTAACAGCTCTATCCTTCCCACTGTAGATTGCACTTCAATGGAAAGCAGTAGGTGTTGCTTGAGTTTGAGCTGTTATATTCACAACTAGTAATATCTCACTTCCGTTCAGCGCAATATTATTCAGTCCCTCATTTTAAATTTTTGCCAAAACTGTAAATGTATATTTTATGTCTGATGTCTGTAAATAAAAAATATTCTTATATAACCTCTAATTCCGTATTTTTATATGCTCATATACTAACATGCATTTCACTTTTGATGTTTGGATGTCTTACCACAAATACTGCACAGTATTCAGAATTGCACTATTTTATCAAAAAGTTGTGCTCCTTCTGCACCGGACACAAATTACTCTTTATTTTTTGTTTGATAAATATCTTTTATTTCTTTGAAAAGAATGTAAATCATGTACACAAAATGTATCGTATAAAATAAGGTGTAGAAAGGGTGTATGTTTGATGGAGAAACTACAGAGAAGGTCAGAAGGAGCTACAGTTATGTTCATAATAATGATGAGTTGTGAGTAAACGTCAAAATTCTTCCAAATACATTTTATTTGAATGCACACAAATGCATTGGGGACACTGCAAATTCTATTTGGAAAAAAATAATTGAATTTGATCATATTTTACAAAAAGGACAAATATGTTTTAAAAAAATAGCCGCGTTGAAATCTCGATAACTCAAAAATTTACTGTACAAACTAAGAAATGCTTAAAGATTCAACATTCCTGAGATTTAGTTGCATTACCACTGTTTGTGATAATTCGGGGCGGAATTGTTGTTCACACCGGAACGAAGACGAATATATTTCTAACCGGAAACATTTTAGGAACGGAGCGGAAGCTGTACTACTGTGTTATTGTCCCCTGTCTCGCAGTGACTACGGACGCATTGGAGGCTGTTTTTTTCTTACTGTCGGGAGGTGTTAATATCTAGTTTACCAGTAAAAACCACGTTAAGACCTCACTGGTTCAGTCTGTGAACAGTTTAATTGTGCGTTCGAATTTAGGGGCATCCTTAAACGTTATCCTCAAATGTTTGTAAGCACGAGTGTTTTCCATATACTCTATTCACTAAATAACGTTGATGGTGGTTTTAGGTGAAGGTCAGTGACGCAGCTCAGAGTCGACATGGAGTCAGACCGGAGGCGAGACAGTCGGAGTTGGGACTGGGACAGCCCGCAGTGCCGTGCCCAGATGGACGAGATATTTTTCCGCCCGCATGACTACATCCAGGCGGGTAGCCTGGAGCACAGGGAATTCTGGGCTTTCTTTGACCGCTTCCAGAGGTTTAAAACAAAAAGAGAGATGTCTGGATCAGGAACCAGTCGGAAAGACGACGTTGAAGAAGGGAGACATCGGAGAAAGGCTGGAGTTGGAAAAGTAGACCTTGACCTTCCTAAACAGTATGACGCTCGCTACCGTATCAATGTGTCTGTGTGCACCGGGGATGTCGAGGAGCGTTTGGGGAAGTCAGAGCACAGAAGCACCAAGAGAACATCTGGTCCATGTAGGCAGGAGGTTTTGGACTGTCGCCTGGCTCTCCTACATTTCCTGGACTTCAGCCAGAGACAGAGCTTTGGCAAACTGGCCAAGCTGCGCCGAGAGCAAAAAAACCTGCCAATCTTTCAGTATCGGGAGAGGATCGTGCAGCTGGTCCGGCTTCACCCTGTGGTCGTGGTGGCAGGGGACACAGGCTGTGGGAAATCCACTCAAGTACCTCAGTATCTTCTTTCAGCTGGCTTCAGCCACATTGCCTGCACTCAGCCTCGACGTATCGCCTGTATATCCCTTGCAAAGAGGGTCAGCTTTGAGAGTCTCAATCAGTTCGGCTCAAAGGTTTGTCATGAACGATCAAATGAAGTCCATCTTCTTGCTGTAGTTATACTCCTTCCAACAAATAGCAGCAGTGAAGCCATGAAGATCATTTACAGAAACATATACTGAAAGTACATCCCTGGTATGTTTTGCAGGTGGGGCACCAGATTCGTTTCGAGACCACTCGTACCACAGCCACTAAACTGTTGTTCCTGACTGAGGGGCTGCTCCTGCGACATATTCAGCAGGACAGGAGCTTGGCTCAGTATCAGGTGGTGATTGTTGATGAGGTCCACGAGAGACACCTCCACTGCGACTTCCTTCTTGGTGTCCTCCGCTCTCTGGTGGCTGAGAGAACAGATCTTCGTCTCATACTCATGTCAGCAACTATCAACATCAAACTTTTCTCGGACTATTTCAGTAGTGCTCCTGTGCTGCAGGTGCCAGGCAGACTGTTTCCCATACAGGTGAGCAGAGGACAACATAAATATACAGTATATCTCACTAGAAGGAGGTAATTTTTCTGGCAATACAGTGGAACTGTTTACTTTTGAAAGACAGTGTTTAGTGGACGCTTCTTGTTTTTCAGGGTATTTTGTGAATAAATAAAAGAAACAATGGCAAAATCTTTCAAATCAAGGTGCAACAATAATTCTGTTTATTAGTTTAGTGTGTTCCTGTGTTTTAAGTAGTTTATCTGAAATTACAATTTGCAATCTATGTTTTTTTTTTTTAAAAATCAAGCATTAAATTTATTATCATGTTTAAGAACTAACATTTTCCATCTGTGGGGACTTTTAGAATTTGCTGAATATCTTTTCTAAATTTATCTCACTGTTACTCTTTCCTATACTTAGGTGATATATCAGCCCATTCCGTCTGAGGAGCAGTCCTCGCGCTCTGAGAAACTCGATCCCAGACCATACCTTCGCATCTTGCAAGGCATCGATCAGCGTTACCCTCCTGAAGAGCGTGGCGACTTGCTCCTCTTCCTCAGTGGTCTGGCAGAGATCTCCACCATCCAAGAAGCCTGTCAGATTTATGCCACACACACACGTCGTTGGATAGTCTTACCACTGCACAGCACCCTCTCAATCGCCCAGCAGGACAAGGCACAGTCACTTTCATTTGGATTAAATTACACATAGAATTTCATATTTACTCAGTTATGTTCAGTTTATGTTTTCATGTCTCTCCTCATGTTATTCTTCAGGTGTTTGACATTGCTCCTCCTGGGGTGAGAAAGTGCATCATCTCTACCAATATTGCTGAGACCTCAGTTACAATAGATGGGGTGCGCTTCGTTGTTGACTCGGGTATGAAACTGATATTGCATTTATAGCTGAGGAAATTACATTTTTAAAATATGCTCCATTTTGACAACTCTAATTTTGTGCAGATAAAATCCCACAATAAATCTAATTTAAATCCTCATTGCCTGAAAAATACAAAATCTCCCTTGCTGAAATTTTTGTGGATATTTGTACAACTTTAAAAAGACTCTAATGAACAAGGCCTAGAAATATAGCACTGATGTAGCATGATAAATTGATGGCATTGCTTTTTACTTATTCAGGAAAGGTAAAAGAAATGAGTTTTGATCCTAAGGCTAAGATGCAACGTCTGCAAGAGTTCTGGATCAGCCGCGCCAGCTCTGAGCAGAGGAAGGGCCGAGCCGGTCGTACGGGTCCAGGAGTGTGCTACCGCTTGTACGCTGAGTCTGATTATGATGCCTTTGCACCTTATCCTGTCCCTGAAATCCACAGAGTGGCTCTAGACTCCCTCATTCTCCAGGTGACAACATCCTACAGAAAACTAGCCGAGCTCTGCCAATTTCTATATTCGGATTAAGCTGTATTTATGCGACCTTGTTCTTGCAGATGAAAAGTATGTGCCTCGGAGATCCTCTGTCTTTTGTCTTCATTGATCCTCCCCCAGCTGCTAGTATTCAGACTGCAGTTACATATCTGAAAGAGCAGGGAGCGCTTGACCATCACAGTGAATTGACCTCTATTGGTAGTTTGCTGGCGCAGCTGCCTGTGGATGTGGTCATCGGTAAGATTTCCTACGCAAGCGCATCTTTTAAGTTAATCATATTCGCCATTTTCATCCCGTATCATCCACAAATTGAGGAGAGGGTAAGGGCATGGTGTCCGTTTGATGGTTCATCTATTTGTATGTCACAGATCCTTTCCGTAAAAATCCTTTATAGCAATTTTTTAAATCATTTTTTTCCATGAACATGACAGCAGAGCACAAATAAATGCTAAATGGTAAATTTATCTTCAATAAGGATGTATTAATTTCATACTTGATGTCGTTCACTTGAGGTACTTTTGAAGATCCATATGTAGTGTTAGCATCAAGCAGAAGCTGGATTTAGGCAAGTGTGTGTTTGTGTTCTTTCAGGGAAGCTGTTGGTGTTGGGCTCCTTGTTTAACTTGGTGGAGCCCGTCCTGACGGTGGCAGCAGCCCTCAGCGTTCAGTCACCTTTTCTTCGCAGTTCACAGCAGAACCCAGACTGTGCCACTGCCTGTCAGCCCTTACAAAGCAACCAGGGAGACCCCTTCACTCTGCTGAACACCTTCAATGCCTGGGTGCAGGTCAGTAAGGGCGAAACATCGTGTGACACTGACTTTAATATAAACAGATTCAACACTGTTGGGACATAAGATGTTTATCATGAACATAAAGTTGTTCCACTTTGACCAACAGACAAAGGGAGAGAGAGGTGGTGGCTCCAGGAAGTGGTGCAGGAGGAGAGGCCTGGAGGAACAGCGACTTTATGAGATGGTCAACCTGCGTAGACAGTTCAAGGCAGGTTGCTAATGCAGTAGTTCACAGAATTTAACAGTACTTTCTTTTATGGTTAAACACTGATGATATGTGCTTGGTCTGGTTAACAGGACTTGCTGAAGAGCCACGGCCTGCTTGAGTCCGAGCAAAGTACTTCTGGTGATGACCGCGAAAAGCGAAGGGAGAAGCTAACAGAGAGGAAGAAGCTGTATCAGCTGAAGAGATCTCATGAGCAGCAGGAGAGCAGCAAACGTAAAGTCCTGAAGATGAGCGAAGGTCAGGATGGAGAGTTCTCATCAGGATCAGATACAGAGGAAGCAGGTCGAGGCAAGAGGGACAAGAAGGAATCAGGACAAAATGTGGACATACAGGTGAACTAAGGTAGTCTTTGTGTCATTATGTGTGCTCGACACAGATCATGATTCTCACTTTGCAACAGGAGGTGAAGTTCAAGTTGCGTCACAACATGACAGAGCTGCAGGACGTGGTCACTGTCAGTCAGGACTTGTCCCACCGCCAGCAGGCTTTGCTCAAACTTCTGATTTGCAGAGGACTCTACCCTCAACTAGCACTGCCAGATGAACACAACACCACGCGCAAAGACTCTGACCAGGTTGGAACGTTTAGACACACACGTGACAGGGGTACTATGTCAGTAAATCGACTGTCTCGAGAATAACTAAAAAAATATCTGCAATGAAATATTGTACTTAAACGGTCTGAATTTGTGTCCTGTAGGTTTTTCACACAAAGAATAAGCAGGGAGTGGTGATCCACCCGACCAGTGTGTTTGCCAGTGACCCAGAGGTTCTACAAGTGCCTGAGAATGACAACAGAGATGCAGGTTAAAACTTCTATCAATATGTAGACTTCTTTTAATTACCTTCATTTTATTTAATTTATGTTATTTTGAATATAATTGATTAAAGAAGACATACAAGTAAACAAAGCAATTTGAACAGAAGTTGGTAGAAGTAATAAACATTCTTGTCCCTACCCCTTTCCCAGATCATTGTTTACCACTACGTATAAGCACGTCATTTTTGCCACATTTATTTACAGTCAAGGTTTATTTATACCTCTGTGCTCCTCAGAGACCAAACAGACATCATCACAACCTCCACTATAACCTCCCAATGATGTGTTCATATTGTATTTCAACTCATCATTCAACCCATTCCATGGATGCACCCCACACACTGATAAATACATACTCTTTGTGGTACCAACGTGTTTTTAAAGTTAAGTCAAATTATAATCACAAGTTGTTCCTTGCTTTAAACATATATTTTGCATTTTTATATGTAGCCAGGTCCCGGAATTTTAATCTTCACGGAAAATAGTTTGTTCATATCTTCCTTAACCCTGCATTGTTAATGATTCTGATTGATTTCTTTTGTAGCCTGTTGCTTTTATATATTACTGCAAATTCCACACAGTGAATCAGATATGTTACTGGTGACCCTTTGAAAATATTATTCATATATACTGTATAAGACAAAAATTTTGGAACCGATCGCTGTCCCCTGCGGGACCCCAGAAGTTGAATCCAACAATGTAGATTTAAGTATAATCACCTATTTGTACAAACTGTCATTTGTCAATGTAACTCTTCAGTCATTGCAAAACCAGTCCCCTAATTCCAACCTTTCAATTTTTTGAACAACATGATTAATAGTATCAATGACTTTTTTAATTAGTGAAATACTCCAACTTATTACTCCTTGTTGTCAGTGCTATTTACTTTAATGAATTATCCAAACTTAATGACCATTTCAAACATACTATGAGTCACAAATTGTCTTGACAGAGGGTCAGACGACAAGCGAGGTCCTGACATGTAGTATAAAGTCATCATTGCTTTACATTAATGAGTCATAACAACAAAACACACATTGGAAAACAGGCCTTGACAGTAAATTATTTACTTTCCATAACTTTGTCTATGTTGAGGTTCCTCCTATGTTGAAAAGACAATATCTGCTGCACTGCTTTTACTCATTTGTGATGCTGTTTCTGAAATTCTGGCCAGTTTAACAAAAATAGTTTTTCTTCTTGCTGTAAAGACAGTATGTCTTCCAGCTACATCTGCATTAAACAGCAGTGATAGAAAAAATAGTATATTATTGGGAGTAATATTCATGTTATATCTATTCCTTTGCCTCTTAATCAACTCATACGGTGGATTTTTTTCTCATTTCTCTTCCTCTCATTTGTAAGATACCTCATCTGTCTCCATCTTTTTCTTGTTTTCCTGCCTGAAGGTCCTGATAACAGGGACAGCAGCAAACACCAGCTTCTGGCTTTCGTCACGCTGTTGGAGACCAACAAGCCATATTTGACCAACTGTGTGCGCGTTCCTGCATTACAAGTTAGTACCAGATTTGGGACACTCCTGTTTCCACTGAAAACTAAATTGCTATTTTTTTAATTCTCTTGATTTAACTTTATTAAAAGTTAGTATTATGTTAAAGCAACCTCACATAGTTACGGTAAACCTGTGTTGTTCTGATTACTTACACAAATCTAGGACTTTAGAGTCAGATTCACTAGCAATTCACTTTTGACTGAGTCTTCAGGAAAGATGATATGGATTTTTTTCCTGACTGATGTATTTAGTTTTGCCATATTCATTCATTCATTCATTCATTCATCTTCATGCTGCTTCATCCGTTGTCACGGGGAGCTGGAGCCTATCCCAGCTGAGTAGGGGCGTGATGCAGGGGAAACTGGGCGCGATTGATTTTATGCATGTAATACTTATTCATTCATTCGTGTGATAATGCAACATGGAAATATGACAATGACTCCTGTCGGAAATTTATTTTGTGAGCTTTCAGTTACAAAATATTTTGATAACAAGTAGAGATTTCTGCATTTTTTTTAAACATGTAAAATCTAAAGTTTATCAAGAAGCCAGCTATATAAAATTCCATTATAACTGTGGACCTTGTCTCTTCATCTATAATTGTCGCTGACTCATCACATCCATTTTAATTCTCTGTGAATCTGCATGTGATCTATAGACTTTGCTGCTGGTCGCAAACTCTGTGGACAGTAACGCTGACTGTACTCGTTTGGTGGTGGACGGCTGGCTGGAGCTGGAGCTCAGGGAGCCAGAAGAGGCTCTGAAGGTTCTCTCCACAGCTCTTACCCTGAGAACTGAGTGGGAGCGGCTCCTGTTAGCCCAGCTGGGAAACGGGACAATTGGAGAATTGGCAGTCCAGGGAGTGTCCCGTAAAGTCATGGAAAAGCTGAGTGAAGGCCTCGTCCGCTACCTGATCTACACTGAGGTAGAGATGCAGCTCTGACCTGCCCCTGGCACCAGAATGCAATCAAACAAACAAAAAGCTCATAGACATATTGTAGAATTTATCATGCAAATAATACAAATTATTTCACATGGTTTAAAAATAGTTTTTAAAGAGGTATCTGAGGTAGAGGGTATGGTTTTTTATGGTTTACTGATTGATGAAGTCTAGATCAAATTTGAATTTTTTTATCCATATGTCGCTATGAAGGTAAATAAAGCTCAGTGCAAGAGCAAATTTCACTGAGAAAGAAAATGATGGAAGATCATTATTTTATATAAAATAACTATTTTGAAAATGTAAAATACTAAGTTTGAAAATAAAAAAAATTAAGACAAAATACAACACGAGGAATACCTATTGTCTTTTTGGATTGTTGTTTAATTCTGTTTTGCAAACATTTTCGCTGTCATTCAACTTTCCACTGTCTCATTAATGTATTCTAACATTCAGGTCAGCTACAGCCTACGCCGGCTCACAGCGCTCCAGTCACAGAACCTGTACATCGGTCCTCAGCCTGAGTCTGAACTGTCTCTAGATGTAAACCCGCTGCTCCCGGGAGCTGAAGTCAAGCCGGACCCGATTAAAGGAGGCCTTCGGGTCACCAGCTTCTTCACCTACAACTGTCTGGCTGTGAGTCAAACTGAAACATACTTTTTGATAGTTTCAAAGTAGTGAATAATAAACATTTCAACTGACAACAAGATTGCCGTATATTAAATGTATCGCCAAGTTTCAAACTAATATTTTGTTCTGCCTTCAATCTAAGAAAAGCTACATTTCCTTGTCTTTCAAGAGGATCCCAGTGATGAATCTAATTTTCGAAATGTTCTAAGATACCACAGTGGTTGTTTCCACCAATACAGACATCATCACAGACTACATGTAGCTTTTGTGATCTAAATTGTCATTTAGATGAACAATCACCATTAAGATAGTTTGTCAGAAAGTTAAGGGCTGTACTTTGGAGTTTTGTATTGCCTTAGCAATCGAACAGAACATGAAGGATTTGCTTCTGCTTCAGCAGATCAGCTTCTAAGTTTTAAGTCATGTGAAAATCTATGAAGTAAAGCAGGAGCACGAAGACATAAAAGTCAACATTTAATAAATGCAGAATTAGTTTGCTAATTCCCTAACACTTTTTAAAGAGTTGGATAACAACTGTAACTGTAACATTGTCCTTCCCTTCACAAACACATCTAATAGGAAATAAATAAATTATTACACTTGACTAAAATATTAAGCATTGTCGGCTCTGATGTGTCCCCTGTGATTATTTTGCAGGACTCAAAGGACCTCTACAGTGAGTGTTTACGTACTTTCTGGAGCTGTCCTAACTGTGACCTCTACCTGCCTTTAACTCCATTGGAACGCATGCGGCACGAGGCCACCTGCAGGCCACCTGGAGAACAGCAGCACACGGAGGAAGGTCAGGAATTTTTGGTGTCGATATTTATCCTAGTTGTTAGAACACATTCATCTGCTGATGTGATGCTGCATGCCAATAAGTCTGAAAGCTTGTGACTAATAGAGACATGTTTTATGTTTCCAGAGGCAGAGGGTGGAAAGGCAGGCTGTTCCTCAGTGTCCAGTCTTACCAGGGTTTATCACTGTGACATCTGTAATGAAGACCTGACCCTCACCTCCACTGAGATCCTCAAACATAAAAGGCAGCACATGTATTCCACCCAGTAACGTAACAGAGCATCTGAATGAGAAGAACTCTATTTGGACTTGAACACTTTATAGAACAATTTGTCAAATAAAGTTACTTCTTTAATGTGACATTTGTGTCACTGGTTTCCCTCCGTTTGTTTGTTTATTATTTAATGGTCAATGGATGTACTTGATTCTTCTTTCTGTAGAAACTACTGTTCCAAAGTCATTTCAGCTTATTCAAAGAATGGATTCTAGGAACAAAATGTATATATAGTATATATGTAGATATTTTTTCAAGTTCCTTTGATAGTGTGATGGAACAATTTTAGAATGCAAGTTGAATGCAGTGTTTGTGAAAAAGCTCAGTGAGTCAATGATATCCACACATGAGAGAGAAGTAGACACCGTTTTAAAATATAGAGTGAGGGTTTAATAATGATACAAACCCACGATATGTAACACCTCAAAGCAGCACATTGGCACAAAGTTAGAAGTAAGACAGCACGGAAGATAAAAACCTGTCTCAAAAAAATAAAGAATCAGAATAAATATCTCAATAAACAAATAAACAGGTAATACCTCATTAATTACTTTGAAACTAATAAATACGTACATTTAAAAATATGCACATTGGCAGAAATCAATAACCCAAAAATTAAATAGTACTTAACACAGAGTTACTTAGAAATCATAAGTTATTGATTACTCAAATCAAAAGGCACATTTATTAAGATGTAAGAATGGGGCCTGCAACTGTGATCGCACGACTGTCAGTACTGAACTCTTAACACCGTTACTGAACCAGAAGTAGCAAACTGAGTGCAATGGCTTTACTAGTTCTCTGTATCTGCACCACTGAGTGAACCTGTGTGTCTGTGTGCAAGTCTTTGCATTTATGTGTCAAAATTGTGGGGAATGTGTGTGCGTTTGGGGGAGTGGGGGGAGTCTTGTTTTTTACATTACTTTTTTTGTTCAAGTAATGAGAATGACCATCCCATAATCGAGAGGTTTAGGGTCGTGCTATTTGGCTGTCACATGACCTGATTTTCAACCCTGTTGCCTTTAAGCCACTTTAGATAAAAGTTATTGATTAAACCTAAATTTATATAATCTGGTAAAATATCTTAAAGATTCATCCTTCCCACTATTCATTGTCTACCAGGTGATCCGAGGGATTTGGACACAAGACTGGAGCATGTCTGGACATCAGAGCACGTCATTTGTTCTCCTGTCGTTAATCTAATGTAAAATACTTCTGCTTCCCTCCCCAACAGATTCACTTTGACTGTCAATACTGTCATTCATTGATGCTTGATTCATTTCATAACTTGTTTTGATTTTAATTCCTGTCAATCGACAGACAGCATAACATTCCTCAAACAGCATAATATCTCTGTTGCATTCAGTGGCTGGAGACCAATAATAACAGTTGTGACTACAGTAAGTTTTTCAAGTCAGTGAAAAAAAGGCAAATTTTGATAGAGCAACTGGTGTCTGTTGAAAATATCTTCACCTTGCATGATTGGTGCAAAGTGGAGGCTTCACAAAAGCTCACTCTTTGATTCCGATGGGTGGGTGATTATGTTGACATGCTACGATGTTTGATAAACGTAATGTTGATAAAAATCTGTAGGTCATGTATTCACCAATCAGCAAAAAAAGACAAAGAAATGCAAGGTACATCAAAAGCATTTTTTAAATGTCTTGCAGTAAATGTATCTTTTAAGCACACAGTCTTTAGCATCCTTGGCACCTTGGGTGGAATGAGAACTTGAAGGATTGTTTGACTTTACCAACATCACCTCATAGATTGCAAGAAGGCTGGGGGGAGCAAGTTTAAATAGGGTCAGGACAGGACTTCAAATAGCAGCTTTTTTGACTTCATACTTATAGCAACATTCATTAAACACATCTACTACTGTGTCCAAACAGAAACTTACTACCATTCATCTTTTCAAGTTAATACATCTCTTTTCTTATCACAGGGTCAACAGTCATCAGCAAGCACGTTAAAACATCATGCCTATGAGCCACGTGCTGCTGCTCAAAGACAACTTAGTGTTCCAATTTATCTTTTCTGCTCGATATCAAACACAATAAAACACTGCAGAATTCAGTCCCAACGATTTTTCGATTTCCGTTCAGGGTTTTTTTTGTTTTTGTTTTTTTTTTAAACGGGATCAACTGGTACAAAAATACTCTTCAACACATTGTTCATTGCACTTGTGTTTTTGGTGGCATCTCATTCAAAGACCTAGGCTAATCTACAGATTGTTTAGGGCGGGGTCATGATTTGGTTTTCTTTGGGGTTGCAACTGTAAGGTCGCTGTGTATTAGGTAAAACAGACTCACTCAGAGGCCTCAGTTGTAAGCACCTTGACTGATTCAACAAGTATAGAGGCAGGATTTGACGCTGTTCATAATTAATATTGAAAAATACATGGAAAGAAGGGGTGTAAGGTGAGGGTGTTCAATGATCACACACATTCTTGCAGTTTTTAGACGACATGAATAACCTTGTATTTGGTAAGAAAGGACCTTAATGAACCACGTAACGACTCATGTCTTTGTGGCTGCCATTGCATCTTCCCTTATCAATCGTCCCTTTGCATCACGACCTTCCTTTTCATCGTGGTCTCCTACTTTAACCTAAAGACAACACTAGTGGTATCAGATAGTCATACTTTGTCAGAGATTGCACTGAGTATTGTGCACTCTTCAACCCCCACTCTCATCGGTTTCGTTTTGTGACCAAGGATTGAGTAACATATGAGGTAAAATTAGAGGTAAAGGGTGACGTCTGTTCATCTGACTAACGAACAGGCCCAATGTGAAACAAATAACTTTCCCAAGATCTCATGTTTGCGAATATGTAATAGTGTGTGCCATTGAAGGACTTGGTCAATATGTTGAACATTTAATAAAATATACCAATTAAAATTATAACAATCATAGATATATATATATACTTATATATATATAAACATAATTTGTTTTTTGTGTTTTCCTTTCTAAATAAAAACAGACATCTGAAACAGTGTACACATCATTGTTGCCTCTGCCACTTACTTTTTGTGATAAAGTCTCTGACTGCAAACTCTAGATCAGCCAAACCTCAGTAAATCCTCTATGAAGGCTTCAGATGACTCCAACAGAGCCTGGTCTGAGTGCAGTGCACCTCCAGCAGGCGTGGACCAGTGAGGAAGGCCCCAGATTGAAAAGAGAAAGAGTGGAATGCAGTGGAAGGCTGTGGGGCCTTTGGAGGGCCGCTCCAGAGTTCTGGGTCTACTGAGAGCACTGTTCCACCTGATTATCTCTCCGTTTTTCTGCGTCCCTACAGGTGCTCTCTCTCGCTCTCTCTCTCTCCTCTAAACACTCAAACCTCCTCGGTCCAGAGAAAACCCTCCTGTCCCCTGCCTGGCCTCATCGGACTGCCTTGTGCTTTCCCCCACAGCAGCCGCACCTCTCTCCACACCGCAGGCAGGCGCGCAAAGGCAAGTAGCAGCACATGCAGGGCACGAAGAGCGACAAGGCCAGGAGGGCCAACCAACGGGCGCAACAAAGGGGGTGTGGGTGACCCCCCCATCGAGTCATCGCACGAGCAAGGCTCCCAGAACTCCCCCTCCGAGTCTGACATGCAGTGGTAGAGAAGACTCTCTGCGCACCACACACAGGTCCACTGGCGCAGGCAGTGCAGAGCCGGGTCGGGGGCATCTCTGCAGCGGCCCCGCCCGTTCTCCGAAGCGCTGAAAACAGAGCGGCAGTACACACAGCGGGATGAGCATGATGATGAAGCCTGAGGACACGGGCTGTCGTCGTCAGGGGAGATCACCCCCGGGTCGCAGCTGCTGCTGGCCCCTCCTCCTCTCTTACGAGTCCGCGACCTGGGCGTGGCCAGTGAGGTGTGGATGCAGCAGGGAGAGGGCGAGCCTTTGCCCGTCTCCTGAGGTGAACCGGCACCTGAGGACACGCCTGACACGGCGTTGGGCATGGACATACAGGTAGGCGACGACGACGACAGGCGCTGGGAGACTTTGCTGTCCAAGCTCACAGTCACGTCACAGCCCGCCGTCCCCACCCCTGCCAGCTCCTTCTCAAAGCGAACCACGCACAGTTCCGACTTGTCCTGCAGACTCCCTCCGCCACCGACAACTACACCCCCAGTCAGCCCACCAACCATAGTCCTAGTGGCCCCTGCCCGTCTGTAGTCCTCATAACCTCGAGAGCCCCACAGGTCTTTGCAGGGGTCCACGCTGCGCAGGTCTCCCTCCTCCAGCAGAGAAATTGTGGGTGAGAGCGGGGACAGGGGAGACGATGCCGGAGGACCCACAGGAGGAGTAGGTGGAGCAGGAGGCGGTGGCGGGGGTGCTGGGGGGTTCAACACAGCCGTCATTTGTGAAAGCTGGTGCTGTCCTGGCCTGGTGTGGATCTGTGGAGAGGGTATAGGATTACAGGGTGACTCAGGGAACAATGTGTACTGTGCAGCTACAGAAGGCTCCCGATCACTTCTGATAGTCCAACATATCTCCAAAAGATGCACAAGTTGCACCATATTTATAAGATTTCATTCTGTCAGACATCATTTTATTTCTATCCCATGTCAGATTAATCAACAAATAACAGCTGAAGAAGTACAGACACAAAGAAACAACCAGCCTGTCTCTAATGTCTCATAATTTTATAATGTCACTAACTTTGCTGGGAAACCTCTGACTCAAGACGATTCCTCAACCCTTCCCATATTTTACAGTCATACTCATTAGATATGTGTCATGAGAACACAGAAGGATAATTTAACAAATAAGATGTACATCCTCCTTTTAATTCACAATCACGTTCTTGGAGCTAAAAGAGTTGTGCTACCTGAGCAGGTGTCTGAGTGGTGACAGCATGGCTGGATCCAAAACTAAACTCTTCCGACCGCACAAAGCAGGTAGACGACGACTCACTAGTCACTATGGTGATGGGTTTGGGAAGCATCTCCTTTCTGCTGTTTGATGACGACTCACTTCCTGTATGGGACTGGCAGAGGCTGCATGTCATCCAAAAAGTCAAAACATAAAATAGCTGCATTGGGGCCCAGTGGTAGCATGAACAAGCCCTTTGAGACAGTAAATGGTAAAAGACCAGCTCTTCAGATACTCACAGCTTGTCCGTCATCTTCTGTGTCAGCCTCTTCTGGTGTGGAGGATGAGGGCGAGTCAGAACCTTCATGAAACGGAGGGAGAGAATTTAGAGGTTGCTCAATATGTTCTCAAGCCTCTTCAAATAATTGTGGATAAAATTTTTCTTTTCACATTTGGAAGTCAACCCAATTGCATTTTAGTTTTATTGGCTAAATATTTATTTTGCAAAAACCAAATCACACAAGAGCAGTTTAAATAGCTCAACCTAACCCAGTCACAAAATTATTCAACACAATGAATAGCATCCCTCAAAAGAGCACACATTCGAGTCAATTGTAGATGAAACACTTGCCAACCTTCATAGCCTTGCTGTAACCATAGAATCCCAGACTTTTATCAAATAAGGCCTAAATTTACTTCAGAGATTCACATCTGAACTCCAGGAGACATCACTGCTGATCAGAAAGTACAAGAAGCGCTGGCTGCAGTCGCTCAAAACCATTCAGACAAGGCACGAAAGTTTTGGGGCGCTGTTCTGTGGAGCAGCGAAACAAATTCTAACTTTTGGGACCTATAGATGAACAGTGTGCCCAGAGGAAGAATGAAGCATCTGCTGAAAGGAACGCCCCATCTACAGTGAAGCAAATCAGTGGCTTTTTGATGCTCTGAAGCTGATTTGTTTCCTGGAATGGAAATCTGTACTGTGTCCAAGGTAAGATGGCTTCCATCAAGTAGTGGTACGTCCTACAAGAAACATCCTGCTGTCTGTGAGGAAGCTGAAAGTTGGGTATCACTGGACAATTATTTATTTATTTTTATTTATTCAGTTTATTTTTTTTCTTTCCAGACATGTTATTACAACAGATTTTACTTTCATCAGTGTTGGAACATCAGCAACAACATCCGAAAAGAAAAAAAAAGGGTTGACGGGTAGAAGCCATTGGCTTGTAAGGTTCCCGTCCCCTAGATCAACAACATCTCTCTCATTGCAGCATATTTTTAACCAAATTCATATATTGCATGTCACAAATCAATTTAAATTATTTTGTACATTGCTGTTTTTAATCCGTCCATTCAGTCCAATAGGCGTGCATCTTTGAACACGTCTTTGTCAGTACTTGAGAGGAGTCGAATTTTATTAATGTTCATTTTGTAGTATCTTGCATGTGCATCTTGCATGTGCTCAGTTATTGCACAAAGGTTACAGTAACATTTATTTCACATGCATGACAATAAAAAGAGATATGATCCCAAGCAGACATCAAAGTCCACCAAGACTTGGTTTCAGATGAACTTTTGGGGCCTTACAGAGTGGACTTCACAGTTGCTCGACTTATCTTTGAGAGAAAATATCTGATGAGGTTTGAAGAAGGAAGTTGCACAAATTAAAGCCAGAATATTCCAGAACTAGAGGCCTGAGCTAATGAGGAATGGGCTAAGATTCCTCAGTAACACTACCAGAAGCCTATGCCTCATGTGTGCAGCAGGTCATAGCAGCTAAAGGGTCTCTATGAAGATGCTTGTCATTAGTGGGTTGAATAACTGAGACTGCAGTGGTCAGTAAAAGTAAAAAAAAATTCTTATACTTTAGAAAAAACGTGTGCAATCCGTTGATTTCCTGCATTGAATGTTTAGACTTTCCTTGGTTTATTCGGTCATTAAGAGTTGATAATTCTGCCAATATATAGTGGAGGTTTCTTATAATGGAGGTGTACTTGTGACCCATAAATTGTACCTCTGTCCAGCTTGTCTATGACCGTCTGCAGCCCTTTCTCAAAGGAGATGGCGTCGGCAGGACTCTGGAACGTAAGGCCAAACTTTCGATCCTCTACTCGCCAGTGATGGAAGATGGGGTTCACTTTGTTGTACACTAAACCCCTTTGCACTGCACATTCCAGCACCGGCTACAGACACACACAGCAATGTAAGAGCATGTAAAAACAGGTTAGTTCACCAACCAAGCCTTCGTCATCTAAAAAGCTGCCCTGACATAAGTTGAATCTATGGTCTTCAGGTGGTGTTGAGGAGCAACATGGCACCAAAGACAGCCAGAACACACGCACACACTCACTGCTCGGTCTCGGAGCCGCTCTCCACTTATGACGTATTCTCTCCGCCCCCTGCCGTCATGAGCCCTTCCTTTACATATGACCACATGACTGAGGCCGCCACCTCCCAGGGGCACCCAGCCGCCACTGGAGTCATCACGTGTCATCACCACCGCACGAACACGCACACTGTCAAAGAGAGCCGGTCTGATTAAACAGCGCAATGAGACACAAATAGGTGCAAACATTAATGCACTGATGCACACATTCACTTGATTTCAAAAAGAAACATCAGCCTCTGCTTTGAACCGAACGGAAAGGGTTGAAAGAATTTAACGACTCGTAACGGACAAAAAAAAAAACATAAACGTGTGGTGTGATCTTGTGTCACGTGACTGAGGTAAAAATCTTGATTTATTTATTTATTTATTTTTTAAACTAACATGTGACGACGATGGACAAATGAAAAGTGTTTTAGCGTGATTTTAAAGACGTCTGCGACCGAGAGATTTTTTCTGGAAATCCAGTCGTGCGACATGTTGGAATAAAAGGAAGCGTGGAGCCAAAAAAACGGACAGGAGGAAGGAAGGAAGGAATGAAGGAAGGAAGGAAGGAAGGAAGGAAGGAAGGCCGGTGTGGAGAGGAATGGTGGAATGGGAGGAGGGAGGAAGAATGAGTGTTTCCCACATAGATGTATCAATGAACGCACCCATTCGCCATCAGAGGCCCCGGCATTCTTGCAGAAATAAGCTCTACCCTCGACAATCGGCTGAATAATTCAAGCATGTGAAAGCACCGCATGCACAACCGCGTTTTTGGTTTTTTTGCCATTTTTTAAAAAATCACACTGAATTTTTATTTTGTTGCAATTATTTTCCCAGACGCGTCTTCTCTCTCTCTCAATTCCGCCCCTTTGCTGCACGCACTCATTAACACACCCCGATTTTATGTTATATTTTTTTATGAATGGGAAAAGACCGAGTCTGGATTTCGATATCGCATCTTCCTTTATATATTTTCCGGAAATCTTACTAGGCCGAAATACAATGCAATTGCGTGTGAAAATGGGAAGGAAAAGGGGAACGAGTGGGTGAGAGGATGGAGAGGAAACGAGAGATGGGGGAGGGGGGCGATTAGAAAAAGGGAAGGAGGAGAGGAGGGGTGAGGATGAAGGAGAGCGAGCGAGAGAGAGAAAAAAAAATCACATTTCATTCATAAAGTTTGGCTTTAAAAAATCATAATGAAACCCCGAGACACGTTGATAAAAATCACAACGCCTCCATCCTTCCCTCGTTTTACTGTAGCCATGTCTTGAATGACGCGATGCTGGTTCCAAACTCGCCATATTTCGCCTTTTTTCCCCATAAATTTTGACTGATTTCGTGACTGCTTTTACCAGTGGCCAACCACGCATTAAATCCGAATTGTTGCATTGCTTCTGTTGTTTATTTAACACATTTCTTCTTATTATAATTCCTTGTCTGTGCGT
This sequence comes from Antennarius maculatus, assembly GCA_013358685.1. Lineage (NCBI taxonomy): Eukaryota > Metazoa > Chordata > Actinopteri > Lophiiformes > Antennariidae > Antennarius > Antennarius maculatus. The sequence continues at coordinate 12,710,183 of CM023613.1, read as the reverse complement.
CTAGATTGTTCACCAGTGCTCTAATTGCACAGGTGCACGTTGCTGTTTAACACTGATCACATATTGGCATGAACATATCAGAAATGGGGTGTATGCTGTTGTTTGAAGACTACGTAATGGTGTTTTTATTCTTGTCAGCCTGCTAAATTGTAGAGCTCCATTTGTGATATCAGTGCATGATGCTGGATTGCTGTTAACACTGATGGCGGTGGCAATATTTCTATCCGTTTTTGGTTTTTCTTGACGGATGGCTGAATATGTGTGCAATGTTTAAAAAAAAAAAGAAAATGTAAGGACTTACTCGCCCTCCATGGCTCGGTGTTGCCCGCCGCTTGCAGCAGCCCACCCCACGGTCTCTTCTCTTTTTTATCCTCCTTTCAGGAAGCACTCAGACTCAGTCACATCCTCTCTCTATCTGCTCTCATTTTCCTAATCTTTCTCTCTCTTCTCTCTCTCTCTCTCCACCTTGATGTCGTTTCGGTGTATCAGGATAGGGTTGAGGTTGCAGCAGCCATTTTCCGCTGGCAGCATCCTCCCTCTCTCTCTCCCTCTCTCTCTCTCCCTCTCTCTCTCCAAATCACTCCCTCGCTCATTGCCTTCCTCGCTCCACCTGCCCTGTGCCAACACATCCGTGCGCCTCCATCGGTGCGCCTTTGGGTCTGTTGGTGTAACCGTGAGGTCGTTGGAACTGAACCCTTTGACGCAGACCAACCATCAATGACCTCTGGTTGATCCCTGATCACCACGGGGAACATTTCTGTGGAGCAAAACATCAACTATTACGAAACTAAAATCGAATTGATCAGAGAGTTCTTTGACAGCATTTAACTGAAACACAAGTTCGGCTACTTACTATGTTCCTATGCTTATTTATTTAATTCCTAACTGTGATATATTTTGCAGCCGCCCTCATGCAGGAAGAACACGATCTGTTCCAGTGTGGACTGGATGGAGTTGGAACTCCTGTCCGCAGAGGATTCAGCACCATGGACAGCAGTACCTATGGCTCACAGGCAAAGGAACAGTCATCTATAAAATTATTGTAATCCAGGCCTTATTAATATCCACTGGTGAATTCATTCCCCCTGTTTGACTGACTCTGGGCCTGTGGTACCCCTGACAGGGAGCATATACCTTTTATATTTTTCAGACCCAGTAGTTGCTGCTGTATGAACACAGGTATATTACACTTGAGCAGATTCTGTCTTACTGTAGATGTAATAATAATGATTTTTTTTAAATTTTATATTTAGATAGCAGCTATAAATACTACACAGAATCCATGGATGTTTTGGTGCTCTGTTTGAGGTCATTTTGGTCCTGTCAGGCAGTAAGCTGGGCAGGACCAAAATGTGAGTATGATTTAAGGTGCCAGAGGTCATGGTTTCATATTTAGGACAAGTCTTTTCCAACGTAGTAAAGGCCAAAAGTGTTCAATTTAATATTAAAAAGTTCATATCAAGAATCCTCCTGTTGCATAATGTGTCAAGTGAGGACAAGTAAATCCACCACGAAGCAATGTTTCAAGCGACTAACTCTACTGAGACATCGTTGGGCTCTGATTGGCCCTGAAATCACTCTGAATGAAGGAATTGAGAATACTGATCCTGATCCAGGTGTTGCTCCATATCTGCACTTCACAACTGGGGAAGGCAGCTCTGTTGGTCGGACAAATGCACAGAGATAACTAGGTAACTAGTCAAAGTTGATTACCTCAGACAAGTTACACCAATTCTGATTCAAACTCACAGCAGACAACCTCACCACTTACAGCTAAACACTTCAAGGCTACGGGTGGCGCCCTAAGATAAAATCACACAAGGTTTTCCTTGCCCCTAAATTTGAAGTTATAAAATTGTGATATACATTCACACACATACCATAGGTCTTATAATGGACAGGCCAACCATTATGTGCTGATTGTCTTCCACAATCAACAACAGTATAACTGGGCCTCTATCAGTCTAATAATGTTGTGTATAAATACACATTATCAGACTTTTATATCACTAACATATATTTTAATGAGAAAAGAACGTGGTGATTGATCTGTGAAGCATCAGCTCATCTGAAGTTACATATTTAATTATAAATCCTTCAAATGGCCCTAATAGCAAGTGAGGTAGAGTACAAGTGACATATGTGGGAAAACATTTTGCTTGTAGAACTCTACGTTTTATAGATGTTATCACCTTTCTGGATCAAAACACAGTAAGGCAAGGGAAATGCATTAAATGTAGAACTTTTATTTATATATTCTTCAGCATTTAAAGAAAGCATTCGCCCCCAAAGTCAAAGATGGATTTTTGCTTTTACCTGTAGTGATAATCAGACATCTAACTGGATTAGGTGTGACACTGAGTTTTGGAAAAATCAGCTACAGTCGGCCTTCTCTTGACTGCAATTGGTATTGTGTATTTTAGTATACAATATAATGTTTCCAGAGAACTTCATTCAGTTAATCAAAATAATCCACAGGCTATGTTGTGAGCAGTTTCCAGGAATGTCCTTCTTCTGACACCAAAGTGCAGATGGGAGTATGCATCTTATCACTGAGATGCTAGATAAATTAGCTAGATTTTACAGCTCAGCGAGAAAAAACAATATAAATGTTATCACATTGGGGTCATTACTTCTCTAAACAGATGTCACTGTTTCAAAAAACGGACAAACAATGTAATCATGAGACCACTACCTCCACAAGCCTCAGTGGTAAAACTATCCTGTCAGCAACTGCAGAAAGATCTGAGGACTAAGATATGCAAGATATTTTCAACAATTTAAAGGAACATATTCAAAATATAGCATTCACGGTTTACTTTACTGGTTTACTTGCTCCCATTGAAAAGGTAAGAGTTGTAAAAAAAAATAAAATACACAGTTTATTTTCTGAAACATTTATTGCAGACAAGATCTGTAATGTGAGATCAACTGGATTACAAACCATCTCTGGAGAAAGAGGCATTACCATTTAGAAAACACTCACAAACTTAAATGGCAATTCTCTCAGTTGCTAGGATACGAGGTAAGGGCAATATATTTCTGTGAGCTCTACTGAGGGAAAAAGTAACTTTCTATACAAAGACTTTGCTTGAATTCTGAGGAAAATTTTGAAAAAAGTTGTGTTGATAGTTTGTGTAATACTGCGAGGCAAAAACAGAGTGGTGACTGTAAATTAGTTTATTGTAACTGTGAACGAGACAAGGATATTCAAAGTGGTAGCTGAACATGTGATCTGTGATACCTTTATTTTTGTTACTTATCTTTTCAAATGAAAACAAATACCAAGACAGGAAGACAAAAAGCCCCGCAGTTGACTTTAAGAACACAGGAAATGAATGTTTGATTTCTTTAGGTATGGGCAACAGATCAACAAATTCATACTCGTCATGGAAACTGCATTTGAGTTGACTGGATGTATGCTGGATCGACGGCATGTTGAGTGCGTCTGTACATGGTCAAGTGTAAACCTGGGGGCGGATTACACAATCATTTCCAGCTGTCGTGCGTATTCAATGACCTGTTGTGCCAGCTCTGTAGAAGGGATGGTCACCTCTTCTGTCCGCTGCTGCTGACTGGTAAAAGAGTAATAGCCATCAGAGCTCAAACTCCATCCCCTCTGAAAGGAAGAGAAAAATCAGCTTTGTTAGCAGTTTGTTCCTCAAAGGCACAAACGCAGGAATGAATTTTGTTTCCACAAGAAAAAATTTGTGAAACAACTGGTAAAGTTTAAACACTTAAGTATTCTACCACAGAGGAAAATGTACGTCCACCTTCTCCCCCTCCGCCACTAAATGTTCAATTATTTTCCTTTAAGAATTTACTAAAATAGCATTGATATAAAATTAAATTTACAATAGTAAAATTAATTGTCTATGCATATTTAGGTAAAGCTGCTCCCTATTAAACCAACTCAATCTTATCCAGGGAAAGAGAAGCTAAAAGTAATACAGCAGTGAATTTATGGCAACTTAATTTCTGTCTATGTGAATTCGTAAGCTCTTTTGTGTGTGATGTTATGCTGTTTGAACCATATTAACAAATGTTCAGTCAGCTTGTTTGCCTTGGGTGAAAATATTGAATGCATTTCTTCCTACTGCTAAACTTTACATTTCTTAAAAACTGGGTTTCAATCATAAATTCTAAATTCCTGTGCGTTTTCCTGATATCCAAACTAGTAACACTTTGCGTTCATCTTGGTGGGGATAGACATCACTTATCTGTTTCACTGTCTCTACTACTTCCTGTACAATATGCACATCACAGACTACTGCAATGCTGTCTGACAGACAGTCCAGGAGCAATAGAGATTTTCTCCTCTTATTTTTAAAATAAACCTATTTAAATGTTCATGTTATACCAACAGTTCATGTATATAATTCACTTTGTACCAGACAGAAATTATCATAAAAATGGTTAATTTATTTTTGTTTTAAAATTCAGAAGCCAATATTGGGTCCAATACTTTTTCCTTCTGTATCGAGAATTGACATAGAAGTTTTTCCTGATCCCTTTTCTGTTTTGAATAAGAAAAATTAAAATCTAGAAAGGATTAGGCATTCAAAAACAGACATAAAAAGGTTTACTTTTTCATTTCCATCCATTTAATGCTTACCAAAATGTGAATCAATTGAAAATAATAGATTACGGTGTGTTTGAGGTGCCAGCCTGCAATTCCAAAACATATAAATTTTTTTTCTCTAGGCTCAAGTGTTTCTTGCGTTATTCTCTTACTGCTTGAAATTTGACTTATGTTTGTTATATAAAAGAACATTGACATACCTTCTTGGCATACTCAGTCATCTTTTTGGGGGAACTGAAGAACAGTACTCGAGTGGCTTCACTGAACTGGATCTGCTCATATGCTTTCTCTATACAACCAGCAATTTCATCACTGCAAACGAAAAGGTCGGAGATTTACTGGATATTATCTATAAAAGACAATGTCATCATCATAACCTGGTCTTCCTGATGAACATCTCTCACCTTAGTCAAAGAATAAGTTTAATTGTTTGTATGTTTCTGATTGTCTTTTGAGCTAATCAGTAAAATAGCATTGACAGTTTCATTATTGTAATTACCTGGAGCTTAATGTACCACCTCTTAGATTTACATTTAAAATGTTTTCAAACAGCTGACCATAACACATTGAAAATATCCTGATGTACAGTTCCAATGAACCAACAAGGCAGTCAGAGGCTGCAACATTCCATGACACCCCTGAATTCAACATTTTACCCTGACCTACAAATGTTTGTGCCTCTGGCTTCCTGAAAATGTTGCTTTTTGTTTGTGATTATAAGGTTTCAGACATGTGTACCTAAAAAGGTATACAGTGCGCCGTCGTTCCTCACGGTTAATGCGTTGCAGGGATCACACGCGATTAACGAAGTCCGCGATAGAGCTATAAACTATTTATCTTATTATTTACGGTAATTTAAATTTTTATTAACTCTCCCCATACTGATATTAAACCACCTTCTATCTGTATTACCTTTTCCCACACTCTTATCGTGTTTAAAACACTTTTGTGTCTCACGAAAGTCCAAAACTCACAGAAAAATCTGTGATGGGTACAAAAGTTGAAATTTGACCTTGACCTAGTTTTCTCAAGGTCAATGTCATAATCTCATTTTCATCCCCTATGCCTCCCGAGTAATGTGCTTTTTGTTTCATCTCTATATCTGCAATGGTTGTGAAGATATTCAGTGGATGGACGGACAGGTGAACACACAAACACTGACAATTACAATTGATCACCGGGATGTAATTATGATACACAGAAATATTTTCCACATATAAATTTAGAATGTCAAACAACTAATGTCACAAAGTAACCCAACAACCATAGTTATTACAAAGCACAAACAAGGAAATACATAAATGAAGCATATTGGACCAATAGATTCTTACCGAATTGTGTCAAGCAGTATATCTATAAAAAAGGTGTAGCTCTCAGCAGGGATGTTGCCTTTGGCAAGAAAAACTTTGTTATAGCTTCCCTCCATCAGGTACTAAAAAGGTCACAAAAAATACAAACTGTTAAGGTACTATTCACATGTAATTTCTGTCTGACAGTGTTAAAAATATAATTCCACCTTTGGTGGATTTATGATCTGGGTGAAAATATTGGCACATTGATTTGATAATGCAAATTCTAAGTGAATACATATATATAAAAGTTAAGCACATGATAACCAGCCACTGCAGATTATCAGTGCAATATCAAGGTCTTTGCATGGCAATAAATTGTAATACCTGCTCTAAGGAGACGGGGTGTCTGATGTATACGTTGGTCTGAATATCTCGTGCACTTAGTCTCTCAAGTTCTGTGTGAAACTCTGAAACACGGTTCTGTGAGAGCAGGAAGAGCAGGTTCAGTCCCAGCAACTGGTGCATGTAGGCAGCTTCATGCAGTTCCTCCCTGTAATGGAAAAAATAAAGAACAAATAAAGTTAGAAGACCCATGCAAGTACATGTAACAACATACAACAGAACATGAAAAAGGTAGCATTACTTGTAGTCAAAGTAGTAACATTTCAGCTGGGCCATGTATCTCTCAAACGATGGGATGTCTTTCTTGAGGATACTCCACAAGGCTCCAATTTCAAGGACATCCCCTGAAACACAGACAAATATATGTAATTAGGGATGTTGTTTTGATAAATTTGCAAATCTGTGATCAATCTGTGATTGATGTGATTTTTGACCATCTGTCAATATTCATGAGACACCGATACTCACGAGCTAAAATAAGCTGCTGCTTGGTGAGGGCTGATCTGCCAGTTGGCAAAAAATTCAACTCCAGTAATGAAACCTGGAATAAAAGATATTTAACATGATTTTTTCCCATAAATTATCAAATTTATCCTGCTGATCCAAAGTCTCTGTCATGATCTGACAGTGTGACATTGATGTGTCATGACAGCTTAAACTGCGTTGGAAGGTTTTGTGACTGCATAATCGGACCCGAAACAGTGGAACATTTGTAATGGAAAATATTAATTGACACTGGAGAAACAAACCTTAAATGTTTATAACAGTTTGGTTTTGCATTGATCTAGAGGTTTGATGAAGGGTTTGTTCACGTGTGACAATAAAGTTGACTGTGACTATTAGCAACAACGGCTATGATTACGTGATTCTTCAGTATTCCATCCAAAGAACAATTCAATCGATCGTTTCAGCCAAACGCTAAAACGTAGCCACATTATATAAATAGTTATGACAACGAGAATCCAACAGCATCGGAGAAAGCTGCCCTATTTTTAAAATAAACAAAAAACGATTCAACACACGGTTAGCCCGACTAGCCTAAATTAGCACCCTTAGCTAGTCTAACACCACAAACGCTTCTAAATAGTCAATGCTCCACGTTCGACTCTAAAAATCACAAATATACGAATTAAATTACAACAGTACCTTAAGTTTGCTCAGAATTTCACCACATTTATTGAGGTTTGGGTTTTTCTTGTTCCATTCTGCTTTGAGTGTCTCATACAGCCCCGCAGTTTCTTTCAACGCCATGGTGATTCTGCAAATTACATCACGACACCGGCCATCCTAATACGGTAGGTGACGTAAATTAACGTAAAGCGTTCGCTATGATCAAACAAAACCGTGGATCAAGATGGCCGCTTTGAGCGCGGATCGATGGCCGGAGAGCTTGCCAAGCCATGGCATTTTTAGAAAAATACAAGAGAAGTTAAATCCAGAATCGCGCAAAAATGAAAGAGAGGTCGCCAAAAACTTGACGTTTTGTTTGGGTGGAGATTTTTTCGTGTGGGACGATGCAGACCGCGTGTTTTACACGACCAATTTGCGACAGCTCAACTCAGAAGATAACCGCGGGAACTACCAGACGTTGATGTGCATTAACCCACCTCTGTTCGAAGTATGTCAAGTGTTGCTGAGTCCAATGCAGCATCACGTTGCGCTTATCGGGCAACGGGGCATCTCGGTGTTGGAGCTGCCTCAGCGATGGGGCAAGAGGTCCGAGTTCGAGGGAGGAAGGAGCGAAATCAATTGCAAGACCATCGCCATAGCGGAGCGCTTCTTCACCAGCTCACCGTCGGTGATCCTGCGACAGGCTGCTTGGTTTCCCACAGAGACCGACGAGCCTCTGCTGGTGCTCCTTACATCCGACAACACCATCAGGTTTTACAGTTTGAAGTCGCCCCAGACTCTGGTGAAGAGCCTGCCGGTGTCCCAGTCGGAAGATGACAGCAGTGTCCGTCCGCCGGCCCGCTCCTACGCGGCTTCTCTTGGGGAGATCGCGGTGGCGTTCGACTTCGGGCCTGGTTCGTCTCCACATCCTCAGCAGGCAGCACGGTTCTCAAAAGAACAGCTGGTTTACCCTTTGTTCATTCTCTACGAAAATGGGGAGACGTATTTGAGCTACACAAGTTATGCGAACGGTTTGATCATCGGTAAACCCATCGGACCCCTCCCGATGTATCCTGCCGCGGAAGATAACTACGGCTACGATGCTTGTGCCATTCTCTGCCTGCCTTGTGTGCCAAGTATCCTGGTCATCGCCACGGAAACTGGCACCCTGTATCATTGTGTGGTGCTGGAATCTGAGGAAGAGGAGGAGACGGGGGCAGTGGAAAAGTGGATCCGGGGCTCAGAAGTCGTTCCGGCTCTTTATGTGTTTGAGTGTGTTGAGCTGGAGCTCACCCTTAAAGTAGCCACCGGAGAGGATGAAGAGCCTCAAGATTTTGATTTCACCTGTCCGATCAGACTGCATCGGGACCCCCTTTGCCAGCACAGGTATCACTGCACTCATGAAGCGGGAGTGCACAGCGTGGGGTTAATCTGGATCACGAAGCTTCAGAAGTTCCTCCAGTCAGATGAAGAGGATAAGGACTGTCTCCAGGAGCTGGCCGCTGAGAAGCGATGCATCGTAGAACACATCCTCTGCACGAGACCACTCCCAACCAGTCAGTCAGCTCCCGTTCGTGGATTTTTGATTTTGTCTGACCTTTCCTTGGGAGCCACCATGATCTGTATCACCAGCACATATGAGTGCATCCTGTTGCCCCTGCTGAGCTCCATTCGCCCTCCCTCCCCTCCCCTGCTCTGTTCCTCTCCAGGACCGGGTTCTAGCAGCTCCCCTCTACGTGGGTTGGCTGACAACTCCTTTGAGCTGCACATCCGCAATATCCTCGCACGCAGTGCCACCAATCCGCTCGTACTGAAGGCCGGAGACAAGGACACCTCGCCACCACCTGCGGAGTGTCTTCAGCTTCTCAGCAGAGCCACTCAGGTTTTCAGCGAGGAGTACATTCTTAAGCAGGACATGGCCCGTGAAGAAATGCAGAGAAGGGTAAAACTCTTGGCAGGTCAGAAAGACAAGCAGCTGGAAGAATTGTCTCTATGCAGGAGGGAGAGGATGAGACTTAGAGAGGCAGCAGAAAGGTTAGCTGATAAGTACGAAGATGCAAAGTATCGCCAGGAAACCATCATGAACAGGGTTAAAAGAGCACTGTGCAGCCTTCAAAGCCAGCTTCCTATACTGTCTAACAGTGAAAAGGACATGAAGAAGGAACTGCAGACCATCAGCGATCAGCTGAAACACCTTGACAACTGCATCAAACAGGTGAACATGAAGATGGACTACCAGAAGACGCAAGTGGATAAGGAAGTCCCGTCTGCCAGAACAACAGTCTCGCTCAACGCCCATCAGAAGAAGGTCGTGCAGGATTCCCTCAGGGAACAGGGACAGCAGATTGGAGACATGATGAAACAGATCAAAGATATCAAAAATCATTTCAGTTTTTAGCTGTGGCAGAAATTAGTCAAAATTACAGCAAGCAGTTGGAAGTCTAGTTAACTTTCTGATTAAAATCTTGCCTGTCTAAACTTTTGATTAGAAGCTGGAAAGAATTCTTTAGTCAGAAGGTAATGTGCCACATGTGGAGTTGTATATGAATTCAAAGATATTTTGGATACTCTGATGTAACTTTACCATCATCTGTCATTTGTCTCTTAATGCATTAGGTTCTTCTTGTAAAATTTGTAATTCTTTTTTTTTTTACATCAGTGTTAAAATGTAAGGGATTGAGTCAGTTAATTATCCAGGAAAAGATGTTATAGGCAAGTGAAATTTGAAACGGCTTCAGTATGTATTTTGCGTACATATGTTCAACCTGGTTACTGTTGAGTTAATAAAGTGAAAAGATGTTTGCAATGGTTACTTGTCTAAATGTCATTTGGGATCATGTATATTAGCAGTTACTATTCAAGATTTTTGATCAAAAGAAGTGCAACTCTAAATGGATCACATGCTGTTAATCACAGTCATTATCCTACATAAAGATTCTAATTTGAAACAATCATACAGTAACATCATACAATCTAGTCGATAATCATAAAATTTACACATTCTCTAAAGTGAAGGTGCTCAATGGAGCTCCAAAAGAGTGATCGAGGTGACCACATTCCTGCTGTCTCACGGCTGGTTCTGTTGACACGAACAAGATGACCTTAGCCCACATGATGCATCTGAGAATAGAGGAGGAGGAGGAACAGGCAAAGGCACTGACAACATCTTGACCAGACTTGTAAAGGTTCAGCATAGAACAGAATAATGTGGGTTTTTGCCCTTGAATGCCTGATTTGTCTCGTTTGTCATCTACAATTTGGTAGGTTTTTCAGTTCCAGGCTTTGCTGTCAGGAGTCTTCTGTCCACCAGAGGTCACCACTCTCCACAGTTGATGACTTCAGTTTGTCTTCCAGGTTTGTTAGTGAGGAATTCCCCATGTAAATGCTCAATGACGTATATGGAGACCTCACTTCAAGGGGTGTCTGGTGCTGATGTTGGGGATCCTTCTCTCTAACTTTTGGTCTTCAACTTATCGTGGTAACAGTGTTGAATTGGGCAACAAATAATATGGTTTATGACTCAGCACAGTATAATTATATAGCAGGCAGTGAGCTTTGTTGAAACTGGTGGGAATTTTTTTAATTCTACCAGGACACTAGAAATTAGTTGAAGGCATAGAAAAGCTGATAGAAAATACTCCTTGAAATTAAACTAAGAGTCTCTGCCACCCCACCCCCCCACCCCTCCTCTCTCTCACAGTAGAGGGTGTGGTACAGTATAGTAACAGGTCTAGTTCAAGAGTTCTCCAAATAGGGGATGCTGCCGAGTCTTTCATAAAGGTCTAGATTCTGTGCACGAGCCTGAAGAAACTTAGCGGACCCTAGAAAAGGAGATATTAATAACTCTTGGGCCAGCCCACCACATTCTTCTTATGTGAGTCACCGTAAGCCAGAGAGCAGGGAGGAAAAGGCTCCATTGCCTTTCTTTCTCATTTGTGTTTCTTTCCATGGAGGAGTGGAACAGGGCGGTGAGAAGACCACCCCTTCTGCATTCCTTGAAAACTCTATGTGCTCTACATCAGATACATTTTTGAGATTATACCCCAGAGTTTACACGAAGGATAGGAGCAAAAATACACAGAGGCATGCTTGTAAGATTGACTGCAGTGCTTGGCGGGCGTGAGGGGGATTGTAGTGAACAGTATGTGCATGGATGTGTGAGAGAGAAAGAGTCAGATGGTAGGAATGAGGGGAGAGAGCCATGGAAAATGGTGGTATGAGGACTTGGCAGAGGAGAGAGTAACTGTTTATGTGGTCGTCACTAAGAGTGAGCTTGATCAAAAGGAGCTCTTGTTGTGTGAGCTCAACTATTTGTGCTGTGTCACACAATTTATGTTAGATTGTAGACATGTTAGGTAGTATATTTACTTTACTCCCAAAATCCTCACTGAAAAAACAAGAGACACAGTCAGGGAATTTTATTTGATTATAATAATAGTCAAGAACAGTTGGTGGAGCTGTGCACAGTAGTCGTAATATATCATTCAGTTGATTTGAAAATTTCATCTCAGTGTGGTATGTTCTTATATAAAACTGAGGTTTTGCTCCAGCACATACAAAACAACAGCAATAGTTACAAAAATAATATATCAAATGTATGCACAAAGTTTTGTCACAGAAAGCATCAAAAGGGAAATGCAGTCAGATTACTTGATTTGTGCTGCCAGTTTGAGGTTAAAATGCTAAAAAATAATTCATTTGTGCAATATAAGCCTTTGTAAATAAATCTGTAGACGATACCTTAACGTAATGACTAGACTTGCAAATACAAACTGTCATCTGGATAATACTGCAGTTTTCCAGCTCTAGTCAATGAAGAAGTTTTGATTAATTTTTTTCTTGTTTGAATTTCACTCCCTATTTGGTTAAATATATGCTTAATGCTGCCAACCAGCCTTTATTAAATTTTGCTCATCAAACAGAAGAAAATAAAGTCTCAAGCTTTTCTTAAAAGGCTAATTTTAAGGAGCCAAATGGAAGAAGCAACCAGACCCATGTGACACAGTATTTTACTGCACGCTCTATAGTGTCAAATGATTGGCCTACTATTTAATACAGTATGTTCCATTGTGCATGACCAAAATCAGACTCAGAGCAAAAACCAGATGCATTTTATGCAACGTTTCAACACGAGTCTGGAGCAAAGCAGAACAAATAACAGACAGTAGCAAAAGTGTGACAGCCAAAAGAGAAGAGTGTCTCTGCATTGTGTCGCGTCTATGCATCAGAACCCTTCTGCCTGCGTTTGGAGGGTGGGATCAGCCGAGAAGGGAGCTCAGGGGGGAGGCCGTGCCCCTCCAGCTTGACTTCAATCAGGTGGCTTGCCAGGGCAAATTCTTCATCATCCAGCATACCATCATGGTCCACATCTGATAACTTCCAGATGCGACCCAGCACAGAGTTGGGCAAGCGAGAGCTCACCATCCAGTCCTTCGCCTTGGTGCCACTCAATTTACCCTCGTTGGGAGCCAGGTTATAGAAGATTTCATCATATTTGGGCTTGTCTTTGGTTACCACCCAATCCTCCTCCTCCTCACACCCCTCTCCATTCTCCTCGCCAAAGGGGTCACCCTCTGAGAATGGTCCAGCACGGGTCCCAAGGAAGGCTCCACCCTGCACACCTGGTTGCTCAACCGCTTCCAGCTCTTCTTGTCGCAGGAGCGGCATCAGTTTGGCAATATCACCAGAAAGCAATTCATCCAAGGCTGCCATCAGATTAGGCTTCAAGGTTTTAAACTTGGTGAAGTCATGGACCATCAGCTGCTCCTTTAGAAAGTAAAATGTAAAAATGTGTCAGTAATTGGAATATTCTTTTCAAAATCTTTATATAAGTGTTTCCCAAATGTGCGGGGAAATTTAGAAACAGATGTATTCCAACCTGCATCTTAGCACAATCTGGGAAGTCTCCAGCAGAAATGTTATGTTGAAGCTGTATCTTAGAGAAAATCACTGGCAGCTGGTAGATCAGATTCTTCTTTTTATTATCCTTCCTGAAAACAGAAGGCATCTCCTGCTTCAGATGACTGATGATATGGGCATGGACCTGGGATTCAGAGAAGATTTAGAAGTGGTCATGGCCACACGATGAACATGATAGGAATGCAAAAACATCAACTTGTCAAAAAAACCCAGCAAGGTTGACATGACAAAAAAAACACACTCACCCTAACCAGACGTGCTCTCTTAACCAGGTCATTGAGCTTGCGTAAAGCTGCATTGCGAGGAAGGTTCTGAATATCTGCAAACAGATCCTCCTCCTCAAGCTCAAACAGTTTGCGGTTGTCTGTCACCATCAGTGGCTCTGACCAGAAGGAGCCAATGTAGACACGCAGAACCTCAGGGGTGTTAAAGACCTTTCCCAAGGACCACATGAGTGCACCATACACTCGCATCAGCTGCTGGGTGCCCACCATGTCTGCCTTGTTGAGGACCACGCGCAACTTGTCCTCGTTTCCTTTCAGGGCACCGATGGCCTCAGAGAACTCATCTGATATCTCCAGTTTATGAGCGTCGAACAGTAGGATGATGCGGTCCACGCGCTCAGCAAACCAGCGCAACACAGCTGGGAAGTCATAGCCTGTCAGAAAAGAAAAGGAGAAAATGAAGATGCTAGTATTCATGAGCCATATGTGCTCAATGCACTAAACAGAAGGGTTCAGGAGAGGCAAGAAGGTCAACACAGACACAAACCCTGTACACTCATAACATCTGTGCATTTACACACTAGGGCTTCTCTTCATGAAAGATGCCCACCCCTCTTTATGACTTTTGATAGAATGCCAATTTACAAGACCAGTGAACCCAGCATGTTTTTTTTTAAAAGTGATTTCTTTATTAGTATGGACATGAACATACATGACAGTTCACTCTAAATTCAAAAAATATTTCCTCACTGTTATCTTGTGATGCAATTTTTTTTTCTCCTGAAATTGTGTCTATAAGTCCTGTCTGTGGTTCTCACAACACTGTCTAAAAAACCCCAACATTATCATGTTTTCAAAAATTCTGTCCCCTATGAACTTCAAACTTCATTCCGAGCGGAATTTGTGTTGTACCTGCTTCATATGAAATAAATACCATAGTCTGAATTATCCAGACTTCTGAAAATGCATTTTGTCAGTGTTGCCAGTACCACAGATGATGTGCTGGCAGTGGAGGCAGAAATCTCCCAGAGTGAATATTTGAAACCACCAACAGATAACTCCAAATAAGTGAGAAAATATGTCCCACAATTAGGATACCTTTAAACTTGTTAGTTGCTCATGCTGATTATCTTGAGTAGTAAAGGGTTACGTCAAGCGTGGATGAAAAGAAAAGTGAAAAACTACCGTGAGATGATGATTATTGTTATTTATCAACTGCACATTCCTCAAGGGTTGAGTTTTTATTGAGTTAGCTTCTCAGTTCCTGACCATGACCTCATGGCTGCTGTGTTTGCACCATGATTTGTTTGTTGCCCTGATTCCTACTGTTATTGTGCCAGAGGAAACTGGTCCCATGAGTTAGCCAGGCGTGCCAGGGAGATGATTTTGTGAGCCGACATTCAAGGATGTGTCTCTGCAGGCCCCCTCATGCCCTCTCCTCACCTTTGTCACCTCTGCCACCTCTCTCACCTCGGCTCACTCTCTGCTTAGCACCGGACAAGATCCCCGGTGTGTCAATAATGCTGATACTTTCCAGGACCTGGTTGGACATCTGAGCACACTGGAACCTAGTATTTTCATCAGCAGATGGGAGCAAAGTTGCATAATTGATGATAACACAAGTTTGGAGTGGTAACACAACAACAGTGACATCAGGAATCATGTGAAAAATGGTTAACTTTCATCAAAGAAGCCAGTGTGATCTGAGGAGCAGATTGGAAGTGGCCTTCTCCACACCCTCCACCCCTCCCTTTGCAGGCCATTGTTTGCAAGTAGGCCTCTCATTTCTGAGGGCTTCCTGAGGGAAAATGACCACTATTGCCAGAATCAAACAATAAGAGCTGCTAACGCTGTGTGGCTCAGAACAACAAAACCACTTCCTGTGCCTTATGAGTTTAACGACCCCTGGAAAAGGAAGCCAAAGCAAAATGACGCAAATATGTTCACAAGCACACCTTGAAGAAGAAAAGTGGGACTCTGTTTGAAAGCGGCTTTATGTATTTTTACATCAGAGCACTAATAAATGTAGTGTTCTTGCATATGTCTATACATACACATACCCAATAGTCAAAGCACTCCGCTGGAAAATGTGTAACTTCTCTCTTGGTTTACATCAGTGGAAAAATATACACAGAAATCTGGCATTCCAGACAGTAAACAGAGTAGAGGAAAGAACTGGACTGTTGAGCTTTCTGTGACACGTTCTCTAAGACTCATAGATTCTGTGATTTCATTTATTTGTCTTTGCCCCAAGGGGCCACAGACCTTCTGACCTCCCATTTGAACTTGCGTATATCGCAGTTCCTGTCCCGATACACAAGCTTTCATCACCCCTCCTGGGTGATATCGCTTCCTTTCTCCAATTTTCCACAAATAAGGCAAGTGCCTGCCTCCTTGGTCTGAAATTTGGCACATGAACTTGAAATTCCAAACTGCTATAAATGCATCTGTTATCTCTCCTTCAGTCTTTCACTTCTCTCACATAGTCAGTCCATTTAATTGTGACTTCTCTCCAGTTTTGAATCATTGCACGACACACTGAGAATAAATCCTCACTCTCACCTGTTCAGGAAGGTGTTTCCAAAAGGGTTGAGTTTACGGAAAGGTTTGTTGGGGTCTACGATAAGGGCATTCCCAGGAATAACACTCTCCATGTCCCCATGCATGATGGCAGTGAAGCAGTCAGTGGTGGGTTCAGGTCCCACCCTGCTACCGGGAATTTCCTGCTCCAGTAGATACCTGTCAGTCAAAAACACAGGATCTGCGATTTTCTTAGGATTGCGATAGCTTCTGACCTTAACAATCAATTAAAACTTAACAGAACAGTGCTTGATACAGAAGTGGAATGTCTTACTTGATGAATGTTGTCTTTCCAGTGGAGTATTGCCCCACAACCAGGACCATTGGCTTGTTATCAAAGTCTGCATCCTCCAGACTGGGAGAGTGGAAGTCATGGAAACCATAGTATTGTTCCAGAGGGAGCAGCTTCTTACGATACAAGGACTTGAGACCCTCTGTAACAGTGCGGATCACTTCAGGTGTCTTCTTCACATTCTTTCGCCCCCAGCGAGACATGATGATTAGCTGACAAGATGATAGACTGCTTTCAGAAAGGTAGTGTTGGAACGTGTTTGTTGTTGGAGCTGTATATCCTGAGGCTGAACCTTGGAATAGTTGAGGGGCTTCCTGTATTTATATGAACGGTGTTCAAGTGTCCTTGAAACCTCTTTTGCATGCGCTGAGAGAAATGATAGGGCTGGTGTTTCTTTTGAAATCTGAATCTCCTTGTTGTACTGTTGCTGCACTGATAACTTTTAGAACCTGAATTATGAACAAAAAAGAAGAAAGATACAGCTTAATCCAGTAGAAAAAATATTATTCCATCTGGCAAACACCTTTGTTAATGGTATTCCATCTGTACGTGGAAGTCTACCATGACTTAGAGTAAGGATCTGAAATATGGAGCAAGGTTGAGCCCACCAGGAGTCTGCCAAGTTCTGTCAGTACATGCCTGGAAAAACTTAGTGCTCACGCTGGAAAACTTGCAAACCCAACCCTGCTTCAGCATTTGCACAGGCACTGCTCATTTCTTTTCATTCAAATTAATTAAATGTTCCTTTCAGCCACCTACATGTAGTAGAAGGTAATCAGTAAAATCACTCTGGAAAAGTAGCTTTAACCCTTCAATAAGAGTGTATGTTTTATGATAGCATTTAAATAGAGCCACTGTATGTTAGAGGCAGGCTAATGCAAACGTACAAAGGTAAGATGTGTGTCAGTAGATGTTAGGTCAGCCGTGGAGAGCTCCTCTTTTGTAAATCTCATTTCAGAAAGCAGAAATGATCTGCTCCGTCCTAACAAGTCACAAGATCAGTGTAGAAAGAAATTAATGTCATAGTAATGGCGAACCCCGGAGATCTTCAAGAGAGACAATAAACTGCTTGTGCTATTACATGAAGAATTAAAAAAAGTGACACCCAACTTGTACGAGTAAAAGCTGCTTTACATTCCTGTGAGAGAAATAAAGTTTATTTCTCTAAAGTTTACAGATTGTGAAAATGCCTTGTGGATTTCTCTACCACAGCTTTGGACTTAGACTGTAAAATTTAACATGTAAAGACAAAAGTGTCAGGGAGGTCATGGATTGCTTTAATGTTCAGAAGAACAAACGCTGTTAAAAAAAAGACATAAGTTTGCAAAGTTTCAAAGTTTGCTTTTTTTGTTCATATTGATGCTAAGCTCTGATTTTTGTACCCATCAAGTTTAACAAACACTAGTTTCCTTTGCTGTGAACAATCTGGTAACGTACTTTTAATTAAAAGAATAAAAGCTGAGAAGTAAAGTGATTTGAAGTTTTAAAAGGAGTATTTACCAAGATTTTATGGAGAAAGCTCAGTTTTCTTCAAATCCTCTCTCCTTCTTTCCAGTCTTGCCCTCCGGAGATTGGAAAATATTTTGAGTAGAGGAGACGAAAACAGTCAATCTCTTAGTGGAGCTGCTGCTACATGCATGGGTGTACCTCTGACAGCAAATAGGAAGCCTGAGTGTAATACCACTGCAGCTAGATTACACAGCACCACTCTTCTCGGGTTTAATGTATTTCAGATGAGCTCTAGATCTGGTAAGGATTTTTTACTCGACTTACTGAAAGAGCACAAAGCACTGAGAAATAGGCTCACCACATCAAGGCTAAGATGTTCTCACCCGTTCTTTTCTTCTCCTAGTGTAACACAATTCCTGTTCCACCAATGCCTCGCAAACGTTATCTTCCACAGGGATGACCCGTGTTGTGGTCAGAGGGGGTGGAACAAACGAAGGGTGAAGGAGAATAAATTATTTGGGAGGGGACTTTTTTTTTCTCTCTTGAAAGTAACTACCCAGTATCCATATACATGTCATGTTTTAACGTGGGCAAATGCTGCACCCTTACAGCTGTGACATGTAACTCCTCTTTTTTCAAGTTTTTCTCTACAGTCGACCTACTTTGGAAAGAGTTTACAGATGCCATTATCCCCTCATCAGCCTCAACTGTCTTGCTCCTCCAAAACTCTGAATCCTCCGGGAAAAACACACAGACCAGCTCTTATTTTCCATTTCCTTGCACCACCTGCTGGCTAACTGAAAAGGAACACACCACACCCCTGCCACCACTTCCACCATCACCTCCTAACTATAATACTGTACCCTTCAGTCATTGTTAGTCATTCAATGGAATGTGCAGTGTATATTAGGAATCATGGTTTCAATAGTTTGACAAACAACTGGAGGGCATGCAAAGTTTCATAAAAGCAAGGTTTAATTTACAGTTTTACTAAATGTACATTTCTTTTTAAAAAGTCATTATACACAATAAATACATTACAAAATTAATCTGTAATACTATACTTCAAATTCTCTTACGGGTATTTTGTACATTATTATTGTTCCTTTTTTCCATTTCATTGCTTGCGCTGTGTTTGATTTTGAATTGCCCACCAGACTAAAACAGAGGAAAAACATGCTCATAGGAGGCAAGGATACAGTGGCATACAGCGGAGAACACAACCAACAGTTAAATCCGGACTGCCCCCTGCTGACTGAAATGCATAAAGTTTGCATAACCTGACATCATAAGCAAGAGGGGGGCAGGTGTGTGCGAAGGTGTAGTCTAAAACAAAAACCCCTCCCCCCCAAAAAAGTCATCTGACATTATTTGAAGCAGAAATAAACAGTAATTCCATACATTTCATTCACATCTTGACAGTACCTTAGAACAGTCAAAAGGAAAACAAATTTCACTTTTTTCACTTTCAAATTATAAAAGACAGGCAAAATGGAGGTCCAGGCAAATATTGACTTTGACAACTGTAGAAAAGGAGCGTGTGTCTAGTGAGCAGTCTTTATTTTCTGTCTAAAAACATTCCTGATAAAGAGGTGGAATGTATAATTTTATTGTGTGCTGTCTGTTCTTAGGAAGGCTTTATCAAATTTGGCCGGTAAAGGAAGATGTACGTATTTTGATGGTTTATCTTATGAACTTTTCTGCCTTTCTGTGACAAGTAACCAAGTTTGAGAAAGTTGTTGGCTACTGAAATACTTATAAAAGCTGCCTGATGCCCATTTGGGACACTAAAAACCAAGAGATGAACAACTGTGAATAGAAACAGAGAATAAAAGAGACATGCACTCAGGCCACATGAAAGAAAAAAAGTGAAAAAGATTCAAATAGACAAGAAAAAAAGAAAAGGACAACAGCAGCCTTCATGTAGTTATTCGAGCTTGGCAGAGAAAATAACAGACATTCATCTTCGAGTCTGCAGTTGTCAAAGACAACTGACCACATGCTCACATTGACCTCAAACTGTGAATGAGAAGGAAACGTCTGGACAATTCAAATGGACAAAAACCAACACAGCATGGCAGAGTAGTACAGTGATACCGTTTTCACAACGCCCCGCTCTGCTGCCTCCAAATCCGGCCCTTTGTTCTCACTCCTAGTCCATCCTGTGGCTGAAGGGCTGTTATCTGCCTTGAGTCTGGGGCAACAGGCTGCCATTGTGGCCTCGGCCACCAACCTGAGGGTGCTGGGCCAAGGAGGTGGAGGAACCAGAGGACGAGGCTGGGATCGAAGGTCTGTGTGACGAGGCTGCTGAGCCCCCTGGGCGCTGGCTTTGGTGTTGGTGGGACCTGTTGTTGCCTCCCTTAATGTGGTGACTGCGGGCGGAGGGCTCCTGCTGCAGGTTCAGGATGCTGTTGATGGCACACTGAACGTGTTCCTTCAGTGGGTCGTCTGGAGGGCTGCCGCT
The DNA here is from genome assembly GCA_013358685.1 of Antennarius maculatus. NCBI lineage: Eukaryota > Metazoa > Chordata > Actinopteri > Lophiiformes > Antennariidae > Antennarius > Antennarius maculatus. Next base: position 12,689,869 of record CM023613.1, on the reverse strand, counting down.
GGAGAAGCTGGCGTTATCCATGTCGGGGGAATCTGACTTGCAGCGTTTGGCAGGAAGTAAAGAGTCTCTTGTGAAGGACGACTCTGGAGAGGGAGGCCCAGGGGCATGCTGGTCCATCCTAAATGTCCCACCTGCTCTGTGTCTATTTTTTCCACTCATCCTCTTGTATTTACTTACATCCGTCTCTTGATCTGTGCGCTCCTCTCCTCTGTCTTTTGTCCCTTCCCTGTCCAGGAGCTGTGGAAGGTGATGGTGCTGTGTGGTTTTAATCCCACGGTTGAACACCTCGTCCATTTCATCCAGCCCCTGCATTGCACTCCCTAAACGGCCCATGTCGTGGCTTGTCTCTGAGTGAGTGTGCAAAGCCTCCCTCCCTCTTTTTTCTACCTTCACACTGGCAATCACCGTCCGCTCTGATGGAGGAGATGAGGCCTCGCGCCGGTGGGGTGACGACGTAGACCTGGGGTAGGACAGACTCTCATCTCCTCCCCCCGGGACACCAGGTCTGACCCGGGGACTAATGTTTTCCCTGTAGGTTTTTCGAAGTGGGAGACGGCAAGTTGTCTGTGAGGAAGTAGCGGTGGATCCAGAATTGTGTTTGACCCCCCCCTTGTCATGGTGATCCAATGTCCCGTTCATTTGGGTGGACAAAGAAGAAGTGGAAAATGAGCGACTATGAGAAGACGAGGTAGAGGAAGATGGAGCTGCACTGGAAAGAACATTAACTCTCAATGCAGGTTTACACTGAGTTGTTGCTATGGTAACCGATGAAGCAGAAGAAGCAGTACATACAGGTGACTGAGTTCTGATGACTGTATTAGAGGTGGATGAAAAATGGGACTTTGGATGTGGTGCAGCAGCTTCGAACTGTGACTGAGTCTTGGACACAGACTGGCTGCTCTGAGGCTGAGGTGTGTGAACTGGATCTAAGGCCGTGTTGTGGACAACCTTGCTGAAGCCAGTTTGATCCTGCTTGATCTTCAGCTTCAATCCAATTCTCCTGCGAGCCTCGTAGGTTTTGATCGGCGGTTTACTGATTCTCTGTGGGAGCGTGTCATCATCATCATCGTCCACAGCTTGAGAGTTGAAGGGCGTGGAGGAGAAAGTGGACGCAACGGCGGGGCCACGACTGACAGGGGCGCTCTGGCCGGTGGTCTCGGTGACCAGTCGGCTCACTGGGGCTGGAGGAGGCGGACAACTGCTGGACCAGGAAACAGACGCTCCACCTCCGCCCTGCTTTATAACTAGTTTGGTAGGGGGGAAAGGGGTTGCGGTTGGAGGGGCAGGAGGAGCCGGGGCAGGGGTGGATCCAGCAGGAGGGATTGGGGAGATGTTTGGAGGAGGTGCTGAGGGAGGGGCTGTGGGTGCTGGAGCAGGAACGGCAGCCGTATCATCATCACTGACTGAGGGCGGCTCAGCAGAAGACTTCTGTTGGGATGAAATTATACTCTCCAACACGCGTGCATTTGCCACAAACTCTTCTGTAACAAAATGAACATAACGACTTATCATTAGTATCCACCCCATCTGTTTCCAGAGAAATCTTTTGCCAATGAGTAGTGAGGTACCTGGTCTCTCCTTGGCCAAAATCTTATCCTGACTCAAGGCGATCTTCTCCTCCTGGATGAACATCCGGTCGATCATCACCATCTCAGCTGAGGGGCCAAGTCTCTGCTCGGGTTCAAGCGTCAATAGTCCATCAGTTTAATATCAGTTCACAACAAAGAGAACATCCCAAACGCATACAATGAGAACGATGACATATAAACTTACTTTTGACTCAGCAAAAAGCAAGTAACGATATTTATCCAGCATTGCCTGGGTCCTTTGGAGCAGTTGGCAGGACACCTTCTCAAATTCATCATCCACTGCGTAGAAAGAAAAATCAGGATGTCACGACTGCTTTCGTGATGGTGAAAATGTAACAAACTGGCTGCTACACGATGATCGGTAGGTTAAAGAGTTTGTTACCTCTCTGATAGTCTTGAGAAGAGTTGGCAGTTCCCTGGTAGAGATGGTAAGGCAGCAGTCTGTGAAATGTATCCTCAAAAGAATAGAATGGAGCACTGTAGTTTGGGTGAAGCACTGAACCCTGGTGTTTCCTTAGCTGCTCAAGCATCCTGCAGAGGGGGTGAATAAAATAATGTTATGTTTTTAGAAAATGCATAATTCAACCCTTTATCGGGCACTAATTAAAATACTTGGCTAAGAGTGTTACAGGAGGACATAAAAATCTTTATTTCTGTTGCAACATTTAAAGATTTTTTTTTCAATGTCACGTAGAAAAATCAAGTTACCAAAAAAGAAACAACCCATCACTTTACCAATAAATAGTTAAAGCATGAAACACAGACCTGGCTTCTTTGCTGGGCTCTGCACTGAAAGGCATCTTCAATGTTGTTGTCTGGAATGTGAAAAAACAAATAACCGTTAGGCTGAATTTAGAGATAGTTCCTGGGGCTTCACTGACATACAGTGATATTCCTGTACCTGAGTTTGTACAGGAGTCTGAGGTTGTGGAGCAGGCCTTTGAGTCAGACTAGATCCTAACACCTGTATCTGCATCCCACCTTTCCCCAGAGTCATCCCTCCAACTGAGCTGATCACTCCTGGCTTTGGCTGAAACAGAAAAACCCACAAACACATACAAAAAAAAAGATTAGACACCAAAAAAGAAAAAATACAGGAAAGGAACACATTCAGAAAATATTTACATAATGCAAAAAAAATAACCACAATGCATGGCCTTGGAAGAATTACTCCAAGCTCAAGTTGCCCACCTGTGCAGGCTGGGTAAGGCTTGCAGGAGTGACCGTCTGATTCACCATTGCTCCAGCTGGCCCTTGGGCTCCTGAGAATACCTGTAAGTCACTTGATGCTAAAACAAGAACGAATCAATGGTTACATAGGGAAACAAGCCATGACCTCGTGAATCATTACGGGTAAACTGTGTCTGACCTGAGGCAGGGGTTTTGACTAGCACTGACGTCGACTGCAACACAGCAGGCGTACTGCTGGCCGATGATGAAATCACCACTTTATCAACAGGCACATCTTGCTGGGAGCTGAACTGACTGGTAACTTGAGGCTGAGCAGGAAGCTTGGCCTGCAGCAGGATGTTCTGCTGGACCTGACAATTCATAGGCAAGAAATTTAGTTTACTAAAGCCTACCGATTCCTTCGCTCACTGGATATAGAGCATTTAAGACAACTTTGCATGCAAATTATTTCTAGGCAAAATTTCCATGCAGAGAACTTTAGAATGAACTAGAACAATACCTGGTGTAGTTTATCCAGCAACTGTTTCTGCTGAGGCGAGTGCTGCGTGATGCCTGACAGAGTCTGAATTTGCGCTCCAACTAATTGCAAATGGTGTTGCTGTTCTGCTGTCAAGCCCTGAATAGGAACCTGGGTTTTGACTACAGCAGGTGCAGAAGTACACACAGGGGGGCTAGTAAACTGGTGCTGTGCAGGAAGTGCACCAGGAGGCTTAGGTGACTGGGACATAGGAGGCATATCTTGTTGATAGGGGGCGGGCTGAGAGGCTGGCTGTGGCTGAGGCTGATGCTGAACTTGAACATGTGAGTTCAGTGGCTGCGTCTGCTGTGGCTGGCATTGTGAAGCAGGCTGGGGGGACTCTGCAATCTGGTTGTGGACAATAAAGAGTGGAGGATGCGATGAGGGTGTGCATGAGCGGGAGGGTGTCTGAGACTGAGTCTGCGAGGGAGGATGGGACTGTGGTTGTTGGTGGTGGGGTGACTGGATCTGCTGGCTCAGAGTGAGAGGGGACTGTGAAGGCTGGGGGCTGTCTGCCACTGGTGGTGCTGGGGTGTGAGAGGTCAACACCGGTGAAGGAGACGTGCCCTGGATCTTCAAGGGTTGTTTGTGACCACTGGAAGGTACCTGAAGAAGTGGAATCACATCATATGAGTAGGTAAATGAATTCAAGAATGAAAAAATTAATAACATCGGAGGAAATCAGGACATCATGCACAAAAAACACACTGATATTTAACTACACAATATATTGTAAATATGACTGTAGTGCAAATTAAAGGCCAGACTAGGGCTGGGTGATATGGCTACATTGGATGTATATATATACACATACACACAAATATTTTTGATTTTATATACAGTGATACCTCTACTTACGACTGTCTCTACTTACAAAATTTTCTACTTACGAAATTTCTCAGCAGGAAAATATTGCCTCTACTTACGAAAGAAATTTCGACTTACGTAATGTAAAAACACAGTATCGGCTGATACTTGAATCTCCCACCAGTTCCTGAACGCAACATTCTCATAGCTGCTCTGCCATTGGCTATTACCTATTACGTATCTTCCTGGCATCCCATTGGCTAAGAGGGATGCCACTCCACCTCTGTGTGGAGCTAGCTTGGTGGTCATGCAGTGTGTTAGGCATTCAGAACTCGACCCGTGAGGTAGTCTGATAGTTTCGCGCAAATATAATAACTTTTTGAGTACGTATTCGCTATGGATCCCAAGAAAGTGACGGAGAAAAGAGGAAAAGAAAAGACAAAGAACAGAGTGTTTTTGTTCATACAAACAAAGCAAGTGATAATAGAAAAGCGTGAAAAAGGGATGCGTTTGGTTGATCTCACCAAAGAATATGGCCGTAATGCATCTTCAATCACCACGTTATTAAAACAAAAGGAAGTTTAAGGAGTTTAAGGCATTGCGTGGGTGGTTGGAGAAGTTCAAAAGGAGGACTGGAATTCACTCTGTTTTTCAGCATTGTGAGATAGGAGCGAATGAACCAAAGAGGGCAAAAAACAATGAGGACAGCAGTTAAAAGGTAAATGACCGTCATTATTATTCTTTACTCTATTCTTTGTTTTTTACGTTATGCACAACTCTCATTTATTGTGTAATAATCTAATTGTAACATGTATTTGTTACATGTTTTGATGCATTTTTATGCTTTATAAAACATTTGTCGGAATTTTTGGGGGCTTGGAACGGATTAGGGCATTTGCATGGCTACTTACGTAGTTTTCTACTTACGTAATTTCTTCCACTGTATATGTGTGTGTGTATATATATATATTAGTTCTACCACTTAGAAACATTTAGGCCTGAAATGTTCATCATAGACATGATGTAAAAGACATGATGTAAAACAAAACCCCAGATTCACTTTGTATTTTTTTTTAAAGATTTGTATGCTACTGGGGTTCATAAATATTTGCACCCATGAGAAAATCAGTGCTCATATTTAGTGCAGAAGCCTTTGTTTGCGATTACAGAGGTCAAACGTTTGTCAAACGACTGTACTGCTTAATACAGTACAGTCATCCTGTCCCTTTTGCTGAAGGGGAAAGGATGACTGCACCCCCAAAACATGATGTTTCCACCCCCATGCTTCACAGTCGGGATGGTGTTCTTGGGATTGTACTCATCCTTATTTTTCCTCTACACACGAGGAGTGGAGTTTACACCAAAAAGCTTCATTTTGGTCTCATCTGACCACATGACTTTCTCCCATGACCCCTCTGGATCATTCAGATGATCCCTTGCAAAAACGGGCCCTCACGTGTGCTAACTAAAACAGGGCAACATTCTGTGCAATGCATGATTTTAAACCATTACGATGTAGTGTTCTACCGACAGTACCCTTTGGAACTGTGGCTCCAGCTCTCTTCAGGTCATTGACCAGCTCCTGCCGTGTAGTTCTGGGCTGATTCCTCACTTTTCTCATCATGAGTGATGCCCCACGAGCAGAGATCTTACACTGAGCCCCAGTCAGAGGTAGCTTAGGAGTCATGTTTAGCTTTTTCCATTTTCTTGCAATTGCTGCAGCAATTGATTTATTCTCATTCTTATGAACCCTAGTAACATACAAATAAAATCATTGAAAAATCATATGATGTGATTTCCAGATTTGTTTTTGTTTTGATTATGTCTCTAACACTGGAAATAATGAATATTTCAGGCCTCTCCCATTTTCTAAGTGGTAGAACTTACAAAATTGCAGGGGGTGTAAATAGTTGTGCTCCTCATTGTAAATATATACAGTGCGCCCTCGCGCATTCAAACATCAACGTTTATGACTACACCTCATCGCGGATTTTTGGCAGGCAGTCACGTGATACCATACAAGCATTCTATTGGCTGACGGCATCCGGAAGTGCGCTCTGTTCCGTGAGTCTCTGACTTTTGTGAGACACAAAAGTGCTTTAAACAATCGATAAGAATGTGGGAAAAGGTAATACAGATAGACGGTGGTTTAATATCAGTATGGGGAAGGTCATAAATGTTTAAATAACCGTAAATAATAAGATAAATAGTTTCTCGTTCTATCTCAGAATTCATTAATCGCGTGTGGTTCCTGGAATACATTAACCGCGAGGAACGAGGGTGCACTGTGTGTGTGTGTATATATATATATATATATATATTTTTTTTTTTAAATTACTTTAATTGGATACATTTATAATTCTACAGAAAAATCTGTATGATTGAACAGAAAAATGTACAGTTTTACCAATGGTTTTAAGTTTTTGAAAATTTGCCCATAATTTCAGCAAACACAAATAACTTATTTATTGTAGATTGTTCAATTTTTTTATGTGCAACAGTAAAGTACACATTTAATTAATTGTGGTAAGAAAAAAATGTAACTATCACCCAACCCTAATAAAAACAAGACAAACGGGTAACACAACACCAATCATTACAAGAGCATGTTGAATTCATGTTGAACCTCTAGTAGCTGCCGAAGGCAAAGTAATAGAACCCACTGATTTTTGTAGAGGAAGATTAGACATAAAGAGAACACTAATCATTCAGAAGACGAAAAAAAGGAAACTGTTCACAAAGCAAGAAGTCAGGATCAGCGGGCCTGTGATGGTGAGGAGTCGGGTGACTTGGAGACTTCAGGTACTGTGGTGAGTGAACAATGTAATCATAATTTAAGGGCCATGGCACTGGTAAAACTAGGGGTTACAAAGTTTGGGGGAACTATAAACAGAACCTTAATGAGATATGCAAGGCTGAGGTGTGGTTTGATTGGTCGGTTAGTGCTCAGTAATGCAGCAGATGAAGTTGAGTTGGTTTGGATTAGTGTTAGCACAAATGTAAATAGGTTGCACGTGGCACTTTGGTAGATCCCATATTAAGCATGAGGATGTTTTCTGGGCTCTGACAAAATAAATAGAGTAGAATATGAATAGGATGAAAAACGTACCGAATTCATAAAACAATTAAGTAAAATTCATTGTCATGCAAAAAACTGTATGACAGTTCATTCACAATTTTATATTTCATAGATGCGTATAGCTAAATACAAAATGTGAAGTGATAGCATAACATACATAAGGAAAACTGGAATGATCATGCTCTTACATTTAACAAAGCAATGTCCAAACACACAGGTGCTGTAAGCAAATGAGTGAATTTTGAGGTTAGGTATAGCGTAGCAAGCGTGAGAAGCATGAAAGCAATGAGTGATGCGAAGGTGAAGAAAAAAATTGATGGGGAAAGGTCTGATATTCTAATATTGTGGCGGCAGCAGCAGCAAGTGGGTGGGGCTTGACATAAAGGGGCATTTCTACCTGCTTTACCACTGCTGTCATGTGGGAGGGGCCGGGGGAAGGGCTGTGGCTCTGACACACCCACGAGTCAGTTAACTGGCTGTCATGGACAGCAGGGGCTGGAGCAGTGATGCTGTTGCTGCTGACGATTACAGATGCTGGTACACCCACAGAGGGGGTTGACCCATTCTCAGTTTGAAGGTGCGGCTCCTGATTGGAGTATATTAATAAATTCAGGAATGAGGGAGGTAAGAAGGAAGGGGATTGGAGGGAGGGAGGGGGGAGGGGGCAGGGAGGGATAAAATAGTAAAACCAAAGAGGTCAGACAGAGATGTCACAGCATGCATGTTATTCATTTTCAAACAGACAATATTAAGTCACACAATAAAAGCAAACACATGGAAATGGACCACTGACCTGTTGCAGGAACATCTGCAAAGACTCCTGGCTCAGGATCATACTAGAGCCCTGGTTGGTGAAGAGTAACCTTCCCGGACTGTGCTGGGCCTGTGAGGGAACCAGCCCCACTGCGGTGACAGAACAGGAGGTGGGCACGGACATGGACGGAGAAGACGAGGGTACCGTGGTAGCCATGGACACAGAAGCTGGTTGCATGGCGAGGATAGAGGATTGTTGTACGTGCTGCTGAGTGGGATGAGCAGCCTGGTCCGTAGAGCTACCCAGCACAGTAACACATTCCCCAGGCTGGCCCTGAGCCATGGTCGCTGCTCCTGTGCTGCTGCTGCTGCTGGGGACTCCACCCGGCTGGGACTGTAGGGCTGGCTGAAGGCTGACTGCAGGACTTAGCCCCTCTACCTGACTGAGCATGGTAAGGGAGTTCTGGATCGGCATCCCCTGTATGACTGTCTGTGCGTGTCCTGATGCAGTGTGGGTTTGTGTTTGGCTTTGATTCTGTGCCAATGAAACAGGCATTTGAAAGAGGGTAGGTGTGCCCATTTGGCCAGGCTGGAGTTGAATGGGTCCCGAGAGGATGTGGGCTGCCCCAGGGTGGCCCTGTGAGGTCAGCACCTGACCCAAATTGATGTTCTGGTTTGCAGTTAAAATCTGGTTTGCAATGAGCTGTCCACCAGGACCCTGACTAGTGATGATGTGGCCTCCAGGATGTTGGGTCAGGATCTGTCCGCCTGCTTGTAGCTGTGGGAGAAGAAATTGGTGGTTCTGACCTTGCAGAACTGTTTGGGAGGGAATAACAATGCTCCCCGGTTGGTTTAACAAGTGTACACTGAGGGGCTTGCCAGATGGCTGTGCTGCTTGTTGCTTGAATAGGGTTTGTTGAAACTGAGCACCTTGCATGGTAGCTTGAGTACTTAGAACAACATTAGAGCCTGCTTTCCCTGTTAAAAAGGCTACATTCTGAGCAGTAGAAACAGGAAGTTGCTGCAGCCCCAGAGCCTTGTGGGCATCATTTTGTAGGGGCTGGGGTGCCAACTGTGGCTGCTGCTGTTGCTGCTTGAAGAGTTTCGGTTGGATGGCACCTCCTTGTGGAGGTTTAGGCTGAATGGGCGTTGGTGTGCGCTGGATGATCACGTTCTGCATGATTTGGCCTTGAGTTTGTGTCTGGGGTCCAATTCCTGAACTCAGAGGGGTACTGCCAAACCCCAAAACCCCAGCAGGTGCAGTCATTGTACCACCACTACTGCTATTTGTGCTGCTGACACAAACAGCTGGTCCATTTAAAGCTGGAGATCCCAAAGTGGCTTTGTTACTTTGGATGAGAAGTCCACCCCCTGAGGCCCCGATCCCCGACTGAGAACCAGAACCCGTTACCTCAGGCCCAGACTGGTGCAGCTGGTAACCACCCATGGCTTTAGCTAGGATTGGCTGTCCAGACTGATTTATCGTCATGACTGTAGGCTGGCCCACAACTTGAATTTGTCCAATACCCAAATGTCCAGACTGACTTCCATTAAGAAGGGCTTGAAGACCTGAAATGGGTTGAAGTGTTACATTTCCCAGGCCCACAGGCTGCATAAAAGGCTGAACACTAATTGCCTTGTTCATGACCTGTGGTTGGAGCTGAAGGCCCTGCTGAGCAAGAACTGACCCAAGCATATCAGCCGTAGCATTGGGGGGTGTATTGGTAGTGTTTGGAGCAGATCCTGGGAAAATTGCTGCAGCTCCCCCAACGCCAACTCCTATGCCTACACCCACTGCAGTGCCTCCAGCCCCAGAGAGGCTGCCATCAGGAAGTGTCTGAACAACCTGTGTAAGTCCTGGAATTCCAAAGGAGCCCAGGTCCAGCTCAGCCTCTGCCTCCTGTAGACTCTGCTCTGTGATGTTAGCTTCCGCCAAGCTCTGTTGCAGAATGTCACATGGCTCGTGATTTGTCCCAACGCCATTGCTTCCACCTTCACCACCTGGGGATCCCCCCAGAATGTCTTCATCCTCCAGGAAGTCCAAGTCAACACTGACTCTAGGGAGCCCTGTCGGCTCATTGGCCGAGAGCTGGACAGCAGGCTGGACCTCTGGAACATGGCCCTTTCAGGAAGGACAAAAGAAGTGAAATCAGGTGATGATGAATTTTGATGACACAGTGCGATGGTGACTAGCAAAACTAAGTGAACACAGAAAACCGGACATAACAACCCCACAAGACATCAAGGCAAATCAAATTGGTAGAATATAGATATGTTAGTGGAAAGAGGACATTTAGAGATGCATGCTACATAGACAGGTAGAAAACAGAACGGAGAGGATTGGGGGATTTTACTCACTCCAGTGGTAGAGAAGAACGAGCTGGAGGGGTCACTCGAACCATCCAAAAGGTCGTCAGTGTCCAACTATAGACACACCCAACCAGAATAGGACAGAAAGAAACCAAAGGCACCCATACCAGCAAGCAAATACCACCAGAACAGAGAAACATATGGACCATCAAACAAAGGAGGTGGCAAGGAAAGGACAGCACAGAGTCCAGGGAACAAAGATTGTAAAAATTAGTGGGAAGTAGTGACAGAGGAGGAAATTATAGCAAACAGTTAGGAAGAGTTAGTGTTATAATTTAACAGTTTGTAAATTAACATAAAAATTAAAAGAGGAAGCACAATGAAAATATAATACGATCAAACAGCAAATGCAACCATTAGGAAGAGGAAGCAGTAGAATAAAAAGAGAAAAATGCATAAAAGCATTGAGGGAGTGCATCACCCCAAAAAAAAAAAGAGTAGCTTTAGAACAGAGCCGTCACGCCTAAGCTATAACACTAAGTCTTCTCGTCACATCAGTTACAAACCCATTATCAAAAGGCTAGCATATGCATCTTTTTCCACTTTCTTTCTATTGCACTTACATGGGTTTCAGATCCATGAAGAAAATCATTGAGAGCTTCTGGGTCACTGCAGGAAAAAACAACTTTAATAACATAACAGTGCTAGACAAAAAAGAAAACTGTTAAATTTAAAACTGATTGTCCACTGTGTAAGCAATGACTTACCAAATTACATCTAGAAGGCACCTGCCGTCTTCATCATCCATGACAACTGATAAGAAACACAAAAGAACTTCCTAGATTAATTTTCTGAACGATTTCTAATGTACCGTTTATATGCGTATGCAGTTTTCTAGCAATAGTTACGTTACATTATGACAGGAGTCAGTTGGTGATGAGCTTAGAAAAATGCACAATCTTTTTCTTAACACTCCACTGCATGTATTAAGTGGCTACAAATGATAAACAACAATTTCAGATTCAAAATTTCAAAAGGTCTTTGATTCTTCCATCAAAGTTATTCTGCAGCATGGATTGTCTTTTGAGGAAATAACCCTCTTTCAGAATCTTTGTAAGTGCATACCTCAAAATTTCTCAAGAAGAAATGATTTAGAAATATTTCAAAGAAGTTAATTACAGTATACAATTACTCTATCCAGTATCTGATCAGTTCAATGCAGCGCAAACCAAAAACCTGCAACAAACTGGAAGTGTTTTTTTTTTTTATTTTGTATATCTAATAAGTCACATATTACTTGTCACTCACAGACGAATTGTGGATACCCGTGATTTATTTTATTGTCTGAATTTTTTAAAAAGTAAAGAGCAATGACAAGAGTGAAAAGTTTAACCTAAAAATCTTTTTTGTTGTTGTTCTAATTGGGATCAAAAGTTAAACAACACATATATTAGTGCTGTCAGCCTTCCATGAACCTGCTGTTACTCTCCAGGGAATACTGCCTGCCCATAAAAGAATGTTGTTGTTATAATGAAGATGCAAAACTTCTTAAAGAGGGAAACGTTTACATTTTGCACACAAAGCCATATTTACCAACAATTTCCAAGGCTTCATATAACTGAGAACTAGGAAAAGTGATTCTGTTAAAAACTGGTCCACAGAGGTAACTTCAGCTCTCTCTTACACACACCGAGAAGCAGCAGATGGAAAGACGCAACTCATTGAAAACGCGCGGTTTTCACGCAGCCTGGAAATAAATCAAGTGCGGGGTGTCGCTGAATTCACAACATCAACTTGCAACGCTTTTAACTGTATAAACACAACATGTCACCAAAATTTCCACGCAGACATTTAACAGCAGTTGTGCAGAGAACTTATCCCAGCACAAATAAGCAGCAGATCGGAGCCATTAATGGGTCAGAGTGGAGCCAATACGCAGGATATGAATGGAGGCAGAGCAAGCGGCTTGCTACATGCTAACTGATGTTTTCAAAAGGCTTTACATGCACATTTTGTCGATTCGTTAAAACAGACAACAACTAACAGCTTCGCGACTTACTTAAGACTCCAATGTAATAAATTGTTTTGTTTCATATCATAATTTCTCTTCTACTTCCAGCATTTTGATGCATCTGGGTTTCATTTCGTTAGCTTAGCCCGCTAACCTACTTAGCCAACTAGCTATCAACAAGACGTACAGCTAGCAAGAGCCTTTGACATTCAAAACAAACCACTGACGGGCACAATTTTAACACTAAGACTGTATAACGACACCCTAATTCAACCGAGACATGATGGTTATGTCTGCTTAGACGTGTGAACGCAATTGCGCAGCGAGCTATCTATCGCTTCTTGCAAGCAAAATATGAGTTAAAGCTGGAATACTCTTGGATGAGGGGGGTATTCTTGGGAATTCGGTGGAAAATGACTGTTTGCCAGGTCGTGCAGAAGTGTGACGTTTTGGTTGCGGTAGCTGCGCAGTTTGCGGATTAACTGGAGTAGGTTACTATTGCAGCTTTGTTACAGTTATGTGGATTAATAGAGAAATTACTACATTGTACAAACTCACCCGAAACGATAGAGGTGCAGGCAGCGCGGGGTCTCCAGGACAGCCTCGCACGGGCTGCTGTACAGGACCCAATTACAGACAGGAAGCAGGAGACTTCCGTTTTGCCTGATTGAAATCTGTCCTTCGTCAACGCGTACTTTCCCGAGGCTGAACCGAAATTTTTCTCGCACGATGATAGAATAAATGTCCGTAGGTTTTAGAAATTTGGTCGCTGAAGATGGTTATGAACTTTTTGTTTTTAAAGACAAACATGTAGTCAAATAACGCATTTAAAAAATATATTCTTAATGCAAATATCCCTTGCCCTTTTAAACTCAATTAAAGAAACACATAAAATATTGGTGGAAAAACAAAAAAATTCACAGAATGATGATTAAAATGCAATTTGGAAGTACTGTATGTGAAACTGTAATTTTCTCAGCTAATCATTACATGGCCATAACATGTTCTTGAATCAAACTTTAGGCAAAAGTAGATTAAATCTGTTTGTTTGCTTGTTTGTTCGTTTGTTTTACTCAATGTGTCTCGGAATTTTTTTGAGACACTGAACAACATAAATATGGTCTTTGAGCTTTTCATTTTTGGCTTTGTTCACTTTATGTGGTCCTAGATCAGATATGTCTGAACGCAGTGCCATCAGTCAGAACTGGTGTCAGGCGGCTTCTCTCCCATTGTGTGATCTCATCAGTGTTTTGTGAGCAATAGCGGATAGAGTGGGGAATTGTAACAACTGTAACTGAGAATGTGAATTTGATTGGTAAACTGAAAAAATATGTTTTGTCTTATTTCTCACAAAAAAGATGCTGAGTGACCATCAAAAGATCATTATCACTACATGAAAAAATGCAGGAAATCAATGCCTTTTTAGTGTTTCCACAGTGAATTGGCTTATTAATGCCATTAAAAAATCAGATTTGAGGAAGAAACCAAAACAAAATAGGGTCACTTTAACCATTGTGTAAATGCAGCCATATTCAGGCAAATACTACATATTTTTATATAGCTAAGATACTGTTAAAATCATGTTTGAACAGCAGAATAAACATGTTCCATATCACCCTTAAAATAAAAGGTGTCACAAACAACAAAAATAGGAATACTGTATATCCAATTCAAACATGAAACATTGCTACTCTACACTACTGCAGGCCTTACGATTTTGTAGGCCTACTTCATTCCCATGTGGTATTTGTGCCATGCTTTATAAATAATAGATTGCCAACATACAGGAATCATCTAGATATGAGTGATACAGCTGACAAATCTCTACATGGATCATTAATTTATCTGAAATGTGTTGCTACTTTTCTGTAGTGGTGATGACATGCAAAACATCTAACAGAAAAAATGATTTTCTTTGCATATTTTCTCTGTATATTTACTTCGATACAATTTTCTGTTCCGAAATTTACCACTTTCCTTTCTTATAGAAAGATCAACATCCCTGCAAAATATTCTTGTTCGGATACAATGAATGAATTGTAAATGCTGCATTTTAATTTTATGACAAACTTTATTTAAACTCGTATACGATTTCTTTTTTTATTCAAGCATTTCTCTAGGTACCCCTTCTTCTATCAAAAAATACCACACATCAACTTGTTATTTGAAAAGGCCACAGATATTGAACGAGCACGTGAACGTGTCAGTAACGTGTCCACGTCACCCAGGTCACATGACCGAGGTGACGCCACCAGTAGAGACGAGGGGAAGCCATCCTTAGCTGCCAACGCTGGTTAGCAAGTTTGTTGACTTTCGCAATTCCTCCCTCCTCCTCAACCGCAGACTAGTGACACAAAATGGACAACAGTGGGAAGGAAAAAGAAGCTCTGGCTTTAATGGCTGAGGCGGAGAAGAAGCTGAAATCATCGCAGTCGTTCTTCGGATCACTGTTTGGGTGAGTACGTGAGTTAGCTTATGTTTAGCTAAAGGCCAACTGAACCATCTTCAGGAGGAAGGGAAAGAAATGTCAACATCTCTGCAGCGACACATCGTTTGCGTCCAACAACAGGTTGTTGTGATTAACGTGACCGTGTTGGTAATCGTTGTAGTTTAAGGAACATAGCTTTTGTAACGTTGTCTTCCTACAGATAACTGCTTAACACGTAACTGAGCAAATGTTTTAAGCTAAAGCTGTGTACAAACAAAAGTAAGCTTATGTAACATGAGTCAAAGTTGTGTATTTAGGGTTATTGAATGTTTATCCAAAGATGAGTAGGATATCTTTTCAAGTGATTTGCGGTTTACATGCAGTCACAATTAGCAGTTATGACGTTGCTGTAGCGCCATCTAGTGGGGGACTATATAAGGTCGCTCATTCTTGAGGGCAATGTCCGTCGCATTTGATTACATTTGTGTCATGAATTTTTTGAGTTGAATATTTGACAGTAAATACAATAAACTCCCATCCACAAACAGCTAAAATAAAATATCAACATCAGGAACTTTTTCCTCCATAGCCTAATAATTAAGTAGGTATTACAGTATAGTAGTTTGAGTAGTTTATTTAGAAGTGTTCATTGAATAGTATTTTGGTAACATGTCATTACCATGACATCAGCACTGCAATGTGTCATAATTAGTTGACTGATGTAATATATTGTTCTTGCCTCTTTTGCATTACATCAGACGAAATTCTGCATACACGTAAGTAAAGCAGTAACTTGAATTACTCACATGACTACTAGTGTAAAACATTTATTAACTCAAATGAAGGGCAGCAGTGATGTTCAATGGTTTCCAGCCCAGTCTGGTGTCATTGGGTTTCACAAGATCACAAGTGGGAGTTTAACTTTATATTTCTAGTTATATCAATAGGTAATTCCTCTCAGTTAGTCTGCATTTTAAAAATATATTTAAAGCATTTAGTTACTAACTGAAAAGTATTATTACACTTGGTATTTGTCAATATCAACCAGCTATTAAGGGATCCCGTTTAACTAAACATGGATCTTGGTACACAGGGGTTCCTCCAAGATGGAAGAGGCCTGTGATATGTATGTGAGGGCAGCCAACATGTACAAAATGGCCAAGAATTGGTGTGGTAAGAATATTTACTAGAAGATGTTTTGACAACAATCTGATTTAAATTTTCTTTGTTTAGGTCTGACTTCAAGCTTTGTAACATGAAACTTTTCTTTTCAAGCTGCGGGAAATGCATTCTGTCAAGCTGCTGGGCTTCACCTTAAGATGCAGAGCAAACATGATGCTGCAACCAACTTAATAGATGCTGGCAATGCCTTCAAAAAAGCAGACCCACAAGGTAAGGTAATGATAATTGATCGGCATACAGGTGCTGAAGCTCATTTGTGATACAAGTTTTAGAAGATGGTGCACAGGTTTCAGTCAGGTGTCATTAAGATATGATGGCAATATTCATTAACAAAGTGCAATTAACAAAAGAAAATGTCGACTTCACATGCACTGGAGAAAAGAGTAACTGACACCAAGCTCGTGAAATTTTCTGTGTCTTTGAAACTTTCTCTTGCATCACTTTTTTTGTTGACATTTGTATTTTGAATAATACTCATGTCAACAAAAAAATTGCAGTGATTTAAAAAAATTACTGTTGTTTCAACAGAGGCCGTAAACTGTTTAAACCAAGCTATTGAGATATACACCGATATGGTGAGTCTTTGAAAAACCAACTCTTCCAAGCAGCCTTTTTATGTTGTGGCATCTGATTTACTGTTTTTGGTTTTGGTTGTAGGGGCGCTTCACCATCGCAGCCAAGCATCATATCAGCATCGCTGAAATATATGAGACAGAGCTTGTGGACATTGACAAGGTCAGATGCAATATCTGTGTTTCAGAAATTTAGAGCTCAATACCCACTTCTGATTCAACAGCATCCACTTATTTTACACATTTGTATAATTTATACTTAATCCTTAATCCGACCAGAAAGTTTTCTTAATTTTATCTGTCATTATTCTGTTCTAGGCCATTGCTCATTATGAACAGGCAGGAGATTATTATAAGGGTGAAGAATCCACCAGGTGATGATTTTAATGGGAAATATTTCTTGTTGTTTTAATTTGTGTCTTGGTGCTACGTTAAGTTTGATTTCTGTGTGAATGTGTAGATTGTGAAACATCTTTATTTTGTTTTTCAGTTCAGCAAACAAGTGCCTTCTGAAAGTCGCAACCTATGCAGCTCAGCTGGAAAAGTATCCAAAAGCGATTGAGATCTATGAGCAGGTGTGACGATGCTCAACAGCAGCCTTTGTCTCAGCATGTTATGATTTTATTCTTCCATTGTGATAGATTATACTTTTAAAAGCAGTTCTTAGAAGGGCACATTGCTGCAATATTGTCACATAAATACAGGCATAGAGAAAAAAGTAAAATCTGCAAGATGTCATCTTGGTGTGAAAGTTACTTTCTCCAACATGATGGAGACTCAGTGAGCATTCAGTGGTTGTTACTGTCAGTTACACCCCAGGGTTATTTTTTAAAATGCTAAAATGCTCCTTTGCAAAATGCTTTTCTGCCCACTGTCCTGTGTTCTCTAAGTAGATGTGTGTGTCCGTTTTTATTTACCAAACGTGAGACTATTTAAATCCATATTCAGAGGTAGTCACAGAATAACAAAAATGATTGCACTTTTTTTTCAGGTTGGAACGCATGCGATGGATAGCACACTTCTGAAATACAGTGCCAAGGATCACTTCTTCAAAGCAGCTCTTTGTCACTTCTGTGTAGACATGCTGAATGCAAAAGTAAGCCACAGCACTGGTGATGTGTGTGTGTGTGTGCGTGTGCGCGTGCGCACAGCCTCTGTAACTTCAGCCAATGCCCTAACATTCATCCTCTTGTCATCCAGCTTGCTGTGCAGAAGTACGAAAATATGTTTCCAGCCTTTTCAGATTCTCGGGAATGCAAGTTGTTGAAGGTAAATTTTAGTGTCACTTGGGTTTAAGAATAATAATGCTTTCAATAAAGAGGAGCTGTTGGTGAGAAGTAGATCTCAACAGACTTCCTAAAATATTTGTAACGGCCTAATTTTTTTCTGCTTTAGTATCTGTTTTCAATAAAATTTATTGACGACATGTGAGTGACCTTGTTAACATCTACATTATGAAAGTTTCCATAAACTCCCCATCATCGTATAACAAAAACCGAGTTCTGCAGCGTAGAGCTGTTTCTAACTTGATAGGAAGTTATGTTATGTGTTGTAGCTGATTTTTTTTTAATCTCAATGTTAAATTCTTTCACATGAATTGAAATGAGATAAGGAAATCCTGACATACATGTGTGTCTTTGAGCAACTTTTCTGAGATAAAATGTTATTGTAAATAATGATTTTATCCACCCAGAAACTTCTAGATGCTTATGAAGAACAGAATGTGGATGCCTATACTGACTCGGTAAGAACACTGACATTTTTCAACAGATCATTTAAATTCATGTCATTTTGTCATGAAAATTATAACATTTACTGCTCCTTTCTCAGGTGAAAGAATACGACAGCATTTCACGGTTGGACCAGTGGCTCACCACTATGCTTCTCCGCATCAAGAAAACTATACAGGATGATGAAAGTGACCTTCGCTGACCGTCTTCCCTGAAGTTTCACTTGCTCTTCACATTTGACCTGCATCCCTCTTTTTGCCTTGAGCCTCTCACTTCCATTTTATTGGCCATCTTATCTTTTTGACAGTTAGCCCTTTTAATTTCTTACAAATGACGTGTTTCTTTACTACAAACTACAGTATTTTATTTGCCTTTATAATCTGCTTGTCCCAATGTTCCTAAAATGATGGCCTTTATTGGTATGAACACTATTTTCATATATAGGTGTATATTGTTTGATTGAGCTATCAGCCCAATATTGGTTAATAATGGGCTGCAGTACCAAATGCTCAAACTAGTACTCTTCTACACAATGGTTTAATTTGACATTTCTTGTTATAAAACAGATAAGAGAACGCCACTTATCAATATATTGATTTACAAAATCTATTTTCCAAAATGTGTTTTAAATAAACTTCATTGATCAGAATGCTCATGTTGACTAAAGCATTCTTGTTGGTTTTGGGTACCATTGAGTGCTCCAGGATTATGCGGATCACAGCAGGGCATCTTGAAATTCTTCTCTGCCACAGAAGTCTCAAAATCAAGAAGCCAATAGGTTAGGAGCTTATTCCACGATGGATACCCACTCTGCCTGACACTACCAAGTTCTCAGAACATGAGAAACATTATCAAGTGATTTACTAATTTGTCATTTCAAAATGAAGTGCTGTCATGGCACCAAATAAAGCGAAATGTGCCCTTCAGCTTTAAAACCATTTGCATGGCATGGCATGGTGTGGATGAGTGTATAATAGTCATTTATCCTGTTTATTTTCCAGATTGTCTCATTTTCTGTAATGACTTGTCGGGCTGACGAGAAGACATTTTCAAAAGGTCTACCGATAATGAAAAAACATGGAAGGAAACAGAACGTTATTAATTTGAACTCTGTGCGTGTACTTTCATATCAATGAAAATTGCAATAAATGTAAATTAATAATTCCAGTTTGTTTTGTTCGGAAAAAACCGATCTGAGTCGTGGGCGTGTCCTTTACTTGATCCAAGCGTCACCTTTTCACCCACGAACATACCTGAACCTGTCCGCCTCACCGGATTGGACAACCTGCTCCAAAGAAAAAAAACACATACTGAGAATCAAATGATGAGGTTTGGCACACCTGTCCAGTCAACCATTTCGTTCCTCTTCCACCTACAGAAGCTTCAGTCTTCAGTTGCCTTAGTAAGTAATTTACCGAACCAAAAGATTTATTTTCAAATTAACAATTTCTAAATTTGTTTTTGACCTTAGTTGAATGGAATTCTCACCTGTGTAACGCAGGTGTTTTTGTAACGACGTACGTGAATCAAATATATTAATAGTCAAATAAAGCTGTTAGAAGTGAATGTATCAGGTGCACATCGTTATTTATCTGCTGTTTGAGGACTGTCAGAAGTGAACGGGTCTGTTTATGAACGGTGTGTTTTAATTACACAGCTGAGGCACAGGTGCTGCCCCAACCCCGATGGGAGCACACACTCATCAGGTTGGAATAACACCATCTCCGGTTTACCGCCGAATTGTGTGATAAAAGCGACGAGAGATCAGTTGCGTTTTATTTAATTTATCGTCCGTTGTAATAATCCGATGACTAAGGATCTTTTTTTCTTTCTTTTTTTTTTTTTTTTTACTACTTTGGACATTTTTTGTCATTTTGATCGGACGCCGGACGATAGGAAGTGTTTGTTGTAATGAATCCTTCTTTATGTAATTGCCATGGACATGTTGCGGCTTATTCTTCACTATTTTCTCGCAAGATTTAGGTAGGTCTGTGCGTCTGATGTGCGACATTTTATCGTCAAAATTGAGGATCTCAGATTAACAGGTACAAGTTATTATATTTAACAGTCCTTTAATGAAAATAACCTATTTTAACCAGGGTATTGATTCCTGATCAGCCCTTTGACTAATCCAAATTATTCGACCTTGAAGATAAATTTATTATTTATTGAGTATATTAACTAATAATGATTGTGTTTGAGGTGGTTATGTTGCATGTAACGGTGGTTTGTGGTGGTGTTTTTTAATGTCTGTTGAGGAGGAAGGCAGTGAAGTTTGCGTTGTTAGTTTCCATTAAAGTGTTCTTGTTTCCCTCTATTTCTAGGTGTCAACAGCCACAGGAGTCTATGTAACCTGGAGGCAACAGCAACAGGTCCCTGGACTGTTTCCCCTGACATATTCAAATACTAGCAGGACACACAGCTTTTTTGCTTATTTATAGCCATGAAGCGAAATCAATCTCTAGTTATAGTTTTCATTGTTTCTTCATTTTTCATCTTTTTCCTGTTGAATATGCACCTGGAGACTACCACAAGTCCCACACGTGGATCAGAGGTCCTACAGGCGGTTCCCATCCAAGAACTCTGCAGCAGTGATGTAACATTACCCCAGAAGAACATTTTCGTGCCTTGTCCTCCCGTCCAGACCATGTCTGTTTCTGACCAGTTTCTAAAGACCATGACTCCAAACGGGGCATACTGGAGCCGTTTGATGTTCCTGGCCCTCAAGACTAAACAAAATTCTTCCATTGCAGGCTGTAATTGGTCTCAATGCAAGGAGATAAAGACGGATCTCCTCAAAGTTAATGTGCACGACTTCAACACCTATTCTTCCTTATTCCAAGACTTTTTGCAGGGCATGATGTGCAGATCACCTCCAATCCTGATCAATCAACCAAAAAAGTGCCTTGCTGGTGAAGGGAATGGAAACAACCAGACCTTCCTCCTTTTTGCTATAAAGTCAACTACTGCAAACTTTGAGCGGAGGCAGGCGTTGCGAGAGACCTGGGGCCGAGAAGGCTTGTACGAGAATGGATTGAGAGTACAGATAGTGTTTCTTTTGGGTATTTCTACACTGGATGACCCTAACCTGAACGCAGTGCTGTCATTTGAAGCAAGACAATATCAGGATATCCTGCAGTGGGACTTCAATGAGTCCTTCTTTAACCTGACGCTCAAAATGAATTCATTCCTCCAGTGGACACTAGAAAATTGTCCTCATGTTTCATATGTCTTCAGTGGGGATGATGATGTATTTGTAAACTTTCCTGCATTACTCAGCTACCTGCAGGATCTGGAACCCTCAAAGGCCTCTCGGTTGTATGCTGGACAAATCATAAATACAGCAAATCCTATATTGGACCCTGACAACAAATACTATATTCCTACAAGCTTTTACGAAGGATCATACCCCTCTTATGCTGGAGGAGGAGGTTTTATTCTCTCTGGAGCGTTGCTGAAACCACTTTACTCCATATCTCAGGTGGTACCTTTCTTCCCCATTGATGACGTTTACATTGGAATGTGCATTTTGGCCTTGGGGGTTTCCCCTGAAGCACATGATGGCTTTCGGACATTCGATATCAAGCAAGAGCATCGTAACAACCTGTGCATTACTAAACATCTTATTATGATTCACCAGCGGACACCACAGCAGATGAAAAGACTATGGAGGGGTATTAACAACCCCTTACTAAATTGTTGAACATTAAAACTGCGGAAAATGTACAACTTGCAGATATTGAAGGGAATAATAGATTAAAATCTTGGTTAATGTCATTGTTGCTTTGATTTCCAGGATACAGTAATGCAAAAGAATCAGAACAGCAATTTTACCGTAATTAGCACTTGGCACCCTGAATGGATTTTAACATTGCATAACTTTGAGTTAGGTCCTGGACTATGGAATATTTACAAGATTCTCAACACTTTCAGTGGGCCGTCCAAGCACCGAGTTGGGATATGAAAATATCATTTAAATATGCACTACATAGATGAATTGTAACCAAATGTCTCATGATAATCAAAAATTAAACCAAGACAATTGAGACCTCCACAGTTTATTTTCCACACAAACACTTGACATGTATGAACTACATGGATGTACATGCTGTCACA
Organism: Antennarius maculatus; assembly: GCA_013358685.1. Classification (NCBI taxonomy): domain Eukaryota; kingdom Metazoa; phylum Chordata; class Actinopteri; order Lophiiformes; family Antennariidae; genus Antennarius; species Antennarius maculatus. The sequence goes on along the minus strand of CM023613.1, from coordinate 12,667,584 downwards.
CACTATTCTACTAGAATAGTGTGTGACAGCAGACAAACCCATCCAGCAATTGGGTGCAGATACTTAAATCATTAAAATAAACTTGAAATAACACCTTAAAACAGTCACCTCAATCAATGAATGGGAAATCAACACAACCAGTTTATTGCTTGATTTGTATGTTTGTTATACAATGTTTTCAAAGAGCACCAGCTGTTATTGCCACCCTTCCAAAGGAGTGGAGACCTTGGAATTACTGTGAAACAAAAGTCTGACAGTAAATCGAGTGACTTAAGGCATCACAACCTGGTGGCATGGAGTCAGATATTTTTGAAAGCAAGTTCTTTCTCGTTTTGTGAAGAAATTACATCAAAAATATTCATGTATACAGTGTAAGGTTTGCAGCAGTTTAACCTTCCCTCATTGTCAGTAACTTTGACCAAATTGTAACTCACTTCATCTTGACATATTCATCATAGAGATCGAGCGGGTAGTGCTCTTTGTACTGCTGCACGTGCCGCCACATGGAATCGCTCTGCTTGATCAGGTTTGATGGCGTTTCCTCATAAACGTCAGTGAACAACAGTTCAGGGTTGGGTTTCAGCCGTTTCTCAGCCCTCTCAAAAGCCTCCATCACCACCTTGCGGGACTGCTTTCGCCAGGTCCTCTCGTCGTCTTCGCTCCACCATCCACGGGCTGTCATGTAATGTCTCAGTCTGGAGATGGGATGGTCCTGTTTGTCCCAGTAGTTCACCTCGTCAACCGATCGGTAGGCTGAGCTGTCATCACTGGTGCTGTGGTGGCCAATTCTGAAGGATAAATATTTCAATATGAAAATTTTGAGCACATTGACTGCAATGTTAATTCTGTCAAAAGGTTTTGTTACAACTAACACATTTAATACCCCGACTGTTCAGGATGAATAATGTTTGAATCTATGAACTTGTAGAAAATACAGTTTGAGAAGAATTCTTAAGTGTAACTGAATTTTAATTCACAGACTGATTTTGAAAAACAATGATTTTAAATGTTCTTCACTAAAGTGTTTTGTAATGTTCCATAAACAGAAGGTATTTGTATTTGACAACCATGTCAGACACAATTGTTAGTTTGTATTTTCTTCCTGGTTGCTCTTTTTAAAACTAATTCACATTGATAGATGGATGGATAGATACTTCATTAATCCCAAGGAAATTCAGAGTAACATCTGCTCACAAAAAATACAATACATATAGCAGTTCTTGACAAAAAGACATGACATAATTACCTAATTAACATATTACAACAAGTTCTGGTTTTTCAAGATTTCAATTGCATTTGTTCCTGTGTTGTGCTATGAAAGATGAAAAGTTACAAATAATTGTGGTTAAAACACACCACAAACTTAATAACCAAGTAATACTACTTTTCAGTCTTTACACATTTAAAATGTTAATGATTAAATGTTTCTGTGTGCACCAACATCATTTCTTCTATACGGATATTAAAAAGCCAACTTCAATAATTCACATTTTGTAGAATTGCACATCTATTTTATCCTTGGTGGTTGAATCTCAAGCAACTGGAATTCTGTTTCAGATTTGAAAGCATTTCACCTCATCAAAGAGGATTCTGACTGCCTGAAGTCCCTAACACGATGACCTTTGTTAGAGGCATAAACTAACCGTAGCCTCAAAAGTACCCTTATTGTCATTCGTGATTTGTTTACCCAATGGATGTCATGCAAGTCATGAGCATTATCAATTTCATTTTCCTTAAAGGTTAATGATTAAAAAAACGTCCTGGGATGCCAAGGATGTATTGCATGTGTGTGGTGGCCCTATTTAGAGATGTCTGACAGTTCCTTTCACTTTACTATGAAACCATCTGTCTTCTCTCCACACTGTTTTCTTCAAGTATCAGGTAAGTGTCCTTTATCCTTTGCTGGATAACTGAGGGAGATAGGAGTGAAATGCAGTGACACTAATGATCACACAACAATTTGTGACACTAACAATTTTTAAGAAAACTTCTGACTCAACTTAAGTTTTAACTTTAAACAGCAGTCCAGTTGCTCAGATTCAACCTTCAAGGATTACCATGACCAGGATGAATGTGTCTCCAACATACATCCATTTTATAATTTGTGACTTCTGAATCCCATCAGAAAACAAAGAGTTCTCATAATTTGAAATAGCAAAACATCCTGTATCAAGTTCCAAAACCAACAAAACAGGAACCTCATAATGATAAAGGAAGTGACAAACGGTTTGAATTGAATAGCTACTAACCTGTAGGTCATCGCCTCAATGAGGAAGGGCTGGTTCTCAGCCACAGCCCTGCGGCGGGCCTCTTTTGTGGCATTGTACACAGCAAACACATCATTTCCATCAACACGAATGGATAGCATGCCATACCCTGGACCACGAGCAGCTGTTCCATCACAGTAAAAATAAAACAATGTGAACAAACACGCGACTGATGGTTTACAAACATATAATGATAATGACCATTCTAAGGTTTCGTACCAATACCGTCTCCCCTGTACTGCTCATTGGTGGGGGTAGAAATAGCATACCCATTGTTACGACAGAAAAATATAATAGGGCACTCAAGGGTAGCTGAGAAGTTGAACCCGGCATGTGCATCCCCTTCACTGGCTGCGCCCTCTCCAAAGTAACAGATTACGGCTCGGTTCAGGTTTTCTCTCTTGATAGCATATGCAGCTCCGGTTGCTGAAACACATACATCACGCATGCATAGACATTTATTTGAACTTATGCACGTCTATACTGTACAGACTTCAGATGTAAGACTCACCCTGGGGAATCTGAGTTGCCAGAGGGGAGGAGATGGTGACAAAGTTCAAGTCTTTGCAGCCATAATGGACGGGCATTTGCCGGCCCTTGCCGAGGTCATCAGCGTTGGCGTAACATTGAGCCATGAACAAATCCAGAGGGAAACCACGGTACATCAACACTCCTGTTTGTCCACATAGAAAACAAAAGTCACTGACAAGATAAGAAAACATTGGCCGAATAAGGTCATTAAGCTGAATGAGCTTGCAGCATATTTTAGGATTCTGTTTACTTTTGAACCGACACAAGAACCCCTTTTTCATACTTTATTCCATCTTTACTAATATACAGTTTCAGTAACAAAAAAAAGTCAACATCATCACCCCTTTATACGAAAAGGCTGTTCAATTATGCTCGAAACTGTATGTGTACACTTTAGATTTAAATTCTGTTTGACTAAATGTTTTCTCGTGTAAAACTTTTCCCTGACAGACGTGGTGGATCAGGTGACAAGAATCGATACTTGAAGCATCAAATTTGGGCAGTACCCCTAAAGTACAGAACTTGGTACCAAACCTTTTAACATCTTCGAGAGGAGAAAGAAAAGGAAGGTCATTATTGTTTGTGAGTTTTTATGGGCACCAAGCTAAAGAGTGAAGTAGCATTGAGAGAGTTTCAGGGTGTGACAGCAGTTAGATTTGCATGCAGATGTTGACAGTGGCTGTGATATTTTTGGGAGTGCCAACCATTTCTTGACATACCTCTCCGACACAAAATATATATTTCTCTGTGCTTATATGTGGTGAAACAATGACTTTTACTTTATTTATGCCATAAAGTTGAGTCCTTAAATCACATCACTAATAAAATATCCCTCATAGAAGAGAGTACTGACATGATGCTATCATGCATATCATTGAAAACCTGATGGGAAGTCTTTATCTCGGTGTATTTTATATTTCTATGTGGTTTTAAAGAACAAAAAGATCAAAATGTGATGCAAAAATAAAAGCTGACACAATGACGGAAACTCCGTTGATCAAAACTGGCACTGATGCTTGTTTGAATAAAATTGACTAACAAACTTGAAACAGAACTTACATAGTTTCACTACTGAAGATCTAAGGTGATCGTCAACATGGTTACCAGAAACATTTAATGCAGGAATAAAAGTTAAAAATCTCTTGCATAGTTTATGATCAAAACATAACATTGCAACCCTACGTCTAAAAAGAAACTACTGTATGTTCAAGTGACCCCCCCCCCCCCCGAACAGGTGGACTGCTGAGTAAGATAGCAGTGAGACATTAGCAGTGACACTGATAATTCTGCTCAATAGTACTTTTAAACAGAGGTCCAGTTGCTCAGATTCAACCTTCAAGGATTACCATGACCTGGATGAAGGAGTCTCCACCAAGACACATCCGCTTTATAATCTGTGACTTCTGAATCCAATTACACAACAAGAATTTATCACAATTAAAATAGCAAACAAGAACCAAGGCAGTCAGAGACGCAACATCCCGCGACTTAGCTCAGGGTACCCTGAAAGTACAGTAGTACCTGACAAGTGCATAGCTTTGACATCTCAGGTAGGCCAAAGCTATGCACTAGCTTTGACCATAGATCAAAGTTAGTGCATAGCTTTGATCTACGGTCTTACTCACACTGGCCTTCTCCCTCGTCTTTCTATCTTATCTGGTTCCTGAGTGTACAAAAGTTGAAATTTGACCTTGACCTAGTTTTCTCAAGGTCAAGGTCATCATCTCATTTTCATCCCCTTTGCTGCCTGAGTAATGTGCTTTTTGTTTCATCTTTCTATCTGCAACGATTGTGAAGATATTTGGTGGACATAGAGACGGACGGACAAATAATAATAATAATAATAATAATAATAATAATGATAATAAAACCTTTATTGTCCCACAGTGGGGAAATATGTGTGATTGTGGCAGCGGGGGGGGGGTCATACATAAATACTTAAATAGTATACATACATATTAACATTTGCAATATATGAAATTTACATATTCATATATTGTAGCCATATTAACATATATCATATCAGAAATTTAGTTATATTTACACATCAAAATACACTACAGACTGAAGATTATATTGTTCAAACACACAAACACTGACAATTACAATACATCTCCGCTTTGAAGCGGGACGTAAATAAATTATTTTTCAAAACCAACAATAAAACAGGAGCAAAACCTCATAATTGTAGAGGTTGTCAGGATGTGTCATTTACGTGCCAGAAAAAGCAGAAGTCCCATATAATTTGAATATCAACTACCGGTAAACTGTAGGTCATCGATTCAGTGAGGAAGGGTTGGCACCCAGCCACAGCCCTGCAGCAAGCCTGTTTTGTGGCATTGCACACAATGTCAAACTACAGTATAAGGCATGTGATCCTTACCAGCTTCTCTGTATTGACCAAAGACCAGGTCATTCTCGTCAAGAGCAGCAGCACTACCAATATGCGTCCCTTCTTCACCATAGTTGGTCATATAAAAAGAGATTCGACCCTGTCAAAGAGACAAATTAACACAACAATCTTATGCTGTTTGCAATTGTTGCATGGTAAAATGTGTCCAACAATTTCAGTTGAATGCAGGTACTTCACTCAGGTAAAATACCTGAAGTGCATGTTCTTGGAGGTGAGAGGAAATGGGCAAACCAGTAGAAAACCCACGCAGATACAAGGAAAACATACAAACTACGCACAGAACAGGACTCAAGAGAGAAAAACAGGAACATACCTGTCTCTGGGACTCATAGAGAATGCGGTCCATTGTGTTGAGCAGTGTCATTTTCTGGTAAAAGTTTAAAACTGTCTCTTTGGAGAGCTGAGAAAAGAGACACACCAAATAACAACAAAAAACAAACTTTGGTTTGTCAGGAGTAGAGGTCATAGATTAATTTTCAATAACCGGTACCTTGACTGTACCTGAGGATCTTGAGAGGGGTTGATGATATTACCCTGCCTGTCCATCACCCGGTACACTGGGATGCCAGAGATGACATTGGGTTGGATGAACTCAAGGTGATCCACAAACTCTGCTGAGGCTCCAGGGAACTGAGGCTTTTCCAGTGACGAGTCAAACGGCTGCTGCCACTGCACAGCCTGGCAGATTTAACACAAGCACTTTTTATTAATATCATACTGTGGTGATGGAAAATTAAAAAAAACTGCTCATTATTTATCATTTGAAATTTTCTAAATAAAGTTCTTTTACCTTTTGAAAATGCTAATTTTCACATAATTCAAATCAATGACACTTGCAATTCACTAAAACAACTCCAATAACATGTTTTTCTTATACAAAATGCACAGGTAATGGTGTATCATGGGTTTTTCATGCTTGCCTTGTTGTTTTTAAAGTCAAAGGCAAAGTCAACTTTATTTTAAGTTGTGTTCCCTGACACATTTGCTATTTCTGTATCTTGATTGGCAGCCAATGCCCCTCACTTATTATGATGAAATCCTTCCAACATCGTTGGCTTTCTTAATACATCACACTAGCAGATACAGAGTACAGTACTCAGCTTCATTGCACTTTGACTAACTATATTTTGCAGGAATTATAATTAAAAAATAAAATAAAATATTCAACTTTATTGGCCGATAGCCCCACCATAATAAAAATGTGTTTATTTGACGCACTTGAATCACCACATTCTGAGGATTGATGGGACACCCGGAAGTCTGCCTTTACTTCTATTGACAGTAGATCTTACCGTGTACTTCATCCTCACGGCCCTTTTACTTGATTAAACCGACTGTAATTTAATATTAAACCTGGTTTTAGGACGAACGTTTTCATCTCACGCCCCTTGACTCGACCAATGGGGTTGTAGCTAGCTAAAACTTTAGCCGTTTAGATAAATGCCTTAACTCAAGGTGCACTCATGTTAGCAGAGATTATAAATGCATTGTCAGACATTTATTATCACAAATACGTGGCGCTTTTATTTCGACTTAATACAGCCACCATTTAGAATCTGAGTGGAAATGTGGCTAAATTCGTTTTCGAAAGATGTTGTCAGCTAACATAACTGTGCTAGCTGCAATAATGTATCAGGTTTAGTGACGTGTTTAATCTCTGATGGCTACCAAACCTCATAGTAAAATAAAATGTATTATCACTATTATAGCGACACTTAACCTTCTCGTAGCTGCATGAACCATTTTGCTTACCATGCAAATATAACACACTTACACATATGGGGGATTAATGGTTTAAAGCAAGAATTCGTATCGTTTTGCTAATGCTAGTGTTTCACATTTGAACTTACGTTGACTCTGAAAGCTCTGTTTTGGAGCAGCCTCGAAGCGGCCGCCTGACGAACACTATGGAAACATAGTCCATATATTTTGTTCAAACGTCTCACAGCCGCCATCTGTTTTGATTGCAGTCGTTTGTTTTGTCCGGGTCTGCCCTACCTTTACCGAAAACAATTGGTGGCTGAATTTGTACTTTATTGCGCTGCTACCTACAGCCGCTCTTTCGAGGTCGAATATCTAAGTGAACGACAACATTAATTTGACTTCCGGCAAACCTTCAAAATAAAACGACTCAGGCCAATAATAATGAAAGGAACTGGTTTGGGGGCTGTCGGCTCACAGAAATGCGGTTCTGGGTTCGATCCCGTTCCGTGCAGAGTTTGTAGGTTCACTCTGTTACACCTCCGCAAATAGTTTATGAATAAGTCACACCAGATAACTCATGCGTATGCGTGTGTGTGTGTGTGTGTGTGTGTGTGTGTGTGTGTGTGTGTGTGTGTGTGTGTGTGTGTGTGTGTGTGTGTGTGTGTGTGTGTGTGTGTGTGTGTGTGTGTGTGTGTGTGTGTGTGTGTGTGTGTGTGTGTGTGTGTGTGTGTCTTTCATCTTTCATTCGACCATAGCCAGTTGGGATAGGCTCCAGCAGAATGGAAAATGGAAAAACCCTCACCTGTCAGTGGGTCACAGGTGAGGACTGAACCATTCAGTTCTTATTGGAAAGAAATGATAATAGTATTTGTTGCAAAATATTATCTGAGGCTTATTCACCCTGTTTGTTGTGTTTCCAATGAGGTTTGGACAGTTAATAATCCCTTGCCAGATCCTCTGCATTTTAAGGAAATTGCAATGAAAACGCGTACACACATTTTTAAAAAAAACATACAGGCAATGAAATTCAATGCTATCATGTATCAGTATGCTGGTCTGGCATAACTGGTTCTGGGACTAGTTTGCTTTTCGCCACCAATCTGTTAAATCACTGAGTCTTTGCTATATGCCTCCCCTTCAACTTTAGATCATCGAAGGAAGTAAGTCTGTAACTTTCACACTGAATTACCACCTTTTTTATCAGTAAAACATTAGCAAATATTTACACACACCTGTGTGTGGATATGCTGCCACACTCCCTAGGCCGATACTCTTGGGACTATAAGTGATGAATAAGAAATTATGCTGATACGACGACAAAAATAGATTTTAACTCTCATACCTTTGAAACGTTCACACATAGCCCCCACATTTTTTCATATTAAGGATCTCCAAACAGATACAAACACAGACTGCAATGCTCAGCTGACTAAATTTTGTTCTTTGTATCTCGTAATCATTTTCTTATTGCACACAAATCATTAAAAGCTTATACAGATTATATGAAGGGCTCAAATGAATTTAAGTCCAGCGTTAGGGTTGGGACAGTGGTTTAAGCTTATGGCTCATATACAGAGACTGCAGTGGCTATGGGTTTGATTCCAACTTATGGTAATTTCTTGCATCCACACCTCACTTTGTCACATACTGCAGATATTGTTGATTGTATAGACTTTTAACATTTGTTTCGAAGAAAGATCTGCATCTCCACCAGATCTCGTACAATGTGTGATCTCTCAAGGCTGATTGTGTCACCCGCCATTGAAAATACCCTCTCCTGAGGAGTAGATGATGCTTGAATACATAAATATGAGTTAGAGAGGTCAAACAGGAGAGGCAAAGCATCTCATCTTTCCCACCACCAGGCCAACGTGTCCTCTGATGTGGGCACAGCAGGCAGGTTTCTGTACAGATGGATATCTTGTTGGACTCTGTCTGATATTGATGGTGACTTTTCTGCTATGGTGCCACTTTTCAGAGCTCTGTCCTCTGCCTCAAAAAGTTCCTCTAGAGCAGACAATCTCTTCCTTTTGACAAACATTGCCCGGCAAATTGAAAACGTGAAAAAAAAGTGTTTAACAAGACAAGATAGTCAAGTAGATTAAATTCTTCCAGTGTTTGTTTTGTAATGCTATTACCTCATCTGAATATTCTTTATCATTTTGCTCATATACATCTGCAGTAATACTCTCAAGCAAAGGTCTGTCTTCTTCCAGACCTGGCACCTTAAGAACACATTTAACATTCAGCTCTATACCACATGAATTCAGTTTACAGGCACAAAAGATTTCCTCGTACTGTTGCTGGGAGGTAAGAGCAGGAAGAGATTGTTACTGATATGGGGTTTGCCTGAGTTGATATGATAAGAATAAAGAACACAAACCTCTGCTCTGGTTGAAAATCTGATCGCGGTATTCTGAAGTCTGCACCATACTTCATCTGAATCCACTCTATTTTTGAACCTCAGGTCCATTGCACTTGATTCCTGTAGGAACGTTCATTTGTCACCATCCTGCAACACAGCAAAATGGAACGCAAGACAGAGTGTGTAGGATAGATTCTGAAGTTAAATAGATAACTTTTATTTTCTGTCTGATCAGGCCAGTTGTATACACACATAAGATCCAATCATGACATTTTAAGGTTGTTACTAAATGAAAACTATACAAACTCTCACTGTTCTCTGGAAGCTGGAGTTGGCTGCACATCTCTGGTATCTGATCGCTTAGCCACTGGAAAAGTGGGTAAAAGCATTTGTCCAGTGTTAGTTTACATGGCGTACCTAGATAACATGTACTAGTTATCTAAATCCAATACACAAGTCTGGCAATAAATAATGTAATATCATTTAAAATTGTTCTGTGTGGAATTGGTTTTAGTCCCTTCCTTTCACAAGCTTCTGTTTTTGTTGTAGTTGAATTCTGTTCCATCATTAGGGGTGTGTCAACTGCCATGTTGACTTATGCTTTGTTGCTGAATAGTTAAATATACAGTAGGTTAATCAAAATAAAATTGTGCTTAATTGTGCTTTACCACCGATAAAAACCTTTCCTTTGAGAATTTTTATGGAGAAATATAGAGAGGATGAAGCTACAGGGTGTCTTTGTGGACCCAAAACAAACCCCCACAGGGGTGTTGGATTACAAATAGAGGTGTTATGGTAATAAAAACGGAATGCAGGAGTGGCAAAGTATGTGAAAGTGGTGCAATATATACTGTATATCAGATAATGATGTAGTGGCACTGGGGTGTGTGACAGGATGAGGTCAAAGTAAATGTGTCACCATGTAAACATCAGCTCTGAGCCTTTACTTGTTCACAAAGATGGTTGACAGGGGGGCAGAAGAGATGAAGATGCAGCGATTTGCATTGGGAGTCACAGGATTAGGGACAATCATATTTTATGGATCGCAAACGAAGGATGGATTGGAGATAAAGTGGGAGAGAGTTGATTTAGATGTGCACAGAGTTGGGATGAAGATTGTATCAAAACGATGATGAGGGTGGAGTTATCAGGGGAAAGGAAATTCATGGTTGTGATGAGGAAAGATACAGTTTTTTTGGTGACGGGGAAGATGTGGTGGACAGGGTGAGATGAGACTAACAATCTGTTACAGCAAAAAAAAGAGAAGAAAACTGAAGCAAATAGTATTAATAAAAAAATATAACTATATAACTAAATAGAAGAACCGAAAATATCTGATTATTAATAACCTATTTATTTGATATTCTATCTGCAAATACAAAATCCTCATCTATTGTACCTGTCTTTAATAAGTTGTGTTTTAGTATTGCTGTACTCTTTTACACACTACTGGAGAACAGCTTCGACACTAGAAGCCTATCCGCAGCAAAAGGTAGTGATTCATCACTCAGTGCCATGTCTCAGTAACCGAGGGCTATAAGGCTAATTTGAGTCCCTCCCAAAATTAGAACACGCAGGAGATTAGCTCCCTACTATAGACCACAAATCTGTCATCTAAAGCAAACAATACAGAAAAAAAATGAAAATAATGTTGCACAAAACTGGAAATGTCTAAAATGACGAGGCGAGACGGCCTTATAATCAACAGAAAGTCCCTTCGTAATGCCAGAGCTGCCTATTAATCAGCACAAACAGAAGAGCATAAGAACACCAGTTTCCTATTTGGAAGTAGAACCGGGCTGACAGCCATAGATCAATTGAGATGCACAGTAAAGACTTCATGAACTTTCTTAGTGATAAAATCTATTAGAGTTATTAAAGCCAAAATTAATCACCTACAAACATCATTTGAAGGCGTTAGTTTATTAGAAACAAACTAATAATTAAAAATTCTATGACTGGCATTAACTTGGCTTAGAGCTCCACTCTCAGGAAGCTGGGAATTGTGTTTAACCACAACACACATGTCCTTTAACTCTTGAACTACACAAACTTCAAGGGGTGTCTCCTTTCAATTACACACAATATTTAAATAAAATAATCGGGAATATTTTGTCTGAGGAGGATGCTGCACAGATATACACATAAAGCTGAAATGAAATGGAATTTGAATTAAAATTTTAACACCCAATTAATTTTAAGTTTCTTCCGAGAAAATGTGAATAATTTCCTCGATCTTTATTACTTGCCATGACTTGTTGTTTTTCGTGTATCTGAAACACATGCATAAATTATAATACTGTACTGTACCTTTTTAGACAAAACAAATAATCTACTGAAATTGAGTTTAACTTTACATAAATGACTGTCAGGCACTTTATAGATTATATTCATAACAGGTAAACACTGCAGTTTGTCTTTAAAAAATGTTTGATTTAGACATTAACTCATTGGCTGCCAGTCATTTTCAGTGCAGTGTGTCCCCGTAACTATCTATTTACATTTACAAGGAACGTTATCAATCGGTTCGGGAACTACATTGTTTTGTTAAAAAAATCTTTAAAATGTTGTTGAAAATCAGAAACGTTATAATTCCGTTTGGTTCGGAACCGATTGGCAAAAAAATTCTGGTTCAAATCCCTGTAAAAAATTAATGACGTAGTAGGAAATGTCATCACTAAGGGCCCTACCTGACAACACGGATAACGTCATTGGTCAGCGACATCCGGCTTCCAACAGTGTGATGGAGGTGTGCGGATCTTCAAACGTGACTCTCAGAGAGTTTGGCTGTGAACAGAGTTTACTGTCGCGACCTGATGGTTCAGCTTCCTTCATCCAAGGTAACCGCTGGTAGAAACGAGACTTGTTCATCTGTGGAGGACAAATGATAGCCTGACTCTGGCTGTGGACAGTCTGTACCAGCTGTTTGCTCTCAGATCAGTTGGATTTTATGCCTCAACTAGATTATTTTTTATGACTCAGCTGCCCGGATAAAGTCTTGTAAAATTTTGTAAGTAACTCATATGCATCTTCTAATTAAAACAGAATTTATATAGGGACACTGCGTTCGTCATTGCGTTCATTGCGACCCCTAACGAGAGCAGCCCAGTGGAAAGTTTTTTTTCTGGAGTTAGAAGTAAGACGAGGCATCAGTCAGAAGATCTCATCTCTTGCTCTGACAGAATGTAGCTTCAACTACAGTTTTGATTTATTTTTTGGTAAAATAGGACCGAAATATTGTTTGTAGGTGTGTTTGTGTGTGTGTGTGTGTGTGTGTGTTTGTGTGTGTAAGATATATAAATATATAATAGATTAAATTATATTAGACAATATATATTAGATTCACAGCTCTTATATTTTATTTCCTTCCTCAAATTTATTTAATTGTTGTTGTGAGTATTTAGTTTGGGTATTTTTTTTTTTTTGATGTGCTCAGTGTAAAATAAGATAAGATATATTCTTCATTGAACCCAAACTGGGTAATGTAAATGTTGCAGCAGCATTCAGACGCACAGAACAAACAGAAACAGGGATAATATACGTTGAGAAAAATTAAGACATAAGGGGAAAGGCAATAATAGTATTAAAAATATTAACAATAATAATAGTATTAATAATAATAATAATAATACCCTAGTTTCAAGTAATTAAATAGTGTGACCCTCTGTGGCAATACTCAGGACTTAATGAAAGAGATGTCTCAGACTGGTGGAACTCTATCTGATATATTAGAGCTGTTGTACAAAGCGATGGCAGGAATGACTTCCTTTACCTGTCCCTTCGACAGCGTAGCTGTAGTAGTCTTTTGGAGAAGGATCTCCGCTGTCCGTCTAGTGTGTGGTGGAGAGGGTGAGCGGGGTTTTCCATGATGGATAACAGTTTGTTCAGAGTCCTCCTCTCCACCACAGCTTCCACAGTGTGTAATTGTTTATAAATGTGTATGAATATTATTGTTCCCTTTTGAATCATGTCCCCCTTTTTCTTGTGTGAAGGAGACACGAGTGTGTTGGCTGGGGTATATGGACCAGCTGAAGTCAAAGTCAACAAGGAAATCTATGACCGGGCAACACTGGAAGTGTTGATACAGCCCAAAGTGGGACTACCAAGTAAGAGATTATCCCAGGAGAATATAATAATTCCTCATTATATAGCTGTATTTTCTTATTTTTACTGTAGTGCAGTCTTGAAGGTAATTACATAGCACAATTGATCTGTAGCTTTATTAAGTGTGTACATTTGATTTGGAGAAATAAATGAAGAAATATTTATCAGCAAAAATGTGCTTTAAAATCAGTGTTTTTTTTATGGTTTATATATAAAATGTTTTATGTTCAGTTTAAATGTGTCACCCATCAGAGACTGGTCATTTCAGATTCAACCCTGTGTTGAAATTACCAGATTTATACACAAAATAAATATCATGCAGCTTGGAGAGAGAAATGTTCTCACAAGCTCAGATTTTTGTTCACTTGCCTTACCACAATTTACCACAGGGTGGTGTAAAAGAGGCATTTGATTTTAAGTTAGAATGAAGTACTAACCAGACATTTGTTTATTTTCTAGGTGTAAGAGAGCGAGCACAAGAGCAATGTGTGCGAGAGACCTGTGAGGCGTCTCTGCTCTTGTCACTTCATCCTCGGTCCTCCCTCACTCTTATTCTTCAGGTGTTACATGATGATGGTTCAGTATCCTTTAGGAACTCTTTGTTCTTGTAAATTTAATTCAAGATGTGCTGATAGGACATTGAAAAGTCCTAGTTGTGTTCTTTGGCGAGTGTTTTTCCTTACCTGTTTTGTTTTTAGCTCTTATCCTGTTTTTTGAATGCTGCTTGTATGGCTCTGATGGATGGAGGATTACCTATGAGTTGTTTGTTCTGCGGAGTGACCTGTGCCATCAACACAGAAGGGCAAATCATAATAGACCCAACTGCAGCTCAGGAGAAGGTAAATCTCGTCTTCCTATTGAACAACACCTTAAAACAGTGGTTCTCAATTGTTTTGTCTTCAGGACTCACATCACCACTTCATGACAAGCCGCGATCCAAAGAGAAATTTTAACTTTTCAAATCAATTTAACATAACATTCAGTAACACTTCACTAACTGTACTATTAAAGTTTATTCAGCCACTTAGTCTGGAAATAAAAATTAAATATAAAATAAAATAAAACAGACAAATATGACAATCAACGGTGCACTATAGAATTAATTCAGTTTATTCCGCTTTTATTCACAAATTCAAAGTAAATTAAACAAGTACAATTCAAAAAGATAAGTACTGTATACAAAATTATCTTTTTTTCTGATTACCTTATCAGTTGGTAACCACTGAAAAACATTGTGCTTTAAAATCATATGCTGACAAGAATAGGTTTTTGTGCTCCTTAAATTTCTTAAAGTCATCGCTTTAATAAAAATTCCACAGATGTGTAGAAAATCACCTTACAAAAGTAAAAGCAAAATTAGAACTTCTTAGCCCTGTTTGGCTTTCTGTTGACATATCAAAAGACACTTTGACCTACCATCTACAGAAATTGTGAAAAGTGGACTGCTAACCACTTTGCCCACAAAAATTTAAAAAGCAAAATTGCAACAGCATACATGTAAAAATTTATTACATTACATTTTTAAAACAATTAAGTCAATGAACTAGGTGAATTTTTTTGTGTAATGACTTTTTCCAAATGTCTCCTGTGCAGGAAAGCCGAGCTGTGATGACCTTTGCCATTGACAGCACAGAATATCGAGTAATGATGTCATCAACCAAAGGATCTTTTTCAGTTCATGAGGTCAGCAAATAAATAAGCAATTTGTTGCATTTAGATGGGTGATCATGCCTCATGTGTAATTTCTAGTTTTGTTTTGCATTGACAACTGATTTGTTCCATTATTTCAGATGGAAGCAGAATTATTCAACTCTCATTGCATATTAGTTCTCTTGGCAGAAAAAATATTCATCCTGTGTTGACGAAATTAAATCCAACTTTTCAAAAGGCTCAATACAAAATGTTTGTTTGAGTCACTTTCAGTATGACATTGTGATCTTCAGTTTGAACAAGGATCAAGTGGAGGAACATTAAGAAAGATGACCGCATGCATTGGAGAGGAGAGGAATCAAGATTAGCCGAAGCAAAACAGAATATTCTTTCATAAATGAGAGGATTGGAGAGTGAGGATACAGGGAGAAGAAATAGTGAAAGAAAAGAGGACTTTAGATACTTGGGGTCAACAGTCCAGACAGCACCGCTGACAAGAAGACAGGAAACTAAGCTGGATGTGGTGGAGATGAAGATGTTGAAGTTCGTTCTAGGAGTGACCAGGTTGGATAGGATGAGAAATTAGTTCATCAGAGGAGCAGCCAGGGTTTGTTTGTTTTGGAGACAAAGTTAGAGAGAACAGACTTTGATGGTTTAGACATGTCCAGAGGAGACATAGTGAGTATTTTGGTATAATGGTGTTGTGGATGGATCTACCAGGCAAGAGGGCAAGAGGAAGACCAAAGAGTAAATGAATGAATGTTGTGAGGGAAGACATGAGGGCAGTTGGTGTTGGAGAGAAGGATGCAGAAAATAGGCTGACACAAGGATGACAGGCTGTGTGGACCCCTAACAGGACAAGCCGAAAGGAAAAGAAGAGGAATCACTTTCAATCAAATCCGGTGTTGTTCTCTCCATAGTCTTGCTATGAGTCTAATTTGAGGCTGATTTGTAAACCTGCAGTGTGTCCAGGGTAAGATGGATTCAATCAAGTATCAGGACGTCCCAGAAGAAAATATTTTTTCAGCTGTGAAGAAGTTGAAGCTTGCGCATGAGCAGACATGGGCAAATTCCAGTAGATGGTGTCTGGATATTCATTGTGATTGTAGTAAATATAGACACATTTGTCATTAAGGGGATTGAATAATTTTGAGTCTGCAGTGGTCTGTCAAAGCAGACCACTGCAGACTTTATTATGTTTGTGAAAACACCCGTATAATCTGTTCCATTTAGCTGCTCTGGTTTGGTTTGGCTCTAACAAACAGCTGATAAAATGTATTTTTCCTGTAAACAGTATCATGGAATGAGGGTTGAATACTTTGGGTACCAAATGTAATTATAATTGTAAAAATAAGATTTTGTGTTCCCTGCCAGTGATCGTCTTATCTGACAGTGATGTAAGGTGTTTTTTGGATCAATCTTGAGATATTAGACTTATTTTATTAGGATGATCTTTGATTTCTTTTTTCATGTACAGATGCAGCAGTGTATAGCAGTCAGTCAGAAAGTATCAGAGAAGATCTTCCAGTTCTACAGAGACTCTGTCAAGCGGCGATACTCCAAAAACCTCTGATATAAGAAACACTGAATTCTAGTCTTTTGTATTGTACACTGGTGCTGATACCATAATAAAATTTGTAGAAACCACTTGGTCTGAATTTGCTTCACTTCTGTGGTAACTGAGAGTAGAGTCAGGGTGTAAAAGGAGGAACGAGTACCAGCCAAACAAGTGCATTTATTGGGATTCATTTATTTTTTTTGCTCTGATATTTACATGTAAATATGGGAAATAACTTACCTCCTGTACAAATCTCCTTTGCCACATTTTTAACCTTAAATCCACTCAAACAAATTGTCCAGTTTTCTATACAAGTGATACAAAATGAAATAAAGCTGTGTAGAGCCCGTGTCAGGACAGTAATATCAGTGAAGGCAATGCACATAAAGAACCTACATAGAAATCACTAACTGGTAAAACTGCTATCATAACAACAAACAAACAAACAAACAAAGGGCATATCTCTTCATTTACAGGATCAGATGCTTCAGGGCTGTCGGAACTGTTGAGCAGTGAGTGAACCCAGTGCAGCCGACGAGGATTAGTCACATCGTGTCCCGTGATCATAATACATTTATCGCAACACAACTCTGGTTTGTAGAAAAACAAATGTATGTACTTTTAATTGCATTTGGCTGTGGACTCTATAAAAACTATATGTAAATAGAAAAACTCAATTTTCACCTCACAGCAAGTGTTATAAATATTTTCTCGGAGTTCCCTTTTTCACAGTTTTCTTAATGGCACATTTAATCTCCAACTGTTCTGGAGATTTCTCTCATAAAAGCTGCAGTAAATCAGGAACAAATGGAAGTGATGGCAGCCTGTTCAGGTTTGTACACGACAAACTGCAAACTCACCATGCAGGTTTCTGTTGAATGAAATGGAGACCTTGCTGACTCATGCCTCACATGGCTGAGCACTAGATGTCTGGTTAGACATTGTTTTAATGTAGTCATGATTTAAAAATTATGCTCTTCTAAACAAAGTGTTGTCATGTTTGTTTACACAGTTTAAATAAACAATTTTAAAATTTTGTCCTGGAGGAGGAAATAGGAGTTTCTATATTTGAGGAGCAGGCTGGCAGCTTGCTCGCTTCTATTCAAGGAATATCTGATGAAAGGATTAGAATTCTTTCTGCATTTATGGCACTTTTTCTCACAGGTTTGTATCCTGCATGCTAACAGAAACCACATTTAATTGTGACCTTGTGTTTCATTTGAAAACTCTTGAATTGCTTGCATTCATTTCTTATATAATGGCACTAATGTGTATTTTTAATTTACCATGTCTATGTAAGGATACTTCAGTTTGGCATAAACAAAGCACAATCGATCTTTTATGCAGGAAAACACTGAATGATGCTGACTGTGAAATCAGGATGGGTTCACGTGTGCTGTGTTTCCCTTTGGGTTCTTTGCTCCGAAGAGCAGCAAAAAGTTAAGGGTTATTTCCTGTGTTCCTGCGTATATGTAGTGTTGGGGGTTTTTTTGTTGTTTTTTTGAATAAAGCTCTTAAACTGTCACCAGTCTTTACCCCAGGAGCGACAGTTCTGGTGGGGGCCCTCCCCTATCCAGCTCCATCAGGATTCTGATGCTGCCGCGTCCTTGTCATGACCTTGCCATACATCTGCAGCCTCCCATCATACTACTCCTCCCAGGCGGAGGAGGCCACGTATTCACTTTCAGCTCCTCATAAGTCATTGTTATTGTGACTGTGATAACATCTGCATTGTGTACCAGACTGGTTCAACTATAGTAAAGATTTAAACGTGATTATGTCTACAACACATTTAAAGCATGGTGGATAAATTAAGTCCTCAAGTGACATGTTAAATCACATTTATAGAATCAGAGCATTACTGTGTTCCTTTTTTTCTTCTCGTGTGAAAAAAGGTGTTTTGAACTGTGTTCCCTTCAAATCCAATTAGAAATGATCACAATCTAGATGCCCGCTTGTCTGTTTTTACATTGACTGTCCATTCTCTGCCTTCCCAGTTTGGTGCAGATAAAACATGACTGCAGATGGAAGAGGGGAAACAAACACTGATTATTTCACATTTACAAGTGAAACATTGACGTGTGGTGATCTTCATGAAGTGCGTGAGAGGCTTGTTCTTTTTGGATCCTTGCAGGAGGAGTTGTCGTTACGGTGGTTTTCCAGACAGGTAGGAAATCAGTGCAGCAATGGCACAAATGTACGTTATGATTCCAAACACAATGGAGAGCACTGAGAGCCACAGAGCCTGGCGAGACGCCGCGGTGGCCCCCTGAAAATCCCCCTGAGCCGATGCCTTGTTGGTCTTAGAAATGGAGGAGAGAGGAGAGTGAGATGAAGATTAGAGGTAGACAAAGAGAAAGAGGGAAGGGCATTTGTCATCATTTGTCAATGTCCTTCCTCCTTGGCTTCCCCTTTCCTTTTACAGTCATTCCAATCACACATGAAGCCCATATGATGTTCCATCTCTAAATCACACCTGCCTTTTGTGCCTCATCCATCACTTTACCTCCTTTCCTCTGTCCTTCTAGCCCGTGTCTTTGACTTTGACCCCTATTTTAGGCAGCACTCAACGATATTGGAAATCTATCACCTTGGGTCTTCTTGTTATGACTCTAATTAAACCTTAACGAAGGCCATTGATCTGATATAAAGACCTTTGCAGCCTGCTGCCACTTAGTATTGCTAAAGCGTTAATGGGATTTTTTTTTCTCTCTGCACTGCTGGAAGGATGCCTATAAAATCTAAAGGCCTCTGGCGACTGCACACAGAGGTGTTGGGGGATTCTAACACTGCCAGTGGTAATCGTGACTGATGACTTGGATTGTGCCTTTATTGGATAGATGGATGGATAGATGTATGTATATATGGATGGATGGATGGGTGGGTGGGTAAGTAGGTAGGTAGGTAGATAGTGGATGATGGATGGATGGATGGACGGATGGACAGACAGACGGATAACCCCTGTAGGTACTTTTAACAACCCTGACTGAAAACATCTAAAGTGTCAAGATATTGCTATAGCAACAAAACAGTCACACACATTTATTAATCTGATGTCCTTTTGTGGTCATATAATTAAACTTCTTTGGCAAAAGAGCCAAATATAAAAGATAACTGATTGATAACTGAAAGATAGTGTGTGTGTGTGTGTGTGTGTGTGTGTGTGTGTGTGTGTGTCTGCATGTGTGCGTGCGTGCGTGCGTGCGTGTGTGTGTTTGTGTGTTTGTTGATGTACCTTCTGTGAAAGGTAGAAGGCAGCAATGCCAAGGGGCCAGAAGCAGCAGAGCATGGAGAAAAAGGCCAAACCCAGGTAGTCCTGAGGTATCATCAGTGGGAAGTTGCTCTCACTGTCTGTATCACTGAGGTCATCAATGGATGAGTCCTGGGATTCAAACACAACATCAGATTGAGTTCAGGTCCAAGGGTCTGGTACCCAAATTGCAAAAGGACATCTGTTTGTCTGTTCATGCAAATAATTACATTTGATTTCCCAGAAACATAGCTGCTTTTTTTTTATACCTCTGCACTAATTCAAAGAAGATACATTTAATAATAGTTAATGAACAATAAATTAAATTTCATTGGAATATCTCTCCCTAAAATCGTCCCCATCAACCTTTCTTTTAATTTTCCTGATTTAAAATGACAATTTGTTTTTTTAATTAAAGCATCAAAAATGTCCTTTTGATGTTACGTTGCATGCATGTTCTTTAGGAAAAACGTGAAACGCTGCTGGTGCCTGAAAGATAATGTGATTGAATGGGGTTATTCTGGATGTGAAGTAATTTTTGCTGACTGCATGTGATTTATGACTCATTCATCATCTTGAAATGGTTGCACTTTGACTTCCTCTCTCACTTAACGTGCAACACATTTTATTCTTTTTTTATTTGGTGTGTTAATTAGCAGTGCATTTTCCAAATATGCTCTTGTTTTAGCCAGTATGCATCAACAGCGTTTCTTTCTTTGGTCTCAAACGTTGAGGATGATCAAACGAGAAGCCAGAGTATATTATTAGACAATAAGGTTACCTTAACTTTCCTAGTGTCATTTGAATGAAATACTGTTTCTTCCCATTTCCCCATTGTTCTCTTAGAGATTTGCTGACAGGAAGAAGTTCTGAAGACAATATCTCAAATTTAGCCAAAAATCAGATCTGTATTATGATCTTGTCTTAATTCACTTCTGAGGTCATCTTTCTTGCTCAGACATCACATAATATTGATCAGCTTCAGAGGGAAAAGTCACAATGGAATTTTGTTGGCCAGTTTGAGCTCATTTATGAAGCATTTGAAGTAGAACAAAGGAGAACTAGGTTTTGCATCCTACCTCTTTGAGGTCGTTGCAACATTTTATTCCCACAGGCCAATGTTTTTTTCATCACTGTCAGCATTCAGAATGAGCTTGAAAGGAAAGTTATTTTTTGTGCTGTCCCTTTGTCCTTGTGGAGCATGCACCTAATCTTACCTTTGCTGCAGCCACCTGCTTTTTCTCCTTAGGATGTGTGCTGCTGCTGCTGCTTGTTTGCCCACTAGTTCTTAATCAAAGTAATAAGTGTAACAGCCATCAGTCTTTTAGCTCACAGTAGGTAACTGGACCTCCTTAGCACTCTTGCTGAGAGAATTCCTATAATTTAAAAAACCATCTGCTATTTCTGAAGAATATTTTCAGCATATATATTGTCATGTTGACTCTTAAAACATCCCATGATTCACATTTCACTCTTGAGGTGCTCACTGATCTATGAAATGGATCTGGCATCTTCCATTGCTGCTGCAGAGTCATTACCTGCACCACAGCAGGGGAAGAGCGTTATGTAATCTGGCTGTTTGACAGTAAGCATTCAGTTGCTACCTACCCTGAAACGCATTGCTCATATGTCTATTTTAAGTTCCTTTTGGGCTCACAGGATTTGTGTTGAGAATATGATTGTTTCTTCCTCAGCAACAAGGAAGATGTGGTAGAAAATAGATGATGGGTTATTATAATTATTTATCTGTAGAGATGACCCAATTTGTCAGTTTACCAATTAGTCATTTGAAAAAATATTCATCTACGAATATTCAGATAATCTGTTATTTTCGGGTCATTTGTTGAGCAATCATGCCAACCATTCTCTGATTCAGCTTCCCCACTGTGAGGATTTGTTGCTTTTCAATGTTTTATGTAAGCATCCTTGCAAACTGAATGACTTTGAAGGCAAAATAATACATGTGAAGACATGAAGAATGTTAATGAATAGATTTGTAGTACTTTTTACTTTTATAATGTCTTATGTTAGACAAGGCAAATAAGTGATTCATCAAAAAAACTGTTAGATTCAGATTTAATAATGTCTTTCTGGTTTTTTTCCTTCCATAAATAAAAGAGAAATGCACTAATATTTTAAATGAAAGTTTAGCTTTACAGTTTGGATTTCAAACACACAAACTTTGTTTTGAGCAGACAGGTGAAATTTTAACATCATGCCATGTCTTACATCAGAGTCAGGAAGCAGGTCATCCTCATCATCCATGCTGTAGGACACACTGTGGAAGTCCTGCGCCTCTGCCAACAGCTTCCTCTCCAGCATGGAACCAGGCTGAATGTCCACAAAGGTGGTCTCCAAGTAGTCTTTGCTAAGAAGCGAGTCTGTGTTGCCCCAGATGGGGGCAGGTGGGTAAAAGGACTCTAGTGTACGAGGTAGGGAGCAAGGGTCCAGTAGCTGCTGCTGCTGGAGCTCAGGAGGATGTCCACAGTAGCTCCTCCATGTGAAAGGTGGGTAGGCCCTGTCCTCCTCACACTTAACCAGGATACCCTTGAACATTCCTCCTGGGGCCTGTCCATTCCCGGGCCCCAGCACCTGGCCTGACGTGCAGCCGTTATTAGGGCTTTCTCCCAGAAGGGGGTGCTCCAGCTCATCTAGATTCTCCATCTCTGTCTTTTAATACCATCCACATAAGAGGCCACTGCATTAAAACAACCAAATGTAATCTACAAATCGGTCTGCAGAGCGGCTTCCTGAAGAGTCTCCAATGGGTTTATACACAGACAGCTGCTTTTCTGGGTTTAGCGTTTCAGTGATAA
Source organism: Antennarius maculatus (assembly GCA_013358685.1). Taxonomy (NCBI): domain Eukaryota; kingdom Metazoa; phylum Chordata; class Actinopteri; order Lophiiformes; family Antennariidae; genus Antennarius; species Antennarius maculatus. The sequence continues at coordinate 12,644,926 of CM023613.1, read as the reverse complement.
TCCATCTTTAATCCTATTCTTTAATTTTTCCTTTTATTATAGGCCTTGGACCAGAGGCCAACAACACATGCAATGATTACGACAATCTGAAGTGTGACAGCAGAGTCTTCTCTGGTGTGTTAAATGTTGTGTTGAATTTGCATAAGAAGATTCATGATCCTGCTCTTGTGCCGTTTGCCTTGAGCTTGATGGCTCAGGATTTGCCTCATGTCTTATTTCACATGACTAAATGTGTCAGTGATCACGAATATGATAATGTTGGACACATTCGCTCTCATATAAGATGGAAATGTTAATTCTGATGATGAAGAACCTTTATTAGCCGCAGACAGGCAAATGAAAATACTGACTAATGGGATTTCAATCTGATTTACCCTCTGGAAGTGGTTTTAGTATGAAAGCTTTGGACACTGATCTTTCCCTTTGTTTCTGGGTGAAAATGTTCAATGATTTGTGAGCTAAAAAAGGAATGTAGGGAGAATTTAAAAAAGGCTTTTATGCTTTTGTGACAAGCAGCTGCATGTTCTCTACCACCACAGCAATGTGGAGAAATTACTGCTTTTTAAAAACAAGCCAAAGCCCTCAGGCCAAATGACTGGACCTACAGTGGGTTGTTTTAATGCCTGAACACACACAACCTCCAGCAGAAGTCAAAATAGTGACACAATGAACGGATTGGGGCCATATTTGAGGGCAGTTAATCTGTAAAAGCAATGAGGCTCTAGAAATAGAATCCTATGGTGAACATCTGCAGGTCAGTATGTCTGCCAACATGCCTGGGTCTCTGCTGTTGCTGCAGGAAGTGGAAAAAGTCCTCCAATGTAGATTTCCGGTGATGCTCCTTGAGGACATGTATTTTGAATGCACTGGGTCCACTTTTTCATTCAGGTATCAAGAAGCTCCCTATCAGGCTCTCTGATGAGGGCGATGAGGTCTGTTAAAAGAAGGACAAGGTCACCAAAATTATTCAGATTGAACAGTTCAGCTCTGTCTGTGCATCCTGTCACTGAGGCTCGCTGCTAGAGAGCCGGTTTGAACCAGACAGTTATTTTCCTTTGCTCACACTGACTGAGGTGAAATGACTAAATACAATCCCAGCAAAACTGCTGGGATGCTGGCAGAACAGTGAATACTTTGCAGAAATACCACGTTGTAATGTTATATCGGTTTAATATTTCAAGAAAACAGTCAAATTGTTACTGAAGAAAATAATTTCTGCTGATTACTAACAAAATGTCTCATGAATTAACCTTTAAGATCACTTATCCCAAATGTTCAGCTCTGAAAGCATTTTAACGCAAACCAAAAAACAAAAAAACTATGTTAAAAACTGAACCCGACATGTTCAGGAGTTACATGACAGTAAATCTTCTGTCACCTTAAACTGTCTTTCAGCATAAATTTGAATTTTAATCATAATTTCAATACATCGGTGCCACAAATATGATTCTCCTTGTTAGAGTGTAGTTTTTATGAGCCAGGCTCCATGTCATTTCATTGTTTAGTTTATTTTACCAGGACAACACTTGTGTTGGTATTTACTCTATTGTGTCAGACCAGCTGTGAAACCAGAATCCTACATATAGAATAAAACACAAAAATGGTCCAAACTTGTTCACAACAGACTTAAAAAATCTGTGAATAAAAGCAACTAAATAGTCAACTTTGCTGAATATGCACTGATAACTACAGAGAGCCAGCACAAACGAAAATTAGATTATTTATACTCCTTTGCTGTAACACTGTTTTTCCTGATTAAACAGATGTAAATGAACAGATTAGGTTATTTTACTTTTCCTTAGGAGCCCTAATGTTCCTAATCTTAATGTTCTTTATGACAATTATCGGAAAATGGTAACTGCTATTTGATTTTAATGATAACTTCTTTTTGTGAAAATGTAAAACTTCATGGTTTGTTCCCAGTCTCTCCACAACTGCAAACAGGGATAGGCTCCAGCCTGTACAGATAAGCTGCTTAGTGAGTGGATGGAGGGCTGGACATATGTGAACCTTATTACCTTATGACACGGAAATGGCAAGTGACTTAAAACATTAATGCACGTAGTGCGTTAAATAAATAATTGCTGACAAAGTCAAATTGACTGACTTCATGTATTCCAAACTGAGAATACAGTGTCTCAAATTAACACATAACTGAGTGATGGAGAAATCTCTCTGTGAGCAGATTAATAATAATTAGAGGTGAACGAAATATCAGCATTGTGTATAAATTATGTTGTATTCTTTTCCTCCCGGGAGAAAAGGAGTGTCATTACAGCAAACTAAAGAATATCTCATCAGTAAGTATTCATTCTGCATGAGAGAGTGCTTCACAGACTCCAGATCAGCTCAATAACTCAATGTTGCATGCATCATTGCACAGCACAGGAAAAAAATGTAATAATTTGTTGTGTTTTGGACGGCGTGGTGCTGAGGGCTGCATTCTGTTCTATGCACTGATACTGCTTCATCGTGCAAAGCCCCTCTGTTCCCCTCCTCTTCACACACCTCCATATGGAGGCCTATGCATCTCATACTGAACAAGTAGAGCGATTGCTTGACACTGACGTACCATTTAAGCAAACTATCTCCTCCTCGTCTCACACAGAAACACAAAGGTGGACATGTGGTGTGTGTATGGGGCTGTTCTCACACTTGCTAATATTTGTAGCACTTTACTAACCTTACCTCTCTCTTCTGCTCCCTCCCAACCACTGCAGCTTCATTCCAAGAGAGAGGCACTCAGCATTATTACACCCACTCTCCCTCTCTCCTGCACCTCTGCTCATCCACCATAAAAAAGACTTCTGTCAGCTGTATTAAAAGCCAGCCTCCTTTTTTGATTCTGCGACACTCATAAAACATCCAGTCTGGTAAGGGTATTTTGCAAGAACGTCGGTACAAATCACCACCAACACTTTAACAAGAGCTTTTCTACTCTCTACCTTTCCTCTCTAGTATGGAGCTTTGTCACAATCATACACAATTGCATATTCACTCAACTGCCTCCATTACTTCTGGCTCTCTTCTTCTGATTGATTCAGTCTATGCTACATGAAAATAGAGCTCGTTCTTCAGACATGGAACTGCAGCCGAAGGCAAACTGCTTTCAATCCCTGTTGCCAAAGTATTGCTGATGACTCATATCAATTTCCAGCTACTCTTTCACCAGTCATTTAGGCACATACGCACACACACACACACACACACACACACACACACACACACACGTACGCACTGTAGATATCCGAGTTACAAACGTTGGCATGCTCTAATGATGTCAGATGATGAGACTGGAGCAGGCTTTAAGATCTGTCAGACAAAAATCTGAAAACCCAAGGGCTGGATAAATGGCTCTATTGATTTCATTTCAGGACCCTTTTCACACATTCCCTCCTTCTTCCTTTTCTGTGTGTAGTGAGTGACAAGAGCAGAGAGGAAACTAAGTAAAAAAGATAAGTAAGACATGGTGGCAACGTAAAGTGCTTTGCGCAGTTTGTGAAGCCCAAAGTAACATCATGTTCCTATGGAAACAAATTCACCATGGAGTGGAGAGCTCACTGCAGGACAAATGAAGCAGAGGCTAATTTGCCATTTCAGTATTGTTCCTCTGCTCATCTTAATAATAACTGGATGGGATATATCCAGGGCTGCAGTGCCTTCCAGTAGGGATGTGTTACTGTCGCATTAGACTGCAAAGGACGGATAATTTCCACAGAATTACTCCATAACAACAAATGAGTGCAGTCACGTGGACAGTGGGTTTGCTTGAATCTCCCTGAGTAGAATGTGTGTGTGTGTCTGTGTGTGCTCATTAATCAGTCCACGGTGTGCCTAACTCCAAAGCCCCATCCCCCGTCGTCCTCGTCCTTTGCAGCCTTGCATCATTTTGCCCCTAAATAAACCATTTCTCCATGCCCTGCTTCCTATCTGCTCACCTACACAACTATACACATCACACTCGAATTCAATCTGTACACTTACTTGTACAGTCTCTCACTTACACACATGTACATACACACATGCGCACACACACACACACACACACACACACACACACACACACACACACACACGCACACGCACACACACGTAAACACATACTCATTTTGCACAGCTGGTGTTGGTGTGCAATGAGGCCTGAGAAGTGACAATCAGCAGTATGTTGCAAATGGATCAAAAATTTCTGTGGTGTTGTACTCAGTGTTCTTCTTTACATTAGTGAACACACATGGGACACACTGAACAGGGACTTGACATAGCTGACATTATTTATTGTTTGTGCAGTCATATGTGCGCATTACATGTGCATCAGCGACATTTAAATCTGCTACAGCATTCATTCTTTAGAGTTTACATGCATAAGGGATGTACTGGCAGCACTGTTTGTGGACATTCCTGTGGTACATTTTGACATGTTCAGACTTTGTTTCAGCTGATCAGGGTTTTATGTGATAAATCAAGAGATAAGTAAAAGTTTAAGAATTTAAAAGACTTGACCCACCAGGTTCCTAGTTCACATCCTTATTAAGGATACATTTAAGTTAAACAAGAACACTGAATCCCATTTGACTCAGCATCATGAGGGGTGTCCATGGCTCCTCTGGCATGGGTCAAATACTGAGAAACAATTTCTCCATGGGGAAAATAAATTACAGCTTCGCTTACATAGCCCCTCACTAATAGCTAATAGAATGATAAATGTTAAAGTCATACTGAGCCAATCAGAGGCAGAGTTAGGTAGGTCATGGAATTGGCATAGTACATAAAAAAGAGCCGAAAAACAGTCCCGTCTCCTGACTCTTTGAACATCCAAACTATAAAATCATTCACATGATTCACATTCACATCCAGCCTGCCTGGATTCACATTCACATCCAGCCTGCCTGGATGAGTGGTGAATGCTTTACCCAGACCTTTGTTCAGATGAAAAGGATCAGAGAGGCAAAGATGACATGTATCATGTGATAGGACACAGGTGCCAGATGAGTTTGACTCCTTTCATGTTTACTTTGCCCTCCTCAACAAAGAGTCGACTCACCTAAAGAGGATCTCCACAGTGAACATAAGACAATATCCTGCTGAGAGTGACTAGAAGTTTACTGCAGGGCTTGAAAACACAGTGACAAAGAACTCAAAACATCAGAGAATGTCATTACTGACATTTTTACCATATCACACTCACAAGAGTGTTCCCGCCTGCTTAAGATCCACATTTAGTGTGTAACAAGAAACTGGCTCTTCAGTAGATCAAGAACAACGAAACAGCCAACCTCCTCCCTCACCTGCATCTACAGCTACGACCCCAACTGTTGATTTAGAATATTTCAGTAACAGCTTAACAGTTCTAAACACACCATTATGAAGTCCTCTTGATTGCACAGTGTAATGGGTATGAAATATTGATGACATCAGCATTTTGATTGGTTCCCCTTCACCTTGTTTTCAGGAAATAATTTTGTGTGGCACCAGGCAGGATATCTCCCTGGGCTCCTGAAGAGCCAGTCTTTTACAGAAGATGCATCTCTACCGGAAACATTACAAACTGGCATGAGACGAGCAGCAGGACTGTGCAGCAGGTGATTAAATTTGACAGGTGATACAGAAATATCCACTGCTGTGCCCCCAGACAATAGAACAGCTACTTACTGCAGGCTGTGAGACACCTTAACACATTGTCTGCAATCCACATTCAAACATATGACATGGAGCACTGCATATATTGTAATAATGTACATATAAATATCTACATATAATTTTTGTTCCAACTGTTATATGTTCTATGTGTGTGCAGCATAAAAGTGACAAAAAAACCCCAAACATTATACCTTGGGTTGGATTAATTTTAGACTTAAAGTCTCTGCTCTGCATACAGAAATGAGCCCGATAAGATAATAAGCCTCTAGCAGATCTTTACATGAGTAATGATGTTTATTGTGTCTCCCTATAATGCTCACTAATAAACACACAGAGGCAGGAAAAAAGAGAGAGAGAGATACCTGTTTTCTCAAATCCCCTTTCTCAGACTGTTCCTGTTACATATTCAGATTTAAACATGTCATCACATTCTGGAGGATTGACAAATTATTTTCTTCAAATATGTGAACGTATCTAACAATGTTGTGAAGGGATGAGGATGTGTCAGGTTGTCTGAGGTCACTGCTGCATAAATATGTGATGGTTTTCAAATAGCAGGCTTGTTATGTGGCTGTAAACTGGTCTATGAACAGTGTTTTTTGTAAAACAGGGTTGCTCTGCTGCCGGAGCCGTTCTACTCCAAAGAGTCTCTTCATTATTATAAAGCCTCAGAAATACAGAGAAAATAGCAAAAAAAACCCACCTTTCAGTTTGATTAATGGTGGAAATTGGAGGGCTTTCATCCTCTGGTATGTGCAGGAGGTGATATTAATCTGGGTATCCTTATTTAAGAACAACAACTGAATTTCTTTCACTCATCGATAACAGCCTCAATTTTTAAATCATGATCTAAAAAAAGCTTTTGAAAGATTTCATGTCACAACAGAAATTCACTTAAAAGGCAAGATCTACTCAGAAAAATTTTAAATTATATGAAAGTCAAACTTAAATAGTAGAATGTGCTCTTCCAGATAACCAAGTAAAAATTACAGCATGTTTTAAGACATGCATGAGGGAGTGTGGAAAATTAGAATGCACAAACAAACACACACACATACATACATACATACATACATACATACATACATACATACATACATACATACATACATACATACATACATTAAACAGTAGGATTCTTCTACTAAACCTCTGACAACATTTTTTCCAGCAAGTCAAAGCAGACTTCGTTTTAGGGTTAAGGTTACCCGAATGGTGGGGATTTTGGCACCATTTTTAATAATCAGGGACTTCCTCATGGACCATCCGACAACCAAGTATTTTTACTTTAACACGTACAGTATTTGTAACGTGGATTGTTTGTCCCACTGTTGTAATTTTATTAAAAATCTATCTATTAAAAATACAAAACAACTAAGTGCCAGCTATGATGTAGTCAAAGACAAAGATTAGACCTAAAAGGAGCACATATTACTGCGCTTTCATCGCACTAGATATAGTTGTTAATAATAATAATAATAATAATAATAATAATAATAATAATAATAATAATAATAATAATAGCATGTACTGGTAAAACATGTTTAGTTTTAGACTGATCCACCAGGAGGTATTCTTATTTTTCAGGTAGACCGAGAGAAACCTACAAAGGAATAGCTCCACATAGTCTGCTTTTGTTTCATTAACCAACATTTCATCATGTTTGTTATTTTAAAAGCCACAACTAATCACATATCGAAATGCAAAGACACGAGTGGGGGTGGGGATGATTGAAAATTCACAGAAGAGAAAGAGAAAAAAATCAATATCTCTGAACACGTGATGTTATATTTTATTTTCTCACCGCAATCCCGACTCCGTCCTGTCCTGAACAAACGGGGGGAACCCTGTGTTCCGGCTCCACGTCCACGGGACTGAACGCTGCGCCCCGCTGTTCCACTGACTGTCTTGCTTTTAGCGTAGGCATGTACAGATAGGTGTGTGTAATTCTATCTCTAGATGCGAGCTGTCTGTGTGTACCCACTAACGTGATGGCCGACTTAGAGAGTGTAAATCAAAGTTGTCGCCACCCCTTCATCGTTTTGTGCAGATGCGTCTGCTGCCCCCGTGAAGCCCGTTATTCTCTGTCAAGGACGCGCCGCGTCCAGCGCTCCTCTGCGCACACAGGAGGTCGTTCGTTAATCCTCACTGCGGATGCAGCGCATTTCACACGCTGTCAACTTTTCTCAGCTTTCCTCTGACTCTCCAAATACAATTCCTGTCATCTCTCCTTCCTCCTCATCCCCCCTCTTTCTCTCTCTCTCTCTCTCTCTCTCTCTCTCCTTGTGCGGCTCCTCAGCCCTGCTACCTCATCAACGCTGGGTCCTAAATCCTGTTAGTTCAAGAGTGCGTTATATTCTAATTCTTCCAGAGTCCTCATTTGGAAAGTCAGGACAATTTGCCTTTTTCTTGTTTCTTTAAGAGGATTAGAAGGGTGATTTTGGGTTTTAAAGATTGCAATTAGGACTAAGGGATGTAGGTGAGGGTTTAAGGTTAACCTTGGTGAAACAAATGTGTTTGGTTGGCAGTGGGTTTTTAAGATTCTGGACATGCTGTATAGAAGCACTGAGGATGTACCAAGGTTCAAGCATGAGACGAAGGTCTTTCTGCATGAGGAGCACAAAACAGAACAAAAAACAAGGATCAAAACAGAACAAAAAACTGAGGGAGGTGGCTTTGTGAGTGTGTGTGTGTGTGTGTGTGTGTGTGTGTGTGTGTGTGTGTGTGTGTGTGTGTGTGTGTGTGTGTGTGTGTGTGTGTGTGTGTGTGTGTGTGTGTGTGTTGGTTGTATCAGCCTGTATCAGAGCGGTGAGATGCCCTCCGGTAAAGAGTCACCCTGTGACCCAATTTCACCATCCGGGCCAGCCCACATTAAGATCACGTCAGAAATACACTCAAGATATTTTCATTCCCTCCTCAGACTTGTGCTCATTTTGCCTCTTTCATGGGAGTGTGCGTGGGATAAAGCTCAGGCATCACTGGACACCAGCAATCAATAAAATCCACAGGGCTTACCCTGAGTATTTAATGAGGTGCGCTGCTCTCAGCTAGAATCCCCCTCCCCCCCTCCCTCAGAAACGGTTTAACCTTTCGGCTATTTTTTGTTGTTGTTCTTGTTGTTTGGTTCTTTTCAGTGGGCCAGCACAGCCGCAAAGCCTCCCATTTCTCCATGGTCCATTTGTCTTGTCAGAGTGGCAAGAAGGCAGTCGGTTCACGGTGAAGCAAGGATCGATGTGCTGTCTGTAGTGAACAACCCGTCCCATCATGGGTTTTCTCTCCCCTCCCTCCTGTATGAGATTAGTACATGGTTTTGCTCCTTCAGATTGATATTGATAAAACAAGGTAACAGGCAACGTTTTCTGTCTGATGCAATTATGTCATAACAGCTTGTTTCACCTGCGTGTTCTACGTCCAAACACACAACTTCATTCTAACATTTTACATGAACACCCTTTTACATGCTTTACATGCTTACATGTAAAAGGGTAAAAGGGTGACAAACATGTAAAAAGGGTGACAAACGTTTTAGTGGATTGAGGCATCAAAATCCCAGGATATCGCATAGTTAAATTCACAACTCTAAAGACACAAAAACACACTCTTATATTCACATACACAAATTCAGGTTCACCAATCCATTCTGGAAGTTCTGCATGTGGTCATCCCATAATAGATAGAAATAATCTGAATTTGATTGTTTTAAAAACAATAATGGTGATCACTTTCCAAAGACGGTTAAGATTCGAGGCAGTTTGTCATCATGGTTTTTGAAATCATCAGATGGATCATTTACATTTTGTTTAGCAGGAGTGACTGTTGGAATAACCAACAGTCACTCCTGCCTTTTACTTGTGTCACCTTGTGTGTGTGTGTGTGTGTGTGTGTGTGTGTGTGTGTGTATGTGTGTGTGTGTGTGTGTGTGTGTGTGTGTGTGTGTGTGTGTGTGTGTGCTTGCTGTACATACTGTCTGATGTGGGAGGTGTCATAAGACTCTTATCTCCTCTGGTTTTCTACAAGCCGATTTGAAAATAATGAGCTAACTGGGGATAGAGATGACTCTTAGGTCAAAATGTTCTGGCCTCCTCGCAATGAGATGACAGACTCAAACACTGCAGCCAATCTATGCATACCACCTTTACAGCACAATCAGAGATTTTGTACTTGTTATTAAGTTCAGTTCCAACATTTTTATAAAGAAATTATAAGTGTGTTTGTGATTTCTCCTGTTGTGAGCACTGTGGCAGCAACATCAGAGCAGCAATGGTAAATGTAAGGATAGATGAAGAAGGAGGAGAAGGGGTGGGGGGGAGTGGGGGTGGATGGGTAAGGATTAAGCCTGAGGTGGTGAATAGCTCAATAGAGAAAACACAGCTAATCCAATACTCTCTGAGGAGGGAAAACAACATTACTGTGGAGTTCGTAAATGTAATTATTGTTATGACTTCTTGAATCTGTGTGGCCGGCCTCAGTTTAATTTATACGCTTCATATATTCAAAACATATGAGCCCAGGGTGCTCTTTTCCCAATACTTGTGTTTTTTTGTTGTGAACCAGCCCAGAGGGATATTGGTATTTTAGAGGGATGTGATTTGTCATCCTTGTTACTGAGAAGGCCTGACAAGAGATTCTGTTGTGTGCCAAGCACTTTGGGCAAAAATGCAAATGCAGCAGCCCAGTCTCCCGTCTGGACTGCACCCAGCAGATGAGGGATGACTTGTGTGATTGTTTGCTGCAGCAGGGCTTGGGTTTATGCATCACCTAGGTGGAAATGCAGTTTGTTTTCCATGAAAAAAACAATAGATGGAGGAAGTTGGGGCTCTTGACTCTTTTTCCATGAATGTTCCCTGTCCTTTCTATTCCTCTGGGCGCCTGAATTATTTATCTAACGTAAGGAGAGGAATGCTCAAAGTACACGACAATCAAAAAGAAAAGAGCTTAGCATGAGATTCACAAACACACCCACACACACTCACACGTCAGACATCAACCCCAAAAAACACACCATGTTTACATAAATGCACACACCACACACACACACACACATGCACACACTCACAATTCGAATAAGGAGGAATGATTCAGTGATTACGCTTGAAAAAAGTGTCATCATCTACATTCTCAGAGATGCTTTGGTCTGCTATATCTGATCTGCTGGTCTGTCTGTTTAAACAGGAGAGAGAAACCAAGAGGATGAAGGAATGAAATAGAAGGAGAGAGAGAAAGGGAGAGAGAGGGGGAGAGAAAGTGGAAGGGGGAGGTTTTCTCAGGAGGTGAGAGATTAATGTACCAGCAAATTGATTACACAATGAGCTGCAAGAGGAACAAAATAATACCCTGCTGAAGACGAGTGTTTAGGGATCAACAAGTCAAAACCAGAGGCTTCCTGAGATGTAAACACTTACAGTCGGATCATGAATCCTTCACAATGACTCGAGACACCTGTGATTAAAGTGTAGTGTTTATGTCATCAACAGGACAACAAGCCTCCGTGTAATGATGTTCATATTCTAGGAGACAGAGGATTCTAGTTCTGCACTTCAAATACAGTCCCAGTTGTATAGTGATTATAGTCTATCATAAGATTATGAAGTGAGGTTTCTAATTTTGTTTATAGTGATTCTAATAATGTCATGTCAATAATGACATCAATTCATACAAAGGTGTCACATGTTTTAATGAAGTACACATTCCCACACACTGAAGAACATTCTTCTGGACTGTCTGACAGCTCACTGCAAAACACTCCACTGTTATTTTTATTTCACCAAGTAGGATCCAGATTGTGTGCTTGCTGGTAAGATGTGTTTTTGCTGTGTGGTTTTTATTCTGTCCAAGTTGGTTCTTTTTATTGTTTTTAGCAGTTAATTTTTATACTAGCTGCTTCCTTTTGTTTTATGTAAAAATTAAATTACTGGCTATTGACTCCAGCCTTACTGTAGAAATGGTGCTTATAGTAGCCACGAAAGTGTAATGCACAGTATCATCTAAAAACACATGCAGGCAAACAGCTTCATCTACAATACATGACAAATTCAGATGTTCACTTCAAATACAGAAATACAAACAAGTACAAAAATCCACCACAAAATAGAACTTAGAAGCACAGAATCAACAATATCAGTTCACGTTACATATGGTGTAAAACTAACACAGTAGTCCATAAAAACCTCACACCAACACATAAACATGATAATTATGTGTGATGGTCTGGGACCGCGTCACTGCTTCACGACTTGGACAACTTACTGTAATTGATGGGTCCATGAATTCTGCTCTCCAGCAGAAAATCCTGAGGGATAAAATCCAGCCATCAGTTTGTGACCTCAAGCTCAAGAACATTTTTTTAAGGACAGACAGACAGAATTTGAATATCTGAATTTGTCATAGAAAGCAGTCCTTTATCTGTTGGTTTAGAGTTTTGAATGATGTTCTTGTTTCTTTGAATACATTTTCAATCTACATGGCTTTGCTGAAAGTCACCTGCATACACTGAGAAAATTAAAACACTCCAAAAGTTCAACTTTAATGTAATCATGGCTGAATGTAAAGATGATATTAGTATATTCATATTCCAACCTTTTATGACCCTACAAGAGGAATCCATTGGTGATAGAGCCATGCAAAACATCAAGCCGAACATAACACGTTGCTCAAGCAGAGAGGGCAGAAAGAGAGAAGACATAACAGAGGAGGAGAAAGATGTGAGGAATGAGAACATTATGCTTTGGGTTGAACCCTGGCAGAGTGAGAGCTTAAGTGAAATGGTTCTTCCTGAGAGACAGAGAGAAGCAGATAGAGGAAGGGAGGGAGAAATGGACTGGGGCTCCTTGCCAGTTTGATTTGTTCATGAAGTGGAAAAAAAAGATAGAGGAGAGTGAAAAAATGAAGGACACAGAAGAAAGAGATGGTAGTGACACAGCACAGTGTCTGATGATTGGAATGGAGGAAGAGGTTGTGGTGAGAGAAGATGCCAGGGTTTTTACTAGCATGGCCCCGTCTTGGCCTCTACTGGCGCACTTGTTGTCCTGATGGCCTGAATGATTTATTAAAGTGAAGAGTGGCAGAGAACAGGGCAGCCAGGCAAGCTCTGATTAACTAGGGGAGCGAGGGAGGACAAGCAATCCTCTATTATTCATTACTCCACAGGAGCACAGATGGATAGCTTTGCTAGAATAGCCACAGTTGGGAAAGAAACAAAGAAACAGAAGTGAAATGACCGTATTTACAATCTGTTTTTTGCAGTGCTTTTGTATTTCAGATGAATTCTTTCCAGACTTTTTTCCTACGTTTTCGGTGCCCTTGATTCAGGCCTGGCTGGGCTCCGTTAAGCTTCACGTTTGTGCCAGGCCACGGATCTGTCGGTTCACCTCAGTGTCTAAATGAGAATGGAGCATGCATGCAAAAAATGTGGGCGCACAATGCACACATGCAGATTCTCCCTCCAAGGCAGTTTGCTGCCTGTCACATGCAATCCTCTGAAATAGGGGCATATATTAGTCCAGTCCACTTCTGGACCACTGGACAACAAACATGCCATGGTATGATTGCATCCAGCTCTTGTCACAGCCAGACAGAGTCACCAAACACACATATATACACTCTTGTTTGTTGTCCCTAAATAATGAAACATGGCTGTGTCGGCTCTTTGCAGAGATCACATGATACGATGCTTTCCTGCCTCTGGTCTGACAGAACCAATCTCCTCATAAGTTTAACTGAGAGGGGTATCTGTTCAATACTTAAAAAGCAAAACATGCAACATTGATGACCTGTGGGTCTACCGGTTGCTATCTTAAGAGGAAGGAATCTGCACACAAGACAGATCAGCAGCATCTTTGTGATGGTATTATTTAGTCTGCTTTATTTTTAAAATTCAATGCTGGACATTTTTCTCTTTTCTCCCCGTTTACCATCATCAGAATAGATTTCAGGTCTTAATCTGCCTGGGTGAGTTTAATGAATCTTATTTGACATTGATGAGCAATTTATAGATTATCCATGCATTCCTCTGGCAGGTGTCCCATCACACAGAAAGTTGTGTGGTGGGATCTGTAACACTCACCTTTTATTATTACCGTACTCTTCTTTCACCCATTTTGCTTCACCATCATCTCGTCCCTTCTTTTTCTCAAGAGAGCCTCCCCATTTCAGTTTCTTTCTTCATGTCAGCAAAGCCCATCTGCTCTGGCTGCTTGAGTGTTTATCTGACTGTAGTTGAGGACCGACCTGCCATGTCAGGTGAGGTGGTGAAAGACACTGTAGAGGTGATGGGACCAGTGAGGTAGAATCAAGTATAATGAAGAGAATCAGATAAAAATAAAAATGTTTAACCTCACCAAAGACTGGGCACAGAACGGTTCCAATAAATAAAAATAAATGAAAGTTAATTTTTATCAGTAATGACAGGGTCTCAATGTAGCAGCAAAAGATCTCTGCTTGAACACATAACATCAGCGTAATAATAAATATTTCTCCAGGTTTCTTTTATGCTTTCAGTCATCTTGTACCTTAAAACACTGATTTATTTCCTTCTCAATAATTTAATCCAACTATTACTTAACTTCACACAAAATAAAAACTTAACAGATAACAGAAATTTCATTCTCTCCATGCAAATAATTGCATTCAATTTGACAGAATAACTCATTGATCATCTCTGAGCTGGCATTTCATCACAGAACACTGAATGAACCCACGGTGGTATAATCACACGATCGTACCTCCTTGTCTGTTGACTTAGACTGAAAAAAAAAAAAAGTCATGTTTTATTAATGAAAATGAGATGAGCATTTCCAATGTGTGCCTCTTTCCTTCACCGCAGCTGTCAAGCTGAGGTCAAGAGATGTGTCTCACACGGTCCTGATGTTGCTACCAGAAGTCAGCGGACAGTTGATTCCACTTAGATCAACTGAATTATTCAGCAGAACATCTGAAACACCGCAGCTGCACACCACAAGTGTGTGGTCAAATGTGAATGAGTGCCTCTGTTTGTCATCACCATCATCATCATTATCATCATCATCTTCATCGTCATCATCATCGTCATCATTTTTTACAATCTACATTAAATTACATAAACAAAAACAAAAAGGGAGTTGGATGGTGATGAAACATACAGGCCTTAGTGCTTTTCTTAAAACCAGATTGTCTACAGTTTAAAAAGCTTGTGTCAAAAAAATTACGATTAAGCATATTGATACTATTATTTCATGATGAAACACGGCCAGTTGTTGGAGTGCTTTCTTGGGTAAATGAAGAGCAGAGGGAGAAATTCAGACACAAAAAAAGATGTTTTACCAAATGCTGCTACTTTATTTATGCTGGTAGTAGCAATGAACACTGGATACTTTAATAGCGATACAGAAATGTGTACAATACTGTACTTGACAATGAGTGCCATCTACTGGTCAGCAAAGGACACTTCAGTGGGAAACAAAAATATATTAATATATTTATTGAATGTGCAAATGCTTGGACACTGTGTGTGTGTGTGTGTGTGTGTGTGTGTGTGTGTGTGTGTGTGTGTGTGTGTGTGTGTGTGAAGGGGTAACAGTTTAAATTTGCAGCACCACCACAACATGCCATTGTCAGTGAAAAGATAATTGGATTAATTTCCTGATACGGAGTCTACAGCCGCATTTGCAGTAAAATGTTTCATAAATTCACGAAAGTGTTATTTATTACAGTCCATCAGCAGTGGTCAGAAACTGTTGCTGTACACAATTAACTTCATCATTTGCCGACCCCTCTTTCACTTGAGCAACTTTAGATGCTTATAGTAGAAGAAAGCTCTGCTTCAATAATGAGATTGATTTTTCTTTTGTTGAGACAGCCTTTTTCTAAATTGAGTAATCCAGTTGTGTGTCACAAGCATTAACCTACGCTGACCTTGCTGATGAGTGGACTGAACAACAACAGCCTCACTTTAAATTCTCATAACTAGCCAGAAATGTCAACTCTTACTGGAACATAGCTGAGAACACAGAGCAGAGTTGCAGCTTTCCTAAAGAAAATATCAGCACAGCTTGTACAAATTTTAAATGTTTATCCTTGTCCATTATGTTAAAATGAAAACAGACTTCAAGTCTCCTTGACTGACAGATCGGCAACATTTGCAGCATTGCAACCTTTCATTATCACAATTACACAAGCACATTCCTTTTAAACATCCCTGTAATGCTATGAAGCTTAACACTCCTCTGTTTACAGGACTGACCTACGTTGACCATCATGAGATGACTCAGCAGAGAGTTTTTGGTCGAACCTTTGGGAAAAGCTGGAGAAAAAAACAAAGCAAAGAAAATATATCAACAACATCATGTTTAATTCTGTTAAGACTGTCATTTGTGTGTCTTACCCCAAAGTAGTTGTTTGGAACAAAGCCCTCTCTGCCACAGAGTGAGGCCCACCACCAGTCTGAGCCTTCAGGCTTCTGCAGGATGGTGACCATGTCTCCATCTCTGAAGCTCAGCTCATCAGCTGCCTGGGCAGGATAGCTCCACAGGGCATACAGCACCCCGCTGTTCTCCACCCCCATGGCTTCCTCCACACCTGGGGTTGCAAAGTTCTTTTTTTAGTTTAAGTAGATCTATCATTTACTGACCAGGTCAGGTGTTTCCTGATAAACATGCTTCCTTGTTATTAAATATCAGTATCTGATTAAAAAATGTATGAGAACATTCAACATATTTTTCAAGTATTCAAGTATTTTTATTTTAACTGTTAGGTTTAATATTTGAAGCTTACCGATTAATATCTTTTGGTTTTAGTTTGTTTTGAACAGGGTTTTTAAAAGTTTTTCAAATCTTACAAAAATCTTAGTCTTATTTTTGGTTAAAAAGCCAAGAGCATAAATAATTCTAAATTGTTTATTGATGACTTTCACAATGTGTCCTACTGCAGTGTCTTTAATTACAATACGAGGTATCTATTTTTGTTCCAGAACAGGTCATTTGAATGAGAATATTGACCAATAAAGTTGAAACCCTAAGTTTTCCCATTAGTGAATGAAGGTTAGTAAAAAATGAAATAGGGTATATTATATGAGTGAACTTCATTATATGAGTGAACTTATGCAGCTCGTATATGTGTGTGTTTGTGTGTGTGTGTGTGTTTGCCTTATCATCTCACCCCTCAGGAAGCTGTCACACTCCTCAAAACCTTCGGCGTAAGGGTCACACTTCTGGGAGGCGGTAGCGCCGTCGCTGTGCGTCATTGCCATGACAGCCGCTCCATTCCTCACCAGAAACTCACACAGAGGACGGTCGTTACAAGAACCCGCACAATGCAGCGGAGTCCTGAGGGCCCACAGTCAATAAATACATACTAATAATACAAGAATGAAATGTGAACTCATCACATGACGACACATCATCGGCTCCCATTGTCAAAAAGACTTGATCTTCTCAGCTCAAACCTAATTGCATATAACATAACGACATATTTACCAGCCATGGCTGTCTGGTGCACTGACATTGGCTCCAATACGAACCAGGAAATCTACAACATTGTAATGGCCTCCACAGATGGCGTTGTGAAGAGCAGTGATGCCTTCATCATTGGGCTGACTGGGGTCACTGATCTATGGAAAGCATCACACATGAACACAGAGTGGACTCGTCAGCTGAACTGTACTCTACTGGAATTCCTGTTGTAAATTCACACAATCATGTTATAGGTTTCCTACTAACATCTGTTTGATCTTAATTATCTTATCTGGGTTCTGGAACTCAAAAGAATACTATATTTTTTTTTGCATATTTTTATATTTTTCATGAAACAACAACAAACTCCTGAAATGGTCCTTTTGCTATTGAGGGATTTTTGTTGCTTGAATTTTTTGCTTCCATGGTTACAATTTGAATTTAGGCTCATTCTGGGTTTTGTTTAAAATTCAGTTTAGTTTTAAACTGCAGTAGTAGTAAGTATACCTTACTACTACTGGTAAGATCGCTGTATATTAACACACATGCACACACACATACACTCCCACACACACACACACACACACACACACACACACACACACACACACACACACACACACACACACACACACACACACACACACACACACACACACACACACACACACACACACACACCTTCTGTGCGGCCTTCTGCACAGTCTCCATTTCACCGACCAAAGCTCCGTCCAGCAGCAGGACGAGTGGGCTGAGTCGCGCTCGCTTCCCAGAGCCTTTCCGCTCTCTGTTTGACCGCCGTAGAATAGAATGATAGCTCTGAAGGCACAAACAGGATGAAAACTAAACTAAAAACTGTGAAAACCTTTGTAAAATTCCCAGTTTGGGATCAAAAGTATATCTTATCTTATCTTAAAACACTAGACTGTTGAGAATACTGTCCAGTTACTTAAAGCAAAACGTAACGCTGGCCATCTCATAATGATAATGATTGTCATATCGTTCTCAGTGGTGTCACTGAGGAAGTCCAAGAATAATAGTTTTGCTGTTTTATCATAATAAATGGCAAAATTTCTTTTTTTGAGCTCGTGTGAGACCCTTTCTTACCCTGAAGTCATGGGGAACCATTGTGGGTGTTTGAGGTAGACGAGTAGGGGGCATAGCCCCTTCCTCTCCCTCAGACGAGCTGCTGGACTCACTACCCTGCTCCCCTCTCTGCCGGTCTTTCCTCCGAAAAAGCTTATCAATGAGGTTTTTGTACTGGTTCGGCTGGTAATGGGAGGCCTTCCTCAGGGGCACTGACCGGTCCACAGAGCCTCTTTTTTTGAGAGCCCGTGGAAATTCTGCTCGAATGCGGAGCAGCTCCTCCAAGTCAGGAATCTCCTGGCTATTGGCCTCAGGAGCCACCACTGGCTGCAGCCTGGTGGGACTGAGGGGACGAGGAGCTCTGGGCACCTCCTGCTCCACCTCCCTGCTGCTCCCTGTCATGCCGGGATTTTCCAAAATCCTTGGCATGTGATGAACATAGTCCAACCTCTCTAATTCTGCATCGACATCGCCTGGATTCAGCACTGCCACAACAGAAACCAAAACACAACTGTAACACAAGTCAGAGGGGCGATGTGAACACATTGTACAGACGTGTTGTACCATCACTGCACACAACTGGCTGTCTCAGCTCAGGCCGGTGGGGTTGGGCGACAGGTTTATTGAAGAATTCCCTCGGATGGAGCTCAGCTGGTTGGTAAATCACCATATCACCTTCTCCTCCTAGAACTCTGGGGTGGCGACTTTGCATTGCTCCCCAGTGGGGGTTTTGGAGACGCATTATAATGGAAAGAGGGATTGGCCTGCGCTGACGGTGCTGAGTAGAAGTTGGGGGAATGGAGATACGGGAGGTGATGGGTTGAGGGTGGTAGGGTGAGTGGACCGGTGAAGAAACATCTGGAGGTACTGAAACACGTGTGTTACGAGAGAGAGAACCCTGGGGATACTGGGCAGGTTTAGAGCGAGGATCCTGGAAAGGAATTGAAAGAATGTCAAATGCTTGCTCAGCATAAAAACAGAATGAAATAGAATTAGAATAATAAGATATACACAGGGAAAACTACCATTTGAGTAATATTCATAAAGAGGACAGAAACAAGACCCTAAAAAGATTCTGAATATGGAGGCAGGCAACTATTTTCCTTAATTTAAGACCACATGATCTCTTGTGTCTTACAAAATAATTCTGGGTACAATAAAAGATATATATATATATATATATATATATATATACACGCAGACACAGACACACACACACACACACACACACACACACACACACACACACACACACACACACACACAAACACACACACACACACACACACACACACACACACACACACACACACAGCCTTAGAATAAAGTTTTGAAAGCTTTTTTGTTGACACCACCCACGTTTCTGGGGCTTTTGGAGCTTTGTGTTGGAGAAGGACCATCAAGATTTGATTCTCTCCAGCCACTGTTTGGAAGTGATGGTCGAAGCCACTCTGTTTCTGTAACAGGAAAGTGTTCATTTAGGAAATTGTCTTCCTATGGTTTGTCTGGACTGCAATAATTCCCCAACTCCATTTACTAAAAGAAATAAAACCATGTGAACAAACAAGAAGAACAGCATGGTGACTGAAATCAACCAACTGTCATAGGTGTGGTGAGGTTTCCTTTCGTAGGACACGTCCAGATCTGTCTCATTCCACTTGCTGGGACTCTTTTGCTGCTGCACACCCTCATCTGAAAGAGACATAAAAACAGCGAGCAAGAGCGAGAGAGAGAGAGAGAAAGAGAGAAAGAGAGAGAGAGAGAGAGAGAGAGAGAGAGAGAATTATGAGCGAAGCAATTTGACAACTTTCTCCCACCAGGTTTTCCCCAATTTATTTTTTTTCAGAACAATCTGGCAAAGAAAATTGAGACATGAAACCTACAATTACATGTAGCCACTCTAACATTCCTCTGGGCCGCTTTGCTTTGAAATTTTGTCATTTCAGTTATTCACAATTATTGAATGTGTTAGAAAAATCTGATCATTATGTTGAACATTTACAAAATTTGGTGTCCATGTCACTAAAAATTCTAAAATTACCATTTGGGGTAAAGAGAACATGGAGATTCTTGAAGTAGTTACCCAGTTTGCATGTAAAATTAACTCAATCTGACGAATATATTCTAACAGCTTAATGTTTCCATCTGATTATCTGGTTAACATCAACTATTAACAATTATTTTACAACTGGATTAATCCAAACACACACTAACCAGGTTGTCTGAACATTTTTGGCTGGTTGTTGGGCATGTTACGCCTCAACGGCGAGGGGCTTCTGTCTGGCCGAGGCGATCTGCGGCCCATCTGACTGTTGTCATAAGGGCTGAGGAGGTTCTGGGAATGGAACGGGGCCGGCTGGGAAGGCTGATCGAAAGATGAAGCCGCAGGTCCACGAGACGGGCTTCTGCTCGGTCGAGGCGACCTACGGCCCGTTTGACTGTTGTCATAAGGGCTCAGAAGGTTCTGAGAGTGGAACGGGACGGACTGGGATGGTTTGTCAAAAGATGGTGATATGGGGTTCGGAGAGGGGCTTCTGTCTGGCCGAGGTGACCTCCGGCCCATCTGGAAAGGATGATCACAAGCTGCAGCTGTGGGGCTCGGACAGGGGCTTCTTTCCATCCAAGTGGGTGAGCCGAGTGGGCTCCTGTCATAACCGGAGGGTAAATCAAGTCTTGGCATGCGAGGAGAGTGTTTGGGGCTATGCTTGTCATATGAATGACTGTCAGACCCAGCTCGAGCGAGTGGGGACTGTGGCTCTCGGTGGATCTTAGGGGATGAGAGTGGGCTGGTGGAGAACACAGGAGAGGCTGGTGAATTATTACTGCCGTAGAGGACAGAGTCCAAGGAACGGACGGCTGTGGAGCTCGGTGAATAAGGCTGAGGGGTGGAGCTGACGGCGCTGCTGCCTCTTGACTCCCGTGTGGAGCTGGAGGGGCTGGACAGTCCAGAGGGCTGAATCTTCTCTCTGGAGACTTGAGAGCAGACCTGAAAGGGAGATGCATTCACTATAAATATGGATCAGGAATTAATATATTAATGTGCTGGATAAGACAATGTGAACATAGTTTAATTCTAACAAAGAAGAAACAAAACGCGTTTTTTATTTTGTTGGCATTCAACAACTGCATCACCCATGAGTCTCTGAGTGCCTCATAGAACATTTTGTCATTGAATATCAACCTTTTTTGGGGGTCATATGGCTAGAAATTAGAATATTACTGTTTTTTTAGCTTCATTATATTATAATATTATTCTTCTGAGCTTAAAACACTTACACGTAAACCTCTATTAGACATTTTGTCTTCTGAGAAAGTGAAGAAATAAACCCTCAAGTAGAAAACCAACGCTGTTAGAAGCTAGTTAGGAGAGAAACATTATCATATACACAAAATCTTAAATACTACAGACAATATAACTTCAATCTGTGGAAAATAAACAGCTAAAATGGGAAAATTCAAGCATAAGACGGATTCATACCTCATCCTGTGTGTTGCTGGAGGATGCTTCCTTCAGCATTGAGTTGAACTCTTTGGATAACTCGTCTGCGGTGGCCATTGATGCACTTAGGTCATCATTTATGGTTTGGACTGAAAATTAACCACACGAGCCCCACACACCATTACATTAATATTTCCATGTGGACAAAGACACTGAGGAAAAAGACAACTTTTTGCAGAAACTCACACAGCATACTGCTGCCAAAGCTTGACTGAGAACTCATGGTGGTAAAGTTAAACTTTTCAGCTCCTGAAAAAGGAAACAGATATTCAAATATTAGCTTGACAATCTTATAAGACGAACTTCCATTGAGGATAAAATACATTAAGTTGAATCATCCAGCCAAGGACAAACGGTATCAACACTCAAATTCTAATTTGATTGAGTTTTAGTTGTCTGGTTTAATACCAAAAAATTTGACCTAAAGTTAAGTAGCGTGCTACTTTCTGTCTTGCTGTTATAGCTACCATCTCTTTCAAGCCACTTCATGCTCTGACACCGTGAACAGATTCCTTTTACATCATGACTCCATCGTGTTAAAACAAGCCCCACTTTTCTCCATCACTGGAAGCTACATGCAGGCATGCTTTAAGCAACTTGGATCACACGGCTAACTGACATCACAGTTTTGGTAAGACGTTTGCAATGTCTGTCCTGCCTGCCGACTCAACCGTTTTGTCTGCGGTGCAGGTGTTAACACCAAGCACACAAAGGATGACGTGCACGGGCTGTGAATTCCTTCCAAAGGGTCCCTCCTCCCAAGTTGTCAATAACTTTTGACCAATTTATTGGGTTCTTCCTGAACAAAAATCCCTCAGAAAATCAAATGAAAATCCATAAAGAGCTTTTTCTGTAAACCTGGAAAAAGACAGCCAGACAAATAAAAGTGATTTAACCATGTTGTCAGGGGTGAAATAAACCTACAATTTATGGTGAAGGCCTCTGACAGCCTTAGAAAAGACACCGTTACGTAATCTGGCGGTATGACAACAGCCACATCTACATCACGTTCTTGGCAGCATCGAGGTAAAGTAAATTTAGGTAGTCCCTAAAGGAGAACAGTTTGTGACTCTTTTTAAATGAGACGTGGTGTATTTCTGAAGACCAGTGTCATGTTAGTCATAGATGTTATCACATCAGACTGTAATGTAAATATTTTCATGTTGGTAGCTAATAAAAATGTTTTACAACCCTGTCCCTCATTTACTATCTTAAAATAAAATAATGGCTGTGCACTCGTAGCATATTCAGGCAGGAAAACGCAAGGTCAGTCTTTCAGCCTGTGGAAAACAGCAACACACTGTGAATGGTGATTCGACCACATGCCCTGCTATGTGACCACTCAGCATTTCTGATACCTGAATTGGTGTATTTCCTAAAGCAACAACAAACCACAACTAGAAATAACTGCCCTTTATCTCTGTCGAGTGTTCAATATCCTTTTTACTTTTTTTCATAAGATATGTTCTTCAGTTGTTGAGGAAAAACACATACCTTGTCACAAGGTACGAGCACGTAACAGTTCTGTGTCTGGTTGCCCTCAGGGCTCAAGGAAAACTAAATAATCTTACGAAAAAAATGTAAAGTTCAAAAATTTTTCAATAGAAAAATTTTTTGAACTTTACTACTCCAAAATTCAGTCGTTTTCCCTCTAGGTATTGCATCTATTTGACATAGTTTCACAGTGATCCCTCAAGTACTTGAAATGGACAAAAATGTTTTAAAACATTTTTAATCTGTCCAAAACTGAGTAGATTCTGTCTTGATGAAACCTTTCTGCTGGGTTTAATCACATTGAGAAATGTATGTATAATAAAATAATAAAAATCTTGCTGTTAAAAAAAAAATTAATACAGCTTTTTATCTGTCACGTAGTTTTCTCGTGTTTCTGCAAACAATACATCAATCCAAAAAAACAACAATAAATAAACAAACTCTTGCAAAGACCATCTCCTGCCCAGAGGTAATAGCTCCAAAACTAGCTCATTTAAAAAATAACCTGACAATATACTGTATGATGTACTGTATATAGGTCAAACTAATATTTTTTTGCCATTTTAGTTTATTGACAGGCCTGGTGAGGTGCTTTCAAAATGAAATCATGTGCATTTAAAAGAAGAGCAACCTCAATCAATATTTGATTATACATGTCACTAGATATGCCTCAGATAATATTTGAACTTAGTCAAGAACAGAGGGAACATACGTATATTAAACCACACTGACAAACAGCACAGTCAGAGAATGGCTGCTCTTCAGGGTGTTGTGCTGCGCTGTGGCAGGGGTTCATGGTGTTTCGGTTGGGCTTGTTACAGTCTCCAATTCCTCACCACTCCTCCCAGTGAGGCCTTATTTCACACTCAGTCTGGAACACTTATCTTTGTCAAGAGCAGCTCACACAAAGAGAGATTACACTCTCACTGCCTTACAAAGGTCACGTTGTTCACTTGCTCACTGAACTCCCTCCTTCCTTCCTGACAGCTCATTCGCTCCACCTCTTCCCTCCCCATTCTACCCCTCTGAATTCCATGTGGGACTGTCTGTTCTCTCCTCTGGCCCCATGACTACTTTAGCTGTGTTGTCACAGTTAGTGTTAACCTGTTTTTCTCACTCTCATTGCATCACCAGGAAATTTTTTTTAATTTCATTTAAATTTTTTAACAATAAATAAATACATTTATTTTACTTTTCTTTGTCCCATATCTCCTGCTCTCTTGTGTTATTTTGATGTCTTGAGGCGATAGATGCTGACTAAAATAATGATCTTGTCTCTGTTCCTTATCTTGACAGGTGTAATTGTCATTTGCATTCTTTTGATTTTCTCATCAACATTTCATCATTGTGCAAAACAATAAGGATGAATTAAGCGTAGGCTAGGCCTGGAAAATTAAAGATTTCAAAAAATTCAAGTATACATAAGGAAACATATCCAATATGTCTCTCTATTCTCTCACATAAAATGTAATGTATACATTTTCAAACACAAGCGATCTTATAACATTCACTTAAAAGAAGAAAGACAGTAAAGGGAGATGCTTTACTTTGCTTTATTTTCAGTAAAACCACAGACACGTTTATCTTCCAGAGAGAGGACAGCTCGTAGCTTCTGCTGCAGTGCTGTCTGCAGTTTTGCTGATCTGCTGTTCTTTGATTTTGTTCTCAAGAAACGGTTCTTGGAAAACCTCTCATTCACTTTCCCTTCAGCTTGTTTTCAGCGCAGTGATGATTACAATATAAACTGCTTCTACCATTTAGCTACTAATTAGCTCTCTTGAGTGGTAAAGCCAAGATGAAAGAATGAAACCATGAAGGAATACTTAACAAAACTACTGGCTACAACCACAGAGAAGTCTTCAATGTGTTAATAGACACTCAGAGAGGCAAAGCTCTGTGGGAAGCAAAATGATATTAAAGGAGTAAAAACAACAATCATTAGCTGTCCAGAATGACAGGGTGTGTCTACATGTCCTCCCTCTTTTCCTTTAGTTTTCTTTCACCAACATTTCCAGTTTATGAATCTAAATAATTCTCTAGATTGTTTTGTGCACACACACAACACCACACACACTCACTGTGGCTGGAATCTACATCATATCCTTCCTCCAGGCTCTGGCTTTGTCTTCATTCACTCATAGCAGGGAACTGGGTGAAGACTGAAGCATAAAAAAAAATTACTCTGACAAAAAACATTTTGTAGATGCACTGCTTTTAACTTTTCTCTGTTGGTATATCCTAAAACATGACAAACGAAGTGTGGCTATCTGTCATCACGCAGGGAAGACAAACTAAATGATGTTTCATGGGCTTCTATAATTTCACATGTTGGAAGAGAGGCACTGCCTTAGATCTCGGCTAAAATATGATGGGGAAAAGTTTCATCAGAATGTGTATACATAGTAAGAATATGACTCTGTTACATCCCGCTTCAAAGCGGTGATGTATTGTAATTGTCAGTCTTCGTGTGTTTGTCCATCCGTTTGTCCGTTCGTTAGTCCACCAAATATCTTACCTTGGTTCTAGTTAATTGTTGTTAATGTTACACACAGTTTCAACATAAAATAAGGCAGTCACAGACTGCAACGTCCCCTAAATTCAAAACTTCTTGCATAGGTCAAATATCAAAGCTAGTGCTCTGACCTACTGTCATTGATCAAAGCACTAGCTTTGATCTACGGTCTTACTCACACTGGCCTTCTCTTTCGTCTTTCTATCTTATCCGGTTCCTGAGTGTACAAAACTTGAAATTTGACCTTGACCTAGTTTTCTCAAGGTCAAGTAAATCATCTTATTTTCATCCCCTTTGCTGCCCGAGTAATGTGCTTTTTGTTTCATTTTTCTATCTGCAATGGTTGCAAAGATATTTGGTGGACTAACGGACGAACGAACGGATGGACAGACGGATGGACGAACACAAAAACACTGACAATTACAATACATCACTGCTTTCAAGCGGGATGTAATAAATATACAAAAGTGTATAGATGTATACATGAATATACTGTAACCAATATTTGCAATATATATAAGCATCACCTGGACATCATATCTGAAGAGGAAGCTCAATCGGTCATTTAAAACAACCACACAAAATTTGATTATTATATATACATAATAATTCTGATAATTTGAAAACAAAATACATGTTTGGTGTCAAGCACTCAATGCATGTGGCTTAAGCCTCCCTGCAACCTGGCAATTACGGAAAATGGATGGATGGAATATAACTCACCTAAAGTCCACTCAAGGTATTTTCATGCCGTCAACAAAAATAACACTGGATTGAATGTTTACATAGGCTCACTTCTATCTTCTGGTAAACATTTGAAACAAACTGTTGACGTTTCAGGGTTGTGACAACACAATGAAGTCAAGGTTAGTTCTGCAAACACAGGTCTAATATTTCTGTAAATCACTTTGAATCTGTGTCACAATGATCTTTGGAGGAAATGAGCCGGTCAGGTTCTGCTGTTATCTGCATTATCTATTGCAGTAAAATGTTTTCCTAAGTAAGTAAGTAAGTAGGTAAGTAAGCCACAGAGAAATCCATTAAATTACGTGATAAATTCATCATGGATTAGTCAGAACTTGTACCTCAGAATCCAACAACTATAAGCTTCCCATGAATAAAAACTCCACCCATTTTTTTATGACACTCTTCGCTCCAACGTACTCTCTGAAATGTCTAGCCTGTCCGCCTACATGAATCAAGAGCGGTTGCTTGCTATATCATGCACACCCACTACACATTCTACTGATGCCAGTAATAGTTAATTGTCAGACATGCAGCCTTGACAATGCATCTGTATTGATTTTGTCAAGATGAACATAACAATTAGCGGCTGCAGACACTTACTAAAGTATGTCTTTTTTTTCTAAATTAAAAAGGTCAAATCCTACACAGTACAAGTATCCAGCTAACTTCAAGAGCAATCTATTTCTACCCAACACACCACTCAGGAATCTCTCAGTACAACACAACATGACACACATTTCTGACCGATTGCATGAACTATTAAATTTCTGCAATGTATCAAGCTGATGCTGAAGTGCAAACAGTGTAGAAGAGGACCACTGCCAAGAAGTGGAAAATGTTTTCATCTGCTTAAATGTGTGTGTTGCATTGATTGGATCACTTTTAAAGTCAAATTACAGGCGATCTCAGCATGAGCTGTTCATTAGGCAACAGCTTAGTGCATCACACAATGCTGCTCAGCTGGTTTTGAGACTCAGGGCAGAGGCCAAAAGTTGGATCTGTTCCGTATTCCTGCTCTGACAGGAAGATTTAGTTTGTTTGCAGATTGCAGTTGTTTAACAATCACCTCTACTAATAAATGTCACATTCAAATTCCTAACCCTCAGTCACAAGAACAGCCCACGAGGAACTCAAATGTTACTACATTATGGTTGGTTTTAATTTATCACAGAATCTATTAATATTAGTTAATGTCAACAGGTTACAATGTCGTGAATATTCAATAATAATACATTAAAATCCCCACTTTGAAATAAAATCAGTCAATATAAGTTGTGTCCAGTAGCTCAGGCTGTAGCGTGTGACGGATTCCTGAAGCTACTGGACACATCTGTCTCTGTCCACCAGTCATCTACTGGACTCCTCTGTCCACCGAGAGAGACATTCCAGGTCGGGATGGCAACAGCTGGTTTCCATTATTTTGAGAAAAAGCTCCTCCTCACATTCAAGACCCCTCACATTGAACGGGGGGGAAACCGTGGACATAATCGTTTATAAGAAAGCATCTGCATAACGATTCATAACTGGAGCTGAAACTTAAATGTGTGAAACAAATAGATCGACATTACAACACATCCACGACTTTAAATCACAACGTAACCTCCTGTTCATTCACCTCTCACAGCAGCGTGGCGCTTGTTTGCGTGGACGGACACGGCTGCACGTACGTAACCAGGCAAATCAAAAACTTCTTTACCTCTGTGTAGGAAAAGCTTCTTCGTTCTTCAGTCCCGAGTTAGACTGAGACCCCAGCCTTGGTCAGGGATTCTTTTCTTCCTGAAGCTGGATTCCGAACTCCGTGTTTCCGTCTGGCGGTGGTTGCTCCAGACATTTAGTCATAGCTGCACAACTAGCTGTGAGTTATTTTGGCTTTCGGTCCAGCCCCTCTCACTCTCTCTCTACTGTAACCCGAGCCAGGTGTTTCCTCCACAGCTGGACAGGTAAAGCATTCACAAGTGTCCAGATGACACCTGTAAGGGCTGGGATCGATGAATTCTATTCTAAGTGTACTTGACGACAGATAATAATAATAACAATAATAATAATAATAATAATAATAATAATAATAATAATAATAATAACAATAATATTAATATTATTATTATTATTATTATTATTATAAGTTTTCACAAAAACATTTTGTGATGTACCGTAGTTCTATTTGAGAATTATTATTTTTATTTTTTATAAGAGATAAGCTCGTTTACAGTCCTTCATATCCAATCAGTGACATTCTTTTCCCACTAATGTTCCCACTTCTCATCCTTCATTTGTGAAAAGTTTGCCCTATCCCAAGCAGGTGTCAAGCAGCGTAATTATTCATTTTATCCAATAGGTTGGTGTTTCTAAACGGTGTATCCTTGATTTTTGTATCAGAAAAGTATACCAAAAAGATGAAAGGTTATTTGATTTTTCGTTTTAATAGACAGCAACCCAAATTGAAAACAATTTTTATTTTTACAGCCAAAAAGTGAAGGTTGAAATTGAAAAAAAAAAAAAAATCTACTTCTGTTTTGTATGCAAAAAAAATAATAAAATAATCACGATTAAACAATAAATGAAAATGGTATGTTGTTTTTTTTTTGGAAACCGGATGTGATCATTAAAACTACAAAATAAGAGTGCCAATAGTTTATTCACCCGGACACTATTTCTATTGATTTTATCCCATACAGCAGAGAGAAAAAAAGAAAACCAAATCATTTTTCATACATGCATGTGAAAAAAGGAAACCGTCTTGTTCTTCAATTTTGACTTCTGCATTTTAGAACGCAGATTCAATCGGTCGTTTCTCATGTTTCCGATATTCAATTCTGAAACGAAAATTGATTTACCAAAGGATACACGAACCAACAAACAATCCGTTCATGAGAGAAATTTTTTGAAACGGTGTTCTAGTTTGTAAATCTCTTCATTTTCACATATAAGGAAATATGAGAATAAATTGTGAGTCATTTAACGTCATCGCGTAACCTTGATGTGTTTCCGTTCAACTGTAGTCAAGTGTTTCCGCCAAGATGGTTGTCGGAGCTTTCCCCATTGCCAAGCTTCTCTATCTGGGAGTGAGGCAACTCAGTAAACCTGTGGCGAACCGAATAAAAGCTGGAGCCCGGAGAAGCGAGTTCTTTAGGAATTATATCTGTCTGCCACCAGCTAAGCGTGAGTAAAGGAAACTAAAATCTGCTAATGACCGCTAGATTGTACACATGCTGGAACAACCAACGTCTGTGAAGGTTCTCAGTCATCCAGGTCAAAGTCAAAGTCAGCTTTATTGTCAAATGTACCATATATTAACGACATACAGCACAGATGAAATTACAGTCCACTCAGACCCACAGGCAGTAAAAAAAAAACCCAACAAAACAAAACACGAAAGAACCGGGTTATCCAAAGCTGTTTAAATCAATCCACTGGACTTAAAGAAAATTTCTTGAAGATGTTTCGCCTTCAGTTCTGAAGGTGGCTGGTCTTGTTCCCGCTTATTAACCCTGTGCGGTGTGATCAGTGCTAGTCATATTTATTCCTTTTTTTTTTGTCTTGTCTGTGTCATATTTATTCCAACTACCGTCCTTGAAACCCATCTGGCTCCTCAACAAGGGTTGATTGGGGTGCCAGGGGGGTTCCAAAGGGGGGAAGGGGGGGGTCGCTGAAATGCGTATTTCATCTTTGTGTACTGAGACATCACCTGGGTTAATCTACTGAGACATTCTTTTTTGGGGTTTTGGGGAACTGATTGTAAATGGGCGAAAGGTGATGTCGCAGACCACCCCCTTGTTTAGAAATGGCTTCTCCACTTTGACATGGATGGCTTCTTTCACTCCTCTCTCAAACCATCTGTCTTCCCTGTCCAAGATATATCTGAACATTGGTATTTCATCTGCCACTTGGTGCCTTTAAACTGGGACTCATCTGTGAAGAGTGCTCTTCTACAAAGTGTACGATACCACTGAACAGTTAGGATGACAGGCATGCACATGAGCTTTTATGACAGTTTATTACCATTTGGACAGATATTATTTGGTTTTTCAAAACAAGTGTTGCCTCAGCTGTCTGTGTTGTTGGTATCATACAATCTCACAAGTGGAGAAATGATGATAGGGTGGTCATGGGGTGGCATTGTTACTGCCCTGCCTTTGTGAGCCTGACTGGGTGCTAAATTCCTCTAACCTTTGTTGCAGATGGCTTATGCTTGAACATTTAGTTACAGAAACATGCAGCACCTCTGACAATTCTACAGTCAGCCTACAAGTGCATTTTCTGTCAACTTGAGGCATCCTTTTGTTGTCATCATCCCAATGCACACCTGAACAATAGTCACCTTGTTCAATTTGTATCTTGATACCGTATTCTCAATTTCTCAAGTTGATGGATAATCTTGATCAAGGACAAAATTGAACTCATGCAGACTTTTTAAAAAATTAGCAAAATTTGAGGTGGAATATGATTTCTGTGTTTATAAACAAAGTCTTAGATCTTTATTCAACTGGGAACAAATCCAAAATGATGACTTTTTTGTTTGTTTCAATAAAAGCAAAGTTGAAAAATATTCAACATCTTATTGAAAGTCTGACTGTAACTGTATGCTGTGTTATTTGTCTTCAGTTTACCACTGGATAGAGATGAGAACAAAGATGCGGATCGTGGGCTTTCGGGATTCCACCATAAAGCCATTGAATGAAGATGCGGCTACAGAGTTGGGTGCAGAGTTGCTCGGCGAGACACTCATATTCCTTGTTGGTGGTGGATGTATGGTTCTGGAGTACAGCAGGCAGAGTGCAAACTCTCGCCGCAAAGAAGAGGAGCTAAATGAGACTATTACGAACCTACAGACTCAACTTGCAGAGCTAACGCTAACCACAGAGACGCTAGATGCTCAGTTGAGACAGGTCAACAGACAACTGGTCTCTATACCTGTTCCCAACAAGAAGTGATACATTTTTTACTGTGTATTGTAGCCCTGTTTGTTGGTGTGTCTGTCATATGTACCTCCATTCGCTTTGGTGCAAAAGATAGATGAAAACATGTTAATATGCCCTGAATTTGGGACAATATGCTCACATGTTGAGCAAGAAGTTGTAAATGGAGATTGCTATGATATTCATAATATGTGTATAGGATTTATCTCGCATGCTCATTATAAATCAGCTGTTCTCTGACAGATGCTTCCTACTTTTGTTTCCATCCTTGCATTTTTCTGCATTTTCTGTCTAAACTAATTTTTTTCCCCAAGAAATTCATGGACAGTGGCTCCTGAACATTCATCAATCACTGGGTGTGTTTTTGTGGTAGATTGGGCTGGCTACCTTTATATTTCTAGACTTTTATGATCTTGTGAGTGTCAATTCAATGTGGCCCACAAGCAGCTAAAGCTCACAACTACTCGTAAGTTGAAGCTTTTCTTCTGATGACTACCACAAACTCCTACAGAAGATCCCCTTGCTGGAAACCCGGATTCAGTGGTTCATCTTCACCCACCAATCTCTCCCCGAGTTGTGCTACCTGTCCCGCCTTGAAGGCGAAAGCAACTGTCTCTACAGCCTTATAACAGAGCACATCACCGCTGCGATTGGTATGTGCTGGGTCCAGTCTCTGCCCAGAATAATTTTATCACTGAACACAGTCTTGATGTTTTAACTGAGACTCAGTTGGGTGAAAGCAGTAATGCTGTTCTTTTAGAAGCTGCACCCCCAATTGTTTATCAACGAGGCCAGACTAAACAGAAGTGGGGGAGGGGTCGCTGCTCTATTTAATAAATTGTTTCAAAGCAAACGGTGATCTCTTGGAACTTTCTGTTCCTTTAAACAATGAGCTGGTCACTAGCATTAATGCTAACGTGCCAAATGTTATGGATTCTATTGCTCCCACTAAGGTGAAGGTTATCTCTTGAAAGAGAGGTTAGATTTTGACTGCTTTGACATTATTTGTATATAATTTGGATTATCATTTAAAATATCAAAAAATAAATCTGTGGAATAGATAAAAACACACCAGGACACTAAAACTATAATGATTGAGTTTATTTATTAAATTGACACAAGATAACTTCTCTGCAATTATACATCCAAACTTGAAATGTATAATAAAAACAAATGTATCTGTGAAATTAAAACAATTGTATCCTGCTTCAAAATAGATTAGTGTCATCATGAGACTTCATCAATAAAAATTATTAACTATTATGAACATTCAATAATGCTGTGACGGCTGCTAGCCAGCGGGAGACACTTCTGTTCCAGAAGTTGTTTAAGTTGTTTTTCTTATGGCTCACAAACACTAATATGTTCCCCATTCAATACAGGTAACTTGTGTTGAAAGGGGGAAATATCACCCCTGATAACTTCTTTACTTCTTTTGAGCTTTCCGAGGCACTAAAGGCCCAGAAAACCAGCCTGGTTGGTCCAGTAAATAAGAGTAGACAAGAGCTTCCTCCATCTGTAGAAGAGCAATGGGCCCTTCACACTAAAGAGGTGCTGAAATGTGACAGTGCAACCCTAAGAGTCTATCAATATTAACCAAGGAAAAAAGTCTCCATTCTATTCACAATCCACACAGCTGTCAACATCACATTTGGCCATGAGGCTAAACTGGAGACTGTTGCGTACAGTACCACAACAGAACCAGGGTTGTAGTAGATGTGCTTGATCAAATGGTGAGGAAATATTCAGTGTAAGCTCCTACATGATGATGGCCATTGGTGGTGTTTCGTAATATTCTTAACCTGGCTGCGATAAATGTTTCGAGCCTCTTCAAGAAATGCACCAGTAAGATGATGTCACAGAGGAATCTCATAATGGGACTCGCAAAGGAACTTTGCTCAGGACACATGAAAGCAAAAGCCCGGCAAATGATGGTGCAAGAGCCCTGTTTTGAGCAGCAGAAGATGAAGAAGAAAAGGCAGTGCCAAGTCAAGAATGTGTACGAAAAAGAAAACAAAGGATAATTGTGTCAAATGTTGTAAGGTAGTGGGATCTGTACAGGTACAGGTTACCTATGTTGACTGTGAGTTGGAGCCATAAGCAAACCATCAAGGCATCTTAACAACGTGTCTCCAGCTGGAGACATTTTAGAATGTTCATAGCAGTTAATAATTTTCATTTTTAAGGTCTAATGATGACACCAATGTATTTTGAAGCAGGATACAATTGTTTTTATTTCACAGAATTACATTTGTTTTTATTTCAGAGTTCAAATTTGGATGTGAAATTGCAGAGAAGCTATGTTGTGTCAATTAACTAGATAAAACATTCAATCATTATAGTTTTAATTTAATGTCCTAATATGTTTTTACCTATTCCACGATTTTATTCTTGGATATTTTAATGATGATCCAAATTATATACAAATAATCTCCGAGCAGGCAAAGTGACTGCCTTAGGTAGTTCTACGTAGTAATACTCGGAACTCTTTTGTGTTTTGAAGTTTTAATGATCAAACAATGTCAGAATAAAATATATACACATGTAGGAAAAGTCATGCTCCTATTGGTATATATGTTTTTTTAAAACCAAGTTATGACATTGCAAATTTTTAAAGCTGTCAAAATGACTGCCTTGGGAATTCTAGTGTTAAAACAAAATTATCGTCGTAGCTAGTTATGAACACACGTAAGCGAACAGGTATACCTGGAGCTTCCGGTTCTTGTGTGTTCTTTGATGACCGGTAGGGGGCAGTAGCGATTGTCTTTCCATCGTCTTTAACGGCTGACCCGCGTAACTCGCGAGAGTGGAGGTAGGCCCAAAGATTTATTTTGGTTGTATTTTGCTTCGTATTTCTTATACTGAACACATGCATTGACTTTAGGACTTATGTATGGAAGACGTGTTAACGCTTGCAGCGTCTGAAATCGGAATAAAGCCACTTGTTCTGCAACGGAGGTTGTTGCGATAAGGAGCGGTAGGCTAAGGTTATCAGCGCTAGCCAAATATCGGCATTTTGCTATGTGTAATAAAATTTAGGTGGATATCAACGACATACTCGCCCTTCTTGCAAGAATATTGTTAATGCAAGTGTTTTAATAATTCATCCTTACGTGATTAGAAACGTTCAGTGGAACCAGTTGTGCATACAGGTTTTCCACGCTAGCTAACCAATGTAGCCTGTTTGGCTAAGGAATACTGCCGCCATCGGATATCGATTTTAAACTGTGTTCAACTTAACCACTTCCTGTTTTCTATTTTTTTAGTTTACAAATAAAAGCAGCACACATCTAAAACAAAATGAACGTCGACGTGAACAAACTGAAAGTGAACGAATTAAAAGAAGAGCTTCAGAGTCGCGGCCTGGACACCAAAGGCCGTAAAGCAGACCTTGTGGAGAGGCTAAAAGCCGCCCTGGAGAGTGAAGCCCAAGCCGATGCCTCAGAGCAAGCGGAGCAAGAGTACTGTCAGTACAACGAAGATGGAGGTGTTGTCGAAGACCAACAAGGTAATACTGTATTACTTTTCAGTCTTGAAAAACATAACTAGAAGTTTTTTTTTTTCGTCAAAACGATAATTACTTTTCCTCCGAACTAAATAGTCAAGCTCGGTAGACCTTTTCCTGTATCCAGAAACCTAGCATTGAACCGTCTGATTTGCTCAATATGAGGTCCATTTGAGTATGCACACCAGACTCCCAATGTAACAAATTGTTAAGATGAATAGTTCAGCTATTGGCGTTAGAACTAAAGGTATTTGTTCCACATTGTCACACAGAAGCAGTCGAAGACGATGGTGAAAACTATGGTGATGAGGAAGATGAGGCGAGAGACTCAGGTGGTTGCTATGAAGATGAAGAGGCAGATGTTGAGCTTTACGAAGGTCAACCAACTTCAGACCCCAATGAAGGCATGCCTGATTTCACAGCCGACGTTGATATTGACAAATCTGATGTGATACCTGAAGAAGAGAGCAATCCCATGCCTGAGGAAGAGAGCAATCCCATGCCTGAGGAAGAGAGCAACCCTTTGCTTGAGGAAGAGAGCAACCCCGTTCCTGAGGAAGAGAGCAGTCTCGTTCCTGAGGAAGAGAGCAGTCTCGTTCCTGAGGAAGAGAGCAGTCTCGTTCCTGAAGAAGAGAGCAGTCTCGTTCCTGAGGAAGAGGGCGATCCTATGCCTGGGGAAGAAAGCGATCTCATGCCTGAGGAAGAAAGCGATCTTGTTCGGGAGGAAGAGAGAGATCTGCCAGAAGAAGGGGATGATCTGCGAGAGGACGAGGCCGATCTTTTGCGAGATGAGGAAGATGAACAATGTCCTCAACCGGAGGACAAGCTCGACAGTCTGCCAAAGCCAGCGGTGAAAGTTGAGGACGAACAAGGTAAATGTCAATAGTTATTCAGTTTAACATGTAATATGAAATATGCTCTGTAGAGGTTTGCCATTGTCTAATATGTATAGAAAAGAACTTAATTTTCAGTTACGTTGACGATGTCATCTTTTTTGCCAAATGCCCTCTTGTTAGTTATTTGTATGTTTTAGTATGGGGCCGTATGCTTTCGTCTTTTATTGTTTTTGACTGGATGTAGTTGTTTGTAAAGATTGTATATTTTCTTAAATTTTTTACACTTACAGTAAGAGGGAAATAGGAAACAAAATCAGTTAGTATCCCTATCTTGAACCTTTTTGTTTTTCCAGCACTAGGTTGACAAGTTCTCCATATTGTGTTTTTGTGTTTACTTTGTGAGGGAAACAGTGTGTCGTAAATATTTTCCAAACAAATTGTTATGGAAATCATGAGTTTTTCTTTTTTCTTCTTTTTTGTTAAAATCCAAAAATATGTAGATAGTCTTTCTTTTTGATTGTTTGCTTGTACAATTGTGCCATTAAGCATGTATCTCACTTTCATTGTTCATTTTTCATTTTGTAAATCAAAGTTGTGATAAAAATGGAAGATGACATGAAGAATTCTCGAGAACAACGGCAGGATAATCATGGAGAAGAACATCAACAGGGGCAGGATGGCACAGCTCAAGCTGAGGTCAAAGTTGAAGCTGATAAAGGCGGACACAGTAGCCGTAAGAGACCATATGAAGAAAACAGGACCTACGGCTACTATGAGCATCGTGAAGAAAAGAGGTATCCCTATTAAAGATGGAGATGTTTTGTACTAAGTCTTCTTGCGGGTATTTAAAATCAATACAACTGTAAAAAGCACGAGTATACAAGTATACATTTGTCTATTTCTATGTGTTATCTATGAAAACCAAACTTCATATACTGTTCATATTGTACAGATCCCGAACTCCGCAGCCCCCTGCTGAAGATGAGGAAGAGAATATAGATGACACGCTTGTTACAATTGATACATGTAAGTATGAAGCTAAAATGAATCTCTACGCACGTTTGTCTTGAAAAATTTTATCACCACTGTCAGGAACAATAGACTACCTTTACACTGGCCAGCATGCATCCTCCATTAACGTCCAGTCATCATCAGATCCATGACTTTCAAATAGTTTAACTATAACTCAAACTTTCAACACATCTGTAGTGCAGTTTATTCTTAGAGATTTATGATAAGGACTGGTTTAGAGTTGAGATTGTACAGACATTGTTAGATGCCATTAACTTAGCCTGTGCCAAAAAAGCTGAGCTGCAATCTCCAGTTGTCTTGCCAAATCTCACCAACAAATTAATGTAGAATATTTTGATATTTGTTATATTGACATAACAGTAATTTCATATCATTACCCAGAGTGAAATGCAAAAGATTCCGGCTGAGCTCCAATGTTCTTTTTTAAATGGTTTGTGTTCTGTAATTACATTTGGAACAGCTTATGAAATTCATGGTTTGTACAATTAAAATGCAGTATTCCATTTAAGAAGACTGTTTTTGGTTTTGTATATGTTGATCTACCAACATATGCTAGTACTGCATTGCTTACAATATTTCACCCAGAGAAGAGTCATGTGAAGTAATGCATGAGATTGCTATCGTTATCTAATTGGCAACATCGATTGTTACGTGAGGTTTTGAGACAGAAGAAAGAAGCTGTTAAATAAGGAATAGCTAAAAAAATGGATCCAGAGATTCTGCTTGTTTGGCAGTGCAAATACATTTTTTATGGCATTTTATTAACAAAAGCTCTTCAAATGAAACCTAATGATATTATAAAGTCACGCTGACCACATCAGTTTGCAGAGTTTATACGATCAAAATTGTTGACATAAGGTTTTCATGGTAAATTCTGCATCTCTGTTTCTCAATTGTTTTTTAGTCAATATATTATGAATATTTGTCTTCTTTTCAGACAATTGTGACCTGCATTTCAAGGTGTCCCGCGATCGCTACAGTGGATACCCACTGACCATCGAAGGGTTTGCTTACCTGTGGGCTGGAGCACGAGCTTCCCATGGTGTCACCGAGGGCCGCGTCTGTTACGAGATGAAGGTAAAGAGATATTTGTATCTGCATCTTGTCGTGGGGGATGAAACTTTAGACATAAACATACTACCCATAACCACTGAGATGGTTTTGTTAGCTTTTCTGATTGAGATGTGAAAATAAATGTGTTTTACATTCTGTTCTCACATGTGACATAATGGTCCCTGATACCTGACAGGCCTAATGCATTTTTTCATCAGAAGTAGCTAATTCATTTGTTCCATTCAATGTTCATTATCATATCTTTTTTATGTATATAAAATACACACTCAATGCAGTGCATTTTTTAATATGTATATATACATAGTACTAAATCACTTTGTCCTCAACTGGGATCAGTGGAAACACCATACACGGGCAGTATATCACAATGTTAAAACAGGGCAACATTTTCAAACAGAGAGACAGAATGTTAATCATATCCCACTTTGTCTGTTGTTGATTTCCTCAGTGTGTCAGATTATTTCCCTGGTAGCTAAACAAAGCTATATTGAAATGTGGTTACTTGCTTTGGATTCCAACATGGCTGGACTGTTTGACTTGTTTTCTGCCCTTCAGATCAATGAGGAAATCCCTGTAAAGCACCTACCCAGTAGTGAGCCAGATCCCCATGTGGTCAGAATTGGATGGTCACTGAACCACAGCAGCACTCAGCTTGGTGAGTGAAGCAGTTGGAGTTATAAATGAAAGACAATTGCATGCAAAACAGCAACCTAAAATGGAAAACAATGCGTGTCTTTCTGCTTTAGGTGAGGAGCCCTTTTCCTTTGGTTATGGCGGAACAGGAAAGAAATCTGAAAACTGTAAATTTGCTGACTTTGGTGAGCGGTTTGGTGAAAACGATGTCATCGGCTGTTATATTGTAAGTTAACCTAACTTTTAATGGTATCACAATGATTTGAAATTGTTAAGATTAAAATTAAGATTAGTTAAACAACATCAAATTAGTCTAATTGACTGCTTTGTTTGTTAAACAAGCTTTAATGATGTTAGTATCTCAGAATTCTTCTATTTTATCCTTGTAGTTCAGATTACAGTATTAGTCAATCTCATGCTACTTTTGTTGCCTCTTTACTTCAATTTCAGGACTTTGACAGCGGTGAAGAGGTGGAGATGGGTTATTCCAAGAATGGAGTGTGGTTGGGTGTTGCTTTCCGGACAACCAAGGAAGCGCTTGCGGGTCGTGCCCTGTTCCCTCATGTCTTGGTGAAGAATTGTGCTGTTGAGTTCAACTTTGGACAGAAAGTGCAGCCATACTTTCCACCACCAGAGGGCTACACCTACATTCACGACCTCAAAATGAAGGATAAAATCAGAGGCACTAAAGGACCTGCCAACAAATCCGAATGTGAGGTAGGAATAACAGTGCTGCAGGTTTTAAAACCATGTGGTTTAAGTAAAGTTACATTAAATCCCTTTTAGATTAACAGCAGGCTACATATTGGCCAAAAAAAAAAATCAGAAAAGTCCTAGAAAATATGGATACTTAATATTAATTTTATGCATATTTGATGCTTTTGGTTGAGAACTACACATAACTGATGCGGGAGAACAAAATAACTCTAGATTCCGGAGGTTTTCAGTAAAGGGATGTGATTCAAAGCTCCATCCCTTCATTCTCTGTTATGATCCGTCGTATTTTCTTCCAGGATTTTCTCTTTGTCTCTTCCTGTCTTCTTCTTATATGACTTGAGCTGATCTTTCTGTAGATATCAGTGGCAATCAATGAGTTATGAGGAACTGGGCATATGAAATAAAACAAACAGTGAAATAACCTGCTTCCTTGATTGTTTCAGATTTTGATGATGGTTGGTCTGCCTGCCTGCGGAAAGACCACCTGGGCGATAAAGCATGCAGAAACTAACCCTGAGAAGAAATACAACATCTTGGGCACGAATGCCATCATGGACAAGATGAAGGTTTGTTTTAGGGTACTATCCCCAAATTAAAAACACTCCACAAGATTACATGTTCCACATTTGTCATGCTCGACTATCTGACTGCAGGTGATGGGTCTGCGTCGCCAGAGAAACTATGCCGGGCGCTGGGATATTCTGATTCAGCAAGCCACCCAGTGTCTGAACAGGTTGATTGAGATTGCTGCCCGCAAGAGACGCAACTACATCTTAGATCAGGTACTGCCCTCCCGTCCACTGTCTGCTCTGATACTCGCCACAGTCAGTCAATGTGCCCTGATTATCTCTCTCGCTCTAATGGACTATTTATTTATCTTTCAGGGGGGGCTCTGTGTATTATAGAGTAGAAGAAACATTGATCACCCTCTTGTCACTTGCTTGTCATGTATTGTAAAAAAAGTGATTAATGGCTCTCATAAGTGACAGATGTTTGCATCCCTCAGTATATTTCCACTTGCTATTTCTTGTCATAATACAGTATTGTTTGTCTTGTGAATTTCAACAATGTACAAGTAAACCATGACAATGTAAAGATGTTGAGAAACAAGTAAGCTCTGACTGGTGAGTAAGAAAAACACCTTCTGTTGCTAATTCAATAAGACAGTTGAAAGCTTTTTAAAAAAGCTCTTTTAATTAAGATATATGGAACTTATGAGTGTGTTTTTTAATGAATTGACCCTGAAGGTAAGTAATGACTAACACTTCTTAGATTTTCAGATTCTTGTGCTCAGAAAGTGCAAAAGGTAGGTGGGTTGGATGATGGACTGACTTTCCTGTGGACACTGTGAGTATATGCAGGTAGGTTGTATCTGTCTGTTGTCTTGATCAGGACCAGAATCTGTATGAAGATGAGGTAAGTCAAGGTAGGTTTTGGGGACCCCGTCAGAGTAGCAAGTTGTTTGGAAGTAGGATGCTCTCGGAGTTGAATTTGCGACTGTTTCACCGTAAATCGAGACGTTCAGTACTGTAAAAGAAAACCGAGAAGTTAAGACTTATCCGCCATCCGTGGTTTTATTTATAGATATTTTCAATAACAATTAAATACTGTTAAAGAAAAAGGATGTGGCACTCTGGTACATCAAGTTTGCGCTAAATACATTTTTATATTTGTAATGTCGGAGGGCTAGTTTTGTATGTATTGTGTTAAACACAGTAAACAAATTA
Organism: Antennarius maculatus; assembly: GCA_013358685.1. Taxonomy (NCBI): domain Eukaryota; kingdom Metazoa; phylum Chordata; class Actinopteri; order Lophiiformes; family Antennariidae; genus Antennarius; species Antennarius maculatus. Next base: position 12,604,088 of record CM023613.1, on the reverse strand, counting down.
TAAAAGCTTTGTCGGTAATGAGAAAGTGTAATGCATCTTCATTAAATTGAAAAATTGTTTTTCAGTCAATCGAATTTTTACTCCTTATAAACAAAAACAGTATTCTACTTTGCTTTATTTAGCTAATTATTATTGTAAGTAATAATAGAAGTGCTGATTATTTGGTGACTTATCAGGATTTATTAATTCTAAGCAGTGTTTTTTGAGTGTGTATTGGTAACTGATGCTTTCAATATTAACACATTTTATTTTTATATTAATGAGTCATCTTTACAGTATATTTGTATTAGTTTAGATTCTGAATTTAACTAATGGAATTGTAAATTTTAAACAGGAGTTTTCTTGATGTTCTTAAGAAACACATGTTGTGAATATTTATATCACCAAAGACTACGAAGTTTTGTTAAAATTCAGATGATAGCAGTGATGGAGCAATGTTAAATACAACAGCTAGTTGACATATTTATGTATGGATTAAGTTTCTTGCAGGTCTATGAACAATAAATTTTGATGTTCCCAGTTATTATATTGCGTCAGAAATGGATAATCCTATAGTCATTTCTTGGTGTAATTTATTAGTACTTAATATAAACCAAGTCTGTTTATTTTTCTCTGTTATGGCTGTGTGTTTTGGATTTTGTATCACAATGTAAACGTGTTTGTACTGTTGGTTTAGGGTAATGTTTGAGGATTTAAATAATATATTTGTCATACATTTTTGTTTTAGGAGACACAGTTATGTAAGGACATTTTAACTGTTACAACACTATTAAAATAAGAACAGAGGTCAAGTTGACATTGAACTGAGACAATTAAATAAACACTGACAAGTAATGTCAGCACGATTTTTATTTTTACCAACTAACCTGAAACCTATGTGTTAGTAATGGTAAGGTAACCGCAAGCGTACGGTTGGAGACAGTTTAGATGCTTTTGGGGTCCCTCTTTCACTATGATAACCATTCATCAGTGGGCACAGGTCACCTGGAAACAGATTATGAGGTAAGCCTGGAGTGATGAGAGGCCATTAGAACCTGAGTAAAAGCGTAGACTGACATCCAAGCCAAACCTCTCTCACTTCATTATTGCAGGGTTCCAGTGGAAAGACATTACAAGTAAACAATAACAAACAAGCTTCTACTTCTTTCTTGTCACCATTGCTAGACAAATGTATATGGATCAGCAAGGAGACGAAAAATGCGTCCTTTTGAAGGTTTTCATCGCAAGGCTATTGTAATTTGTCCCACGGACGAGGATTTAAAAGAACGAACATTAAAGCAAACCAATGAGCAGGGGAAGGATGTGCCCGATCATGCTGTTTTAGAAATGAAAGGTAGGAATGCTGTGGAAACAACAAATAAAACACCAGATCTACTTTTTACTTTTCTATGTGTTGTCTATACAATCAAACTTGGAAGATGTCCCTTTTCCCTTCCCCCATCATAGGCTTTATACAGATATCAGACCGGGACATTTATTTCAAACGGTCCACATAAATTATTATTTTTACTGTCATACAGTTTACTGCAAACTGAGACGTAGGTTTTGTTGAAGTCATGTGACAGTGAAGCTATTATTGCCCAATTTGCTTCCCTGAAAAGGATGTTTCCAAATACCAAGCTTACAAGCAGTCACATGCTCAAGTTGTTGGAAGTTAATTTGTAACAGCGTTACATCAGCAGTCCTTGGTTTGCAGTGCTGTTTCCTCCACCCTTCTAGTTGTCCCTTTTGTCCCCCTCCCCGCCTCTACTGAACTTCTCCCTCTCCTGTGTCTCCTAAAACAAATTTTTCCTCCATGTCCACTGGAGGTGATGTTTGTTCCTTTGACCCTACCATCTGCTTTCATCTGTTTACTCTTAGTTTCTCTATGGTTTCCACTGTCTCTATTAGGTTGTAATTTTTTTTGTTTTGTCTTCTGGTGGTGTGGCTGCTCTGGTCTTCACTACAACCCCCTACCCCTCTCTTTCTCTCCATCCATCTCTTGCTGGATGGGCTGTCTCCTGTGGTCACCTCTATCAAGCCAACTTTACTCTCCCTGAGGCTTGCGACTTCTTGGAGGATGTGATGTTCATTGAGCTGCAGCAGGACGAGGCTGAAACTCTTTTGAAGCAGTACAATGAGGAGGGCCGCAAGGCCGGCCCACCCCCGGAGAAACGCTTTGACAACAGACAGAGCGGGTTCCGGGGCCGCAGTAGCAGCTTCCAGCGATACGACAACCGTGAAGGGTCTCGTGGGGGATATCAGAGCCGCAGCAGCGATGGAGGCAGTGGATACAGAGGGGGTGAGCAGAGAAGTCAGCGTAACTCGCTTTATATTTGTGATCAGTAAAGTTTTTGCGTTTTGGTTACATTTGAGTAAGTTTGCAAAATATTGGCCCTTAATAATAAAGTTGTGAAACACAATTGTTTTTAAAACTTTGACACTTATCTCTGTGATGTGTAATGGTACTTATGAAGCAGCAAAAGGGCTCGTGTTTTTTTTTAATATAAAATTTGTTGACGTTGTAACTTTAACACATTAACTTTGCAGGTTACAGTCGTGGGAGCTATAACCAGAACCGTTGGGGCAGCAGCTACCGTGATGGAGGGTCCGATTCACGCAGTGGATACAGCCGCAACCAGCAATCAGGAGGAAGCTACAATCGGCCAGCCCCATACAACAAGGGAGGATACAATCAGGTGCTTACATTTCCTATATGGATAAAATAAAAACAGACAAACTGATTCATGAATTGATTTACCTAATATTGCTTCACCTTCAGGGCTACGGCCAGAGCTACAATCAAGGTTATAACCAGGGCAACTACAACCAGAATTACTACAGTAACTACAGTCAGTACCCAGGATACAGCCAGAGCTACAGCCAGTCACCTGCCGCTGGACAGACGTACAACCACCACCAGCAACAGCCACAGCAACAGCAGCCACAGCAGCAGCAGAGCTACAACCAGCAATATCAGCAGGTAGTCTGTCCATCCATCCATGAATGAGAAACTGTTTACACCTATAAAGACAAGACATGATGACTGACAGCACAGCTCCAGCCTTACGAAAGTTTTTTTTAGGAATTAAAAGCACAAAACACATGTCTTTTTTTTCTTTGAAGAACCAGAAGAAACATTTATATTTAACCAATGGCCTAAGCTACTGCCGCCCCTTTGGAGCAATTTGATGGAAATGCAAAAATGATGCATCTGTTAATTTTTGTGCTTTGTCTGTTTTTCCCTTCAGTATGCTCAGCAGTGGCAGCAGTACTACCAGAATCAGAACCAATGGAACCAGTATTACAGCCAGTATGGCAGCTACCCTGGACAGGGCAACCAAGGCTCATCTTCTGGTTCCCAGTAGATTCACCCCACATTTTTTCCTGCATCCACCTGTGTCCTAAACACTGACCTCTGCAGCAAGTCTTTTTTCCCCTTGTTATCACATCAAGTCCCCAACTGTATCTTTCTCACACAACATAACTTCAGCATAGAGCTGGGAGTGAGTGAGTGGATGGACGGACCCTTCTTTGTTCCATAACAATCTATGTAACGAACTATTCAGTTTTATGTCTTTTCATATTTTTACTGAACAAAGTCTTACCCTAAAGCAGTGACTGTTAGGTGGTAGATAATAGATCTAAAAACATTTAATGAATGTTATCTATTATGCATTGAATGTGGATGTCCGTTGAAGTGCAAACTCCACCTGTGCTACAGTTTAAAAAAGCAACTTTATATTCCCAGGATGCATAGTGTGAAAGTTACAAGACAGGAAAATACAGCATAGCTTGAACGATCTTGCTTGTTTTGAGAAGCTTAACAAAGAACAATGCGCATGCTTTATACCTTCATGACCCCTTTCTCTATAATTTTCAGTGAGTGATCACATTTTAGTTTCTCCAATAGTCTTTAAACATGGAACATTTTTAGAGGTGTTAATACTGTACTGTAGTATTTATCCATTAATTCAGTCTTTGAAAAGTTTATTTTCCCACTCAGTAGTTACTTGTGGATTTTTTTATTATCTTCAGTGGTTGGTGTTAATTGAGTTCAGTAGATAAATCCTGTTGTCAAACACATTTTTTTCTACCTGAAAATAAATCTGAACAATGATTCATGCATGTTGTGTGCTTGTCTTGTTACAGTAAATGCCTGTAAAGGTTAACAACTATTATGTCAGTGGGGCAAGTCAGACACATCACATAATGCATAGTTCAACAATATCTCTTTTGCTTATTTTTAAAGAAAATTGCAGTTGTCGACAAAAGACAAAACAAATAATTGTTTAGCTACAAATATGCCAGTTTCTGAGCATATGCGCATGATAGGTTCCAGTGCAATCCTGCTGAATGAACGTGGAGTAATTGACACATGTTGCTAGGGTAGGAAATACACATTTGAGCTTCAGATTGTGCTGACTGATGCAAGAGGCACCAAAAGCTACAAGTGTGCTGTCAATTACACTAATAATTTTTTTTTTCCTGAAATTTATCAAAGCAGCTTACCAGAGGGGACTTTGAAGATACATAATTAAAAAAAGTTAATGTAGCTGCCAAGTGAAAATCATTTTGAAATTGATTGGACCTTTGTTGAGGTTAGTGTTAATTTCCTACCCTGCATTTATTACGTGTATATTAGATCAGAAAATCCTTTGTCTTATACAACTGTTAGCACCAAGGAACCAAGGCACCTGCTCTAAATACAATATTTGTTCATAAATTACAGTAGGAAAATTGATGTTCAAAGCCAAAAAAGAAGTCAGACAAAAATAAAATAATGGTACAATCATACTTGAAACATGACATTCTGATGCTATCAGTTTAACACCATCCAGACAGCAGCTTTGTCATCAAATTGATGGCATCAGGCTCTTTTGTCCATAAGGGGAAATGTCAAAGGATGGAGCGCTCAGTCCGGCTCTCTGCTCTTGTCTTTGTAGAGGTTCAGCTCCTCCATCTTCTCCTGCAAAAAGGAAACGGGCATTGAGCAGCCTCTGGCTCTCTGCACACGTGCATTGACCTGGAAAACCAAGAAGACAAATGTATCACTGCGAAATCTGTTTTTATGGAGAATCCTGTTCTGGAGAAGAAAAGATTTTGTTCTCCCAAAATATTGTTGTAAAAAGGACAGTGTCTCTAAGTAGTTTTAAAATTCATTTTGGAGTAAACAACCACCTCCTAAAACTGAGATCTCAGTTAACAAAACCAAACGTTCAGGGCTACCTCTGAGCCGAAAGTGGGATTGAAACATTTCTCAGTTCTTTGTTTTGAAGAGAAACAAATGCTTCCAAAAAAACAGTCTGGACACACAAGTGATTATTTTTGGTCTGACAAGATGTATTGAGTTATGAATGTAAATTAAAGGTTGATTTATTCATATTACTGACAGCACCTGTGTAAAATCTTTAATAGGGTGAATATGAGTGAGACAAGTATAGTCAGTGTGTCCATCTTAAAATCTTTTCAGAACTCATGCTCTAAGGTAATTCCGTGAGTACTTGATTCATAGAAAGAGACACATAGAATAATAGAGACATTAAAAGACCAACCAGTGACATACTAACACAAAAGTGCTTCAAATGCTGACAAACCAATGGAACTTAATACTGTATACAGATTCTTATGTACTCCACATCCGCAGGAACCATAAAGTAGTTATTTAAAGTCCTATATGTATGCACTAAATGACCAGTGCATGACTAGTCATTAATTCCCACTGCATGGCCTGAAAATGTTAAGTGAATCCCAGTGAATTACTGCTGAATGCCCTTAATTAGAATTTCCTCACATGTATAAGATTTAGTTTAACATGCTGTTATTTCTTCTACATCTGTGATGTGAAAATACCATAAAAAGTCAGAATAAGTCAACATTGTGATCTCTGTGTGATCACCTTGCAAGGTCTGACTTGTCTCTCTGGTGATGCATGAACTTGAGAGTTTTGATGGTGTCCTCCTCTCTTGTCCTTCTTCTCAGGAGTCCAGATTCCAGGATCTGTCTGAGTAGAACGGTCTGACAGCGAAGAATCCCCTGTGCCGCTGATAAACACAGTGGTGCCTTTGTTGTTATCTGTCTCATCACTTTGGGGGAAAACAAAGGCCTCTTCCTCTGAACCTGACAGCATGCACACACACACACACACACACACACACACACACACACACACACACACACACACACACACACACACACACACACACACACACACACACACACACACACACACACACACACACACACACACACATATACAGAGAAACACAAAGTGAGAGAGAGAGAAATTTGACTTCAAGGGCATTTCATATGAGTCTTCCTCATATATGTGTAAACGACAGAGATACTGCGTACTAAAGCTGTTGCTGTTGATTCTTGAGTCTGGGGCAGGGGTGCATGGGCAGGACCCAGTTGTGTTTTTGTGTTTCTTTAAACACTCCATTCCCACCAGATCTCTGCAGTGCCTGTGACAGTTTATCCCACAGTCTGAGAGACACAAACAGTGTTTCGACTTTTACATAAACAAAACTTCAATTCACAATTCGCAAAGATTCAAAAAAAGGTTTTGTAGATTCACTGTTTTTATCCCCACAAACATCGCTTTCTTAAACCACAATTATCTGCTTGGCTAAATACCACAGGAGGTCAGTGAGTTAGTGTGTGGATTTTGTCATCTTTCTCTGACAGAGCTGATCTATCTTTGAAGAAAGATTGAAATAATTAAAATACATGGATTGTGATCTCACCTTTACAGTGATAGCCTTGCTTGATGACTCCCCACAGCTACAAAAGAGCATAATATGTTACACTGCAATTTGACTTGCACACACACACACACACACACACACACACACACACACACACACACACACACACACACACACACACACACACACACAAAGGTACTCACAAATCCTCCACAAGGGTAACAAAATGTTGGTCGTTTATATGTGGTTTCTTGAAAGTTATGTGCGTCACTAAAGTTGTAGCCCAGCTTGGCACACACAGACATCCCCCTCATGAAGTAAGAGGTGATTTCTTCACGGCTGATTTGTCCTTCCCTGGGCAGAGACATTTCCAAAGGAGAAAGCAACACAAAAGTCAGTCAACAAAAGTTTTCATTATCACACTATCGCTCACATTGTTTCATGTTTTCTTTGATTTGGAGTCAAGACACCTCAACGGGCCTTTGTTAGCTTCCTCACCTGTCAGTTTCATGAGTGCAGAAGGAGAAGGGGAAGTTGGCTGCTATTTTCTCAAAGTCCTCTAATGAAATGTACCCATCCTGGTTCTGGTCATAATTTTTCATTATGGACTGCAGGGGGCAACAGAGCAATCAGACATTGAGTTGCACTAGTCAGGAACGGTTGGGCAGTTGTAGTTCAGCCCTGTCGTGTAATAAGGAAGTGAAAGACTTACATCCACCATCTGTTTGACATGTTTAGATATGGTGTCCGGATCGATCCTGGGGGTGACCCCTGAACCCCACTCTGCTACTACGGGTGATTTGACTGGAGCTACAGGCTGCAGAGCAACAGACACAATGATGAGACATGAAGGCCTGCAAATGTGAGAAACAGGAAAAAAGTGCACACCCACCACATAACACATTTCCCTAACGCACGGTGCTTTGATGTGGCTAGTTTTGATGTATTTCTGCGCTGATACTCACCTTTGTTTTGAAGAAAATGTTACACCCACAGAGAGAACATAGATGTCCCCTTCTTGTGTAAAGAGGTTATAACGTGTGAGGCTGACGGTGACAGATTGAGCTTCAAAGAGGAGTATGAAGCTGTACTGACCTGGATCTTGGGGTTCTTGGGTTCCTTGGTGTATGAGAGTTCATATATCTCATCCTCAGTATAGTACAAATCTAAAGACAGCTGAAACATTAAAAAATAATCATTCAGGAAGTTTTTTTGAATCTGAATTCATTCATTCATTCATTCCTCTTGAAGTTTCTGCCTTTTACCGTGAGCAGATGGAGAAGGTCTTTGTTGGCTTCAAAAGGTGGTTTACAGCTGTGAATGGCCAGTAGGTCATTGATGTTGCTGTACAGGTGCTGCAGTTTGCTCAGGTTGATCTTGTCCTCTTCAATATAGTCTGGCAGGGCCTCATTGAGTGAGATCAGATCCTTTAGGTGGACACCCAGGATGGGCACTTTGAAGCCGCCGCACTCGTTGTAAATACGGCGGTAATTGATGTAGTTGCTTCGCGAGGAGAGGAGCTCTGTCATCTCACTCAGAGCCTCAAAGATGGAGAATAATGAGATAAATGAGCATGCTAGGTGTCTGTGGAATTAGTTATTGAGACTTAGTGTGAGCGTAAAGAAAAAATACTGCGTATATAATGTGTGTACAGTTGGATCAAACAATGATAAGCTACTTTTCTGGTGTATGAATGGTTAGTAATACTGTCTACCACTATTTGCTGTTCAGTTTTAAACTTGAAGAACTAATGACATACTGACAAAATAAATCAGGAAAAATGTGACCTATACTTAAGAATTTTACAATGGGCTGTTACACCCAAACTCACTTTACCTTACATTTGTGTTGCTCTACACTGATTTCCAGAATTTCCACATATAATTCCGTGTTAGTTCAGTAGTTAAGTAGGTCAAAATGAATTTCATGCCAACAAATCACAGATTTTGATCTATCTTAACAGTGAATGCAGAGGTAACAAAAACACAATGACATCAATACATGTAAACCAAACAGCCCCCAATCAAGAAAAAGAATGACTCAGGAAAGGTTAGGAGCATCACTGCAACTTTGTGGTGAGGTTGTCTGACTACAATATTCAAAATACCTTAGTGATGTCGGGAGGCAGCAGGTTATAGGTGTCTTTAAGGCGGGATATTGAGCTGTGACACAAGCCTCCAGTTACTGCCATTAAAGTGTTAAAGTTTTGCAGAGCTCGAAGTTTCTACAGAGCAGAGAGCATACCAGTGTTGGAACGTAAAGTCATTTTCACAAACAAGCACAGTTGCTGACATCCAAACCAAAATCCCTTGTAGCTGTTTTTGTAATATCTACCGTTTTACCTGAGCGACATGAATGAACTTTGTGAAGACTTGGGCTCTCTGCTGGGCTGTGTGCCTGCTGAGGATCATCAGCTGGACCCACTGGGAGACGCCGTTACACATCATGACCGACCGCTCCAGAGCAGGGTTGTCCCTCACTGAGCCTCGTACCACATAGCTGCGATAGTCCAGGAACTGGCCAATCAGATAGGAAAGGTCAGGTGGGAAAGAACCCATGTTCAATAGTTTTCTCTCAGACACTTGCACTGAGTTGAAGTGTTATCAAAGCTAAAACTCCCAGATCCACTATTTTACCAACCAGATAATTGTTTTAGCCTCTGTTTATAGATCTGGGCCACAGGGATAGATCATCTTTTATGTACTAATGTATTATAAGACATGCATTCCTCTGGAGAAGCAAAATTTATAAGGGAAATGTGGGACTGATGCCTTGTAATCACTTTTCCATTGTCATGAGAGTAAATTTACAACAAATAAAGTTCATGAAATTTTAACATGCTAACTCATCTTCTAAAGTAATGAGAGATAATGTCTCTATAAAAAACGGTAAAAAGATGCAGGGTAATCACGTACAAATTTACAAAAGCAAATAGTGAAAAGTTGTTGAATTGCATTACCAACTTACTGAAACGCTGCAGAAGTTCTTGAATTCCAGGTAGCTAAGGTGTTCAGCCATCTCTTCTGGCTCCATGTGGTCAAAGATTAAAGACACCTTTCTCTTCTTCACTGAGGGTGAAGGTGCCTGGATTATGCTTCCATGAGGGCTTCTAGGAAATGAAGACCAAGTAAGAAGACATACAATTTAACTATATGTAGAAAGTTTTCTATTTGTACACAAACAAGTCTGAGCTTTAAAGAAATAAAAAAACTGCAATTCTCTCAGAGCAAGATATTAGTTCAAATAAAAATGTGGCTCACAAGCAGGAGGTGTCAATGAGTCGCGAGTGTGTCTCTGCTTCATTTGACCGCACCAGTGTCCACAAGTCCCCCATAGTCTGTTCAAGGAGGGGATCCTCCTCAAATACTGCTGGGAACTGGCTGATCCACTGCCTTGCCACAACGCAGGACAGAAATATGTTTACTATCCACAAATGGAGAAGGATAAGCATTTACGTAATACAACATGCTCACATGCCCAGTGTCTTTACTCACCTGATAAGGTGGCAAATTTGTGTCCGCCTCAGTCCCCTCTTATCTGATGGACAATCCTTATAAGTGGAACAAATAGTCAAGGATCCAAACATACCATGCAGATATGTCACAATATCACACTGGACAGTAGTGGGGATATGTATGCTTCAAATATGCTTTGTAATGAAGGAGAGCAAAACAAAGCCATGCCTGTTTTGTGATCAGATTAAAGAATATGGACATGTGATTGGGAGCAGTGGAATAGTTGAGCTGTTGAGGATATAGGGTGAGGAGTTTCTGGGCAAACATCTGAGATGGTATAACCCAACTGTGCATCATCAGGGTCATGTGGACCAGCTGAGACCCTCTGGGGCTTGAAAGTTTCCCGTCTGAGTCTGTAAGCAGAACAAAGCAGCATGTTTTACACACAAGACGGATTAAACTGAATGAAAACATGAAAACAGCGACAAATCTTTGGGTGGCATAACAAATTAGTGGTTAAGCAGTTCATCTTAGTTCAGTTCAGATATATTTGAGAAAGTTTATGAGCTTTATATTGTTTTCCACACTTTATTAGTTCATTCTGTCAGAAAGAGAAAGTTTGCGGAATTTAAAACGACTGCAGAGCAACCTTACTGTTCAATGATCCAACTGTGACCAATAGAGTTAAGCAATACCTGGACAAATGTATTCTAATTATTTTACGTATTTCATATATAAACACATTCTATAGAGGATAAAAAGTCAATAACTTTCTCTGTTGTTTAAGCTTTTGATAAAATGTTATGCTATAAAATGCTAAACGATGGATTAAATGGGGTATTTTTATGGGTATCAGTGCCCCCCACTTTTAACATATTGGCCAACTTTTGCACCCAGCCAATTTCCACCAAAGTGACAGATATCACACACACGTGTTTCCCCATAGCATTTGGTCTTTATCTAATGACGCATATTTATTTGTGCATGTGATATCCATGTAAGCAATCATCAACTACTGACTATATCACAGTTCTTAGGCATTCATAGTTATTACTAATCTAATGTCATCCTGTATGTGAGTGCTGATATGTTATGGAATTAACACCAGTAGTATCTCCTCTCCTGGTTATTCATTGTAGACATCTTGTTTTATTGTATAATTTACCATCAGATGTTTGTAGGACAAATGATTTTATTACCAAGATTAACTAGCACAAGTGAATTTGTCTTAATTAGTACATTGCTACCATGATTCTTAGCACTGGATATCTCAAAGCGTCTATATTAAATGTAGGTTCTATATTCCAGAAGGGGCATAGGAAATGGTTTTGTTATTTTGATGAATAGACAAACAAATAGACTGAAGACAGGAGGAGCGGAGAGAGATTTGTAGCTTAAAACTACATGGGAATAGCTAGTTGGCCTTTGCAGCCTAACAGAAGAAAGCTTGATTGTATGAGACTCTCCTTTGTCTTTCCACCCCCCTTTCCCCCCTGTCAGTTTCTCTCATTCTGAATCCCCCCTTCCTTTTCCCTCATCCCTCATTTATATAACCTGATTGTGATAAAGAGTAAAGACACATGACAAACTTTAGGAACATATGCAGACAAACAGAGACAGATACTGACCGAAGCAGTTCAGGCAGCGCTGTATGAGTTCATCAAGGCTGGCAGCACTGGCGCTGGGAGCGGGGCTCGGGTTCTGCAGGGCCCGGCTGATGTCCTGAGCGCTGGGACATGTATTCCTCCTGCGCTGGACCAGTTTGGGTTTCCTGAATGAAGCATACACACTTAGAGAGAATCAGGCTCAAACGGGGATTATAAGTAGCCTAGAAATACAGAGGCATGTGGTTGGAGAAATGAGGGTCAGCATCGGAACAAACACAACTCCCCACATCTGATAAGGTCTGCAACAAACCGACAACTGATTTCAGATATTCACTGGAAGTGTTTACGTACAGTGTTCTCTCTTTTTTTTCTTCTTAATTTTAAGTTTTGTTTTACATTGAAAAATGCAAAAGGAAAGGAGAAGGAAAACTAATCGATGTCAAATGTGGTCAGCTACAAGAGTTTTCTAACAGTGAAGGTAAGGGACTACTTCTTTCTTGGAGTGATGTCATATTATTTTCCATTACAATAAGTTTGAAAAGATAGGTCTTTCCCAGGAATACTTCTTATTCAGAGTAGAATCTCAGTCCATAAATGTCTTTATGTATTTTTTTTTTGCAATTACCAATAAGGGACTCTATTTGTGCATTTTGTCTTAACACCCTCTCTGGTTTAGTGTTACAGAAGAGTTGGGATGAAAAGTGTTTGAGTTAACCCCCCCCCCCCCCCCCCACACACACACACACACACATGAAATGACACCAGCATTGCTTCAAAATGCTAGAATTACCCTATGTCCAAATCCATCCACGGAAACAGTGTGTGAGGTGTAAACAGTATGTACTACTTCAAGCTGTGGCAATCTCTATACTGCAGTTAGCATGAAGACATTACCAGGAAACAGAGAGTTCAGAGAAAAGGTGATAAGGGACGAATGCGCTACCAAGAAAAATATATTCTAAATAATCACCAACATTCTCTTTGTTAGCTGCAATTTAATTCCACATGTTCTTATTGTACTGTAACTTCTTACATTAATATGTATTTAATGATTCAAAGACAAAAAAGTCCCACCTGAGCCGACTCTGTTAAATTGGTTCGATGATAGATAGATAGATAGATAGATAGATAGATAGATAGATAGATAGATAGATAGATAGATAGATAGATAGATAGATAGATAGATAGATAGATAGATAGATAGATAGATAGATAGATAAACTGAATATGGAGATGTAATCATTCAACTGAAGTGTCTAAGAAATAGATTAATGAACTCAGGCAGCTTGATTGCGTTTTTTGGATTCCCTTATGTCAGTGTAAAAAAAACCCCTCATGGTTGTGCATACATCCTGTATGTTTTATTTAGCTCTTATTGCTATACGTATTTGATGACTAGCTGTTGTTATATTACATTTTTATTGTAGTCTGTAAAGAAATATCTCCATGTATTAAACATAGAAAGCAAATACATGGTTGTAAAACAGAATGCATTTATTCTGAAACATTTGAACCGATTATTCTGACATCTTGTTTATACCTTTCTCTTATCTCAGTGCCCTTTACAACCTCTCATCTCTTGCTGATTCAGAGTAAATCCAGCTCTGACTATCAAAGCAGTTGTACTTCTGACGAGACGCGCTCACTACTACAAACAGAAGCGTTGAGGGAGAAATGTTACTGATGGTGTGAATTTAGTCAGGGAATTTCCCTTTGATGGGTGAACAGGTAACAGCAGGCATTGATCTCTTTTCTGTGTAACAGTTTGACCCACTTCAGAGACAGAGAACTGCAGGTAAATGCAGTCACTGTACATACAAATACAAACAGAACTCCTCTCTGGACATTTGCATTCACCTTTTGCTGAGAGTCAGACACGCAAATTGGGTAAATATACTGTAATCTCCTTGCATGTTTGACTATGCGTGTATGTCGGAAGATGTTCCATCTCCCACTACTCCTTCACCCACGTCTTCCTCTTCCTTCATCCTCGCCCTATTCAAGCCATTCAGGAAACTGCTTCTCCTTCTTTTCTTTGGAACCCCCCCCCCCACCCCATTCCCTTTCCCATTCGTGTCAGGACTCCTGGCTGCAGATCCAGTCCCTCCCCCGCGTCCCCTTTTCCTTCTCTTGCTCTCACACAGGCAGGGGATATGCAAATTCCTCCCTTTCTTTCCTTAATTGATTAATTGAAGCCAGGGCCCTTTGAAGGCCTTGTTTGTGAGCTGTTCTTTCTCTCTCGCCTCTCACAACCTGAGTTCTTGTTCCCTGCGCATCGAGAGGATGCCTCTCTTGCAATGAGCTATTCATTCATTTGCTCCAACAGTGAATTCAACATACCAGCCATTATGAACACCAGACACAATGCAAATATTCATAAGCATCATCTTTGGTTGTTAAAGGGTAAAAACTTGAAACAAACAAAAAAAAAACTGCCTGCAAGAGCAGTCACGAAATCTAACAGAGACTGTCAGTGGGGCGGGACACTTACAATTCTTTCTGCTGCACAATATAATGCAGCAGCATTATATTGTGGTTCAACCAAAATAATCAAAGGAATCACATTATTAAAAAAAACATGTTTTTTTCAGGTCTCCCAGACTCTACCAACTCCTGTAATGAGGAAAACAAACTAGACCTGTATCGACTGTACAGCCCACAAATGGTGCTCAGACACTTTGATCAGAATCAGCTCCTTTCATGACGTAACGAAAGGAGCTGCCCGTCAACATGAGAGGGGTGTGTAACAGGCAAGGCAGCCAGACTGACGGAGTTCATCACAATTTAAAGGTTCAGGCACAGAAACAGCCTGTTCTTAGTAGAACTAATGTGTTGTATTGGGGCAATACATTTCAAATACAGTGTAGTTGGGCGTCTGATGTGAGGATCGTACTGCTCGCAGTGCACAGATTTCACTGAACAAAGACTTTGTTGAAGTTGTTCAATACAACTTTTTGCACATCTGATAAAATTACTAAAAGTAAAACTACATTTCAAAAATAAAAACAGTTATATATTATTGAAAACCTCAACAATGCAAAAATATCAGAATCTCCCCCACTACCCCAACCACCTCTGTTAGTGGTAATAATGAGCAACTGCAAACAACAACATACTTCATCTATATCTCACAATCAAATATTCAACCATTACAAAATTTGCCTCCCAGCACTAGTAACAAGCTGTTAGTCATTACACAACAACTACCGCATACAACAAGGAGAATTTAAATGTGTATCACCGTTGTTATCAATCTGTGTTTACTTGATCTATGTATCTATATAAAAAAATTGTGCCAGGTTATCTGTTTATCAGAAATGACTAGAAACAATGTACTATGCTTCTGTGAACATCAGCAGTGCCGTGGAGTAATTCCAACCAAAATGAGGTGATGGTAATTCAACATCATATCAAACTAAACATTAATTATATATACTTGACAATAACAGATATAAACACAAGTGGTAGTCATCCGTGATCCTTCAGCATTTTTATCATTCCTTGTGTCCTTTCTTGCAACACAAATGGTAAAGATCTTTGTATTTTTTCCATGCCTGCACAATCCTGGGGATAACGTGATAAAGAGGACCTGCCCTCTTTATTTACCTGCGAGAAAATTTCACTGAACAATGGTGTAGGATCTGCTGACAGATCCTACACCGTAATTCCACATTACAGGTCATCAATGAGTCAAAATGTGTGCTCAGGTTTGTAAGTTCTTTCTCTTATTATAACCAGATTTGCAATAAATTTATATTATGGAACATTTTTAAACTTATATTAGGTTTGTTAAACATTTCATGGACATCCACAGGTGGTGATCGAGTTGGAGTGAGAAACCACTTCATCAACGGTGAAAGATGTGGTGAATGTATTTCGTATGAAAGCAATGAAAGGTGATCCAATGTTCCAGCCACAGATATTACTAGTGTACCCTCTGTCAGTCTACTTTACATCAGGTAGTTAAATCACAAATGAACACTCAACTGATAAGCTTAACTTTCAGCACACATCTCTATCATTCCAGGTAATCTGATAAGAGCTGCGGTAACAAATGAAATAACAGGCAACTGAAAAGTGCAACTTTTCACCAGGACCTAATATTAAATGCAACAATTATCACTCCACTGTAATCTAAATTGAAATATGCTGTAAAGAATTACACAGATTAAAAAAAATATTGACAGGAAAGGTGAGCTGGCATAGCAAAAAAGACAACTGTTGAATGTCAGTGCTTGTTTGTGTGCAGTAGACACAAATAACTTGAGATGTTTATATTTTTCAGTGATATGCGGGTCAAACACATCAGCTGTGACCATGTGTAGGTGTGATATGTGTGTGCCTGCAACCTTTACCGAGCCACTCACTGTCTCCACCACACTGACTAGATGCAAATAAGGGACAGACAACTCAGACGCCAAGCGGAAAATGTGACGGCCTCATTTCTGTTTGACTTGTCAAGAGCCTTTGCACAAACCACACTGCATCTTAAAACATCAAGGTTCACACACAGTGACTGCACACAAAAAACTTGCTGCTGCTGACAAATAGGCAAAGTACACTTGCATAAGAAACTATGATGTCTGTGTAGGTTCTCAGTCATCCAGGTCATGGTTATCCAAAAGCTGTTTAAATCAATCCACTGGACGTTAAGAAAGTTCTTGAAAACGTTTCGTCTCTCATCCAAGAGACTTCATCAGACTGGAGTCTCTTGGATGAGAGACGAAACATTTTCAAGAACTTTCTTAACGTCGAGTGGATTGACTTAAACAGCTTTTGATTAAGTAACTATGCTGCAAATAAGACCAGCAGACTTAGTTAGTCTTGATGCAATCTCTTCTTTTTTATTTACCTCTTGGTTTTGTTCATTGCAGAGATCTTCTCTTCAGCAGCACTCCTCCTCTTTTGGTGATCCAATAAACATCTGAGCGTGTCCCTACAGCACCATGGTTGACCCGGCTCCTGCTACTCAGTGTCTTAATAAGTTCAGGACACCGCAAGCATTCATAGGATGGGAGCTGCTGGTGGTGATGATTGTTCACCAACCTGTCATGTAAGAGACTGAACTCCACCCTTGAAACTCTTTCAAACCACTTGCTGTGTGTCAGTAAATATCCCTGTATTGCTGCTATTCAAAAATATTCATCAACCACCTGCAACAGAGCAGAAAGACAAAGAGAAAAAAACACAAATAAGCTTAAAAGTAGAATGCAAGAGCTCACAAAAGTCATGCACTTGTCCCTTCAACATTAACAATCGGCATCTTGAAGGGAGGAACTGGCTCTGACAGATAGGGGAACTCACATCAGTTTCTATGTGTGTTTGTGTGTGGGCATAAGGGGGAGGGGAGAGGATGGAAAGAGAGAGAGAGGGAGAGAGAGAGAGAAAGAGAGAGAGAGAGAGAGAGAGAGAGAGAGAGAGACGTGCCAACACACATGCAGTACCCACAAAGGAAACAGGAGAATTAGAGTGAAATAGTGATGAGCCATCGTCTGAGTGCCATCAGTGATTATTTTTCTGAACATCAACACACACACGCGCGCACACACACACACACACACACACACACACACACACACACACACACACACACACACACACACACACACACACACACACACACACACACACACACACACACACACACACACTGGTGGAAATATTACTATATGATAATATCATTGATTTCTGACATGTTTGCTCATTTTAGATTTCCTCATCCAAAGTCTCTGGCATCCCTCACATCATGTCTATCTCCCTGTTTTCTTCCATTTCTTCTGTTTTTTTTTTTTTTTTGAACTGACTGTCATTTCTCAGGGTATCAAGTGATTACACAGGAAGGTAGTGTTTTTGCTTGTGAATGTGGCTGTGCAGCTGGACAGGGACACTCAAAGGCATCCTTGTTTATGGACACCAAGAGGAAGAGGGGACTAAACAGGGGACATTAATGTCCCCAAGTCTGCAGAGGTGGCTTCTTTGCTGCAGGAAGCTGATTGGCTGGCAGACAGTCGCTGATATGGCACACAGCAGGAATGCTACATCGAGTCCAAAATCACTAAAATGTATTTGGATTTGCATTAGACAGAGTATCAATGAAGTGCAACAGTTTGCATGGAAATATAACAGAAGAAAACAAATAATTGATTATCCTTCCTGGTGATGTGGTAATCTTACTGTAGGCTTAAGCAATACTTCTTAAAACAGGAAGCGTTGCAATGAATTCAGCTGGTCTAAAGACAAGTAAAAAAAAGCACATAGAACATTTTTTCCTTGTTTAATAATTCAACACCAGTCACTGTATGGTAAATATAACAGATTATAAGTTGTATTATGCGTGTTTTCTTTCACGACTGGCTTTTTAAAATTTATTGTAAGCTAAATAAATAAAAAATATAGACAGAAACGAGGTTGTGAGTAATGATAACTTAGTGGACGCGTAGTTTTGCTAAATAAGACCTAATTGTTATAGTTTGATCAAGCTATACAGACTATACAGTATCTTTAATTCTTCTTGTTAACTTTTTCTAGTAGCATCTCTAGAGTAACGCAAACGTTACATGTACAGTCATTTGAAGCCATAACATAATTTCCCTTATTCTATTTGATTACATTTCTAGGAACCAAAACAATAAAGTATAACAGACAGTCAGCTATAACTCACCATTGCTCGTTTGGATACAGCAGTGACAGTTTTAAAGCATATTCATGATTTCTTTTTTTGGACTCCATCGACAGAGTCCTGACACCGGAGTCAATTTGTTGGTGAACACCGCCACCTTCAGGCGGAGCAGCGCAACTGCATATTTAAAGACGCAGCTTTCATGAGTTGGCAAGAAACGGGGTACAGCAGGTCTCTCATAAGTCAGAACTCTCATTCCCAGAATTCATGTTAGTTTTCCTCCATTGACGTAGAATCGAGTCTAGGGCTCCTGAACGTTTTACTCGCCGGTCGTAGTTTTTTTTGGCGGCCAGCAGCGCTCTTAAACACCCAAGTGTGCCGCCAGCTGCTGTTGCAGTGGAAGGTGGCCGACAAGGCCAGCATGCTGAAGGACGTCAGATGGAGACCAAGGAGGTGAGGACGTGTGAATCCGTGCTGTGTGGAAGCTCCAGATGGTGTGTGATGTGTTAGATGTGCAACTTCTGTGTGGTGCATCTCTGCTGTGACTAACGTGCCAGTGACACAGGAGAGCATCAGGCTGATGCTGAACTGTTGATGCTTGCAGAACAGAGCATTTCTGGCCTGTCATTGAGGCGTGTTTATGTTATACAAATGCTACTGTGGTGCATTGTTATTGCTTACTGTATTTATATTACACTAAGGTGGGGATTTTCTATCTTTGGAGCCAACAGTGTGAAACTGGCTGTAATGAGATTGGAAAGGAAGGACCATTTAATATTCACATAAATTAATTTGTTTCCAGTATTGACTGCAATATAATTATAATTGTTATTCAATGAATATTTGTTCATAAATTGATAACCCAAAACGTAAGATATCAGTCACAGTTAGACAGACTTGTTACTAATTTAATTTTATGCAGGCAGTTCGCTTCTCATGTTTATTTTACAGCAGTGTATAAAAGGCCAAACCTGACATTTGAGAAGAGGAAACTAGTTTTTGGTGTTTTTGAATGATGATAGAGGCACATAATGCTGACATGTTTGCATCAGATCTGTTCCTAGTAATGTTACAGTGTCCTCTTGACCATGATATTGTAGCGTGGATGATATTAAACATGAAATGACAAAATCTGATCAATGAAGGCCATTTACTGTATACTCAAATGTTAATCACATTCACGGTGGAATGTCATGAAAACAGAAGTACATAACAGTCATGGTACCGCACAAACCGCTAGTCAACAACATTGCAACAAGCAAATAAGTGTCCCACCACAACACAGTACACACATAACCAGACAGCTCCAGCACTGGCCATAATAACGGTTCCCAGCCCCCCCCATTACACCCGCACAGCATGCTGGGAAGTCCTCGGGCACCGTTCTCCAAGACACGCTACACAGCCCCCTCCTAGCCAGTTAGCTGTCCCCAGGAACCCCGGCGTTCACCACATAATCCTGGAGGTGTGAGGGAAGTCGACGCTGCCATTGGGTCCTCCTTGTTCCCTCGGTGGTGGAACCTGGCAGATGGGTGATGTGAGGTGACTCCAGGTCCTCTTCCGCAGGGGGCACTAGTGGCTGGTAGGGTGCCAGCCGGTCCCGGTGGGGCACCACGACTCTGTATCTCCTGACCAGTCGCACCCGGTACAGCACGTCCGACAGTCTCTCATGGACTGTACAAGGGCCAGTCCAGTGGCTCATCAGCTTGGGCGAGAGGCCTCTCTTCCTCTACGAACTGTAGACCCACACCAATGCCCCCGCCATGAAGTCCTGACCTCTGGAGCGGGAATCATAGGCGCGCTTCTGCCGGCATCCTGCAGCCGTAAGTTCCTGCCTGGTGAGCTCATGCACGTTTCGGAGCCACTCTTGAAGCAGGTAGTAATAGTCCAGGCCAGGAGTACCTGCCATCTCTGGTTCTGGAGGTGGCCTAAACACCAGGTCCACAGGGGTGCGAAGCTCCCGTCCAAACATCAGAGCTGCTGGGGTGCTTTTGGTAGACTCCTGTACCGCAGTCCTGTATGCCCACAGGACCAGGGGCAGGTGCACGTCCCAATCCCCTTGCTGCTGGCTGGTGAGAATGGCGAGTTGAGTGGCCAGGGTGTTGTTGAATCTCTCCACCAAGCCATCGCACTGCGGATGCAGTGGTGTGGTCCAGGTTTTCCGGATACCCAGCTGTCGGCAGACCTCACCGAACACCTGGGCCTCGAAGTTGCGCCCTTGGTCGCTGTGAAGCTCCTCCAGAGCACCGAACCGGCAGAACATCTCGTTCACCAGGCACTCGGCAGTGGTGACTGCACTCTGGTCAGGCACTGCATAGGCTTCAGGCCACTTGGTGAAGTAGTCCATGGCGACCACAACGTAACGATTGCCTCGTTCCGTGAGGGGAAATGGACCCAGCATATCGACAGCCACCCGCTCGATGGGGTCCCCCACCTGGTATTGCTGTAGGGGTGCATGCGAGCGCCGGCTGGGCCCCTTTTTGGCAGTGCAGGTGTCACACCAGTGCACAAACATTTCCACATCATGATGGCATCCCAGCCAATAGAACCGTGACCTTAGGCGATGGAGGGTCTTGGTGACCCCAAAGTGCCCTGCTCCCACTGAACCATGAACCAGCTGGAAGACAGTATGACGAAGGCTGCGGGGCACCAGCAACTGAAGCACTTCATGGCTGCCATTAGGAGTTTCCCAGCGGCGATGCAGGAGGCCACCCTGTACGGTAAGCGTGGGCCACAGGGAGTACAAGGCCTTGGTTTCCGTGTCAAGAGGAGAGACTTCCGCCCAGTTCGGCCTCCGGCCCGCCTCCACCCAGTCCAAAACACAAGCGAGAGCGGGATCCTGGCTCTGTTCATGACGAAGCTGCTCAGGTTCCAGGTCTGTGAAGCCCGATGGAGTCAGGGGTCTCCTGCATCACTGTCCAGTGGTCGACCACCCCCGGCTGCTGATGGATTTCTCAGGGCGGCCACCCGGGGAGTAACTGCGCTTCGATCCTCAACCCATTGGCACGGCCGACAGTCCTCTTCCATGCACGGGCGTTGAGACAATGCATCAGCATTCATGTGCAGTCACCCCGGCCGATGGCGAATCTCGAAGTCATAATCCTGCAGTATCTCCAGCCATCTTGCCAGTTGTCCATCTGGCTCTTTAAAATTGAGAAGCCAGGTGAAGACTCAGTGGTGAAGACCCAGGACAACAGCCAGCAATTCCCGCCGAGTGACACAGTAGTTCCTCTCTGGCCGGCTGAGCGAACGACTGAAATAGGCGACGACCTGTTCACCATGCTCCCCTTCCTGAGACAACACAGCACCAACTCCCACATTGCTGGCATCAGTGTCCACGATGACCGGTCTCTGCGGAGCCAGGTATGCCAACACTGGTGCCCTGGTGAGTGCGGACTGGAGTTGAGTGAAGGCTTGGGCACAGTCCTCATTCCAGCAAAACACTGGCCCTTCTGTGTCAACCGGTGCAGGGGGCTGGCGACAGTGGCAAAGTCCTTTACAAACCGCCGATAGTATGATGCGAGGCCCAGGAAACTCCGGAGCTCCCCTACATTGCACGGTACTGGCCACTCTGCCACTGCTGCAATTTTTACTGGAGCGCTAGCCACCCCTGCCGCACTGACCACGTGCCCCAGGAAGGATGTCTCCCGCTGGAACAGATGACACTTCTTGGGATGGAGGCACAGCCCAGCCCGTCGAATGGCGTCAAACACTGCTTCCAAGTTGGTAAGTTCAGCCTCAAAGTCAGTCACATGGACGAGGAGATCATTCAGATAGACCACACACTGCTGCCGAGGGATGTTTGACAAAACCCTTTCCATCATCAAAGGTCGCTGGGGCATTGCACAGCCCGAAGGGCATCACCCTGAACTGCCACAGTCCCTGGCCGATGGAAAAGGCGGTCTTTGGCCGTGCATCTGGTGCCAGCTCCACTTGCAATTAGCCACTGCGAAAGTCAAGGGTACTGAACCATCTGGACCCCGCCACGCAGTCGAGGGCGTCGTCCACCCGTGGCAGCGGGTACGAGTCCTTCCTGGTGACCTCGTTGAGGCGTCGGTAATCCACACAGAACCGCCAAGTGCCATCTTTCTTTTTGACCAAAACCACCGGGGCTGCCCAGGGGCTTGTGGAGGGCTCAATCACTCCAGCCTCCGCCATTTCCTTGAGTTTCTCCTCTGCTGCAGCTCACTTGGCCAAGGGCAACCGACGAGGATGAAGACGGATGGGGCATGACCTACTGGTGTCGATGTGATGCTGCACTAGATTGGTGTGGGTGCAGTCCTCATCTTTAGCCGCAAAGATGTCACAGAACTTGTCCAAAAGTCCACTCAGCTGGGTCTTCTGATTCTGTGAGAAGTTCAGTCATCTGGGAGGGATTCAGAGTCGAGCCGCTGCTCCTCTGCATCGAGAGGAGCCAGATGAGGTGGCTCGGTCATCTGGTTAGGATGCCTCCCTGGTGAGGTGTTTGGGACACGTCCTACCGGGAGGAGGCCCCGGGGACGACCCAGGACACGCTGGAGAGACTATGTCTCCCGGCTGGCCTGGGAACGCCTTGGGATTCTCCCGGAGGAGCTGGACGAAGTAGCTAGGGAGAGGGAAGTCTGGGCTTCCCTGCTTAAGCTGCTGCCCCCGCGACCCGACCCCGGATAAGCGGAAGAAGATGAATCGATGGATGGAAAGCAGTCAGAGACTGCAGCGTCCCGCGACTTCTGCTGACCTACTTTCAGGGTAGGTCAGGGTACCCTGGAAGTAGTACCTGACTAGTGCATTGACTAGTGCATTTGGAGAAGGCCGGTGTGAGTAAGACCATAGATCAAAGCTAGTGCATATGGTTTATATTATGGAAGATTTTTATGGTCTTACTCACACTGGACTTCTCCTTGGCTTTCTATCTTTATCCGGTTCCTGAGTGTACAAAAGTTGAAATTTGACCTTGACCGAGTTTTCTCGAGGTCAAAGTCATCATCTCATTTTCATCCCCTTTGCTGCCCGGGTAATGTATTTTTTTTCATCTTTCTATCTGCAATAGTTGCGAAGATATTTGCTGGACATACGAATGGATGAACAGATGAATACACGAACGCTGACAATTATAATACATCACCGCTTTGAAGCGGAATGTAATAATTGATTATCTCCTTTAGGCTTTTCCCTTTAGGAGATGCCACAGCGAATCAGTTACCTCCATCTAACCCTGTCTTCTGCATCCTCTCCTCTCATAGAAACTACCTTCATGTCTTCTTTCACTACATCCATAAAACTCCTCTTTAATTGATAATAAAGTAATATATGACTGCCTTTACCATTACCTATCACATATCGTTTGCTTTCACATCCTAATGAAAATTTCCTTAAGATAATGCTTAAAGAAAATAATTAGCTCTTGTAGCTAGAGAAGATTTGAAATGGTGTTCTGCAGAACAGTGAAAGAAAAGGGTTCCTATAAAGGCGGGAATATTACAAGTACGATTCCTCTGGAATACTACTAGAAGCCGGTTTCCAGATCTTCATCATGTTTGCAGCATCTCGTCTTCAAGAGTGTGAATCCTTTTGATTAAAAGTGACATTTTTATGTGATACTTGGAGAAAACACTGGTGTTATGTGTTGAATCGATTTATTTAAACTGTTCCGGTTTGATTTGGTTGCTGCAAACGTTTGATCAGTTGTACATTTTGGGCTGAATAATGTTTCATCCAGCTTTAAAACAATGTAACAACACACTCACCATCTGACTGTCAAGTGATACAGATGTCTAAATATTCCAAACACCATTGCTCATCTTCATAATTCTGGAGTTTGTGTAAGATAAATTCAGTTTGAAGAGTCAGGTGTATGTGTGTGAGCATATGATCTTACTCCACTCTCCCCAAAGGCTAGTCCTCACCCCTTTTCCTTTTATAGCCTCAGACATGTGGATGGAGGGCAGGGAGGTGTGTGCTGTGCGCTGGAGTGTGTGTGTGAAGGAGCAGCCCTCTTCTACAAACATGGCGGCACATTGGGATGGGAGCACTGTAAATGTGTAAGGTGCTTACTACTCCCTTACAGACTACCCCTCCCTCCCTCATCCGCAGTTGGGGGGGGGGGTCGCAAGGTTTGAGGGGAGAGGAGTTGCCTCCTGTCACTCTCTCTCACAACACAGTGAGAGCCACAAGACTCATGGTGTCCTCCAGCACACCTTCACACATTACCACTGAGAGAGAAAGAGACACACTGAGAGAGAGTGTGCGTGTGTATGTGTGTGTGTGTGTGTGTGAGGGGGGGGGTACAGCATCTAGAAAGTAGAGGGGGGGTTGTATAGCAGAGTGGATTAAAAAAATTGTCCAAATCTGACGAGAGAAAACAAAAGGATTTTCTTGTTTCTGTCAAGGAGCTGCGAATAACCCTTGGAGAAGGATGGCAGAAGGGGGAGAGGGAGAGGAGGAGATTCAGTTCCTGCGAACGGTGAGTCCTGCTTACTTGCCTTTTTGGGAAGGCTAACCTGCACTGCCTGCTAGCAAAGGAGATGAGGGGTTTTGAAAACTGAGATGAGTGAGAAAGAAAATGAGTTAATTTCTTTTAACAGATGAGAAGCAATTAATTTATAAACTTGGTGATTGAACTTCTGACCTGAAATGTATCCGTGATGTTCCAGCATCAGTTTTCATTGCTCCTCAAGTGGTCCCACAGTTTCCTCTCTATTGGTGCTCTTACTTTTCTGGCACTGGACATTTAAATAATCTGTTCTTGCAGGTCTCCTATCCAATGCCTGCTTCTGTATATAGTTGACTATTTTTGTAGTGTCCTGAATGTGCCATGACCTGCTTATAAGTTGCTCTCTTTAAACTTTGCAAATTCTTTCCTTATTCTCTCGTGAGTGCTGAAATTTCAGATTTTAAACCTATATTTTGAGGTTATGTTTTGAGGCCTTTAGAATACATTACTCATTTTTTTGTCCAGTGTTTTTTTTTTTAATATTACTTCCAGAATGTTTCGAGTTTAAGAATAGGTAACAGTGTATACGTGCATATGTTAGTGTGAGCATACATGGATAGACAAGGGCTGGTGCATCTGTTAGCATCGTTATCTATTTATATCTGAGGAAAGTAGAGCCTGTCAGTGTAGGGGAGGCAGAGCAACAAGCTGCTCAGAGCCTGCGGGGGACAGCTGGCCAAGGGCTGCATGTCTTCTAAGGAGAAGCTAACATGCAGTCAAAGTGTGGAGAGGTCCACTTCAAGTCTCTCACTCTGAGGGGCGACCCTATAAATGACCTCAGCTGAGATGATGGAATATATTTGCAAAGTTACCAAGGGAGAGGGAACTAGAAATCCCATAGTGTCATTCAGATTAATTTTATATACATACACATGCATGCACGTTAAGCAATATTTAAAAATATATCAATCCTTTTTGAAATTGATGCTGTGACCTCAGAGTAAATCTATTTACTCTCAGATTATAATTGACAAATAAGTAAATCAAAACATGTACTACCGGTGTAACTAACCATTAAGTAATGATGTTATCTCATACATGCATTATGAGAAAAAGAAATCCCCTCAAACAGCAACTGATGCATCTGCCTGTATTTGAGAATGCCTCAAAATACCCCTGATGAAATGTATTTCCATTAGTGGCTCAAATAAACTTACTCGCGAATTGGGTTTTACGTTCAGTATCGACAAGACCACATCATAGAGAAACACAGACAATGTTTCTGCTACGAAATTAGGATGGTGATGGTTTTTTTCTTCTCTTCAGGTATGGTCAGATAAATGGTGAGACATGTAGGCTAAACACTTTGAATAGCTTCAGTGGGTTCAAAGGGATCAAGCAGGACTAAAACACACTTCAAAAGCATAAACAGTGCGTCTATGTGAATAATTAATGTCCGGTTTACTTCAACGGGCTTATCGCTAACACTGTCTGGGTCATGGGTTCAGGGGACCAGTGATGTGGACTATAAATGTAAGTGCTCATGATGCTGTAAGGATACTTAGTTAAAAAGCTTCCACAAAATGGTCTCTGTTATTAATCTTTTAATTAGATGATAATGATAGGAGGCATTGGGTGAGTCACCTGTTTCTCTTTCTGTCTTGTGTTATATTGGAGGCGGGAGGTGTTGTGGAAGTGGAGTGGGAGGGCAGAGGTGTTCTTGCCTCACATAAACCACCAACAAAGTTCACATTCTCTGTGTCAGTGTGTGTGTTTCTTCTGTTTTTTTTTTTTTTTTTAACAGAAAGAAAAGAAAGGAAAAAGAAATTAGATCTTTGGAATGCTGAATCCCGCTTTGTGTAAGACGGGAAACAACTGAAAGTATTTTGTCATCATCTTCATGTTTACAGTGATAATTTCAACGTCACAGAGTTCATGCACAGATTACACAGCAGGGCTGCTCCATTATGCTCTCTGTTTTATGTTCCTATCATAATGTAGCCCAGACCTTTTGTTATTCTGCCTTCACGTGAATAACAGGTATCACTTATTCTCCTCTTTAAAAAGTCACACATTTGCTGTCAAGAGATAATCTTGGTTTGTAATTGCCAGTTGTCTTTTTTTTTTTAGAAAAAAACAATAACAGATGTCACAACAGAGTTGTTAATACTGATGTATTAACAACTCTGTATATGTATGTGTTAGCTGCAGGTAAGGTGTAACTGAGATCCTTTTTGAGTTTCAATATTTTGGATTAAAAACTTCCCAGCAGAAGCTTGGACTCACTGTCAAACCTGTGTGTATTTACAGATGAATTTACGAAGCTCACAAATCTTAACAAACATTTTGAAGTTTTTTTTTCATACATTTACAAATGTCAGTTTTTTGATATAATTAAAATTTTTGACAGATGGATTGAGTTACAGTTACATAGCTCTCCATGTAAATTTGTAAAAGGTGTACATCTGGGGCCTGTTCCACAAGGATGCTGATATCTGACTTAAATGGACCTAACAAGTCTAAAGGGGTTCCATTAAAGATAATAAAGTCATTTATAAGCCTGCATGTTTGTCACATCAAAAGAAGGAATGAAGGGTTAGGGTTAGTTAATAGTTAGTTGATAATTTATGAAGCCGTAGGTAATCCAGAGTCCATGCAAGAGTTTGTTTGTCTTCTGACAATTGAAGCTGTACCAGTGTTTCATGATGCCTTTGTGTGAATCATACAGGCGAGCGAGTCTGAAGGGGTATTCAAACCCCCGTCTATAGCAGCAGTTTCTTTTTATAGTAAGCACACTCACTCTGGAGTGAGAAACTAGAGGAGTCAGTATCCTACTTGCCAGAATCCTTTGGGAGACGTGGTGTGTGTGTGTGTGTGTGTGTGTGTGTGTGTGTGTGTGTGTGTGTGTGTGTGTGTGTGTGTGTGTGTGTGTGTGTGTGTGTTTGTGAAGATGTGTGTGTGTGGCTCAAGTTCTTGTTCATTGTTGTGACAGACATTTCAATTCCACACTAACATTTACCACAACTTGTTTGGGCATTTTAGCTTTAGTTTAATACAGATGCAGTATGGTTGTACTTTGACATACAGATGAATAATTCAGTGCTCATTGGGTGAACACAATCCTGACATGTCTATCTGGATTCAGTGTGTTTTTGCAGTTTGTACTGAGCCTTCTTTCCCCTCCATGTCTGCCTTTGCATAGGCTTGTTAGCTCTTCCTGTTTCCAGCTAAATCCTTCTTTCCCTCACTACCCTCACCCTCTCTGTTAATGTTGGCCAAAGGAATATCTAAGTAGTACCTTAGATGGCTCAGCAGTAAGTATGACTGCTCCCAATGCTTCCTCTTTTAATTTGGTTATTCTGTCAAAAGAAGGAGGTTAACAACTACTCATAAAAAATCATTAAAATTTTACCAAATTAAATATACCGGTAATTACTTTCTCTTAAATCTGTTTTTTTGGTGTATTTGTCTGTGTTTGCAGCTGTACTTTGAATTACATAAAGTTTAATATCACATCGTATAATTAAACATAAATGTAGGTACATATGTTTTCATTCATTTCTATATGTTATCTTTTATTCTACATGTTTCAATGTATTTTTGTACATTTTAATTTATTTATTTCAGTTACTTTTATTCTAACTTTTACATTTTTTATTTATTGTATTTGCAGCTGGGTAGAGAATCCCTAAAAAAATGATCTGTTTTCCATTCAGTTTCAACAATTGATATTTATAATGACAGTTAGCCTGCTCTGGAACAGGCTAGTATCACAGCATCAAGAGTTTCCATCGTAACTAATCTTAAATTGTGTTGAATTCAGACTGAAACAAGTCTGGCTCAGTTGATGATGTTACTTCATGAGACAGGCCTCTGCTGTCTTCTACGTTTGGGTGTGTCTCCTCTACTCTTGATGCGATGAGATGTCAGTTTTACAAAACATGATTCTGCCACCAAAATGTTTGACTTTGGGGATGATGTTTTCGGGGTGATGTGCTGTGTTACTCTTACGCCAAACGTAACATTTTGCATTCAGCCCAAAAGTTCAATTTTGGTCTCATCTGACCAGAGCACCTTGTTCCACATGTCATCTGTGTCTCCCATGTGGCTTCTTGCAAACTCCAAATGGGCCTTTTCATGGTTTTCTTTCAAAAATGGCTTTCTCCTGCCACTCTTCCATAAAGGCCAGATTTATGCAGAGTACGACTAATAGTTGTCTTATGGACAGATTGTCCCACCTCAGCTGTGTATGTCTGCAGGTCATCCAGTGTGATCATGGGCCTCTTGGTTGCTTCTCTGCTTAGTTTCCTCCTTGTTTGGGCTGAAAGTTTAGAGGGACGGCCAGGTCTTTGTAGGTTTGCAGTGGTTTTATGCTCTCTCCATTTTGATATTATTGCTCGCACAGTGCTCCGGGAGACGTTAAAATATTGTGAAATCTTGTATCCCATTCCTGTTTTGAACATTTCCACAACTTTATCTCGGACCTGCCTGGTGTGTTCTTTTGTTTTCATGACGCTGTTTGTTCTCCAGTGTTCCTTTCATAGACCTCTGAGACCATCACAGAGCAGGTGCATTTAAACTGAGACCAAATGACACACAGGTGCACTCTGTTTGTCATTGCTAGTTGTTTAGGTCAACATTGGATCATTCAGAAGTCATCAGGGAACTTCTGGAGTCAGTTAGCCGAGCTGAGAGAACAGAATACTTTTGCATGTCCTACTTTTCAGTTTTTTATCTGTAAACACAATATAACATGTTGAATAAATTTGGTTCCACTTCACGATTGTGTCTCACATGTTGTTGATTCTTGAAAAATATTTTCAGTTTTTTATCTTTAAGTTTGAAGCCTGAAATGTAGCAAAATGTCAGAAAGTTCTTGGGGGGGCCAATACTTTCTCAAGGCACTGTATATGATATAGAGTATATTTCATTTAGTTGCACTGATACCTATTTGTATTTTCTCGTTTTTCATCTGGACTGCCACTCTCCCTGTTCTTCGTCTGTTTTTTACGGACACACATACTGACACACAATCAGTATGTAAAGAAGTGAGCTACAATATAGCTGCAGCAGATATTGAATGGGGAGGATGAAGGGGTGGGGAGGGTGTGACCAAGTGGGGCATTAAGAGTGCTGAGCCGGGAGATGAACACTTCTACAGTAGCTAACCCCACACACACACACACACACACACACACACACACACACACACACACACACACACACACACACACACACACACACACACACACACACACACACACACACACACACACACACACACACACACAGCATCTGTTACTCTGCTTGCTTTCATCACAGTAGTTTACACAATAATCAGGTGGAACAGGTGGTCTGGTCTGCATTCTCCAGCACCAGTGTGTGTGTGTGTGTGTGTGTGTGTGTGTGTGTGTGTGTGTGTGTGTGTGTGTGTGTGTGCGTTCGTGTGTGTGTGATACTCATTGAAGGGTCCAACATGAATGTCCTGTCATGTTCATGATTTATGTAAACGTTAAGCAATATTAAAAAACAAATCAATCTCTCTTGAAATTGATGCTCTGACCTCATTTTAAATCCATTCATCTTCTAACAGCCTATCATATCATGATTGATACATAGGGAAATCAAAACATGTACAACCTCTTTACCTAACCATTGAGTAATGATGTTATCGCATACATGCACACATGTGCATAATTTTGAATATACTGACAAAATTATATCCTGAGATAGCAATGATTCCAGGGTGGCTTGTATCATGAAATTAATGGAAATTAACTTTGTGAAACAGCAACAAAAAGCCTACATGTGATTTAAACACATAGTGTGATTTATTTACATAGTGTAAAATATGCAAAGCCGTTGTATTATACTTTAAAGCCCTTAAGAAGCAATGAGAGAATTAAGTGTTTTGTGACTAAATAAATCCAGTAACCCTCTGCCTGCTTCACATTCTTGTTGTAAAGCATCTAAAATGTCACATCTACCCTAATATGGTTTTGTTTGTTTGTTTGTTGTGTCTTGGACGAAACCCAGTGCAGCACCTGCTAAAACAGAATGCGTCAATTAAATTCAACATTTGTGTCTCTTAAAATTTGTGAAGTTTCACTGACATGCAGGCTATCCTGTTAGTCAGATGTGAATGAAAACTTATTCATGTTTTTAAGTATCTATTATTCTTATCAAACGAGTTCATTGATTTTAAG
Source organism: Antennarius maculatus (assembly GCA_013358685.1). Taxonomy (NCBI): domain Eukaryota; kingdom Metazoa; phylum Chordata; class Actinopteri; order Lophiiformes; family Antennariidae; genus Antennarius; species Antennarius maculatus. The sequence goes on along the minus strand of CM023613.1, from coordinate 12,573,103 downwards.
CAGTTGTTGGCAATGCCAACATTTAAACCCTAATTCTGTTATAGTGTTAGTGATAAGGAATAATGGTTTAGGATACATTTGGATGTGTAAGCACAAAAAACATCATGTAACTGTCTGAACTGAAGTGTGTTCTTTGTGTGCTTTTTTTTGGGTATTGATTGTTTTATTATCATCGGAAATAGAGGTTGTTAGTTAGCCTTTCTGTGCTCAATCCTGTCCTGTGAGAGTCTTCTCTGTCTCCAAGAAAGACTTCTGAACTCCAAGAGGTTTCTAAGTATCTGCTTGTCAGCAGAAGGAGGGAATGTGATAGCAACAGGTGCAGCGACCTAAAATAGGAGAGGAGTGGAGGGGAATGGCCCACAGCAGAGTGGTACAAGTAGCAGAGAAAGGGACAGAAAAGAGGAGAATGACAAAAGTAAGAATACAGACAGAAAATCTGGGCAAGAAGAGTACATCAGGTGGAAACAGTATGAAATGAGAAAGAAGTAGCAATAATATTGTGGAATAGAGACTAAGATTTATTTATTCGTAATGCTTCAATTTTTTCTTATTCAGTACGTATTTAGTGGTCGAATTACTTCTGTAACTTAATACTGTACTACATTCCAAATCTGAAGGACTCATATACAACATAAGTACAGTATAGAGCAGAGACACATTTGTACTCCGAGGACTGAAGGACTCGAGGATTTCTGGAGTTAGAAGTGTTTTTTATAATAGCTGCAATTTTTTTATTAAGTAATTTTTGTGGCTCTGTTCTATTTTGTTTTCTTTTATTGTTTGATGTCGTAGACACTTTTTCTCCTCTGGTGCAGATGAAAACCTGATACTGTAATGAATTACTAATATGGTAAATGGGCATACAAACACACTTAGTGGTGACAATGATGTATCGGCCTGTGTGTAATGTGTGTAGTAATGTTAAAATCAAACGTTTACATTCACTCTTGATGACTCTTAACATCCACAGAAAGCACAGACTAATTAACCTCATTCTATAGATGGTGTAGCTGGAAGCAGGACAATAAAAATGTTCTTATTCAAAAATTCTTTAGGTAAAATCAGTCCCCTGTAATATTGAAGTGTTATTTTGTCATCTAATTTTAGAGCAACTGTACATGATTCAGGAGGACGTGGCAGCTATGGGCCGTTCAGAATGCACTCAGTGATGAGATATCCTGCTTAGTTTTCCAAGGGAAACCCCATAACCACTTCCTCTTCTGCCTTATTGAGCTGTTTCCCTCCTCCACCCACTTACAGTTCTGTGTTCTCATTCCCTTTGGTTTATTTTTTATTTTTTAATATCTGCAGAATATAATCAGCGGGTGGAGCTGGCCTGCATCAGCAGAAATCAGGACCATAGAGGAAAAATGCATTTGTTTTTCAATTTATGCGATTCGATAACTTGATGCAGGTGTGTTGGTTCATAACTAATTGACTTTCAAAGTAATAAAAAGCATTTCTATTACATTATCTGAATTTTCAAAATGATTCAGCCAGGAATAAAAAGTAAGAAAAAAAAGAAAACATAAAACCTGTCAAAAGTAAGTACATTTAGTATCACATAGTTTAATTAAAGCATCAGAACTTTTTTGGGCACATTTAAGCTGAATAAATGTAAGAACAGTATGGAAAACATCAAAAGTAAATTTTTCTCAGATCAGGTCACCATTGACATTTCTTTTTCTAATTTCGAATCTTTATTTTTTACGTACTCTAGATTTTTCTATTTTTTTCCACATGCATAAGGGTGTGATAGTGATCCAACGTTGTTGTTTCATGTATTTTTATTTAGACAATATTAGCCAATATTGTCTAATGAAAGGGCATATAGTGACAGTTTGTAGGACAATACATATACTGTATATCCTTATCCACCAGTGTAAGACTGTTGGAAGTTAACTTAATTAAAATCTAACTGCTGAACTGAATATCTAAGTTAAATTAAGAAATGCATCCATAAATATATATTGATCACTGAGCGTCAAAGAAATAAATTCTTTATACATTTATCTGGAAGTGACCACCTGACATTACCTTTAATTATAAGCTGATGCTGTTTGCGAGTGACAGGGCATGCTTCAAGTTTTTTTTAACTTGTGGCAATCAATAAAAGTCTTTATGCTGTTGAGATCTTAAAAAGTGTTGTATCAACATTCATCTGAAAGTGGCTATCAGACCATCCACTGAGACACTGTAAAAAGGTGGGCGACCATATAAGCTGATTTCATTTGTCAGATCCCCATTTCACATCTGCTTGTTGTTTGCTTCCTGTTTGGTCGTGGCAGCATGCCTTCATGTCTGGGGAACCCGGACTACCCCCTGTCTGCATGTGAACCCTTAGACATATAAAGGTGTCTCCTTTCAGGTGTTATCTGTGCCTCTCATTGTAAATCCCTGCTGCATTACACACGTCTATTTGTGCACACTGGTGTGTTTATTTGTTTAACTGTCTGTGAGTTTACATCCAATTGACTGTGTGTCTCCCTCTGACCCTTAATGTCCACATAGCCCAGATGCTTCAGCTGCCAAGTCCAGCCTGTGTTTGGTTGTAGCCTTATATCTACTACATTAGGAGAACATCAAATGAATTTCATACACATGTCTTCTGTGTTCAGGTATAAAATCACGGGCACGAGCACATGACAACGACCACCTCCTGACTTTTACTCGACAACCTGTCTTGTCACCATCAGATACGACCGTGTGAGCTTAACAAATAATCAGGAATTCTGACTGGATCAACATAAAAAACCAGGCTGCATCCTACAAATCCTTAAACTTGTCTCTATTAATATAATGATGAGTTAACACCGAGGGTTTCTTTGGCCTCCAAGTGAAATTATCACATGGTCAAAATGGAAATGACTTTCACAGCGAGACTTTGCAGGACAGCACCGTCATTGCTTAAGCATTTTAGTTTTTTGTTTTTTGTTAGTCTGAGAATCCAAACATTCAACTTATAATAATAATAATAATAATAATAATAATAATAATAATACAAATGACAGTTATATGTTCTCTGTAACTTTGAGGCCAAAGCTCTGTACCTGTCCACTTACAGAACCTCTGAGCTCCTTTTTGTCATCTGCCTTTTTTTTATCTTGCCTAGAAGAAGAATCTTAATTACAGAGATAGGGTAGTTCAGGCCGAGTAGATTTCCTGCGTGAGACTTTGGTTGCCCAAATAGATTGAAACCATCAGCTATCTCTGCTTTATAGTATTGGAGCATATATTACCTACAGTTGTCATCTGATCGCACAGCATAGTTCAGAGCAATGAGTCACTTGGTTCCTCCAGTCTGCTTTTAGACAGACACCAGCTCAGCTCTGTCTCCTAAATGGGGACTACAGTCAAGCTGTGTGGTCCTCTCTTCTGAAATGGTCAGTTTAGCCCAATTTACCTGGTTTAGTCGGGTCACGTTGGGTGACATCCCATCATAAATCAGATGCCTGATGGACTTTTGATTAACAGTCTGATAAAATGCCAAAAATTATTTTAAGGCAGACCAAAAATCCCCCTCGCACTTGTGTTTTCTGTAAAGTGCAACTTTTCTGTCAAAGGAAATTCATTTCGGGGGCGGTACGGTGGTCGCCTCACAACACGGCGGTTCCGGGTTTGAGTCCTGCTCTGTGCATAGTTTGCATGCTCTCCCCATGTCTGCGTGGGTTCTCTCCGGGTTCTCTATGGCTTCCTCCCACCTCCAAAAGCATGCACTTCATGTTGATTGGCCGGTCCCAAATTGCCCATAGGAGTGAGTGTGTGTGTGCGTGGTTGTCTGTTTTTGTGTGTGGCGCCGCGGCGCACTGGCGTCATGCCCAGAGTGTCCCCCGCCTCACACCTAATGCCAGCTGGGATAGGCTCCAGCTACCTGTGACCCACTGCGGCAGATACAGCAGCAGAACTAATTTCAGCTGCTTGTATCCGGGACCTTGTCCTTTCGGTCATGACCCAAAGCTCATGACCATAGGTGAGAGTAGGAACGTAGATTGACGGGTAAATCCAGAGCTTCGTCTTTTGTCTCAGCTCCTTCTTCACCACGACAGACCTATACAGCGACTGCAGTCTGTCAATCTCTCGTTCTGTCCTTTCCTCACTCACTTGAACTCCTCCACTTGGGGAGACACTCGCTACAGACCTGGAGAGGGAAGATCACCTTTTTCCGGTTGAGAACTGTGGCCTTGGATTTGGAGGTGCTGATCTTCATCCCATTCGCTTCGCACTCAGCTGCAAACCACTCCAGTTCACTCTTAAAGTCCAGGTTTAATGAGGCCAACAGGACAACATTAGCTGCAAAAAGTAGAGATGAAATCCTTTGGTCCCCAAATCCCTCCAGCCCCTGGCTCGGTCAACTAAATGCACCTCTGACATCATTACCTCCAGTCTCCTCTCAGCAGTTTTTGGTGGGATTGCCCTTGCAGTTTAACAATTATTAATAGTTGCATGGTGACAATTTCCATCCATGTTTATTTTAAACATGCAGCTGTTCGTTCTCTGAAGATAATAAAATATTTGATAATTTGAATCTTGAATACCCTTCAGATTTCAGACCAATCTCAATGCTTCCTTTTATGTCTAATGTGATAAAAATAGTTACTCCCAACAGCTACCAAAATTTTTCAAATTTTAATGGCATTGGTGACATCAGTTTTAATTTTTAACATGGATCATTTAACTGAATCTGAATTTTTGAATGAGCCTTTACTCATTGATGATGATGTCTTTATTTTGCTTGTTGTGACTGCTGCATTTCACTATGTATATCAACCATCCATCCATCCATCCATCCATCCATCCATCCATCCATCCATCCATCCATCCATCCATCCATCCATCCATCCATCCATCCATCCATCCATCCGTGTCGCCAACACATCACAGGGCCACACATCAACCTCTCATACACACACTCACACACAAGGACAATTTGAAGTAATAAATGCTCCCAAGCTGCATGTTTTTGGAGGTGGGAGGAAGCCAGAGAACCTGGAGAGAGCCCACGCAGACACGGGGACTATGTAAACCATCAAATTTTAATCTCCTATTTTTAGCAGATGCACGTTATACTGCTCTAAATTCTATTAAGTCAACACTTACCTTCCTTTGACTGCTGTAATGGTGTGCCTCAACCGTCCTTATTGGGTCCAATTCTTTTCTGTCTGTACATGCTAAAATTGATTAGAATGTGTTCACTAACCTCTGAATAAAGTGTTTGGAGGATGTTAAAATGACTCACTGAAGATTTCCTAAACATAAAAGGAAATAAAACAGGAAGTTAAATAGACATTGTCTGTCACTGAACTGCCACCAGCAATTATTTTGATTGTCAACTAATCACTAGTCGACTAATCGGATCATACGTAAATCGAATGTAAAACATACACCTTATCGCACCTGCATTTCATCCAGAATCCAGCTGCTTGACTCCTGGCTGGCACACATAGGTGAGCATATATCTTACATTGTTCAACATAGAATTAATTACAGTACCAAAATTTATTGATTGTTTTTGAATGCTTGAATGGCTAGCGCTACCTTTTTTCTGTCAGACATGCTGGATCCAACGTCGCTGAGCAAGATGACAGCAGTGGTTCAGCAAATCTACAATACAAATCTACAACTCAGCAGAGTCTGCAGCACAAACAAAACCCAGGCATCCCAACATTGTTTTTTCACTGTTGTTCTGACCATAAGAGACTGTTTGCTGTCTGTATAGTTAAATGGTCCTCATAGGAGCTTAAGTATGAATAATTATTCCATCATTATTTTCAATGGATTTTTGGTTTGGCAGTTTATACAACAATGGGATGGTATTTAAGTATATATATTGTATATATGTTTCTTACTTCAGTTTCCACTAACATCCTTTAACATGCAAAGAAACAGGCAAAATGTGACAAAAAGGTTCTATTTTGGGGTGAAAATCTACACTCTGTGGCAGCCCATAAACTTTGGAAAGATTGTCCCCTCCAAGTCAGGTCTTCACCATGACTTCTTGATTATAAAGATTTCTAACTGGTCTTTCATTCAAGAGTCAATGTTAAGTAACTATATTTTATATAGATTTGTTTTTCAGCTTATATTTGTCTTGTTTTGTGCAATGGTTCACTCAAGGCTATGTTGTATTGTAAAGTTGCTATACAAACAAACTGACTGGGATTGAACTGGCAGGTATAGTAATTTGATGGAGGTTTGAAGGAAAATCAGAACACTTATTTTTTAACATTTTAACTTGTGGGAATCATAACTTTTATTTCAAAGCAATGTTTGTGTGATATGTGTACAATTTTACAATTTTAAACTTGAGCTGTATATTAAGTGGCACTGCTCCTGCCTGACATTCAATGGAAGAGGCAGGAAACAAGCAGGGAATGAGGACTGGACAGAGCAGACATTTCAAAGCAGGGGAGAGTTAAATGACAGTACAGAGGATATGTTACGAGGTCACTGATGTGGATCACTCTCCATTTTCTTGTCATGTCCCACAGACATAGACATCCTAACTAATCACCAGGACAATACAATGAACCTGTCAACAGTAACAATACAATGATTCAGAAGTTGTTAGGTGAGAGAGGAAAAGTCAAGAATCTGTCCCGAACTAGAAGTGTTGTGCTGTAATTAGTCAGGTTAAGTGATAGCTCCACTTACATAATGACTGAGGAGAAAGAGCAGCTGAGAATGTGTGAGTGTCAGGTGTGGGTTTACAGTGGAGGGGGTGTTTATCGCTGTATTTACTCGCGTCTCTGGAGAGTCCCGCCAACAAATTACTGTCTGTTAGCAGTGTGTTTGTGGAAATGGGTTGTATGTATGCATGTATTGTACCAGACCTCTCTCTGAGGACATCACGTTCTACAATCTACTGCACATATTTCAAACTCACTTATTTTATTGAGGAAAAAAGTAATTAGAATCTTTTCAAACTGATCTTTTAAAGTCAAAATACCGTATTATGCTTCACAGTTCAACAAATGTAAATTCTGTTTGGTCTGCAATGGAGTTTGTGCCTTGAATTTAGCCCCCTTGTGTGACACCCCTTGTTCACTGTCAGAGTGTAGTGTGGTGTTTTACTCCTCAGCATTTATTATATGAATGAATTATGAGACATGTTTCTTCAAGAAAATGTCGATATTGTGCAGTTACTTATAAAAATAGCCAATGAAGCCAATTCTATTAAATTTACAATCAACCTTGTTGGACACAATATATATGAAGGACAAGGATGACCAAATCCAGATGAGGAAACAAGAATCAGCTGGACTAGCTAAAGGCATGTTAAAGATGTTTTACCTCTCATCGAAGAGGCTTCAGTTCTGACTCACTTGTAGAGAGTCCAGATACTGTCGGAGCAGAAAATAAAAAAGGAGTGAAAGTTAATAAGTCTCATAGCATAGCCAAGGAAAACATCAGATGTAACTGTGTGATTTAAATCCTATAAGAAGAATAGGAGTAGTAAAAGGCAATGAATGAATAGACGTGTCCCTAACTGTTTTACTGTGTTTTGGGCTCAGGATGACCAAGTCGTTCTGCAGTGCACTGCCTCCGTCCTGAAGGAACAGATTAAGCTATGTCTATCCTGCGAGGGCTTTGGAAACCGTCTCTGCTTCCTGGAAACCACATCCAATGCTCAGGTAGGTAAAAACTTTTCATCCCTTTGTTTATGTTGTTTAAAACATTGCATTTATCAATTTTGTCTTTCATACATTTACAGAATGTGCCTCCAGACTTGGCCATATGTACCTTCATTCTAGAGCAGTCCCTGTCGGTCCGTGCTCTACAGGAGATGCTGGCCAACACAGTAGAGATGACCGAGGTAGGACTCAAAGACAGCAATTAAAAAATAGTTGTAGCTGGTGGAAGTACACCTTATATTATTAAAGACTGGTGAGTGATCATGTAGGTGTTTTAGAGGAATGTAATTCTTGGAAAATGGAAATCAAATTGAAAAGTGAACATGCACCTTTGTCTTTAACAGAATAGAGTGTATTTTTTCTTTTTGCAACGTTAAATTTATCGCTGTGATGGAATGAAACAAACTAAACTAAACTACATATTGATTTTACATATTTGATAATTTGATAATTTCGAATTTTATAATATATCAAAATTAATGTGACATTAATTTGCAGCAGAATTAAAAGAGTGCTAGATGTTGTCTATTTCAGGATATGCTGTTTGATTTGGCGGTGCCCCAAAGGTGTGCATATCATAGTTTTTTTCATTTTGTATGTTTTTAAATTTTTAGACACATTTGCACATAGTTGATTTTCCTGCCAGTTTGCTCAAATTCACCTATGCTGGAGGTTATAGGTTTTGTTAATAGGAACGCCAAATTTAGTTTTTCCAGTAGTAATGTCCCCCCAGACAAAAATGTTATTGTTTTTATTCCATCGTTGTTATTATAATGAACTTTTCATATTTTCTTCACAAGATATTTTTGGTTTAAATGTGGATTAAAATATCATCCTTTTTCTTTTGCTTGATTGCCTTTTACTTGCTGACAACTCCTCATCTTCCCTTTTTGTTCTCTGCCAAGCAGGCAGTCGATTTGGATAAATGGGTATGTCTGTTAAAATGTCTTATTACTGTGTGTCCCAGCACACCTGGCAACTGTCCGTGTTTTTGTCCTGTTGCCTACTGGATATTCTATTAAATTCTATTAAATATATTGTTTATATTCATTCACACATCTCAGTTTATGTCTGTTTAACCCTCACATTAAGACTAATTTTGAATTGCTATGTAGTTGTCAAAAATAATACTTTGACTAAAATTGAGTGACTGAGAGTTTGGCTGTAAGGAACAGTATTTTTAGCATTTTTAAAATTTTTAACAACTCAGTCATTTACTGCACAATAGCAAGCAGGAGTGGCAAGGTTATCAATCTATTGTAGCACAGCACCATTCATTTCATGCAGAAATATCTCCAGCCCATTTGTTTTTAGGTTGGTTGTTACTATTCCTTTTGTCTCTGGTCATTCTTTGTTAGCATTTAACTACATGGAACGTTGATATTGCTCAGGCTTTGTTTTTCACCTGTGGTTTTTTTTCTTCTCCAGTGCCTACCTAGACACGCACTATTTGATATCACATTCTGATATATTCACAACCAAAAGGCTCTTCCCTTTACTATGTGACACCCACTGTTTAATGCAAAAGGTTGACTGTCCATTCTCCAGGGTTGTCAACAGTGACGTGTTTTAAATCACAAAGTGCCTGGAAAATTACTGCATCAATTTAGAGTGTTACCATTCAAATAAAATATATAAAATAATTAATATTAAAATTATCAGAACGGCATTTGTCCCTCTTACAATACTGAAAGAGGGACAAATGTAAAAGCATACCAAGTTTATCGAGAGCTGAAATGAACTAACAATAACTATAAAACAAAAACAGAGCCTCTTTTTCTGAAATTGAAGGTGACACTAAGCCTGGCAACATTTTTGGAGGCCACTTTGTTCAACTCTTTGTTATTAGTAGTTACCTCAATAAACAGTTTTGTGTTCTCAGTCCTTGGTGTCAAGTCCATTTGAATGAAGAATTAAGTTCATTTTCTAAACCATTTAGAGTAAAATAAAAATCAAAGCACGTCTTAAAGCGTGGTTAACTTTAGTATTCTCTTCATTTCAGTTCAGTTCAAAGAATTGCTTGAAAAGAATGTTAATATAGTTCTTACATGTTCGTATTACAGCCAAATATAATTAAACTTAATAACATTTAACCACAGATCACATGAAAGTTTGTCACCGTTGTGCAAATATCACCAACATTCATTAATGGTTTAATTTTATAAGAGAAAAAAATAAAGAAACCTCTTCTTCCTCTAGGAATGGAATTGTAATCAGTTTTAATGGAGTCATTTAACATTTAATGGATTGTTAGTTTGGTGTTCACCAGAGTCATAGAATTTAGAAGGTGTTGCTCATAGTGAAGAGAATAGTGTTTGTTCAGCAAATTAGAATATTGTTCAACTGTTCCACACACCTTTCATGAGTAGGTAGGGAAAGTGGACCCCCTACCCCCCCTTTCATTCATACTCGTGAGAACCCTGATTGACATAATGCATTCTCCAGCCTGGAACCCCCATCTTAACCACTGAATGCATCACCAGCTCTAAAAGTAAACCTCATTATATAGTTGTGATAACAGACGCGACCAGTTGCCCAAATCAAGCAGAGCGATAATGTAGAAAATATCTAATGGTAAATTGTCACCACTTGACATTCTTGCCCCGACTCATCGTAGAGGATTATGTGTGTTTAAACATACTGAAAGGCTTTGCGTAATCTGTTGACTGTTGACTGGTCTAAATGGTTGCTTGTGCCAAATTATCTAGAACTGTTCCAATAATTGTTTTTTCTTGTTGCATCCTTGTTGGATATTGAGAAAAGGTAGGATGGATTCATGTTATTTTCAAGTACAATTGTCCCACATATTATTTTTTTTCTCTTCAATGATCAACACAACTAAACACACACTCAACTTTTTAAGTTGACACAACTTTTTAATACTCACTTAGCCCATTATATGTCACATTCAGATCACATTTCTGATCATTTATAAAATAAAACACAAAAGAATAGAGTTTTGCTGGTTCCCAAAGGATAACTGGATATGTCCACTTTATGTGTACAAATGATATCCTATAATACTGTATAGACTCCAGTATAATCAGTGTAATGACACACTGCAATGGTATATTCAACATTCAGATTTAAACAGAATTTTTAAATGCTATGTCATCAGTCACTAAATGTCAGCTGAAGTCAGTTGGTATGCATTTACGGTGAATTTGAACAGTTTGATTAGTAATGTGTTCTTCTGTCTGAAATCTTCCTTTGTTTTCTTCCCTGTCCAGTCAGAGGCCATCGGACATTTAAGCCTTGTTTGACGGGTCTATTAATTATTTCTATATCTTGTTCGCCTCCAGTCATCACAAGGTGGAGGTCATCGTACCTTACTGTATGGTCATGCCATCCTTCTGAGACACAACCACTCAGGCATGGTAAGATATAATCCTAATCTTGTTTGCAGTTCAGTAGATGATATGTTTACAGATTGTTTACATATTCTGAAAAATACTTGCCCACAGTACCTGAGCTGTTTGACCACATCTCGTTCCCTCACGGACAAGCTGGCCTTTGATGTGGGCTTACAAGAAGATTCGACTGGTAAAAACAAAACCCGGAAAAGCTTTTTCAAGAATAGAATTCTCTAAACCTAAAAACTTCACCAATAAATCAAGAAATTCTTCTCTGTTTATGTGTTAATATCATCCAAATATATTGAGAACTAACCCACTTCATAGTTGTTGTGCATGTTACCATGAACAACGGAAATTGAGTATTAAATGTGTTGTACTTTGTGCATGCAACATGTTATAGATTAATAATATGAATAATCAAATTAACAGCCCTCTTTACTGCACGCAGAGATGAGTAAGAGGCACAGACTCTGAAAAGTAAATTATACATGGCTTGCTAAAAAACCTAAAAGTAAACAGAAACACCATGCCCTTAGTCTACTTTGTAGATATAATTCTTTCTTGGGTTTAGTACAGTTTTTTCAATTTGTTGAATTGTCCATCATGAGCCGTTAACTTTAATGGAGTCAGCAGTACATATCCTCTGTTGCAGCGCTTGATCTTGGAAATGTGGCTGACAAATGTAAACTATGTAATAGAGGTCAGTGTTGGGGAAGCTGCATGATGTGAGTGAACAGACAGGGTTTATGTTTTCTGTTCTTAAACACTTTAAGTAAACATATCAGACCATTTAGGAAGTGTTCTTTCTGCAGGTGAGGCCTGCTGGTGGACCATTCACCCTGCCTCCAAGCAGAGATCAGAAGGTGAAAAGGTCAGGGTGGGTGACGACCTCATCCTGGTCAGTGTGTCCTCTGAGAGATACCTGGTGAGACTCCGTGTGGCTGTGACATAATGTAGGACTTACACACGATGCGTTGCTATTAAATTGATTTCCATCCTCCTCTTGTTTTGTGTGTACAGCACCTGTCTTATGCCAGTGGAGATCTGATGGTGGATGCCTCCTTCATGCAGACACTGTGGAACATGAACCCAATTAGTTCAGGATGTGAACTAGCTGAGGGTACCTGTTACACACACTGTGCTCTACAGTCACCAATGCCCTGCAGCACACACACACACACACACACACACTATACATATTTATTATGGTGTGTATCTCCTCAGGGTTTCTGACTGGAGGTCATGTTCTCAGGCTGTTCCATGGCCACATGGACGAGTGTCTCGCTATCGCTACACCAGAGGAAGGAGAAGAAAAGCGCAGGTAAGGGGAAGCAGACCGGTTATGAGTGTCAAAATGTCCAGGTGTTCATCTAATGCATTATGAGCGTACGGTATGCACCTCAGCCGTGACCCTGTTACAGGATGGCTCACTATGAAGGCGGCGCTGTGTGCAGTCAGGCTCGATCCCTGTGGAGGTTGGAGCCACTCAGAATCAGGTGATTCTCCTCAAGACATCTACCAGATAGCAGATATAGCAGACATTCTTGTTGATATGCTTAGATAGGGGGCTGTTTAACTGTTAGCATACCTGAGATTTAACTTTTTACAAGGTTTATTTAAAAATGTTTTATAAACATTTATATTTCTATGCTAAGCAGTTAGTTAGCTTTTAACAAAAGTTTTAAACTTGTGTATACAAGGTGAGGAGGATCACATGCAGCAAATATTAGCTCACCTGTTCTCACGCTTTCACAAAACTAATGAAAGAATTGTTTTTCTGATGTTTTGATTTTAGCTGGAGCGGTAGCCACATGAAGTGGGGACAGTCTTTCCGTATTCGCCACATCACCACAGGCCGGTACCTGTGTCTGGATGACGAGAAGGGTCTGTTGGTGGTGGACCCAGAAAGGGCCAACACCAAACAATCTGCTTTCTGCTTTCGTATTTCAAAGGTCAGAATTAGCATTTGGATTTCTGGTATTACCTCTGCTAAGCTGATTATGTTTTTATCTGTATCTGTTAGTTAGTTATTCGGATTATCAGAAAAATTCTGAACAAGTGTTTACACCAGCTATAGTATATATTACATTAGCTCTGTGTCGTTGAGTGCTCTATAATAAATCATGCTCTTTTTTTTATTTTGCTTCCACTGAGCAGGAGAAGGTGGATGTGGCTCAGAAGCGTGATGTCGAGGGTATGGGCTTTCCAGAGATCAAATATGGAGAGTCCATGTGCTTTGTCCAGCATGTTTCCTCAGGCCTGTGGCTCACTTATGCCGCTCTGGATGCCAAAGCTGCCCGTTTGGGAATGATGAAGAGAAAGGTACCCTGTGCACATAATAAAGAAGAACTTTCTTAATATTGCAGGAAAAGATGTATTGGTAGATGTCTGTGTAGGTTCTCAGTCATCCAGGTGATGGTTATCCAAAAGCTGTTTAAGTCAATCCACTGGACATCCAAGAGACTTCTTCAGTTCAACTGAAGTTCAACTGAAGAAGTCTCTTGGTTGAGAGACGAAACATTTTCAAGAACCTTCTTAACGTCCAGTGGATTGACTTAAACAGCTTTTGAATGTATTGGTACAGATTATTTTTTACACCAGTATTACACACATGCACATTCATTTTTTAATCAGAAATACAAATAAATAAAGAAAATTGGAAAAAAGGCAAAGATATTACTACTAGAGATGCCACATTATTACCGAATGTGTGCATGGAAGATTGAATTATTTTTGATTGCTTTGCTGAAGTTCTGTGTAATATTTGTTAATGATTATGAGAAGTCATATGGAATAAAAAACACAATGTATAACACTGACATTAGGAGCTGGGTGTAGTTCTTCATGCTATGCACTATAGTAAAGTGCTTTCCTGATGTCTTAAGGACAATATAAACACACTTGTTCTATAACAATACCACCAGCTTTGGACAGAGAATGAGGAGATATCGTCTGTAATATAATATTGTCGCCCATGTTTTCCAGGTTATTCTACACCAAGAGGGTCATATGGATGATGCACTAACCGTGTCCCGCTCCCAAACTGAGGAGTCTCAGGCTGCTCGAATGATTTTTAGCACTGTTGGCCTCTTCAGACAATTCATCAAGTAAATAAACATTGACAGCTGTTCATAAGTAGCAGTTGAATTTTTAAGATATGTTCTTCCAAGATATTCTGACAACTCATTTGGAGCATGTTCCTGTTTGAACTTGTTTCAGGGGCTTGGACTCTCTGAATGGGAAGAGCAAGTCACCAGGAGTTGTTTCTCTTCCTCTGGAGGGAGTTATCCTCTCTCTTCAGGATCTCATCTTCTACTTCCGTCCTCCCGAGGATGAACTGGAGCATGAGGAGAAGCAGACCAAGCTTCGCTCCCTCCGCAATCGACAAAACCTCTTTCAAGAGGAGGTAATTTAAATACTACCTGCTTTGCTGCACACAACATCAGATATTCTATATATATATATATTCATATATATTTATTAAGTTTTTTTTTCCACTGTATAAAGATTAATTTTGCTGAACAAAGTGAAACCATTGAGGACTATTATATCCGCAGACAGGTTTGTTTACTAATTTCCTTGCTAAATTTCATTTATTGCCTGAATCTTTTCCATAGCCGTCACCACAGATATGCTAATCAATAAATCTTAATCCATGAGCCACGCATGTACAGTCAATGACTTATATCTACTGTATATATGAGTTATATGAGACGGTGTGGCATCCTCTTGCCTCATCTTTACATTCCACTTAACAGAAACCTCTTTTCTGTCATAACCAGTGATACAGTATGTGCATTACCGTTTGAGGTACCTTGTGGTTAATTTTTTCAGGGAATGATCACCATTGTGCTGGAGTGCATCGACCGTCTGAACGTGTACAACACGCTGCGACACTTTTCTGAATTTGCCGGGGAGGAAGCTGCAGAATCCTGGAAGGAGATCGTCAACCTTCTTTATGAGCTGCTGGGTATAGTAATCACTAAAACAACTAAAAACACCACAGTGCACATTAAATGCCTGTCTGCAATGAACAACTGTAGGTCTATGTCTGAACAGCTTCACTAATCAAGGGGGAACCGATTCTAATTGTGCTTTGTTCTGTGACAATCTTGACTGGTTGGTCAGTAAGCTGGACCGTCTGGAGGCCTCTTCAGGTATCAGTTATGCCTAATTTATTCATTTATAATTTGCAAATTAGAGATGATCTTTGGAATTGGGTTCTTAACAATTTCAATATGAATTCTAAGTGTAAACAGTGTAAAAAAAAGCATTTTAGTGTTATCACGGTGATGATAATTGATTTAATATTTTCATTTACAGCTTTGTTGCCTCTTATATACAAAGCCTCTACATCAAGTCCCCTCAGAATTTATTCCAATTTCCTTCCAGGTATTCTTGAGGTGCTGTACTGTGTGCTAATTGAAAGCCCTGAGGTTCTAAACATCATCCAGGAGAACCACATTAAATCCATCATCTCTCTCCTGGACAAGCAGGAAGGAACCATAAGGTGAATAAATGCTAAGGTGTCGTTGCTGGCACTTTTAAAAAACGGTGATTATGAATGTTTAGTAGTGTCACGAAATCATGCTAGTCTCAAGTCAGTAGATGAATGTGTGAATTTTCTGCTGGGCTCTGTCACATGTAACATGAAGGTGACAGTAACGTCTGTCTCCAGGTTCTGGATGTCTTGCGCTCTCCTTTGTGGTGTGTAACGGTGTGGCTGGTGAGGGTCCAACCAGAACCTCATCACTGAAAACCCTGCTTCCGGGTCGTGATCTGTTATTGCAGACCAACATTGTAAACTATGTCACCAAGGTACTTGAATTGTTGTTAAACTGTTGTGTTTAACATAAAAGGTTGGGGTCATTATTTTCTGCTTGCCATGTCCTAAAATCCGTAACATTTGTAAGTCATGAACTAGTGTGTGAAATGTTTTGTTTGGATTAATATTTTCCTGTTTGTGTTTAGTGTAAGACCGAAACATCTTCTTGGGTACCTGTGAGGGGTCCACACAGTTTTAAAAAGTGGTACTATGAGATGATGGTGGACTATGTAGAACCCTTGTGACGGCACAAGCTACTCACCTGCGTGTGGATGGGCTATGACAGAGGGCTACAGCCCTACCCTGGAGGAGGAGAAGGGCTGGGGAGGTAACGGTGTGGGAGACGACCTCTACTCCTACGGCTTTGATGGCCTGCAATCTCTGGTCAGGTAGATGAGTCTTCTCTTATGATATTTTTCACGAGGCTGTCTGTCCAAAATATCCTCCTTACTCTTCGCTTCAGGTACCGTACCCCGCCAGGTGGCTTCGCCCAGTGCACACACCCTGGCTGCAGATGACGTCATCAGTTGCTGTCTGGAATTGAGCCGTGCCCAGTATCTCTTTCCGTAATTAATGGCCACCAGTTCAGGGCATGTTTGAAAACTTCAATGTAGACGGCCTCTTCTTCCCTGTCATCAGCTTTTCTGCTGAGAGTCAAGTAAGTTAAAAAGTATTCAGTATTCTTTTTCTCCCGATTTTGTCATGTCAAACATCTTAAATGCTACTTTTTTGTATTGCACAGTAATTTAACATAATAAATGGAGTGCATTTATGTAGAAGCTGCTATAAAATCATGCAATTAGATATCAGCTTGCAGCCTTTAAATATAAAGAAAATTAAACAAGAACACTATGAATAATAGAAATGACTGAGCTTTGAGCTTCCCCACGTTTTACTTTCAACTATTTCAGCTATGATTTTATTTCGCAATTAAATTCCAAGAAATTACTTTCCAATAATCCCAGTTAATTGTCTCCCATTTAATTCCTCTAAATCTTGAGTCATCCCTAAAAGAGGTTTTTAAAGTTCTCCTGTCTAATGGTAGCTCTCACTGCTGAGAGCTAATGAATCACCTGTTGAGAGCAAGGAGGGAAAAATAAGCTCAAATAAAAAAGACTCAGAAAAGAATGTTATCTTTATTATCAATCTGGTAAAGAACAAGGACGGTTTGCCAACAGACATACAATATCCACAGACGAAGATCACTCTCGCAAAAAGATTAACGCTTGGATACACTTGTTCTTCTGTCACCTTAGGGCTCGGTTCCTCCTTGGTGGTCGTCATGGAGACTTCAAATTCATGCCCCCACCTGGCTATGCGCCATGCTATGAGGCCCTCCTGCCGAGAGACAGGATGCGTATTGAACCCATCAAGGAGTACAAGCATGATTTCAGTGGCGTTCGTAACCTGCTGGGTCCCACCCTGTCCCTAACCCACAACTCATTCACCCCCTGCCCTGTGGACACTGTTCAAGTAAAGACCCCGGAGCTAAAATCTGACATTGCATCGGGTATGGGGGTCTTATTGTCTTTTTACAGAATTTTTTTTTCTGTGCAGATTGTGTTGCCACCCCATTTGGAACGTATCCGAGAGAAGCTGGCAGAGAATATTCACGAGCTCTGGGCTATCACCCGTATTGAGCAGGGCTGGACCTATGGGACTGTGAGTGTGGATGCAATACATTAGCAGTACAGGAAATGTAATTGTACTACCTCAGATTTAGACAGTTTGAACTACTGCATGCATATGTTACCTGTAATATCTCCAAAAACTGTCCAAAACTGGAGAACAGATTCTTATTTTGAATCCACCCAAACATGCTCCCTTATTTAGATTTAACTAGATGTTGATGAGACAAGTGCACATATAGTGAGTAATCTACCTGTTGGAGGCAATATAAAGACAGTATTTAGGCAAGTAAAAGAGTTGCTGAGAAACCTGATGTGTTTCACAGTTCAGGGATGACAACAAGAAACTCCACCCTTGTCTGGTGGACTTCCAGAGTCTCCCTGAACCAGAGAGGAACTACAACCTACAGATGTCTGGCGAGACTCTCAAGTGAGTTTGGAAATGAGCTTCTGTAGAGATTTTCATTGAAGAGATGTGCAGAAGAAGAAGTTTCTCTCTGGATACTGTGATTAATTCCTTATCATTATCTTGCAGGACTCTCCTAGCACTGGGTTGCCATGTTGGTATGGGTGATGAGAAAGCAGAAGAAAATCTAAAGAAGATCAAGCTGCCAAAGACGTATGACATCACAGATGTTTCTGCCTGTGTAGATTTTCACGACATACATTACGTGTATATGACTATGTAATTATCTGTCCTCTAGCTATGTGATGAGCAATGGATACAAGCCTGCCCCCCTTGACCTCAGCCATGTCAAACTGACACCGAACCAAAACCAGCTTGTAGAAAAACTGGCAGAAAATGGTCATAATGTTTGGGCAAGGGACCGGGTGCGGCAAGGATGGACCTACAGCATTGTGCAGGTGATCATTTACAATCTTTTCTTGACCAAATAAACAAATAATAAAATATATATTAAAAAAATTAATATTAAAGTACGTAGTTTTAAGTCTAGCAAATTACTCTCATGACCATTTCTGTTGACCAAATTATCACTCTACATACTATGTTAGTGCAGGTCATCTGTTACTATTTCAAAGTATAAACAATTTTTAAATAATAAATTTATTTAGTAAATAATATATATGCATTTTCAGTTATGTTGTTTTATGTTATGCTCCTAGGACATCTTAAATAAGCGGAACCCTCGTCTGGTACCTTACAACCTGCTGGACGAGAGAACTAAGAAAACAAACCGAGACAGCGTGAACAACGCTGTCCGTACTCTCATTGGCTACGGCTACAACATAGAGCCTCCAGATCAGGAGAGCTGTAAGTCAACTCACGTCACAATAACATGTTAGGATGCAGAAGATGATGCCAATTCTAAAGCATTTAATATCACTCAGAACTTCTCCAGTGTCTCAGTCCGCTTATTTTATCCACCATCTTTCTCTGTAGCTGGCCATGGCCTTGAGAACACCCGAGGGGACAAAGTACGAATCTTCAGGGCAGAGAAGTTGTATGCTGTCACCCAAGGGAAGTGGTACTTTGAGTTTGAGGCAGTGACCACAGGGGAAATGAGAGTGGGCTGGGCACGTCCCAGTGTCCGCTCTGACACTGAACTGGGAGCAGATGAACTGGCCTACGTTTTCAATGGCAACAAGGTCAGTCTTCATTTATCAAAGCAGTGTGGTCAGTTTTGTTTTTATTTTGTTAAATTTTTGTGTTTTCTTTTCCACTGTCAAAATAGATTTGAAGCTGTGTACATTCATTTAGAAAACGGTTCTACCATTTTCCACATCAACATGAATGTCAAAAAATCAAGTTTAGTAAATCTGCTCTATATTGTGTCATGTTTTTTTAGATAGGAAAACGTCAAGTCAGCTATCGAATCTCGTTTACAATGTGTATGAATCCTAGACAAATCAAAGTAGCCATAAAGTATTAATGAACTGCTCTGAAGCCTGGGATTGATGTGTTTGTTGTAATTATTTGGATTTTAAATTGTATTTTGAAAATAATTTCTTATTTAACCTCCAGGCACAGAGATGGCATATTGGGAATGAACCTTTTGGTCGACAGTGGCAGTCCGGTGATGTAGTTGGTTGTATGATTGATCTGACTGAGATGAATATCATGTTTACGCTCAACGGAGAAATGTTGATCAGTGACTCAGGCTCAGAGACGGCTTTCAAAGACATTGAAATTGGGGAAGGTAAGAATTAATATGAACTTGACTATATTGGAGAAACACCAGTTTGTATGATAAAGGGGAAGTAATGCTTGATGAATTTGCCAACTTCTGTGTTGTTACCCCTCAGGTTTTATCCCTGTGTGTGCCTTGGGCCTGTCTCAAGTTGGAAGAATAAATCTTGGTCAAAATGTCAGTAGTCTGCGATATTTTGCCATTTGTGGCCTGCAGGAAGGATTTGAACCTTTTGCCATCAATATGAAGCGAGACATTACCATGTGGTTCAGTAAAAGTTTACCTCAGTTTGTTCCTGCGCCCTCAGATCACAGTCATTTCGAGGTAATGAAGTGGTGACTCTTGATGTGCTGCAAGTTGAAATTAAAAATGTGATAATTTATTTATCTAATAACGTGTTGTTTCCCAGGTCTCCCGTGTGGATGGGACTGTGGATAGTGCCCCCTGTCTGAAACTGACCCATAAAACCTTCGGTTCACAGAACGCCAATACAGATATGTTGTTTCTCAGACTGAGCATGCCCGTCCAGTTCCATGAGACCTTTAAGATCCCAGCAGGCACCACTCCTCTTACGCGTACCCTTACAATACCTGAGGAGGAGGTGGTAGTGATAGAGCCTGACTCAGAGTTTGAAGTTCTGAAAAAATCTGCCAGCCGCAAGGAGCAAGATGAGGAGAAGAAGGAGCCATCTGTACCGAAGGAGATCTCTGTGGAGAATGAGAAAGACACAGTATCAGAAAAGGGAAAGAAAAGAGGGTAAGTGTGGATGAACAGCAGTAGTACTGATTATTTCAGTATATAATGAAGTTGTCTATCCTCTCATTTAATCAGAGAAAAGCTTACCTTCACTATTAGTGGAGATAATGCAGATTTACCGTTTGTTGTCAGCTGTGATTATTTTGATTCTGCAGGAACAATTTAGGGTTTGATATCAAAACTGTTGTCACGAAGGAAGGGGTTTGGACCCAAATGCAGAACACCGAAGACACCACTTTTGTCCATAGCTTTAATCAAAAACTTAACTAAACGGGCAAGATGCAAACAAACACTCAGGCAGACCAAGGCAGAAAAACAGAACAGACTTACAGGAACCAAACTAGAGAAACGAATCAGCACCTAGCTCTCATTGATACAGGCTTAAAAAGCCTCGTCATGATCACACCAACGATGTTCAGTTGTGATAATCAGTTACTGCTGTGTGGATGAGTATCAGGTGTGGAGAGGACCCACAGGCGTGGAGCCGTGGCTCCACCCACAAGCCTGGCCCCTCTCCCTGCCACACACCAGCACTGCCACGCCGAACCGTGACAACTGTGACCTTAACGGCATCACGTGGGGTCGTTTAACAGTAAACAAACTCGTCTAGTCCAGCACTAACATTTCCATCTCCACTTCGTGACCACCTGCATTTTCTGTCCACGTTAGATTCTTCTCCAAGGCCAAGAAGGCCGCCATGACACCCCTGGCTCCTGCTCCTGCCCCTCCAACGGTGCCTCGTTTGGTGGAAGATGTGGTCCCAGACGACAGAGATGACCCTGACATCATCCTGAATACCACCACTGTGAGCTAAACATCCTCTGTCCTTGTCTGTTGGGAGTTTACTGTACCTAAGAGCTATCATTCCACATAAGTTTCACTAAATAATGACTATTCATTAAACTTGGCTGGTCCTAGATGTCTCAGATGTTTTCACCTAGCAATTATATTGTTTTATATCTTATTTTTCAGTATTACTATTCTGTGAGGATCTTTGCTGGGCAGGAGCCTTCTGGAGTGTGGATGGGATGGGTCACTCCCGACTACCACCAGTATGATCCAAACTTTGATCTCTCCAAAGTCCGCAGTGTCACTGTCACTGTGGGAGATGACAAAGGCAACATACATGACAGGTTTGTGTTTCACACATTTAATGATAATTTATTTACATGAACAGTGCTGACACTTCTCAAACTGTAAGAAATGTGTTTAAGATTGATTCAGTGGAATGGATAAAGATAAGAATTTTTTGCTTATTTGGTAATTAACAAATAACACAAACAAAAACCTTGTAAAATCAAAATGCATATCGGGTCTCAGTGTTGGAGAGGAAATATGAAATTTAATACCTTTGACTCACTTTGTTTCACAATTATAACTGGATTATAAATTACTAAAGATTAAAAACCAACCCTGTGTCATGGCCTTGTACTTTATTTTATTCTCTTGCTGTCCTCTGTCTTTCCTGTGTCTCTTCAGCAGTCTGTTGATAATAAGGTTTATAATCCTGCTGTATATTTGCTGTTTGTCTTCAGTATGAAGCACAGTAACTGTTACATGGTGTGGGGAGGGGACCTGGTCAGCAATCAGCAGACCCGCTTCAGCCAGGAGGACATGGTGGTTGGATGCTTGGTTGACTTGGCAACAGGTCTCATGACCTTTACAGCCAATGGAAAGGAGATCAACACCTTCTACCAGGTAAAGAAAAGATATATAGAATAGGTTGTGTCTGATTTTCAGTAGAGACTTCAGACAAGCTTTGATGACTTGTGTCACATGAAACTGTTAAACAAGAGATGTTTTATTTCAGGTGGAGCCCAACACCAAGCTGTTCCCCGCTGTCTTCATTCAACCGTCCAGTCAAAACATGGTGCAGTTGGAGCTGGGCAAACTCAAGGTCAGAACATAGTTTTGCTTGAACACTAAAGTCTACCGAATAATTGCTTTTTTCTATTGATCTTACTTAAGATTTTCTTCATGTCTGCATCATCACACGTTTTATCATTGACAATGTTTGAAATAAATTGAAATTGAATTGTTGAAATTCTTCGTCTTCTTCTTCTATAACGTACCAGTACATGGAGAGAAACACAAGAGCATTATTCTAAAATAATGCTCTTCTGTTATGTATCTTGGATATAAGTGTTATATTAGACTATCCTCTTAACCATTACCTTAATCACACGTATTTGAGAATCTCTCAACCAGATATAAACTTTGCTTAACTGTCATGTTTAGTGATAGCAATCCATTGCTTATCACTTTATGTGTCTCTCTACTGTCTTACTCTTTATCCTAATTTGCCTACACCTCCTCCTTTGTTGCTCTTTCTTCTCAGAACATCATGCCCATTTCAGCAGCTATGTTCCGCAGCGAGCGCAAGAACCCAGTCCCCCAGTGCCCTCCACGTCTGGATGTCCAAATGCTGACTCCAATTATCTGGAGTCGAATGCCCAATCACTTTCTGAACCCAGAGGTGGGTAAAGTGAGTGAGAGATTGGGCTGGATGGTGGAGTGTACCGAACCCCTCACCATGATGGCTCTTCACATCCCGGAGGAGAACAGGTCAGACTGTAGCCCTAACCGGCAAATGGAAAAACGTGGTTTATCTGAGATTTTATCACCTGCTCATTTAAATGTAGCAAGTGTCAGTGGTGTGCGCACAGTTTACGACTCTGTGTTTGCTTCTCAGGTGTATTGATATCTTGGAGCTGTCTGAACGTCAGAATCTGATGAAGTTCCATTACCACACACTCATGCTCTACTGTGCTGTGTGTGCGCTTGGTAATAACCGAGTGGCTCATGCCCTGTGTAGCCATGTGGACGAATCACAACTTTTCTATGCCACTGAGAACACCTACCTTCCTGGACCACTCCGTAGCGGCTACTACGACCTGCTCATCAGCATCCACCTGGAGTCTGCCAAACGGGCTCGTCTGGGCACCAACAGGGAGTTCATCGTTCCAATGAATGAAGAAACGCTCAGCATTCATTTGTATCCCGATGCCAAAAAGGCCCATTCTCTTCCTGGCGTTGGTCTCACTACCTGCTTACGTCCCAAGCTACATTTCTCGTCCATAAACTTTGTAGGCACAGACCCCAACCTCTACACCCTAAGTCCTGTTTTCCCCCTGCAGGTAAGAGATAAAAGAAGCAGAATTTGTTTGAAAAAAAAAAAAGAATAATGAGTTTTAATATGAGTTTTTATTATTCTCCTTAGGAATTGAAGACCATGGCGATTAACATGTTAACAGAGGCTGTACTGGATGGTAGCCAAGCTATGCGGGATCCAGTGGGAGGCAGTGTGGAGTTCCACTTCGTCCCAATCCTGAAACTGATTAGCACACTACTCATTATGGGCATCTTCAATGACGAAGATACCAAGCACATCCTCAAAATGATCGATCCTAATGTTTTCAGTGGAAAGGAAGAAGAGGAGGAAACCGATGAGGGTGGAGCTGCTGAAGGAGAAAGTGAGAAAGCAAAAGAGGAGGAAGCAGAGGACTCGGAGGCTGAACTTGATGATGAAGGGGTTGGTGACGAAGAAGTGGATGAGCTGAAAAATTTGGGAGAGGATAAGGAGGAAGAAACTGAACCAACAGAGGAAGGAAAAGGGGATGAGAAGGAGGAAGCCAAAGGAGGGAAAGTGGATGGCGAGATGGCAGAGGAGGAGAAGGAGGCAGAGGCAGTGGAGGCAGAAGTACAAGATGTAGATGAAGGTCTGGAGGAGGGATTACTCCAGATGAAGCTGCCAGAGTCGGTCAAATTGCAGGTCATTTTCATATTGAAGCGACACACGTTGTCTGTGTCTGCAGAGTGAATAGATGATTACTTTAGTCATTTTTACACATTGCACCACTTAAATTCACTTGTCTTGTCGTCCTCTCTCAGATGTGCACACTTCTACAGTACTTCTGCGACTGTGAACTGCGACACCGAGTGGAAGCCATTGTAGCCTATTCAGACCAGTTTGTCCATGACATTCAAGAAAACCAACGCGTTCGTTACAACCAGCTAATGAGAGCATTCACTATGTCCGCTGCTGAGACTGCTCGCAAGACACGAGAGTTTCGTTCACCACCACAGGACCAGGTGCTGATTATCTTTGTTTTTTTTTTTGGAAATCCATTTTAATAAAACATAGTATGTTCACGATTTGAATTTCATTTAGATTTGGAAAAGAAAATACGTCTGATGATTCACTTCTTGTGATGATGCTGATGTGGCTTGAAACAAACTGTTAAATTTATTTTCAGAATGTTTAGAATCTAATGTAATGTTTCATCATAGAGAATGTCAGAGCAACAAATGAACACATCCTGTATTGGGGAAAAACAGGAAAAAATTGTAGTTTTGTCAAAAGGTCTTAGAAAGAATGAGCAGAAGCAAGTCTGACAAAATATGCTAATGCAGTTGTCTTCTACTCTCCCTTTTTAAGGTTCTGTTGCTGACTCACTTTAAGCATGGGGAGGAGGATGACTGTCCTGTGCCTGAGGAGGTGCGGGACACCCTGGGAGAGTTTCACAATGACCTCCTGCTTCACTGTGGTGAGAAGCTCTCCACAGAATCCTCTCTGGTGGTTTGAATTGCTTTTGTCTTAAGAATGTTAAACTGTGAATGCTACCTGTTCATATAGGTATACATATTGAGGAGGAGGAAGAGGAAGAAGAGGTGGACACCTCACTTAGTGGCAGACTCCTCAGTTTGGTTGACAAAATCAAGAGCTTGCGCAAGAAGACAGAGGAGGAGAAAACTGAGACTGAGGAGGAGCCAAAGCCCAGTAAGAGTAAAAGCCAAGTCATTTTGAATCAGAGGTCGCAAAATGATCCTTTATTATGTTCCCCTTTGTGTCCATTTCACCAAGGCACCCTTCAGGAACTGATCTCTCACACCATGATTCACTGGGCTCAGGAGTCCTTCATTCAGAACCCTGAGCTGGTGCGTCTGATGTTCAGCCTGCTCCACAGGCAGTATGACGGCCTCGGTGAGCTGATCCGAGCGCTGCCTAAAGCCTACGCCATCAACGCCGTGTCTGTTCAGGACACCATGGATCTGCTTGAGTGTTTAGGACAAATACGTTCACTGCTTATTGTCCAGATGGGCCCAGAAGAGGAGAGGCTCATGATCCAAAGCATTGGGTCAGTTATCCATCTGCATTTGTGATAAAGATGAGAGATGTGATGATACATTTCAATTTAATTCTACTTAAAAAAAAAAATTCTGATAGTCATCTGTATTTAAGCAGAATGTACCAAGTTAGTTCATGTGAAGTATGTGAGTAAACAACTGTGACATGAACTCTGACTTTATTTTTCTTAGGAACATCATGAATAACAAGGTGTTCTACCAACATCCGAATCTGATGAGGGCTCTTGGGATGCATGAGACTGTCATGGAGGTGATGGTCAATGTGTTGGGAGGAGGCGGAGACTCAAAGGTAATGAGGCTTTTCAGTTTGTTTAATTTTTTCAGTCTGTCCAGTCTAATTTTGACACTTCTTGGTCACTCCACTCCACTGCTGGAATGTGCAGTATTGCGGTGGAGTGAAGCCCAAAGTAAACAGACTACTTTCATTAGTATTTATTCACATTTCCTTCTCCAGGAAATTCGTTTTCCCCAAATGGTGACCAACTGCTGTCGATTCCTGTGTTACTTCTGCCGTATCAGCCGGCAGAACCAGCGTTCCATGTTTGACCATTTGAGTTACCTGCTCCAGAACAGTGGCATCGGCTTAGGTTAGTGTTAGCCATCTGGTGTACTCGTTCACCCACTGAGCAGCTGTTTTCCAGATGTTATACAGTTGGACTAATGAACCGAGCTCGTCATAAGATATTTTAATAAACTGCAACAAGGCTTTTGACTCTGTTTATCTTACATTTCCAGGCATGCGTGGCTCCACCCCTCTGGACGTGGCTGCAGCTTCTTGCATTGACAACAATGAGCTGGCCTTGGCCTTACAGGAACAGGACCTGGAAATGGTTGGAGAATACAAAAAAATAGAGGAAAGAAAAAACACATGCAGTAGGAGAGCAGAGTGGTTATAATGTTTTTTGGCATCCTTTGCGTGATGTAGGTGGTAACGTACTTGGCAGGCTGCGGGCTGCAGATGTGTCCAATGCTTTTGTCTAAGGGCTACCCTGACATTGGTTGGAACCCGTGTGGAGGAGAAAGATATCTGGATTTCCTCCGCTTTGCTGTCTTTGTTAATGGTCAGTTCTCCCATATAATGATCGCAAATTCAGTTCTGAGATAATAGTGTCACTGACATTACATTTGTTCATGACAGGAGAAAGTGTGGAAGAGAATGCCAATGTTGTGGTGCGTCTGCTGATCCGCCGTCCTGAGTGCTTTGGCCCAGCCCTGAGAGGAGAGGGTGGGAATGGTCTGCTGGCTGCAATGGAGGAGGCCATCAAGATCTCAGAGGATCCAGCGAGGGACGGACCCACTGTCAAAAAGGACAGGCGTTTCATGTAGGTCACATGATGCTGTAACACACAGGCGCAATCATCTCTGACTTGTTATTTCTAAATAGAGGCAAAAACATTAATGGGTATTTTTGTGTCTTGTTTCAATTTTCAAAGCTATGCTAGGCTCACACTTTTAAAGCAAAATATGTTTTCCTCATTGACAGGTTTGGTGGTGAGGAGCAGCAGGAGGAGAACAGAGTACATCTAGGAAATGCCATCATGTCGTTCTACTCTGCCCTCATTGATCTGCTGGGGCGCTGCGCTCCTGAAATGCACGTGAGTCAAACAGCTGATCAGGATGTCGATTTCTTTCATTCCCCAGCAGAAACTGTAAAGAGATCAGGTTATTTCAACTATCACCACCAAACGAGTAGTCAATAACATTATAATTATTATCAGTCAAATTTATTTTCAACTCAAGTTTAGGTAGGTGTATTATGAGTGTATGTGTATATTGGTGTTATCAACACAACATTGCTTTTTAACAAAGTCATTGTCTATTGAGAATTAAAATCTTCGCCGCAGCAGCTTCCCTCGTGTTCAGCTCACTGTGTGTTTGAAGTCATCAATTATTTAATCTTGTACAACACTTATTTCATGTTCATATCTACAGTTAATTCAAGCAGGCAAAGGTGAAGCCCTGAGAATCAGAGCCATCCTGAGGTCTCTAGTGCCCATAGAGGATCTGGTGGGAGTCATTAGCTTGCCTGTGCAGATTCCCTCCTACGGCAAAGGTTGGAGGTTCATCTGCTATTCTGAATGGACCATCAAATTGGCAATACTTCTGCTCATGTGATTTTTTTCTGTTATTACCACAGATGCTCAGATTATTGAGCCTAAGATGTCAGCCAGTTTTGTACCAGACCACAAAGCCTCCATGGTGCTGTTCCTTGATCGAGTGTATGGTATTGACAATCAGGATTTCCTGCTTCATGTGCTTGAAGTTGGCTTCCTGCCTGACATGAGAGCGGCAGCGTCTTTGGACACAGTGAGTAGGAAAACCACAGATGAGACGTTAAGACATGTATGCTGATGAAATACGTCAGTATACTAAGGTATTTATGTCTTCCTCTCTGATTTAGGTGGCATTCAGTACGACTGAAATGGCCTTGGCACTGAACCGGTACCTCTGTTCAGCTGTTCTGCCTCTGCTCACAAAGTGCGCTCCATTGTTTGCTGGGACAGACCACCGGGCCATCATGATCGACTCTATGCTCCACACCATCTATCGCTTATCTCGCGGCCGAGCCCTTACCAAGGCTCAGAGGGACGTCATAGAGGAATGCTTAATGTCACTTTGCAAGTCAGTAATAATTAAAAAATCTTATTTAGAAAAATGTAATTGATGATGGAAGTGGATAATAATCAGAGTCACTAAAGAACTGTGAATTTTCATATGATTAAAGCGTGGGTAGACACAAACATACGAACATGAACTAACAGTTTAATCTTCATGCAGTATTGTGATGATATTCATAGGTATCTTCGACCATCCATGCTCCAGCATTTGCTTAGGCGGCTGGTATTTGATGTGCCCATCCTCAACGAATATGCAAAGATGCCTCTCAAGGTTTGTCTGCTTTTTAAACGTATTAATTTGTTGTTATATTGAAGTGATCAATATAGAATTAAATTGAGATAGATCTACCTATTTTGTATTTAAAGTGCAACCAATTCAATTAAGCATTATCAAGAGCAGAGATACCTTTACACATGAAGTGACTATTGTGGTCGCTAACAGTTGTTATATGCAGGTATGACTTGTAAAAGACTTGTGTGTACCGTTGGTATTGTGTTTTCCTCTCTGATTTTCTGCAGCTGTTGACTAACCACTATGAACGTTGTTGGAAGTACTACTGCTTGCCGAACGGATGGGCTAATTTTGGGGTGACTTCAGAGGAAGAGTTACATCTTTCTCGGAAACTCTTCTGGGGAATCTTTGAATCTTTGGCTCATAAGGTGTGAATCTAATCTTTTGTTGTCTGACCATACCACAGTTTTTTGTACAGGTACTCAAGGTCAAAGTCAACATCATTATTAATGTGACTTCTCTGTCGTCTGAATCGCAGAAAATTTGACGCAGAACTCTTCAAGATTGCCATGCCCTGCCTCTGTGCAATAGCAGGAGCCATCCCGCCGGACTACGTGGATGCTAGTTACTCCTCTCACACTGAGAAGAAGGCCTCTGTGGATGCTGAAGGCAACTTTGATCCCAAACCAGTTGAGACCACCAAGTAAGCAGGAAAAGGAAGCACAGCAAAACTTAGACAATTGAGCTGCATTTGAGTCTCTTCACATAGTTTTATAGATCGCTTGTTAATGTTTATTTAAAACAGCTATCAGCTTAATTCATCAACTTTTATTTATATAGTGCTTAATCACATCTGAAGACATTTCAAAGCGCTTTACAGATAGAAAGCCAACAATGCCCTCCAGAGCAAGCATAAGCAATGGCGGCGGGGAAAAACTCCCTCATTGAGGAAGAAACTCCAGGCAGGACCCAGTCTCTGGAGGGCGGTCATCTGCCTTGACCTGTAGATTGGGAAATAGAAATACATCGGGGAAAGAGATAGGTCAAGTAAAAGAGACGGAGAGAGAGAGAGAGTGGCGGACGGGCCAGTTTGAGTTTTATGTCCATAGTGCTCTGTCGCTGAATTGGGGGCGGGATTTCCAGGCCTTTGGATATCCTGTCTTCCATCCGCGTTCTCCACCTGTGGAACAGAGGCACAAAGACAGCGGCAGTGTCGTGCAGACAAAGAGTGTGATTGACAGTAAATAATAAATTTTGGGAGCATAGAAAGACAAAGAAGTGACAGAAGCTTCAGAGTATTTCCCTTTAACGGGAGAGACGTAGAAAAATACCCTCAGCAGCCTAAGCCTATAGTAGCATATCTAGTGGGGTGTGTGTTATTTCAATTGTAGGCTCTATCAAAGAGGAGGGTTTTTAGTCTACTCTTAAATAAGCTGAGAGTGTCGGCCCCCCTGACCGAGGCTGGGAGATTGTTCCAGAGTAAAGGGGCCAGGTAGCTAAAGCTTCTGCCTCCTTTTCTACTCTTAAAAACCTGACGGGTCACCGGAAATCCTGCATCCTCTGATTGAAGGGCCCTGGGTGGGTGATACACTTCAATAAGATCTTCAATGTAAGATGGAGCCTTACAGTGGAGAGCTTTATATGTGATCATGAGGACTTTGAATTGTATTCTATAATTAATCAGGAGCCAATGAAGTGACGCTAGGACAGGAGAGATATGCTGTAATTCTTTTTTTACACACTAATGTGTCTTTTAGAGAATTAATCAATCAGTTGAAACCATTAATTATGTGATATTTAAACATTAAATACTGGCATAAATATGCCTCTGTGAAAAATAGTGAAGACATCGGGGAAAATACCAATTGATCTAAGCACTCAGAGTGAACACACCGTAGTATAAATGAACTATGAACTAATGTGTGCATTACAAAGTGTAGTTAGTAGTAAACATTATTCATAGCCTTGCAATATTAAGTGTAAGCTCATCTTCTCACAGCACCATCATCCCAGAGAGGCTGGATTTGTTCATCAACAAGTATGCAGAGCACACTCATGACAAATGGGCTTTTGAAAAGGTCAGTTATAAAAAATGTGAATAATCACACATAGATGGCATTAGTACATTGTAATGTTGTAATGATTCCATTGCTTAAATCAATACACAGATTCAGAACAACTGGACCTATGGAGAGGCATTAGATGAGAATGCTAAAACCCACCCAATGCTGAGACCATACAAAACCTTCTCTGAAAAGGTGAGGATAGCCACATAGTCTGAATCTCAATAATCTTCACACTTTACAACTGTATCAGCCTGCTAATTAGCAAAATTTAACTGATGACTTGTCGCACCAGTTTTGTTTAGTCATTAAATTTCATTATTATGAATTATGAATAAAAGTATTTTATCTTTTTTTATTGTTGGTTTTCAAAACTGCTCTTCTCTCTATTTTTCAGGACAAGGAGATTTATCGTTGGCCCATTAAAGAGTCCATCAAAGCCATGCTAGCCTGGGAGTGGACCCTGGAGAAAGCCAGAGATGGGGAGGGAGAAGTTGAGAAGAAGGCAGCTACGCGCAAGATTTCCCAAACAGCTCAGGTAGAAACAGTCACACTGAAACACAGTTTACACATCTTACAGGTGTTCACCTTGAACTCTACTATCAAACCTAAATGCTGCTTTGAGTTTAATGGCCTTTCTAGGACTTTTGAACCTCTAACAGCAGCAACAGCAACAACAATAATAACTAGAACCAATGCAGTCACAGACTGCAACATCCCGCAACAGCCCTGAGTTAAAAATTTTACCCTGACTTACTTGCATAGGCCAAAAGATCAAAGCTAGTGCTCTGACCTGCTGTCATTGATCAAAGCACTAGTTTTGATCTATGGTCTTACACTGGCCTTCTCCCTCTTCTTTCTATCTTACCCGGTTCAGTTGAAATTTGACCTTGACCTAGTTTTCACGAGGTCAAGGTCATCATCTCATTTTCATCCCCTTTGCTGCCCTAGTAATATGCTTTTTGTTTCATCTTTCGATCTGCAACGGTGGATGAACGAACACACGAACACTGACAATTACAATACATCACCGCTTTGAAGAGCTATGTTATAATATTGTTGATTCATGACATCTTGTATCATTAGAAGATGACACGCACTGGTTTTTGCCTTGTCATTCTTTTCTGTTTTAACCAACTGACTAGATTGTGATGATTTCAACAGTCTGTGACCCTGCTTTATTCTTGTCAGACATCCTCACTCGATGTCCTTTGAGATTTCACTTTGCTAACTGTTCCATACTCAAGAAGCAAACAAAAGGATTGCTAATTTCAAAAGAGATCTTTGATGGCATTCTAATGAACTGTGAAAGAAAGGGCCACTTCTGCCCAGCTTTGTGGATTCCACTTTTGAGTTCTCCAA
Organism: Antennarius maculatus; assembly: GCA_013358685.1. Lineage (NCBI taxonomy): Eukaryota > Metazoa > Chordata > Actinopteri > Lophiiformes > Antennariidae > Antennarius > Antennarius maculatus. The sequence goes on along the minus strand of CM023613.1, from coordinate 12,541,334 downwards.
AACTGGATCAATACTCATCTTTTGTCTACAGGCTACCTATGATCCCAGTCATGGCTATAACCCTCAGCCAGTGGACATCACAGCAATGGCCCTGTCCAGAGAGCTGCAGGTATGCATCAATTTCTCAGCCACTAGCAGAACTGAGAGATCTCATATTTTGGTAGAACATTTGTCAGCTGATGCTTTAATTTCTTCTCTTCTTTGTTCAGTCTATGGCTGAGCAACTGGCTGAAAACTATCACAACACTTGGGGCAGGAAGAAGAAGTTGGAACTACAGGCCAAAGGTTTGGGTGGTTTTCTGTTACACATCTCAGTGAGGAATTTTGTTTCTAGAGGCATGTGTTTGAGTCCAAAATTGTTTTTTCTTAATCAGGTGGTGGCACTCATCCTTTGCTTGTGCCTTATGACACCCTCACTGCTAAGGAGAAAGCCAGGGACAGAGAGAAGGCGCAGGACCTGCTCAAGTTCCTTCAGCTCAATGGATATGCTGTGACAAGGTAACCAGGCTCTTCTTATAGTTTTACTTTAAGATCAGCTTTTTTGTGTTTCCTTCGATTCTTCTCTCTGTGATTTTCTCCTTCTTTCCTTCACTGCATCTTCTTCCTCCCTCAGGGGTCTCAAAGACATGGAGCAGGACATCTCCTCCATCGAGAAGCGTTTTGCCTATGGCTTCCTCCAGAAGCTTCTAAAATGGATGGATATTGCCCAGGAGTTCATTGCCCATCTCGGTACAGACAAAAGTGGGAGCATTCCTTTGTGTGCCTGTTGACTGAGAGCTTACCTATTTATTTCTTTATTTGTTTGTCTCTATTCCAAACAGAGGCTGTTGTTAGCAGTGGTAGAGTGGAGAAGTCACCACATGAGCAAGAGATCAAATTCTTTGCCAAGGTGAGCTGTTTGATGCTTCAGAGACAGTGAGTGCTAATAGCACCTCAGCTAACTCTAGAAGAGTCATCTTTTTGAAATATTTGTTAGCAGTATTTTACTAATAATCAATTGAAGATGCTTCTTCCAGTTTAATTCAAACCTTCTTGTTTTTTTCTTTTGTTTAGATTCTTTTGCCACTGGTAAATCAGTACTTCAAGAACCACTGCCTTTACTTCCTCTCCACTCCAGCTAAAGTCTTGGGAAGTGGAGGCCATTCCTCCAATAAGGAGAAGGAGATGATAGCCAGGTATGTGCTTTGAAAACGTCATTGATGGAATTTATTTGTTTTGATTTGAATTATTTGACCTGAGCACTTTACCCTGTACCATTCCTTTAGTATTCTTCTTTTGTGTGACTGTGTCTGCCCTCTCCTTTTATGTTTCTACATCACCCCTACTGTGTAATATCCTTTATTTTCCTTGACCTCCCTTTTGTTCTGTGTCACCCCGAACACTGTTCCCACCCTGTTAACCCTTCCTGTCCTCCTTCACCTTCCTCCCCTGCCTCTTTTCTCCTCCAACCCCAGTATCTTCTGTAAGTTGGCTGCTTTGGTGAGGCACAGAGTATCTCTTTTTGGTAAGAAATCTGCATGGTGGCGTGATGCGTTGTCACCATCTCTGTCCTTATTATTTATTTTTGTATGTCGTGATTTGTCCAGATCTTATTTATGGCCTCCTTCTTCCCACCTGCCCTTTTCTGTACTAAAAAGCACTGCCGATTGACACTCTTTACTGGAGTTTCTCATCTAATGCTTCTCTTTCTTCAGCTCATCTTCTGCTTGGTTTTCATGTTTTCTGCAACCAGATGACTAAAACACTGTGTATACACAGCTGTAAACATGCATATGGAATGTTTTCATTATATGTATAAATTCATAGGTGTATCTGAATCACTAATGACACCAGACTGCTGTACAAGTTTTGCACATGGTTGCAGAAGAAACTGCAGAAGACCAGTTGCATTGATTCGTCATAAAAATCTGCAAACTGTCATTGGTGGTGTTATCACAGCTGTAATTCACTGAAAAGAACGCTGATGGTAAATTAGAGATCATATTAAAACAAACTTAACAAAATGCTTCATAATTCAGTATAAAAATGAACTTTAACAGAATTGACTGGCATATAAATACATGAATGATAAAAACCATCATTCATGGTTAAGGTTTCAGATGTTTACAGAATGCTGTGTATGTATTAAATAGATAAAATCCACCAATGAAATTGGTAAACAATGTCAACAATAAGCTTACAGCATCTTGTATTTCATGCCCACCATATATCACTTGCAGCTGTGTCTAGAAACCTACAGTATGTGTTCATGTGGTGTAAAAATGGGTAAAATGGGCAAAATCTGCCTTCACTCTATCCTTTAGAAAAGTTGGCATATGTGGAAGAGATGTGATTTTTGTATGTGCTTGATATACATAAATTTTACCCTGGATATTTTAAAAGTACTCTTAAGGCCCAGATTCATATTGGTACATTATAGCTGAGGGTGATTTGAGCATGAATGTCTGCAGTGGTGTCAGTAACGCACAGATAGCGTTGTTCTGTAGCTAAAGGTATCGTAATGTAGCTCAAGACTTTCTTATATGACATAGTAAATACTTATGACTTGTCTTATAATACTTATAATCTATCTAGGAAATCAACAGAGCAAAATGCAGGTGATGTCTTACTGTTTACTATATCTTACATCTTATAATATTAATGATGAATGAATGGTTTTATTAGTTATTAGTTGTTGATTATATATATGGTCTTTACCAGAACATTAACATTACATTTAACCTTTTACATCCAAAGTGCTTCTTGAAATTAATAGAAAGGGAATTTATTTAATTGGACCACCATGCTGAGTACACGACTCTGTTCACTGCTTTCAGGAACAGATGCAAGTGCAGTGGTAAACTGTCTGCATATCCTCTCACGATCACTTGATGCCAGGTAACTTGCTGCTTAAATATATAACAGATAAAATTATGTGTGATGTCACGTCCATACAGTTTTCTTTAAAGTGATATATTGTCCACCACGAGCTCGCTGGTTTGACAGCAACATTGATATTGATATTAATCTTCAGTTTATTGTCAACTTCTGTTCTATAATTAAAGTTTGATTGTTTCATGCAATTAAAATAGTAATGAATATTAGTTAGACAAAGGATAGTCTTGATAGATTTTGCTCTGCTATTCAAAGCCTTTGTTACATACATGATTTCAGACAGACACGGATGTAAACTTTTGCTTGTATTCCTTTTTTCAAGGACTGTTATGAAATCAGGCCCTGAGATTGTGAAGGCAGGCTTGCGTCAGTTCTTTGAGAGTGCCGCAGATGACATTGAGAAGATGGTTGAGAATCTCAAACTTGGCAAAGTGTCCAGTCGAAACCAGGTAAGAGACAACACCTGTTGTTTAGTTATTACACTTTGTACATTTCTTTTGTGACTTTGTTGATGTGGTGTTCTCCTAAAGGTAAAGGGTGTGGCCCAGAACATCAACTACACCACCATTGCCCTGCTACCAGTTCTCACATCACTGTTTGACCACATTGCACAACACCAATTTGGAGATGATGTCATGAGTGAGTGAAGTGCTTCTCTTTCTTGGATAAATGGTTCATTATTTTTCCATTTTGACTCAGTAACACAAAGAACTGAATAAAAGCTCATGCAAACCCTCTCTTCTGCACACCCTCAGTGGATGACTTGCAAATATCCTGCTATCGTTTAATGTGCAGTATTTACTCTTTGGGAACTGTGAAGACTCCGCATGCAGAGAAGTGAGTAAAGATATACAGTCTCCAAATAATAATAATAGTAATAATAATAATATAATAATAATAATAATGATAATAATGATGATAATAATGATGATAATAATGATGATAATAATAACAATAATAATAATAATAATAATATACAGTATAATGATAATATCTACTTATGTCTACATTAGAAACCAGGACTGAGACCTTAACTTTTTAATCAGGATTATCATAATGAAGTAACATTTGCTGTCAAAAACAGATCATGTATTGATTTAGAGCTTGTTTGAGCACACGTCAACACTAATGATATTGGTATTTTTGTCATGTGCAGAGAGCGTCCAGCTCTTGGCGAGTGTTTGGCACACTTAGCAGCTGCTATGCCAGTGGCCTTCCTGGAACCAGCTCTGAATGAGTTCAATGCATTTTCTGTTTATACTACCAAGACTCCCAGAGAGAGATCTAGTAGGTTTTAGCATTTGGATTCTGTCAACTTATAAATAATGTGTTAGTACTTTCTTTACCTTATATTTCATCTGTCTTCTCTCCTCTTCAGTTCTGGGTCTTCCCAGTCAAGTAGAGGAGTTGTGCCCTGACATCCCAGAGCTGGAGATCCTGATGAAGGAGATCCATGACCTAGCTGAGTCGGGCGCTCGCTACACAGAGATGCCCCATGTGATTGAGATCACTCTGCCCATGCTGTGTAACTACCTCCCACGCTGGTGGGAGAGGGGCCCAGAAAATTTCCCAGACCAGGAAGGTCAGCTGTGCACCTCTGTCACCTCGGAGCATCTCAACCAGCTGCTGGGTAGCATCATGAAGATTGTGGTTAACAACCTGGGTATAGATGAGGCGTCATGGATGAAGAGATTGGCAGGTCAGTGAGCAGGAGTTCACAAAATGCTTTCAGGTTGTGTGGGACATCTGACCTCCAATGGAGGGCATTTGGTCCATGGACCGATTGTGTCTCTAACTTTGTCACCCATGGTTGCTCCTTTCATACATCTCATATTTGGACAAATATATCATACTCATTCTCACATTACCTCATAGCTATTGATTGTTGTCTATCCCTTTCCAGTATTTGCCCAGCCCATTGTAAGCAGGGCTAAACCAGAGATGCTTAAATCCCACTTCATCCCGACCATGGAAAAGCTGAAGAAGCGCTCTGGGAAGGTGGTGGCCGAGGAGGATCATCTGCGTATGGAGGGCAAGACAGAAGTGGACAGTGAAAACGGGACCATCCGAGATGAGTTTGCTGTGCTGTGTCGGGACCTGTATGCTCTCTACCCCCTGCTCATTCGTTACGTGGACAATAACAGGTAGCTGATTTCACATGATTGTTTTTGCTATATATTACTGCTTTTTACGTACAGGTGATACTTTCCTCTCTTTTTGTAAATTTCCCAGTTTGGATCATTAATGTGGCAATTGAACTGCCGTGTATTTTATATTGTGTGATTCATTTGCAGAGGTTGATTCATTGTTGTCGTCACTCTCTTTGTTTGCAGGGCAAGATGGTTGACGTGTCCAGACCCAGATGCAGAGGAGCTTTTTAGGATGGTGGGAGAAGTTTTCATTTTCTGGTCAAAATCCCATGTGAGTTATGTTTCTGTGGTCTCTAATCTAATTTTAACAATGTAATTATTTCTATCTCTGGTGTAGCTTCTGACATATTTCTGGTTAAAACATTACAGAACTTCAAGAGGGAGGAGCAGAACTTTGTAGTGATGAATGAGATCAATAACATGTCCTTCCTGACTGCTGACAGTAAGAGCAAGATGAGCAAGGTGAGAGTGGACACAAAATCTAATTGTCAAGAAAAGAATAGTCCACTATTTAATTAGAGGTTTTATTTGCTTACTTCATATCCTGAGCTGTAACCCATTATGAGACTAAACTCTAATAATTAATATTTCACTAACACCACCCATTCAAAGCAGTGAAAAAATTAAATAGAACACCTTCTTGATTTATTTTTTGCTGCTATTTCCTTTCTTTCATACAGGAGGCCATAAGCAGGACAGTCAGAATCATCCTCAGTAAATTTTACAGGATAGGCTATTACATCATTTATTACAGCCCTTTACCAGGACAATGTCACTGGCATTATATGGTGTTTAGGCAGTAGCAAGAGTGTCGCTAACTGTTTTTTCTCCATATATCCTGTGTCGTGATTGGACGCTGGGCCACTAGGCCGGGGATGGAGAGGTTAGAATGTGTTTGTGCACGAGCGCTGTGCTGACCGCATGGCACCATGAGTTTGAGGAGGCATTTCATCAAGCTCTCATGGAGTCCCACACTTCTTACACACAGACCCCAATGTTCACACACATACATACACACAAACAAAGTTAGAAATGCATAGATTAATTCAGGAGAAACCTGAAGTAAAATAATCCTATATTGATCCCCCGGGTGGGGGGGGGGGGCATTTGAGTAATATAACACTACAAGACAAAAATGAGTACAAAAAAGTAGAGCACTTTGATAATTAACAGTCATAAAGAATAAAGTTTATGAATGGTGAATAAAAACAGAATAAACTGGAATCGATGAGCAAGAATATGAGGCCACAACAGTTGATATACAATACACACAATTAGTGTGAACTAAAGGCGGCCAGCTTATAGTAATATAACAATAACGCAAATCTATTGGTGTAAAGACATTTTACTGAATACTGTACATTGTTTATATTGCTTAAATAAAGAATAAGAGTAAGTGGGATTTATTTATGATCGTAAGAATTAAGTGTGTGTGCGTGTGTGTGTGTGTGTGTGTGTGTGTGTGTGTGTGTGTGTGTGTGTGTGTGTGTTAGTGATGTGTGTCTGTGGTTTCATGTGTATGTGTTTGTACATGTGTGAGTAGGGGTCTGGAGTAGCTTGATGAAACCTCTTTGCTGTAGCTCAAAGCAGCCTGAGAGGTTTCATGGTGCTCCGCTGAGCGGGTATGGACCTACTTTGGAGCATGCATTCCTACAGCAGAGCACCATCACCCTGTTATACGTAATCAATAAACAGTTTGCCTTCAGATCGTCCCTGTTGGATATCGTCGTGGAGACCATGCTACTGTGATGTTGAATTTTTATTGACGCTTGGATTTCTTTCAGCTTTTGTGGTAAAGATTCCTGCGCTAGGGGACTCTTCTCTTTTGCATATTTTTAATGGTTCTGTGTTTACTACTTGTTTACAACAAAAAGACACCATCCTTTGTAGTTCTCCTGGTCCATTTGCAACACATTTAGCTCGCTGGGTCTGTCGAGGGAAACTTAAACTAGCTCGACATCGCCACATGCAGTAGCTGTCATCATAGTTACTAACTGGAGTCGTCCCTCCATGTCTAATTCATTGACACCATTAAATTAAGAAATCACCGAATATCTAATCACTGTTTTACTGATTTTTCCCTTCATAGTTGCTAAGATAAATATGGAAACCTCCTCTCCATGGCTATCAGATTAACATTACTGTTATGAACTTCTGTTACCTGATCATCACAAGGCCTCTCTCTGCCCAAAGGGCAGGTTTACCGTCATGCACACACATGCCACATACACACTCAGGGCAGAGAAGGTGCTGTGAGGCCAGACAACAGTCAGTAATGAGCATTGGCAGCCTCAGGACAGGAGTGTGTGAGAAGAGCTCCAAGGCAATGGAGCCGAGCCCATAGACTTGTGCTGTTCTGTGTGCTTTCCAATGGACAGGATGTCCTGTCTGGCCACTGCATTACTAACAGTAAGGCTGCATTGTGATGATTGCTGATGCAGCAATGAAGTACCTGGAACCCCCCCCCAAGCTGTCCTCTTTGGCAGATTTTAGCTGATGAAAAAATAACTTACACTTAGCTGTCACCTCCGCATGTTGTGGTATGTGTAAAAGGTTATTTGACAATTGGTTTTTAGTATCACATTCTACAATTTCCTGATATGTTTTATTTTCTCTTCCCCGTTACCTTTTGTAGAATAGTCATGAAGACTAGATTTTACAAAAAAATGTCTTCTGAAAAGGAAATATTGGATATGTGGGAGAGGCATCTGAAATCTGAACAGTGAAGGATCGGTCTGAACTCTTGTTTCTCCTTTTAGTCTGGAGGCTCAGAACAGGAACGTACCAAGAAGAAGCGGCGGGGGGATCGCTACTCTGTGCAGACCTCACTTATTGTTGCAGCATTAAAAAAGCTGCTTCCCATCGGCCTCAATATGTGCTCTCCTGCAGACCAGGAGCTCATCAACCTGGCAAAGATCAGATACTCACTGGTACTTGATGTGTTTGAAGTCAATTCACCAAATGCATTTTGTCCCAACATGGATAAAATGGTAACATGCTTGGTATTTAGTACATAATAGCATATTTTCATAATGGAATTTGTATAGAGTTTAAAGTAGGTGTCAGTGTAATGTTCGTAAGTTATGAGACTGTTTTGTGTGAACAGACAATTTCTCAGTCCTCTGAATGGTGTTCTCTTCCCTTCTAGAAAGACACAGATGAAGAGGTGAGAGAGTTCTTGCACAACAACCTCCATATGCAAGGAAAGGTATGTAGATGTATCGACTGCCTTGCATATTAGGGAAGAAATTAAAAAAAGAACTCTTCACATGCTTTATCTTATTGCTACTTTATATAATTGCCTATTTAGAAGCATTAAAGCCTTAAACATTTTGCCAGGTGGAGGACCCAGCCATGCGCTGGCAGATGTCTCTTTATAAGGAGATGGCTGGAAAGGCCGAAGATGCCGAGGACCCAGAGAAGGTGGTTAAAAGGGTACAAGAAGTATCAGCTGTCCTTTACCACATCGAAGTAGTGAGTATGAACAACAGCTTAAGTATTCTATACAACATATAGTCATTGTCTGGGCAGTTACAGCTTTCTTGATAGAGATGTTTTCCACAAGGAATTGCTCTGTAAGTGTTATTTACTTGCTTTAGACAGAGCATCCCTTCAAGTCAAAGAAAATGGTGTGGCACAAGCTGCTGTCCAAACAGCGTCGCAGGGCTGTGGTTGCCTGTTTCAGAATGACACCCCTGTACAATATCCCCACGTAATGATTCCCTTCACACTCAATAAATAAATTTCTGAAGGAGTCCAAACGCTTTGCACCATTTCATCACCCTGAAGTCTTGTTTACCTCCCCTCCCACAGTCACCGAGCAACCAACATGTTCTTGGATGCCTACAAACGAAACTGGTTAGAGACTGAGGGTTACTCATTTGAGGACAAGATGATTGATGACTTATCAGTAAGTCACTCTCTCCTTAATTGTATAGTTTGTCAAAAAAAAAGAAGGCATGGTAGTCATGGCATATTGTACCCAGTACTAATCCTTCTCTCAAGAGTAATTTTTTCTCAAATAATCAAATTAGAAAGCCATGGAGGAAGAGGAGGAAGAGGAAGAAGAGACCGAGACGAAGCCTGACCCCCTTCATCAGCTGATTCTTCATTTCAGCCGCACAGCTCTCACAGAAAAGACGTAACAGCTTCTTCCTTCTCCTGCGGGTCATTTTTTATTACCTGCTCCTCCATGATGTTCACTGATTCGTCTTACCTGCGTTCTCATTACAGTAAACTTGATGTTGACCATCTCTATATGTCTTATGCTGATATTATGGCAAAGGTAAGATAGTGTACCTGAAGTGTGAGGTTTACACTTCAGGTACACAAACACATTGTGCTCCTCAACTTCACAAAGTCTGAATTATCTGGACAGAAATCTGGAATTTTGTCTTCATTCCCTTTTTTTTCTGCTTTCACTCTCTAGAGCTGCCACATTGGTGAGGAAGACGAAGGGGGAGAACAGGAGGGGGAGGAGCCATCCTTTGAGGTGCGACAGACAGAGATGGTATGGGGGGACCAGGGGAAGGGGCACAGGGGGAGTCCGCGGACAAGCAGCTCCTCACGCAGTGACCACACAAGGACATCACACTCGGCACACCCCCCCCACCCAATGATTTTTCTTTTTTCTCTTCCTGTCTTTTCTCACCTCTTCACTCACACCACGTGTCTATTTCCTGCGATGGCGGACTGACCTGTGCATGTCTTTGCTGGGCTCTACTGTATGTTACAAAATCAGTTTTATTTTCCATTTGTGAAATTGCATGTCTTGAGTGCAGAGATGGTGCAGCTAAAGACAACAAAATGAACCTCAGGTCAAAACAAAACACTGAGCATTTGCTAGTTGTAGGGGTTCCGAATCACGATTTCCAAATGGTGATGTGGTTCTGAATTCTACGGGTTGATTGACTGGGACCTGGTAATTTGCTGTTGAATCTTTATCTCCTAAATACAGCAGCAGTTAAATATCACTGAGCCAACACAAAACTTTGATCATGAGCCACAGCAAACAACCAAATCCTGATGTCAACCCCTAAATAGTAGTAGTAGTAGAGCTAGTGGTACTTTGGATGAATCTCTCATTGATTTGTTTTGCCTCTCCAGGCAGGTATGGACATGGAGATGTTGTAGCCATAGAAATCCATGACTTTTCTTAGATGACAGCATTACACCCATTTGTGCTGAATCTTCCTTAATGTAGGTTAAGAAACCCTTCAGTGAGATCAGTGTTGATTTGTGAATTTATTATTCTGTTATGTGCTCCCAAATGTGATGTTGCCATCTAAGACCTCATTGATCAGTGATTTTAGGAAACCGACAGTTTTTAAGCCAAGCCTTGCAGCGGGTTTCCTCACAGTAGATCCAGCTCTGTTGTGCAGATCTTGTGTGTCTGTGGTGTGTGTCTCCCACACTTGTAGTGACTCACATCCTCCTGTAATCAAACGCTAATTGGATGCGTTATCCATAATCACTCACCTGCTAACTGCAGTTTGAACCCTAACTGTTTAGAAGTAAATGATTTTGTTTGTCTTTACTTTGAATTGGATGATGGTATCAAGTCTCCCTCTCTGTGCTCACCAAGGACTACAGTAAAAGCCTGCAAAGTCAGCCAAAAATACTGTCCCAAACCCAAGCATACACTGCAACACTGCAACACTCGCATAAATGCAGCCAAACACACACACACACACACACACACACACACACACACACACACACACACACACACACACACACACACACTCATAATCACAGTCTGTCTTCACTCGCCTCCTAGACACACTGTTGGCTCTGAAGATGAGCTGCATCTTTGATCTCAGAAAGGTTGCTTTGTTTTTTAGGCTTACAAGGGAGGGGGGAGGGCAGAGGGAGGGGAAGAATCACCTCTGATGGCTTTTGTTGTGGCTTTGAGCATGGTTTGTATCAGTGGTCAGAGCTAACTTCTGTCAACAGGATGTTGTTCGTTGTGTTGTAACATCACAGGTATTTGTGTAGTGCATTACGTGCAGAGCAGTAATCCAAGCAAAAAACATTAAGTAGCAACATTAAGGAAGCTAAATATTATACCAAAAATGTAATAGGGTACCATATGATGTCATAATTGATTGTTTTAATGAAATATATTATAAGAAGTGGATAAAAGTAAAACAAATATGTCAGAGTCGCTAACAGAAACCAATACCTACAGACATGTAAAAACATACAATAGAAACTGTTCAGTTTCATTTCGTTGGGCCTGAAATGTTTCAGAATTTTTTTTTCTTGTCTTGCAAATATGTATCGGATCACAATCTCAAATTTAGTTAACTAATTTTAATTCAATTTAATGAAATAAATTTGATTTTTAGTCAGGTTGCTGCTTCATAGTGGTCATAGTAATAGTTATAATAATAATAATAATATAATAATAATGTAATACCATAATAATAATAATAACAAGGCAGCCAGAGACTGCAACATCCCGTGACACCCCTGAATTCAACATTTTACCCTGACCTACACCTTTTTGTGGCTCTGGCTTCCTGAAAATACAATACTTAAAGTTTTGTGATTATATCTCATCAGGTGTCAGAGATGTGTACCTAAAAAGGTATACAGTGCACCGTCATTCCTCGCGGTTTATGCGTTCCAGGAACCACACACTATTAACGAATTCTGCGATCAAGCGACAAACTATTTTTCTTATTTACGGTAATTTAAAATGTTTATGAACCCTCCCCATACTGATTTTAAACCGCCTTCTATCTGTATTACCTTTTCCCACACTCTTATCGACTCTTTGAAGCACTTTCTTATCTAATGGAAGTCTGAGACTCACAGAACGTAGGGCACTTCCGGATGCTTTCGCTGGATGTAATAGTTAAACTGAAAGGAACTAGACAATAACTGATAGTTAATAGTTAGGCTGAAGCAGGGCATGCTTGATGTGTTACTCAGAAGATCATGTGAAATGTGTTGTGTTGCTCTGGGAAGAAATGTTGTGTGAAATGCGTGCTGCCGTCAAATGTTTGCTAACTTAAAAATTGTCAAGAGCTGGAAAAACTTTCCATCACTAATACATATTGTGTCCCAATGGAAGAGAATTTGTGTTTGCGTGTGTGTGTGTGTGTGTGTGTGTGTGTGTGTGTGTGTGTGTGTGTGTGTATTGTTGTCAGAATTAGTAGGGGTTTAGTCTTTCATATTTTGCAGGTGCAGCAAGTCTATCGTAAAAAAGTACATTTAAAGAAATACGTTCAATACTCAGTAATAAATTAATGTGTCATTAATGTAATTAATGTATATATTAATGTAATTAATACATGGTTTTATATAAATGTTTCTGTTCACTCAGGCAGGAGTTTCTAGGACTTACCAGAGAATCACCTCTGGCCTTTTTTAACAAAAAGGCCAGAGGTGATTTAGCCTTACTGCTGAATTAAACTACTCCTGAAATTATTATTAAATTCAAACTCAGCACTTTCTGCTTATCCTGTTTTTGTTCAAAAAGGATAATATTCCAGATAAGATTAAAGTAGATAAAGGAAATTTACATATTTTAACCTCATAATGGAGTGTCTTGTTTGCTAAAACCAGCTTCACATACTGTACATGTGCTTGCTTGCAGTCAATGATTGGTCATAACTAGGATAGAGAATGTATGTGTATATGGGTGTGTGTGAGTGAGTGCGGGGGGGCAGTGCAATTCTTTTTGGCGGGGTTATAGCTATGTCCCGTTTACTTTGCTTTACAGGAAAAAGAAATGGAGAAACAGAGGCTTCTTTACCAGCAGTCCCGCCTACACAACCGTGGGGCTGCAGAGATGGTGCTCCAAATGATCAGTGCTTGCAAAGGTAGCTGGGACACCGCAGGGCCACACGTCACTAATCTGAGCTGTAACTGTTACACACCTCATTTGACATGAGTCATAAATGACCTTTAGAGATTGTTTTGTTTCAAATAAGTCATGTTGTGAGCAGTGTAGCTGTTTTTGGTCCTCCCAGCCCACTATTTGATGTTCAACACAGATCAGAGGTGTTTGACAACAAATGATGTTGCTATTGCCTCATTGAATTCATCATGAAAATGTTATGTTCGGCTCGTAGTTAAAAAGAGCCCAATGCTATTTGAAATCAGAACTATCTACTGTGACATTGTATATGACCCATTCTTTTTTCGGGATCTCTCTTGTTGTTTGGAGACTGATATACAGTATCTGCTGATTCCAGGTGAGCCTGGAGCCATGGTTTCTTCCACACTCAAACTAGGAATATCCATCCTCAATGGAGGCAACTGTGATGTGCAGCAGGTAAAAGAGTCTACGAGTATATGTTCATATATATATACGAGTATATGTTCTTTTTTATGGGTCTAAACACCAATATGACTCGTCTTAGTCTGTTCCCAAGAAAATGTTGTCTTCCTTCCTGTCTGTGTGCAGAGAATGCTGGACTACCTGAAGGATAAAAAGGATGTGGGATTCTTCCTCAGTGTTCAGACTCTGATGCAGACCTGCAGGTTGGTACAGGATTCACGTGAGACATGTTGACTGATAATGTCTCTTGTTTGAAGCCAGTCAAGTTTATTCATCTGTAAACGTTGTTAATACACTGTATTACAAAATGAGGTTTTGATGTTGACAGCGTGTTGGACCTGAATGCTTTTGAGAGACAGAACAAAGCAGAGGGACTTGGGATGGTTTCAGAGGAAGGCACCAGTGAGTATGGTGTAAACCTGCTCCACAGTGTTAAAACACACACACACACACACACACACACACACACACACACACACACACACACACACACACACACACACACACACACACACACACACACACACACACACACAAATTCACAATTGGTTCTCTTTGTTTTGCATTGTTTTATGATATGATCTGATAATTTTCCAGAGTGTGGTCTATTCTGTATGCACTTGTGTATGTCTGAATGTTCCTGTTAGTGGATGCCGGGTTGCAGGTATGTTTTCATCTAAGTGTGTTAAGTGTATGAACTGTGACCCTCATGTTGTAGTCACAGCACTGTTAATGATCTGTTTATCATCCACTGACAGCCATGAGACGTCTGGACTCACTGCATCTCTCTTTGTCTCTCTCTCCTACATATTATTCTTTTTGCCCGTTTCAACCCTTTACCCCTCATACCCATGTCCTTCCCACTTTTCAAATTGCTGCTCTCACGGTTCTCAGATAAGAAGCTAGAACGTGGTAAATGAAACTCTGCTCTCAATTTTTTAATAATTTTTTTCCCTTCTTTCTGTCCTCTCTGTCTCTTTTAGTTGTTAATCACATGACTGGTCTTTTACTTGCTGTGCACTTAATATGCATTTCATTTCACACTCAAGGACCTATTGAAATCAAACTTTACACTCCAGTCACCATTATGTTTTAAATCTACACAGTTGAATATTATAATTACTCCTCCTGAAAATTTTGTTTTAGTTTTGTTTAGGCTCGTTTCAAAGTTTTAGTCAGACAAGTTCAACAAAAGGAGGAGGGTGGTGAGGTGCTGTTTTTTGGTAATGTTACTTGTTTTGACGGCTAAAGTTTTGCCATAAGTTTGACAAATCTTGTATGGGTTGCAATTTTTAATTTACCTTAAAACGAATCTCTTTGATTGGGTGTTTGACTTTGTAGCTGGTCCCTGATGTACAGTGCCTTGCAAAGTATTGGCCCCCCACAAGAACTTTTTGAAATTTTGCCACATTTCAGGCTTCAAACTTAAAGATAACAAACTGAAAATATCTTTCATGAATCAACAACATGTGAGACACAATCGTGAAGTGGAACCAAATGTATTCAACATTTTATATTGTGTTTACAAATAAAAAACTGAAAAGTAGGATGTGCAAAAATATTGGTCCCCTGTCCTCTTAGCTCAGCTAACTGACTCCAGAAGTTCTCTGATGACTTCTGAATGATCCAATGTTGACCTAAATGACAACAATAACAAACAGAGTGCACCTGTGTGTCATTTGGTCTCACATTTGCACATTTGGTCTCACATTTGCACATCCTTCAGTTTTTTAATTGTAAACACAATATAAAATGTTGAATAAATTTGGTTCCACTTCGCCATTGTGTCTCACATGTCGTTGATTCTTGAAAAATATTTTCAGTTTCTTATCTTTAAATTTGGAGCCTGAAATGTGGCAAAATGTCAGCAAGTTTTTGGGGGGCCAATACTTTCGCAAGGCACTGTAGATGTAAAATAGATCCTTATCCAAAAGGTATGTGCTGCGATAAACACTTGGTGACACACAAGATTAATTTAATTCACCAGTTATCTCAAAGGAGATAACTGTTATTTACCAAGCACCAACTAACTATCAAATAGAGGAAAAAACAGCATGTAAATGTGCTAATTCTGCAGCATTTCAATTGGAACAATTTTGCAAAATAATTGATGTTAGGTCAATGCAGACACCATTAGGAAATTATATAATAAATTTATACCTGTATTGTACTTTTTTTTTTTTAATCTTGAAGTGAGTGTAAAAATTTTTTTTCATCCTTGAGTGTTATTACAGATCTACTGTACCTCGGACACTCTAAATCTTACTACGTAGATGAATTGGAGGAAAGAATCTAACCTGATTCTTCCTCTTCCAGGGCTTCCAAGTAGACTGTAGAAGATGACACTGACCTGTGTCCTGTGAAATGAATTGCAGCAGCAGTATAAAAA
This sequence comes from Antennarius maculatus, assembly GCA_013358685.1. Classification (NCBI taxonomy): domain Eukaryota; kingdom Metazoa; phylum Chordata; class Actinopteri; order Lophiiformes; family Antennariidae; genus Antennarius; species Antennarius maculatus. Next base: position 12,525,628 of record CM023613.1, on the reverse strand, counting down.
CTCTAGTCTCTGTGTAGGTCTTATTTAGATAAATAAAATGTATCCAATTTGCCCCTAATAGATTAATATTTACAAAGCAGATTTGCATAGGTAGGCCTCACGTTGTAAACCATTAAACCTTGTGGGGCTGCTTCCACTCAGAGAGCACTTGGTTTGGCTGCAGAGGTGATGTACGTCAGGACTCAAGATTTCCCTGCAGAACATTTAACTTTAAAATGTCAATCAATGTTATTCATTTCCCACCCAGTGTGTAATGTTGTGGCTGATGAAACGTCACAGACACGCCATTGTTTTATGTTGTTTATGCAGCATTGTGTTTAAATCTGAGCATCTCTTGTTAACAAAGACAGGTCATGTAGTGTTTTGTTTCTAGACTGCAACAAAAGTTTAACATTAAAATAAGAATACTTACAAAAAGTGATCAGTCCACAAAAGGACAGGTTGTTATTCTTTATATTCGTTCTGTTATCAACAGATTTGTGAGTCACTTATGCATCTCCTAGAATTAGATACACATTTCAGAAAGTTGTGTTTGTTTGTTGTTGTTTTTTCAAACCTTCCTCTGCATGTCTTTCTGGAGTTGTTAGAGTTCAGTAGATCTGTCCTGCATGATGGCGTGCCTTGAAGTTATTTCTGAATTTCTGTTTCCATATCAATGTTTGTGACGAGTGTTTCTTCAGTTGTGTTTTTATGTCTTTTTTTTCTCTGGTTCCTTGTCTTTATTTGTGTATTCTATGTCTCTTTCAGTGTGATGTGCCAAGTGTTTGATATTGAGTTTTGTGGTAATGATTCTTTTTTTTATAAATTAATTGAGGGAGGAAAAGAGGTAAAAATTAACAGAGAAGGATAACTTAAAGATGGAGTCAGCCAAAAGCTGCCGACTGGCCTCAGAACTTCAGTTTCATATACTGTTGTAAATTAATTTTATTGGTGATAAAATATATTTTAACATCTAGTACCATACTGGAGTACTTAGAATGTAGAGTTTGTATCAGCAGGTATTAAGTTTGATCATCATTTATCCAGCACTTATTTCTAATTAACAAAGATCAAGATCAGTCTTATTTGACACAGTATCGTCAAGATTAAGATTACATAAAACAATTACATAAAATAAATGTGTGCGTATGTGTGTGTACACAGTATATGTATATATATTGTGTCTTCTAACAGAGTAACAGTAAAATTACACACATTGTGTACACACACTGTACTGGGACTTTAAAAACTTTATTTCATATTTATTAATTTAAATATCCTGTGTCCTCTGCCCAGATGAGAAAGTGATGGCAGATGATGAATTTACGTGCGACCTCTTCCGCTTCCTGCAGCTTCTTTGCGAGGGCCACAATAACGGTGAGTGTCTCACGTTCTGGATAATTTAAAGTGTCCTATCAAGGTGAATGTGTCTCTTACCTGCTTAAAATGTACTTTTTGAACTACTGTAGTACTGAACATGTACTCTGGCTTTGCTTGAATTGTAATAGACATTTGCAGATAGTATTCTAGTTTAAGTAGTAGCTATTATATAATGACCACTTATTAAACTGTTAATTTGTAGATTTCAAATGGGAAAACTTAGTTTTGTCATTCTTTTTTTTAGATTTCCAGAACTACCTCAGGACTCAGACAGGCAGCACCACTACCATCAATGTCATCATCTGTACTGTGGACTACCTACTTCGACTGCAGGTCACTGATATCTGATCATGGTTTTCCAACAAGTGTCACATCTGCAACAGACTTTAGCTTCCTCTGCATAAGTATAGAGTTTGGAAAACCTGCTTGTTTAATTGATCATTGTTGGAATTCTTTCCTGCATGAAGCTAGCTATCATGCTATAACAAGTTTGAGTACAGTAAATCCTCTCCATTTGAATTTATTTAAATTTCCAGACAGAAATCAACAGGAAGTTCATGTTTTGTCCTCCTTACAGGAGTCTATCAGTGACTTTTACTGGTACTACTCTGGAAAAGATATCATTGATGAGCCAGGAAAGAGGAATTTCTCCAAAGCGATGACAGTTGCTAAGCAGGTCTTCAACAGCTTGACTGAGTACATCCAGGTAAGAGAGCTGCTGTGTCAAAAACAGATTACAGTACATGTTGAATCAAAATACAAAAGGTGACTTAAAAGAGACTGTAGTTCATGCTGCCGTCAGTGTTACATTACTTTGCAATATTGCCAAAATACAGATCAAATACAAATTTCAAATGCTGATAATGTGTGAGCTGAAGAAGTTTCCTGTTTCAGCATACAATACTGTTAAATACTCTCAGGGCTCAGGTCTTAAATAAGACTTTTAACATGAAGACAGAACAAGAATGTTACTACACTTCACTCCATGTGATTCTTACAGGGTCCCTGTACTGGTAACCAGCAGTCTCTGGCCCACAGCAGGTTGTGGGACGCTGTTGTGGGATTTTTGCACGTCTTTGCTCATATGATGATGAAACTTGCTCAGGTGAGAAACTTGCGAAAAAAAAATTGAAATCTTTTCAAGCCGTACTGTGTAAATATTTTTAACCAAATTTAATGTAGTATTGTAGTTTATTATCAATATAACGGATATATATAGAAAATTTGCATGTCTTTCTGATGCAGTTTGAAACCCATGATCATCCTCAGGCAGTTGAGTTTAGACGTAAATTAAATTAGCAGTTGCTTATTTAATTTAGTTTTCAAGCTACTGATATTGATACATTAATGTATTCATTAATATATTTATTTTAGTGCTGTCAGGCGATTTAAAAAAATAATCTAATTAATTACAGGATTTGTAATTAATTAATCTAATCACTTTTTAATCTCATACCTGCTAAAGGCCCCTAAATAAAGAATTTGAATTCTAGGACATTACAGAATTGTAGTGCATGACTAATCAATAGAATGCACCAAGAAGAGAAGATTTGAAATCCACATTTTTATTGGTTAAGTGTACTTTATTAATGAAATTCTAAAAAATGCAATACAAATACAGTTAAATAAAATAAATAACTGACAACAGACAACTCTGTGTCCTTGAGCCAGTTGCTCAGACAAACAAGCTTGTTTACATTGTCCGAGTGTAAGGCTGCCCTCTTCTTTCGAATGATGTTACCTGTGAGTGAAAAGAGTCTCTCATATGGCACAGACGTGGCAGGGGTAGCCAGGTATTTGCGCGCAGATAGGACAGCTGTTCATAAGCTCCCACCACTCCAGTGGACACTCATGCATTCCAATGCACGGCTCAGCTTTGTAGCGGGCTAGAGGCCCCCTGCTCCTCCTTGTCCGAGTCGGAGTCTGAAGACAGTAGGAGGAGGCTCTTCTTTGCTGCTGGCTCGTCCTCGTTTTTGTCAATAGTCCCGTCTTTGTTCTTTTTATAAATAAACTTTCCGCCCAAAGGTCAGAGTGGGCTTGCCTCGCTCTTCTGTGTCGCGTCCATCTCTGTTGTCAGTCACTCTGCTTTTGACTAGTGACTAGTGCTTGCGCATTGATTTGCCACTCGCGATTAATTGCGTTAATTTTTATAGCGCGTTAATTTGCAGCGTAATTAATTAGTCTAATTGACGCATTCCAGTGACAGCCCTAATTTATTTATATAAAATATTATTTTGATTCAGTTTCCACACATCTACACGTCTTTTGTGTATGAGTCGTCATTCTTCCTCTTTTTACCTTCATAACACTCCCTTGAACTGATCAGGTCTCCTCAGTGACTGCCCACACTTTGACTACAAGATAACAGGGCAGGAACAGTTCTTTTCTTTCTTTCCCAGTAATTTAATCCTGATCGTAGAGAATACCATTAGTCCTTCTCTTCTTATAATCACTTCATTAAGTGTGTGTTGATTGCACAGTAACGGTCATTACTTCAGGTTGGATTTAGCTTTGGACAGTGAAATAAAGTGTGTTTGTGTTATTTGTTTGACCTGACAATGAGATGCAGGCTTCCTATTCAGTCTTATCTTGACAGTTTTAATTATCTTTCTTATCGCTAATATCCTTCAGATGTGTGGTTATTATTTGTGTTAGCAAATGTGATAATTTATCAGAACTTTTACTGGGAACCTTTACATGCAGTTAGATGATTTGGATACCATTTAATATGAAATATCTTTAAACATCCAGACCTAGGCAAATACATGAAAGAAGTAAGGATGTTAATGTTAACTTATGTCCATGAAACTCTGTTAGATGCATCCCGATCCTGGACAACGAGATGGCGTAAGAATCTGTGTCATTCTGCCAATAACATCCTATTTAGAAACCAGGCATCCTTTTTTATGATCTCATGCTTCATCATGTTTATAATTTATAACATCAGTTACATTTCTTTCTTTGTTTCCCTTCTGCTTCATTTCATATTTTTCCTTTGCAGTATTCCCTATTGTTTTTTTTCCCCCAAAATAACTCATTTACTCAGTTAGACATTGTTCCTGAAATTGGGGATGATGTGTAACGAGGACAGACAGTGACTGAATGAGTGTTTACCAAGAACATTTTTTTTTAATCAGTTAATTACATTTATATTTTGTGACAGTTTAGCTCATTCCATATACAGTATTTTGTGTACTAAATGTAGTGTCTGGAAAGACTAAGCTGTTATTTCACATCAAATATAGTATAAGCCATCTGTAAAAAACAGAAGAATATAAATCACCAAATGTATTGATTTACAAATGTATTGATTTATTTTAAAAGTTATCACTATATCTGTGACACCTTATTGCTCACCGTTTCCTCAGGATCACTATCAGTCTGACCACCATTAAAACACATACAATATGTTCTTAATGTTGTGCAGATCTTAGCTCTCTGTTTTTGGCTCTGATCTGGTGCAGTCTTTAAAACTGCTGAGATCAGCATCCAAAATATGTTCGTGTCTTCCTCACTCCCAGGCTGCAGCCACTTTTTAAGATGAAGGGGAAAGGCAGGCCTGTCTAGCAAAGGCGTTTTTGTTCCTCTTCATAGCTGCCCGTGTTTCCAGCGTCTGTCTTGCTTTCCTTCATAATATGAATAATATTTGATAAAGCTAAAAATGTGTATTCTCTATTTAAAATTGCAAACCCAGGATCATTTCTGGAGTAGAACACACTTCGAGGTAGTGTCTCTCACTGTTTTATGCCTTTTTTAGAGTGAATTATTTCGCTGAGTTCACAGTTTGAGAATGTTTTTTCCTGTCTTTTGTTATGTGTTTTTGCTTTGCTGCAGGATTCCAGTCAGATTGGACTCTTGAAGGAGCTTCTGGATCTGCAGAAGGACATGGTAGTGATGCTTTTGTCTCTGCTTGAAGGTATGTTCTACTCTCACTTCCTCTGCCTGGGTTACTTAGTTTTTATGTTTCTTACCATTCCCATTGTGCTGTTCTCTTAGGCAATGTGGTGAATGGCACTATTGCCAGACAAATGGTTGACATGTTGGTGGAGTCTTCCAGCAACGTGGAAATGATCCTTAAGTTCTTCGACATGTTTCTCAAGCTCAAAGACATAGTGGCTTCTGACGCCTTTCGAGATTATGTGACTGATCCCCGTGGGCTCATCTCCAAAAAAGACTTTTCCAAGGCTATGGACAGCCAGAAACAGTACTCTCCTTCTGAAATCCAGTTCCTTCTCTCTTGTTCAGAGGCTGATGAGAACGAGATGATCAACTTTGAGGAATTTGCTGATCGCTTCCAGGAACCAGCCAAAGACATTGGTTTTAACATAGCCGTTCTACTCACAAACCTTTCTGAGCATGTACCTCATGACACTCGTCTGCAGAACTTCCTGGAGCAGGCAGAGAGTGTTCTCAACTACTTCAGACCTTTTCTTGGCCGCATTGAGATCATGGGAGCCAGCAGGAAGATCGAGCGTATTTATTTTGAAATCAGTGAAGCAAATCGCAACCAGTGGGAGATGCCCCAGGTCAGAGAGTCCAAACGACAGTTCATCTTTGATGTGGTCAATGAGGGTGGTGAGAGTGAGAAAATGGAGATGTTTGTGAACTTCTGTGAGGACACCATCTTTGAGATGAACATTGCTGCATCCATTTCTGAACCTGAGGGAGATGGTGCAGAAGAAGAAGATGATGAGGAAGAAGAGGAGGGTGGGGGAGAAGAAAAAGAGACTGGAGAAGGAGAGGAAGGCAATGGAGAATCAGTAGCGCCAGAGTCAACATCAGCCTTTGCAGACTTCCTAAAGAGTGTAGTCGACTTCTTTAACATGTTCACTTTCCGTAACCTGCGGAGACGCTACCGCAAACTAAGAAAAATGACGGTGAAGGAGATGGTGGTCGGCCTGGTTACATTTATCTACACTGTTCTCATGGGTATCCTGATGTTTGTTTATAGTGTGTGTAAGGGCTTCTTCACACTCATTTGGAAGGTACTGTTTGGTGGAGGCTTAGTGGAGAGCGCCAAGAAGATGACAGTGACAGAGATCCTAGCCAGTATGCCAGATCCCACACAGGATGAAGTTCACGGTGACCTTCCACCCGAGCCAGGAACTAGAGAGGTCCAGGACACAGATGGAGCCGCAGACCTCTTGGATGCTGTTGGAGGAGAGGAGGAAGAGGAGGATAGTGAGGAGAGGGAAGGTGGGCGTTTGCCTGGTTTCAATACTCCAGGGGGACTTGGAGACTTTGGTGAGACGACGCCTGAAGAGCCTCCAACTCCAGAGGGTACACCACTGCTGAAGAGAAAACTGGTAAGATGGTCCGCCTGAAGTTGTCAGTGGTTGTTTCATGTGTGCACTTACTATCGATCTTCTTTATAACTGCGTACTGTTATTCAAACAGCTGGCTGCCACAGGGGGAGGACAAGGAGAGGATGAAATTGCAGAACCAGAAGAAGAGCCCCCTCAGGAGACCGAGAAAGCAGAGTAAGTAGCCAGCCTGCCAGGGATCAACATCAAGATGAAGCTTCCACCATCGATAATGTGGAATTATGCTAATATCAAAGCACACTCAGCTGAGGGTTAGATGTTTCACTAATAAACACAAGTTGTACATTGATTTACACATTTATTAAGCTAGTACATGTCATGGTGTCTAGGCAACGTAAAAGTGAATCTGCTGCTGGTTTAAAATTAATTAAATCAATTGTTTTGTATAAACGTTTGTCCCGGTATTTAATGTGAGCTGTTTTGTTGGTTGTTCAGGTTGTGCTGTGTAACAGATATTGCTGTTCTGATCCAAATTACAGAACATAAAAATAAAATAAAAGCCCTCAAAGATGGATGGATGGATTGATGAATGAAAGCCATAATATAGCCTACACTTTCCAGCCATGAGACTTTGATCTTTTTCTTTTTAAAATAAAACATGTCTTTCTTTTCTAGCATAGAGAACGGAGAAAAGGCAGAGAAAACAGAGCCTGAGCCTGAGGTAAAAGAGGAAGAGCCTGAAGAGATAGAAGAAAGAACTGTGAAGACCAAGACAAAGAAGGACAAGAAACCTGCGGAGGAGGGATTTGAGCTGTGGAACGAGCTGGAGGTCCAGAGGATTAAATTCATGGTAAGCATCCCTCCATTACAGCATGACATGCAATGTAACACGATGATTTTATGGCATGAAGATTTCTGGAAACATTTTGACAGTTATTTCAGGATTTTATTTAGTGGGACTAGACATGTAATTAAATAAGGCCATCTCGATTCTGTGGAAAGCAGTATTTTCGTGTTCCTCCTCCTCTCAATCTACTTGTCTGTCAAATTTTTAGTCCTAACACACTATTACTTGTTTTGTAAATAACTTTAAAGTGTTTTCCCTTATGAAATAACGTGGTTACATCTTAATGTTACACAAGCCTTCTTTACTCCACAGAACTATCTTTCTCGCAACTTCTACAACCTTCGGTTCTTGGCTCTTTTCATCGCCTTTGCACTGAACTTCATCCTGCTCTTCTATAAGGTCTGTGCTTTTGTTTGTTGTTGATAATTCCTTCTTTTTTTTTTGTTGTTGTACAGATTGAATGAACCAAAGTCCTTGCAGGTCTAATTTTGTGTCTGATTTCCAGGTTTCTGACAGTCCTCCAGGCGAAGAGGACTTTGAAGGTTCTGGTCTGTTTGAAGGCTCTGGTTTATTTGAAGGCTCTGGTGTTGAGGAGGATGGGTCTGGGTTTGATGAAGGAGGGGAAGATGATGATGAAGAAGGTCCTATGTATTACTTCTTGGAGGAGAGTACCGGCTACATGGAGCCAGCTATGGCTTTCCTTGGTATTGTCCACACCATCATATCGTTCCTGTGCATCATCGGCTACAACTGTCTCAAGGCACGTCATGTTTGCTGTTCCACTCTGCAGATCTACACCAACAATTTGTGATTGCTTGTAGAATTCATGGAGGGTTTTTTCTGTTCTCTTCAGGTTCCTCTGGTTATTTTCAAGAGAGAGAAGGAGTTAGCCAGAAAGTTGGAGTTTGATGGAGTATACGTCACTGAGCAGCCAGAGGATGATGACATCAAGGGCCAGTGGGACAGACTGGTGCTCAACACTCCGTAAGAGACCTGTTAGATTATCAGATGAATGGATGGAAGAACAGGACAGAGTTGAATAGGTCTGAACTTGGAACCAATGCCATACTGATTTCTTTTCCAGCTGAAGCTGGGCCAGAACTTGACATTCAAAAGGTGTTGAGAATGACTGAAATTACTCAAATTATGATGGAAAAAAAATATCCAAGCTGCTAAATATCTTAAACAGAACTTGTTGATTGCTATTCATGATATTTTACACTGTTAGACATTACTGTAAATGTAACATTGAATAATACCCATGCAAGCCAAACTAAATTAGTGACAAAATAAATCTTTCAGGAACGTGAATCTGGAATAATAATGTGAAATTATGATTATGGTATGATTATTATTATTATTATGGTTTGAATGTGTAGAATGACAGTTGTGCTCAGATAAGCTAATTTAAAGGCATTAATCTTACTATCACTTACATTATTTTAATTTTTCTTGTTTAACGCAGAACGTTCCCGAACAATTACTGGGACAAGTTTGTGAAAAGAAAGGTGAGTTTTTCAAACAGCTTTGATTCAAAGTTTTACCAGAATGTCAGGAATATTGCTTAAAGTAATATTTGTGTGATTTCCAGGTGTTGGATAAATATGGTGACATCTATGGCAGAGAGAGGATTGCAGAGCTGCTTGGTATGGACTTAGCTTCTCTGGATGTCAGTGCCATGACACACGAAAAGAAGCCTGAGCCAGACACCTCCATGTTTAGCTGGTATGTTCTATACTGAACAAGAACCAGCCATGATGTTCCATGTTCATGGAACAAACTCCTCTTTCTCTTTTGCAGGGTGACATCTATTGACATCAAATACCAGATCTGGAAGTTTGGTGTTGTTTTCACTGATAATGTGAGTTAAGGTGTTTGTAATATAATTGAGACAACCTAATATTAGGTATAACATTACTAAAATCCCTTTCATCTTTTAGACTTTCCTCTACCTGGTTTGGTACATGCTAATGTCTCTACTTGGACACTATAACAACTTCTTCTTTGCTGCTCATCTTCTGGACATTGCCATGGGTGTTAAAACCCTTCGCACCATCCTTTCCTCTGTTACCCACAATGGCAAACAGGTCAGCGCTGATGCTGTGATGATGAGTCACAAGGCTTATTTCACTCCTGTTTGTCCAGCTGACCTTGCATTAATGACACGTCCATCTGCTCCTCACAGCTGGTGATGACAGTGGGTTTGCTGGCTGTAGTGGTGTACCTGTACACCGTGGTGGCCTTCAACTTCTTCCGCAAGTTCTACAACAAAAGCGAGGACGAGGATGAACCGGACATGAAGTGTGATGACATGATGACTGTAAGCAGATGTTATAGAAGAGATCAATAGTGTGGAGGAGGATGTAGTCGATGTCAGCTTTACTTAAGTTCATATTTATATTTTCTGAGATGACCTGTGTCCTCACTCCTTCCGGCAGTGTTACCTGTTCCACATGTATGTCGGTGTGCGTGCTGGTGGTGGCATCGGAGATGAAATCGAAGACCCAGCTGGAGATGAATATGAGCTGTACCGAGTAGTATTTGACATTACCTTCTTCTTCTTCGTCATCGTCATCCTGCTGGCTATCATCCAGGGTATTGTTCTTTGGGGGTTGTGTTCTGGTATAACAGTGCCTTTTGTTGTTTGCTACCCTGATAATAGTGATAATCTCAAGTGGGGTGACACTTCTTTGTAGTCTCTTTCATTTGTGTCTAGGATGCATTAGTTAAAGATGGCACCAGTTCTGATTCAGTTTCACTGTTCACATTGTTTCTGCACACAATGGACAGCATCAACCTTGTAAACAGCACTACGGTGTCTGATTTCAGATCATTTCATAAAAATAGTCTGACATGTGAGAAGTTTGACACTTGAATCAAACAGATGTTAACCTGTTCTTGTGTTTTAACATTAAGTGAATAAAATACATGAAAGTTAACAAATTTTATCCTCAGGACAAATCTGTCAAAAAAACAAATCCTTTCAGCTTCCTAAACTGTTGTTGACCTCCAGACTAGTGTGTGATGCTGTCTTCCTTTCCAGGTTTGATCATTGATGCCTTTGGTGAGCTGAGAGACCAGCAGGAGCAGGTCAGAGAGGACATGGAGGTAAGATAAAGAGTAATACCGGGATTTAACTGGAAACTTTCATTCAAATCTCTTTTATTTAAGACTCCATTGATGTGAAATGTCCTTTGTCCCAACAGACAAAGTGTTTCATCTGTGGAATCGGGAGTGACTACTTCGACACGACTCCACATGGCTTTGAAACACACACCCTGGAAGAACATAATTTAGCAAATTACATGTGAGTTACATTAAATAATGTATATTTTTATCATTCAATACAAAATCCTTTTATCTCTCTCTATATCAATCTGTATTGTGTCTTTCTTTCAGGTTCTTCTTGATGTATCTGATAAATAAAGATGAAACAGAACACACAGGACAGGTTTGTAAAAATGCTTTAAGCCTGTTTTTGTTGATGTAAGAATATTTTCTTGTGTCCTAACAAAAGGAGTAGAGTTATCCTAAAGGAGAACAGTGACTACAGCTGTGATGATGATTCTTAAAGCTTTCTTCCATATGTTTATCTGTAGATTACAGGGAATAGTTGATCCATCATCTTCTCAAAAACCGATGGATGGAATTAAAGGAATTTTTGTTGTAAAATTCTGCATCTTGTACTTACTTTTTTCAGTTAGCTTTTTCATAGATTTTAAGTCAAATTTGAAGCTGATTTTTATGACCCTTTGCTCATCTACAGGTTTTTTTTTTCACAAGTTTAGAATGCTGTGTAGAGTTAGGGTTTTAAACTTTTCCTTATGTCTTTTAGGAGTCATACGTGTGGAAGATGTACCAGGAAAGATGCTGGGACTTCTTCCCTGCTGGAGACTGCTTCAGGAAGCAGTATGAGGATCAGCTGGGATAATATCCTGCATCCGTGCATAAAGTGTGAGGAGAGGAGAGGAGAGGTGAGGAGAGGAGAGGAGAGGAAACATTAGAAATTTATAGCTGTAATGCATCTATTTTACTTTTGTCCTTTGTCTATACATTACCCTCCTCTGCTGGAAACTATGCACACTTCGTACTATTTTTACACCTGCAGCAAAAAGTTGATGGAATGGATCTGAATAAACTGACAAATAACATCAAAGAAACAGAAACAGAAGCCAGGAGCCTTTTTTAATCCTGCCATGACGACACTACATGGACTCTTGTTTTAAATATCCTGATTGCCTCACGTATTCATCGGACTTGACTTGTTAGCCTCGACACTGTTATTTGAGATGATGGATATGTTTAAATCATATTGAAATTAAGGCTGATGGTTTTTTCAAAAAAATGTAGCTGCTGCCATATATTTAATTTCTGATTTTTTTCAGCGAGCGTTTTGAAAGAATGATTTAACAGCTCACAGTTGTGTTTCTGAGATCTTGGAGGGAGCCATCTCACTCTTTTCCTTTTACTCTCTAATGACTTGGAAACTCGTCTCTAAAATTAGCCATCATTTAATGAAACTCTTGTTGGACTGACTTGCAAAGTTATCATCCACTTATGTGAGGTACACCATTGTGAATCAGCTGTATAGACAAACCACGTTTGCACTCTGAAGTCTTACAAGCATCCAGGATGTATGTGGTTCCTTATCTCCACTGCTGTCGGTGCCATTTAAGATGGTGACAATACACATACAGTCAGGAGGATGCCAACGTTATTTATTTATTGTATATGCAGATCAAATCATCTGAAGTTGACTGTTTTAGCCTGTCTGTATTTCTGGCCAACAGTCTGTTTTATGAAACTTTATACTCAAATAAGTTTTTGTCAGTGCATTATAATAAGTAATGAATGTATTTAATGCATACATTTTGGCCAAAGTTTCATATGTTTACCTGTCCTGTCTCGGCTGTGTAGAGGCCTTCTGCAGACATATTTTATGTAAATCATAGACCGTGTCTTTATTTTTCTTCAGAGCTACGATGATCATGCTTTTTTGTTGGGCATGATTGGAAACCCAACGATGGTAAGGAGAATATGTCCAGTTTGCCATCATAACACCAAATGAGCTTTTGGTTGTTTTTTTTGTTTTGTTTTTTTTTTAGTTAGTTTTTTTGTTAGATCTTTTAAGGACTCCAGCATAACATTCATTTTCTTTACCAAAAAGGTCTTGTGCATTTTGTTGATATCAAGCAATGCTGTCTCAGGAGGCCTCTTGTTGGTCATGGACAGACTCACAAACTCTCCTCATCTTATTTAAGGTTATGACTATTTGTCAGAGGCCGAGCAGTACTTTGTGTCCTGAAGTGCGTTTCCTGTTTTGGCTCAAACAGAGACTGTTGATGCGGAATGGAGATCTCTACTTTCCGTCTGAGTGTCCTTTGACTGAACCCTGTGTTTCAATACAGAATAAACAGATTATTTTAAGGATAACAGCTTCATGTGTCTTCATTTACTCATGTACACATATGTGTGTGTGTGTGTGTGTGTGTGTGTGTGTGTGTGTGTGTGTGTGTGTGTGTGTGTGTGTGTGTGTGTGTGTGTGTGTGTGTGTGTGTGTGTGTGTGTGTGTGTGTTGTTTCTTTAGGACCAATTTCAGACCTCCAGTGTGGGGACTATTTTGGAAAATGAGGACAGATTCCTATGTCTTTCTTAAAGTTTGTATTTTTAAAATGCATTTTTTTCTGGACAATGCTCAGGATCTTCCATGATGGCTTGTCTGACCTTTCTGCCCCTCAGTACCTTTATAAGTGTGCAGAAGAACAACTTTTAGATGTATTTGTATTAAAACAATGGTGTATATGAGCAGAGTAACTACTCTGGAGATTAATTCCTCCTCATGCTGCTTATTCTAACAGAATCTGACACGGAAACATTTTTAATCTGAGAGGTGCACGGATTCTGACAATTATCCTGAAGTTCAATTATTTATTTGCTTGCCTGACATTGGCTTGAAGTTCTCCTCTCCTGTGTCATTTTTGCAGTTTCCTGGTGGTTTTGGCAGAACTTTATCTTAATTACATATAGATATATGGTGTGTATATAAAAGATTTCTATACTTTGAAATTTTCTAGAAATACCCACGTATCATTATAACAGTCTGTACATGAAATGGCTGCTTACCAGAGTGGTAGATAAGGATTAGGTGAGTTTGTGTTTGTGTTAGGTAGGCAGGCAGGGTTAGATATTTTATGAGTCATATAAGCGCTGCTCTACCAATCTCTGGGGAGTAGAAGAAACCTTCTAGTTCCTGGTTAACGTGCTGAACAAAGATCAAATCTGCACATATTGGAACAAAATCCAGAAGTCTGAGGATTAGTTTATCATGTTTCTAAATTTGATAAAATACGACTGCATTAGATAAAACTATAATAATGTAGAAATAATCTAAAAGTAGAAAGGAAAAGCAATTTTTAGGAATTATTTCCTGCTTATTGTTACTCGGGGGGGGCGCAAATCAAACATCAGTAATAATAATCCATTTACAATATGTACAATATGTATATTGGTGAAAGGGTATTAGTCTTGGTTTGCTGGTATTTTTGCACATAGCACAAAACAGATGACACTTTTACCTGTTCAGTGCAGAACTTTTATTTATTATGGAAGTATTTTACTTACTTTGGTTCCACATGTCACTCACACACATAAATGCTGTTCTTTTGTAATATTCCATTCCTCTGCGGGTCAAAGGTTTATATGAATTTGTATCTCCAGAGTAAACACAGTGATGTAGATGTGGGTTTGGTACCCAGCTCTGCCCCACCCTCATCATTTGTATAAAACAAATCCTCCAGCAGAGATCAGCTCCCAGCCAACCTGCCTGGATTCTGTCTGCCTGTCCAACTCCCTGACTGCCATGTCGTTTGTTGCTCCTCCGGGTTATCAGCCCCTCTACAACCCTGTAAGTATGGCTTGGTGGGAAAATGCTTGCCCACATGCAAGGGAAGATGTACCTAACTACCAGTGTAGCCATCCAGAATACAGATAATACATCTAATGTAGACCAGACAAACTGTCCAGTTTAGGTTTCTATACAGGATTTGAAAAGAATGTATTTTATATAGTCTTATAGTTTAGAATTATATTGACACTGGTGATTAATAGCCTATAGATGAGTCACGTCTGAATGGAAAAAAATAATTATTACAGCAGTGGATCATATTTTTACTGTGGGTTCATTATTAAGTAAGTTTAATACTTGAACACTTCCACTGAACACTTCCATATTTGTTGCAGACAATATTAGTTTGATAACAATTTGGAATCCTGTCAATATATTTGTTAAACATTGTAATATCTGTACATTTATGTAGATCTGGTATGTCAGGAAAGTATGTGTTATAGAGAGGTTATAAGAACAGTAAAAACTACTGATGTGTTATTATTTAAAATATTAAAATATGTTATCTATTGATCTGCAAGTAAAAAAATGTTATCTAAGGGTCGTAAATTATAAATATTCTATTTTGAGGCCTCTGTATGATTCTCTCTAAAACCAGATATTCATCACTGACTTACTGTCTGACTAAATGCATTTTATTCAGCTGCTTCAGTTTAAAAAAACATTTTATGAGGTTTTTTTCTTATTGAGCTCTTGTAAAAGAAACCCAAAGCTTGGCTCACTCTGATGCACGTGTTTCCAACCTAACAATATTCTGTACAATATAATACTTTGAAGATGTTTTCTATTATTTCTTATTTGTGTGTGCAGTATTTTGATGGTTTTTTTTTTTGTACAGAGTATTCCCTATATGGGGCCTATTCATGGAGGTCTGAGGGAGGGAACATCCATCTACATTCAAGGATCCATTCCTGATGACATTACCCGGTGAAGATTGAATGCATTTTTATCTTCACTCACTACTTTAAAGTTAATAGTGGGCACTTGATAGAGATTTTATTAGACATTTCTATGTTATGTCTACTGTGATGCTTTAAAGAAAAACCTCCACCCAGACCCTTGTGTCAGAAAACGGAGGAAAAAAAAAAAACAAAAAACGGAGGGAACACCTTGTGTAATCTGGCCCTGGGTGGAGTAGGTTTCATTCCATTGTTGCATATCAAAGCATACTAGTAATTCTGCGGTGTAATGTTTATTATTTGACCCTCCCCTCGTCAAGATAGCCATATCTGATCCATTTCACGGGTCCATTTACAGACCATTACCAGACAATGTAAATACAGCACATAGCTGACTCTATCATGACAAATTTAGCTTCTTTGTTGGGAGATTTTTTTACAATCGTCCGTGTTTTAAAGCACACCCCACCTTTATTGTTTGCATTCCTTCCGTTTTGTAACACTAAACTACCTCAGTAACTCCACTCATGTCTGCTGCTGTTACCATTGGCAGGTTCTTTGTCAACCTTCAGTGTGGACAATATGAGTCCAGCGACATTGCCCTTCATTTCAACCCTCGGTTTGATGGATGGGACAAAGTGGTTTTCAACACCTTTCAGAATGAGTCCTGGGGGGACGAGGAAATCATTCGTGACATGCCCCTCAGCAAGGGCCAGGTGTTTGAAATGGTCATTATAGCCACTTCACAAGGCTACCAGGTCAGAGAAACACAAAAGGCTGCATACCTTCAAAACTATTCACAGTATTATTATCATTAACCCCTCATTCACTATGTGCAATCACACTTCGACTATTAACATAAAATTGCAGATCAAAGTCAACGCCAACGATTTCTACACCTTCCAACATCGTATTCCAGTGGAGAGAGTGTGTGCAATGCACATCGGGGGAGATGTTTCCATCCAGACGATAAATGTCATTGGGGTAAGAAGGATAAATATATCTCAATTCGCAGCATAACATATCTTTTGTCTGCTGAAGGTGTAATCACGGAGGTCTCTGTGCTCTCTATCTGTATACATTATAATGGTACAGACAGTAGATTACAGCTCCTGAAGAGACATAAGCAAAATAAAAAGATAAATTAAAAAAGACCTATGCTTCTTGTGCAAACAGAAAACTATCTGGTTTATATGGGAACCGTTATTGTGTAGACAAAAACCTTTTTTTTTTTCACAAGAAAAAAATGTAAGCATCTGTATTCTCTGAATGATTGAGGACAAGTGTCCTTTTGTAGTCGTCATATTTCTCAAGTCCCCTCCAGATTGAAGACAATTTTATACATTAGAATGAATTGGAAGTGAACAGCCTGTCCATGAAAGGGCTTCTTCTATTTACACTCCTGTATTTTTTTAGGGTGGAATGGGAGGCAGTATGGGAGGAGGGATGGGAGGAGGAATGGGAGTAAGTATGCACAAATAATACAGTATTAACAAAGTAACATTAAATGCGGAATTGTACAGAATTTAACTTATTCCTTGCTTTTCGACAGGGAGGATACCCAGGAGGTGGCATGGGGGTATGATATTTTTGTTAGGTTTACTTATCTTTGATATAATTTCCTTTCACTTAGTAAATTGTGAACATTAACAAATCCGTTTTATAACATTATTTTGTCTATCTGATCTATAGGGAGGATACCCTGATGGTATGGGAGGAGGAATGGGAGGAGGCATGGGTGGAGGAATGGGAGGAGGCATGGGTGGAGGGATGGGAGGAGGCATGGGTGGAGGGATGGGAGTAAGTATTTTTTATGACAAGATGTTGGTAATTTATTTAAGTGTCAAAATTTAATCAAAAACACAATTAAACAAATTTTAATACCCTCACAACTTTTCAACAGGGAGGATATCCAGGAGGTGGCATGGGGGTAAATAAAAATATTTTCTGCTTTCTCATCAGTGCTCAAATTCAGTGTAACATACAAAAAAGAAAACAGTTTTGTCATTTAACATTAAATCAGAGAACAATAAAATATTAAATCCATTGTTTTAAAACGTGCATGTCTTCACAGGGTGGATATCCAGGCAACATGGGCGGTGGAATGGGGGTAAGAAAGAATCTTATAATAATAACTTTAACAGCAGCATTAAATGAATGAGCAATTAAAATCTGTTCAATTTGTCTGTTTGCCCATTAGGGAGGATTCCCAGGATCAAACCTGCCTGTGAGAATATTACACAACACAGCTGACGTGTTCTCTGTTCATATGGAATCGTTTTATCATCCGATTTGATTGTTATGTATCTTCATCTGACCATAGAGCATGGGTGGGCAGCCAGTCTACAACCCTGTAAGTAAAATTTGTTCCATTTGTTCAAATCAGTAAAGCA
Organism: Antennarius maculatus; assembly: GCA_013358685.1. Taxonomy (NCBI): domain Eukaryota; kingdom Metazoa; phylum Chordata; class Actinopteri; order Lophiiformes; family Antennariidae; genus Antennarius; species Antennarius maculatus. The sequence goes on along the minus strand of CM023613.1, from coordinate 12,507,962 downwards.
CTTTATGTAGATAAATCAACAGGCAAGTCACTGCGTGTATTTCATTTCTAGTTTTAGGATTGTATAATGAAATTTATTAGTGGAAATATGCCATATTTTATATCTACTTCGACCTTAAAATTGTAATACTGTCCTCTAGTGACTACTAGAGTACTGCCACCAGGCAGTGCTGAACTGGGCAAACTGCGGCCCGAGGGCTACATCTGGCCATTTGTATGTCCCTGTCCGGCCCACATGGGGCCAATCATAAATAACATGTATTAATCACCATATTTTCACATAGCCCATATAAATATTTAGAGAGTGATTTATTCTACCGATTAGCAGTACCAGATACTCAAAATATTTGATTTAGTGTATTTTACAATGGAAGAAAGTTCAGCAGAATTAAGGTCAAGTTATCGTTGGTGTGGCCCATTGATACAATTCAGGTTTCACATGTGGCCCCGTGTAAAAAATAATTGGCCACCCCTGGTATTGACTATAATTTTTACTTCATCACCTGTCAAAATATCATAGCATTATACCACATGATATTTATGGTATGCAAACGGGCATGTGTGATTCAAACCAACTTTAGCAATGCTAGTTTTGACAAGCATTTACCGTCGCTTTGATGGAGTTCTCCAGTTCCTTGTTCCTGACCCCCCTGTAAACCCAACAAATTTGTTTCTTGAGTTTAACGTGAATATAATTTCTGCATTCTTGTGGTTTCAACAAAAAACAGCAATGCTGGGGTTGGGATTAGGGTTAGCACTAGGGCTAGCCTCCTAGCAAATTAGCAAAAATAATAAATAAATAAATAAATAAATTTAAAAAATAGAAAACAAAATTGATTTCTTTACACTTTTTCCCCCCCTTTTTTTTTTTTAAAAAAAAATAAAAGACACATCTCCAGTAGTATGTACTCAACACCTATAATTCTATAACCTATCTATAAACTGTCCGTCAGGTCTGTGATGCAGAAATATGATTTGTTCTAGATTGCTTTGAGTAAATTTACAATCTGGGGTGTACTGCCCTCTTGTGGCAAGAAAAGATATCACATATCCGTCACAAAATGTTGGAACATGTATCAGTGCTTCGGTGAATTATTTCACATGAACACATGAACCTATCAAGATGTTTAAACCAAATAATTGAAAGAAAATTAAATTATAATCACTCCTGAAACCACAAATGAAACATGTAGCTCCAACCTGAGAAACAACTGTGAAGATATAAAGATATATTTAAATAAAAACAAAAACACACCACCATCGCCTTTATTCTTTCACCTCGAATTATCTGAGAATATTCTGTCTCTCAAGTTTTACAAATTAATTAATCCAAATTCATTCTTATAGGCCGTGCCTTACTCCAATATGATCCCAGGAGGAATGTTCCCGAAAAGGACCATTATCATCAGAGGCATGGTGCCCTATGGAGCTGAAAGGTGTGTGTGTTTTCCGTGTTCTTTTACATTACTATAGTGTGTATCTCAGTTCGAGCAGACACATATCACATACTCCTTGTCTTTCTGTGCTTCAGAATATGCATAAACTTCATAGTGAGCAGATCTCGGGACATTGCTTTCCACATTAACCCTAGAGTGAGTGAGGGTATTGTGGTGAGAAACAGCATGCTTGGAGGAGACTGGGGCCAAGAGGACAGAGAGATCAGCATGAACCCCTTCATGGAGGGGCAGTACTTTGATGTGCGTATTATCTGTCGTACAGGGTTTATGATTTCTCTATATAATGACTTTTTGCTCTGTTGTTGTTGTTTTACTCACCGTGGGTCAGCTGTGAATTTGTTTCTGTCTTTGTCAGATGTCGATTCGCTGTGGGAACCAGAGATTTAAAGTGTTTGTGAATGGACAGCACTTGTTTGACTTCTTCCATCGCTTCCATTCCTTCAATGAGATAGACATGCTGGAGATAGAGGGCGACGTGCAGATCTCCTATATCCACTTCTGAGACCACAGATATATAGGAACTACAAGAACAATAAACATGTCACAAACACATCCTGTTGTTTCATTGTATGGACTTCAAAATAAAATGCACAGGAAGTGGGCTTTTTCATAAAGAACAAATTTATTCTTAAACAAAATATTGTAGATAGGTACCGTTTACAAAAATGTTTACAAATCATGACATTGAAAATATAAACAAAATTATAGTACAGTCTTATCTCAATTCAACACATGACGTGGATCATCATCCACACACCCTTATTGTATGTAGATCTAAGCAAACACTGGCTCTCAGAAGGCACTGATGGTAAAGTTGTGGAGTTTTAGGGTCCAAAACTGAAATGAATCTAGACATGATTCCAAGAGTAAGACCAACATGTTCCAATTAGTAGGTCTATCTGCATATATTGATGACATAGTGATAAAAACAGATCAGTGCCTCGGTCTCAGCTCCATTCTCTGTGGTTCACAGTATAAGAGTATCACTGAGTATGACGTACCAAAGGCCTTGCAGGACATGTACACATTAAATTCATTTCAGGAATGCTGCAGGTGTAAACTATCACTGTATACTGTTACATAGACAACCTTTGATCAAACAGAAGAGCACCCCATTCAAATAAATCTGCTCCCCACAATGTGTGTTGGAATTTTGTCCATTGCAATAAAAAAAACAAAAACAATAACACTCAACTAAAGCAAAAACAACAATTATATTTACAGTATACAAATATAAAAATAAGTGCATGCATGATGTGACATTGCAGCAGGGGAATTTTGCTCCTCTTCAGTAACAGAATCATTATTTGTAATGCAAAACCTTGAAAGAACTCAAATGTACCAGGAAAGGAGCGAGTGGCAAGATGTTGTCAGACAACAGGATCCTTTCAGTGACATGTTCAGCATCCCCCCCATTGAATTCACATGTTTTCTGTGACATGACTGAGAATGCAAAGGAAGTTGCCATGAACACAACACAAAGACATCGTAAAAGATATTTAAAAAATTACAAAAAAATGTTGATATAAAACATTAGTGCAAAGTTGTAAAAACACGTAAATCAGCATAAAAAAGTGACAAATTGTAACAATACTGTGCTTGAGACGGAAGCAAAGATGAGGATCTCAGCCCGCTGTTTGCAGACGACTCCATCGTGTGTGTGTACCCTCAGTCCATCTGTGCCCCCTTGACTCCAGCAGTGGACTGCCTCCACCCACACTGAGCAAACTCTCTGCTTCCTGAGTTACGACAAAGACGTGTAGATCAGCTGGATCAGGATGTGGCTCACCTGTAAGTGAGGGAAGATTTGTCTTGTGTGTTCTACTGATGGTTTCCAGTGCTCAGTGCAACCCCTGATACGATTCAGAGTTTGTTAGAGTCACGCCAACTATAGGTCTTCATCAATATGAAGAAGAGTCCCAAGAAAGTCTCTCAAACCTTTGCGGAATTTAATTTTTGTTGCTAATTTTGGCGACTTCTTTTAATTCTCCGGTTACTATAACTTATAAAGTTCATACCTCTGTCTCAGTTACTATTGAGTGAAATCTTCTAAAATCTTTATTGTCCTTCAAGATGTGACGTCTAAACTGAAGCTAAATAAATTAAAAGGCTCTAGGGAGACCACTTATTGTCCCTTTATCAATACATACGTCTAATTATTATCTTAAAACAGACAGTTATCTTCCAGATGATGCTTTAGGTGAATAATACCTCGCCACTTCTTTCTTTCATTCCCATCAATCTTCCCGATGTTTTCACATCAGATTCCACAGGAGCAGAGATTCAGAGGTGTGGTTCGTCCATCAGTCTCCGTCACTGTCAGCGCTTTCTGTGAAGTCCAAGCTCCTGAGTTTGTTTGGTCATAATTTGGCAGTGTCTTAGCTGGTTTCACAGAGACATTTGAATCATTTTAGCTTAATCGTGTGAAGGCAGTCAGGTAGCTGGTCTTCTCTCATTGTTTGAGTGACTGGGATCATTTGATTGTCCTGCAGTGCATGCAGATGAAAACAAGAGCTCTAAACGTGTTCATCCACAGTCAGTGGAAGGTATCAGCAATCCTACTGCTGTATTAATCACGCTAACATTAACACTCAGTGTGAAATATGCTCATTTTAGTAGTGAAGGTTCTTACGGAGGAATTAATCCTTCAGTTCCTTGGAATGCCTTTGGCTGTGTGTGTGTTCTGTGCAAAACAGGTGTGTCGGGGCACATGAGGCTTCTTATAGTCAGTAGCAAGAGGCTGGATTTTGTTCTTGGACTGGGGCAAAGGGATGGCACATTATGGACGTCACTGCCAGGCCATTCTCCTGGACCCTTCTCTGTCCTCCAGCAGTTCGACAGTGGGTGTGGGAGCTGGGGTGAGGTTTGGAGTGGAGTGGCAGGATGGCTGTAGAGGCAGCGTGGCGGTGGAGGACGACACCGGCATGTCCAGGCTCTCCAGCGAATCGGAGAGGGCTCGATTGGTCTCATGTTGGGGACACAGGACGTAGCGGTTGGGGTGGTGGACTTCGACCGTGGTCACAGAGTCCAGGCCCTTTAGGCAGAGAGGCGTCGACCCCGCGATGGGGTCACGGCCCCCAACGGCCCCGAGCTCCATGGGGGACTCGTCCATGTTGACGTACAAGATCTCGTCTGGGTCCTGGGGGTCAGGGAGATCGTCAAGAGCCTTTTCCAGTTCGCAGCGCAGAGACTCGAATGATGGCCGATCCTTTGGGCTGAGCAGCCAGCAGGAGAACATCAGGGCGTATCTAGACAGGACGGAGAAATGTTTTTACCTCCAGGTAAAGGATGCAGCATTTCAACGTACGGGGCAATCACTGAAGAACTTCAAAATGAGGAATATTTTCCAGACACAGCACCAATTACAGTGAGTACTTTTTTTTTTTCTGTATTTTGATTATGAATGAATATTTACTTGTGCTTAATAGATTGTCTTACTACATTATTATTATCTTGGAAAGCATTACATTATTAATGAATTATATAAAATAAATTAAATATAAAATATTATATTGTACATTCCTTTCTCTGTAAGTTTAAGAAAAATACTAAGTGTTATCATGAACATTAAATGAAGTTAATTCTTTAATTAATGTGTTTGAACAATTCAAGTTTAAATAATAACAATAAGGAAACACAGAATTTGAATGGTGTGTCTCAAGCTGGGGAAGAAGGATCAGTTTAAGAACGTTGGAAACAATTCAAAGCTTCCGTCTTTGATTTAAGTCTGCAGACGTGACTCCTTGTTAGAATCAGTGCTCCTAAACAGAATACAGTAAAATGATTTCTGCGGTACTTTATCAGGAGCTGGCCGACACTCACATACAGTCCAGACAGTCTGGGGGCTGTTTCAGGCGGTTCCCCTGCCTCAGGTAATCATAAATCTCACTGTTTTCCACCCCGGGGTATGGGGTCTGGCCCCGCGTGGCAATTTCCCACATGGTGACACCAAATGACCACTGAGAAGGACAGAGAGAGGGAGAGAGGGGATGAAAGGGAGAGTTTAGAATCTCTTCTGGCTTTACGCTCTCTTTCCATGGGAATCAATGATTAGCTTTGGAAATTACACAGCCATGTTTGTGGAGGCCATCTGGACATCCGTTTAAAAGCTTACACTGAAAACTTTCACATGTACGACCTGGGACCCTCACACATTCATGCACTCATGTTATCAGCTGCTGCCAACAGATGTCACAGATGTTGATAATAACGTATAATGTATAGTCTGTTGAAAACTTAAATATATAGTTCATTGCTTCAGACCTCCACGAAACATTGTTTAGTCCGACCCTAAACTTCACTATAACACATACACAAAGAAAAATCAAAATATTTGCAGCAAATCTCAAAATATAGCTAGAATGTAGCGCTATGACTTTGATATGATGATATGAATGGATGTAATAGTTAGCACTTTGGACTTTGAATCCAGCGATCTGAGTTCTAATCTTGGTGGGACCTACAGTCTGGGCAGGAATATCCCAGTCCACAAGGACTAAAATGAATTTCCCACTTGAGATAAGAAAAAGTATCTCAATTTTAAAAATTGCTTTAATGGTTGTCTGTCATTCATTTGGCCCTGTGATGAGCTGGTGTCTCATCTGGGGTGAACCCTGCCACTCGCCTGTAGCCAATGAAACCTGTGACCCGAAATTTTGGACAGGTTTCTGAAGACAATTACGGTTGACTCATCTCCAAGAACATGAATGAGTGATTTCTTTGATTCTCAAAATGCAGATGACAGTATTTAATTGTAACCTAAACCTTGAAATAAAGAACTGAAAAGGACTTTTCTGTTTTCTAGTGATTCTATTATTTCTTATTCAAAACAAGAAAATAAAATGAAATACTTTTTCAAAATTTCATTTCTTCATGTTGGCTCATATTGTGTTTCAAAATTAACTAAAGTGGAAAACTAATTTCCCCTACGGGGGACGAATAATGTATTTCATTATTATCAATATTATTTATGTTTCTTTCTGAAACAAAGTCCTGTGAACTTACAACGTCACTCTTGGTAGTGTAGACGCGATCAGCCAGGCTTTCGATAGCGATCCATTTGACGGGCATCTTGGAGATCCTCCCCTGTCTGTAGTAGTCTCCATTGTAAATCTTCTTGGAGAGGCCGAAGTCGGCCACACATACATTCATGTTCTCATTCAGCCTGAGGCAGAGAGAAAAAGCTTTAATTACATTTGTAGTATTTAGGAAATATAAGAAAGATTTTAAAACTACATTCAAAGGAGTCAAATATTAAGGCGCTTCAGTATTAGCATTCATTATGCTCAACTGTATTTCAACTTTTATTCTACTACCAAGCAGATATTGTTCTTACATGCAGTTGCGAGCAGCGAGGTCTCTGTGGATGAAGTTCTTGCTGCTGAGATACTCCATACCTCTGGCAATATCAGTCATAAACTTCACCAGCATCTGGGATGGCAGGTACTGAGGGACAAAAAGGATTAGTTCACATCTGAACCGAGCTGACGTTTGCATTACACACAGCAGAGGACGCTAGAGCTCGACTGATCCAGGACAGGCTGTGAACAGGCTGAACGGCGCTGCTGCTTGTCACACTAACGTTCATTCTCTTGCTGTGGGAAGAATGGGGGGGGTTCAACGCTGCGTTTTTGAGTGCTTGCCGAGTTTCAACATTCTGTAGGAATCTTGTTTTGATTAGAAGTGTGTGTTTCAACCGTTCTTTGGGGACTAAGTGTGTATAGCAGCTCTCAATCCATAAACACATCTCATTCAATAACAAAATGGACAGTAAGAGATGACTTCAGAGCAAATACGCATCCAAAAAGGCATCTTCAACAGACTCCTCATGTCTATGCTGACCCTTGGATATCTTCTGACTGACAGGCTTTCTGTTAACTGTGTGGGACCCACATGTTCATGACTGCTTGTGTGTGTATGTGTGTGTTTCTGACAGTGTGTTTTTATTTGTGTGATCAAACCTACCACTGGACAGTCTCCTAGCCTGGAGTAGAGCAGATAGCTGTGGAGGTCTCCATGCTTCATATATGGCAGGATGACGACAGGGGAGGGGTAACCCTCACTCTCCACAGTCTGCAGACACACACCTGCACAAACATCAAAGCATTACATCATCGAGAGCATCTGTGTCTGCGTGATATGCAACTTAATCCATTTTCATCAGCCTTGATTTTGCCAAGGAACTAAGGCAGTATTTTAAGGGTCAGTTCACTGGAGCGTGAGGAAAACATATTTTCTCGTTTTTGTCTTTTTTAAAATCTAAAATAAATGTCCCTCCACTCCTCCCCGTGTCAACACTGGGCCAAAGAAACCCAACAACAGTACGTTCATGAAAACATTCCGCATTTGAATTTGCTGACCCTCAACCTGCAGAAGAGTGGGGGTCCTGACTCACCTAGAAGCCTCATGACGTTGGGGTGGTCAAACTCTTTCATGCAGGCAGCTTCACGCAGGAAATCCTCCATCTCTGTGCGGGTACAGATGGCGACTGGAGAGGAAACAGCGCAGAGGTGAGGTTATTTGCTTTTGTCTAGTCTGGCTGGACAGCCATCAGGGTAAGGATTATTCTAATTTCATGTTTAGCAGTTTTGAAGGTTAAATATAGTTACTTTATGAATAAATATGTTTATTTATTTGTTTGTGTGTACAGCAAAGCTTGTTATAAATTCCCTGCAGCACTTTGGCAGAAATCTCATGTTAGAGTGTGTTTATGTCTCTTAGAGATTACTCTTTCATCTTGTCCCTCAAATCTACAGTTTTTACGAAATATTTATCTTTACTTTGGTGAAAAAGTTGAAGTGGGGTCAAGTTTTCTGCCAATATTTCCAACAGGCTGTCTTTGTCTGTCCTCTGATCAAAAACGGAAACTTACACCCTAACAACTTGTTTGGTTCTGACCTGGGGGGGGGGGGTGCTGTTTATGAAATGGCCTGTATGTCCTGAGATAAAGGCATTCATTGTGGTGATTTATGAGCACTACTAACTTTTCATGGTCTTCACAGCCACTTTGAGGACTGATTCCTCCTGAGTCAGCAGGCCTTCCATCACAGATCCAAACTCTCCTGGAATCAAAACACAACAGAGGAGGGGTTATCATCCTGACGGAGCATAGGACTAACGTGTTATCATACTGTAAACTGTTACATTATAACCAGGGTCAAAATAAAAATTTGTTAGAGGGAATTAGCATGAGATAAGAAGAAAGCAATTATTGGTAAGCTTGCTGATAAGCCTGGACTATGTCCTACCAAGCTTTTTCACCTCTCTGTTTTTCAGGCACTCACTATATTCATTTGGTGACTAGGCTATTCCAGAATCACACAACAGAACCATGTTACCTTCTCCCAGAGTCTTTCCCAGTGTTAGTTTATGTCTGTCCACCATCACATCCTGCAGTTTCTGCTTCAGCTCATCGCTGATGCCCAAGGTGTTCACTGGAGAGGAAAATGGTGAGGAATTTTAATGCTGCTCAGCGCTCAAAACCGTTTTAATGAACAACACGGAGGAGGGAGGAAAACAGGCAATTTGTAAAAGTACAATGCAACAAAAACATTGTAAACACTTCCTTTACATTTCATTTCTTTTTAAAAAACACAAACGAATCAATGTCTTAAAATCTTAAAATTCCACAAAATTTAAATAAATCTGCAACATTTCCAAAGCCAGAATGCTAACAGTCAGAAAACTAAAGTTAAACTCTTCATAAAGAGGTTAATTCTAAATCCCAAACTGCAACGGTTCAGACTGTTTCTCTGGAGCTGGACACATGACCCCGTGATCCTGCCAGGGACCAGGTTGTGGGGTCTGGTATTGCTTTAAATGTTCCTCACTGCCTCCATCCAGCTGCCTGACACTGAGCTTTACGACGCTGAGCGGACACAGTGCTACAGAGGTTAGCTCTGTTTTCACATCTGCGCCAGGATACGACAAGGAAACAACACACGCAGAGATCCTCCTCCAGCTGCTGCTACACTATCAATCTGTCACACGCTGTACTACAATGTGCTCAGGCCACAGGCATGTTCTAACACATGGCCAACTATTAGCTAATGGATGTGATCAGCAGAGCCTAGGGGTGCAACATTGTCCTGAGAATTGGTCAAATTTACTGGTAAACATCAGCAACATAAATCACATCCAAATCCTCCGGTCTACGCCTCTCTTTCATTCCCAGTGGGTCGTCCTCCATTCCAGAGAACACATAATCTCTTCATCTCCGTCTCCTGGCTGGGCTCATTTTACACACTGAATGTTTTTTTTTTTTTTGTGCTTTTTTTTCTACAGTTTTTCCTCTGGTTCCTTTGTGGCTGTTGCAAGCTGAGACTTGTGTCTACACAAGTATTGTGTGTACAGCAGGGACATTGTCAGAGCGTGACACAACTGTGTGAAATTTGACTATGTGATGTTTACAGATACACTTCTCCGGCTACAGTCCTGAGGATGCACAGAGACAGCTGAATCCTGGAAATCACTGCTTTGTGTTTCACTAATATGAGGTTGATGCTTCACCTGAGAAAGAATTTAAAATCTCCTTCACTCCCTGGAGGTTTCCACTTCCTGTCAGATGAGTCAAAACACCGTGACGTGTGCAAACCGTCTGAGCATTCCAGGGATATTTTATAATCCTTCATTGTATCCTGATCATAACGTGATAATTATTAAAAAATACGAGAGGAGCTGATATTATGCGTCTGATTCCCTCTATCCATCCCGCGGAGAGACTCAGGTTTGGGCATGTAAGGACAGGTACACTTGCTGCTGGAGGGACATTGAGGAGCAAATACTTTCGTGTCATCTTACTGAGGAACGTGCGGGGGCAGGAAGGGGAACTTACGTGTTGCTTCTGTTGTCCTGCGGCTGTAGGTGCGGCGAGCGCGGTACCTGACCACCAGCTCCCCGCTCTCCATCATGGGTTCAAATGCTTCTCTGTGAGGTAACAGAAGACCGACAGAAAACCACCGGTCACTACAGCGGATGCATAAACACAGGAGAAAATGTGCTGATGCCAGACATTATCAACCCCGTCCACATGCTTTCAGAGAAAGGCAAGTGAACCACATACTGGAAACAACTGCAGCTTTTTGTCTTGGCAAAGACGCCGAGTCCCTCCCTTTCCACCCATGAGGAACGCAGTCAGCCTACGTACCCAAAGCGTGTCTCCTTGCGCCGCAGCTTAGCCACGTAAACAGCCATGAGCACGGCTATGGACACGGCTCCGGCAATGGCCATCACCACATACCACCAGTGCCAGGAAAAGGCTGGCAGCGTGGACACACCTGGGGGTGGGGGGGTGTAGACAGAGACACAGGGATTAGTCGTGATTTAAGGAAAAGGGAGATGTTATGGAGGCCCTCAGGGGACAAACAACAGCAGGCCTGCACAATATTTTCGCTGAGCTTAGCTAAAAATGCTCCCTTTGCGTTTTGTTTTCCCATGATGCAAATTGAGATGTACTCTCAGCTTCACTCAGGACTAACTGCTATTACCTCACAGCCTTCACTCACTGTTCTCAACCCTTCCTCCCGTTCACCCTCATCCTCCCCCAGCTTTACTTGCTTCTTTTTATCAGCCATTCTTGTTGTTTGAATTGTCTGTCTGGCTTCTTTAGACTAAGCAAACAGAGATCTCGCACTGTTCTTGCCCATTATAAATATTTATGATGCGTCTCCCCCATTCACCCCACACCCCTCTTCCCCTTTTTCATCTCTGTGAGGTCCTCTCTTCTCTTTTTATCTTTTCCTTCCCTTTTTTCTGAGATGCACAGGAAGGAACTCTGAGACGCATGCAAGAACCCAGTGACAGATAATAAGAAAGGGAAGTCTTGTGGGTGCAAAAACACAGTGAGCTCACTTCCACTGTCACTGTGTCATGTTGTGTCACTCTGAAAGGTCACAGGAGTGCATGTTTACCAGATTACATGCATAAAAGCAATTTACTCACCTCTAAATTCCTCCATTTCTGTGGATAAAAAAAAGAACTCAAATCAAAAACATTATTTTGTGATTAAAAACTCTTTTTATCTTCATTTCATTATCAAATGCTGCTGATAATATGGGATAAAAATATAAAACATGAGAATATAATGTAAAATATAAGACGATGCAGCTTTTATTAAATGTCTCTTAAACAATCAGAAACAACTCCTGGCTCAAAGCAGATGCAGTTTTATTTCTCCTGACTGATTAACGGCTGTGAGACTTCTAGTAACATACCAGGAGCAGTGAGGGTCAGGGTCTGCGTGGGGGTCCAGGGTCCTTCCCCTGCCCCTGTGTAAGCGCACACTCGGTAAGACACATTGGACAGGGGGGTGGACAGATTGATTGACAGCTCGGTGTCCAATCCGGTATCCAACACAAGCTGTCAAAATGCAAAACAAGAGGAGATAGATTAAGCTAGACTGAATCATTTTTATTGCCTTTCATTCAGAACCATCATGATGTATACTATGTGACCCGGCCTGACCTGCTGGGTGGGGGTGCTGTACTGAACCAAGTAGCCCCGAAGATCTCCGTTCAACTTCCCCAGAGGTTCCTGCCATGTCATCAGCACCTCTGTCCCGTTCAGCACTGCAGTCACATTGACCGGTGGGTTTTCTGGCACTGCAAAGGAAACAAAACATGAAGTATCTCCACTCTCACAGTTGCACTGAATTTTGTGTGTACATTTGTTGTATAGCTTAGGTAAGTGTGTAATTTTGCAGTAGGTGTGGTAGCGCTTTAACCATAGATCATGGGACAGTAAGCCAGGGGGAAGCTAGGAGTGTAATGCTTGGACAGCCTGGTGGGAACAACAAGAACAGCTGGAGGAAGATGAAGACGAAGATGAAACAGGTAGTCACCCTGGTAGATTAGAGTTTAGTAAGTTAAGGCTGGGCTCGCTGTCTCAGCATGGGGGGGGGGGTGAACTCTGATGAACACATGGTGAGGCCTGTGTTTCCCTCTGTCATGCTTTCCCTCCTTCTCTTCTGTCCATCCCCGCTGCTGCTTTAGTCTTTGTCTGCTACAGTATTTTCTTTTCTGGCTCTGTGATGCAGTGAGAAGAGAAAAAAATGGCTGCTGGCAGCAGAAAAATCCAGTGGAGAGAAAGTCTGGCTGAATAGCATGCTGGAAATAGTATGAGGAATTTCTGTGTTTGTATGACTGATGCTGTGCACGGCGAAAGATGCTGCTTATTTCCTTTGTTGCTGTTTGAGTTAAGACTCTCATTGTCTTTGTGTTTTGCCCTCTGTGGGCTAACAAAGACGCACAGACACACACAGACACACACATACACACACACACACACACACACACACATAGACAGAATGAGTGAGTTTGGGAAACACGGGCCCAGCCTATGCAGAATGCTCTCAGGAAGCGTTTGGTGGCTGATTGTTTCCACATGCCGTCCCTTCTTTGCCTGCTAGTGGTAACAAAAACAAGCTCCAAATTCATTCAAGCAGTTGGTCTCCACCTCTGATTCGTCATCTGTTCTCTCTCTGCCTTTTCTCAAACTCTACCGTTGCCAGCCCACTCCCTTTCTCAACATCTCTCCCTTCTTTCCATCCAACATGATTTCATCTCCCCCGTTCCAAGTTTTCTTCTCCCTCGTCCCCTTTCTCTGAGGTAATGCCTCCCTCTGTCTCGTCATAGAGCTACAAGAACCAGAGAACAGAGATGTGAATTTTTCAACAAAAAAACCTTGAAGAGGAGGGAAAAAAGGAACTGTTTCACTTGAACTAAACTTGGGAACTTCCACAAAGGAAGTGTTGCCGGTGCCATTTTCTGAAACACTGAAACTACAGAGAAATAAAGTCCACTCTTGTTAATTTGTCTTACAAAGAATCCCACGCTTGGCAATAGGCGGAGAAACAAACTAGTTCCAACTTTAGTTCCAAATGATTTCACAACAGGAGAGGTCAACATCTGTAACCATGGCAGGCCACTGTTTCACATCCCTCCAGGCTGCTGTTAAAGAAGCTGTGTCGATAAGCATGCTCGGAAGCATTTATTGTCCTGAGGCGGGACCGGTCCTTCATCTCTCTTTTCCTACACGTGATCTTTTCCTCTCAGTCTGGCTAAACTGTAGGTCAACATGTGGATGGAAAAGGGTCATCGTTAAGCTGAGAATCGACATCACGACCCCGGGATCTGTCCCTTTTCATCATAAATAAAAACAATCTCAGCATAACACAGGAAACATGATCGCCCCATCAGTCGGAATACAAATGTTGGTGTCATCAAAAAAAGTTGTTGTTAGTCAGTAAAATGAGTACATCACTGCTTCCAGTTTTTACTAGCAGCATTCATCAGACGTGTGTGTGTGTGTGTGTGTGTGCGTGCGTGCATGCGTGCGTGTGTGTGTGTGTCATCATGACTCACTTCCATCAGGAAAGTGAGCTTAGGTGTCTTTTAACTCTGGATTAATTCTGGCTTCACCTTAGGGGTACAGACAGAAGTACTATAGCCACAGTGCAGAGTCCACACGTTACCATTCAGACCAATCTGTTATGTAATGAGTGTTTTAAGGACACAATAATATTTGTCAAGCGTGGCCACCAGCAGCAGGTCCTTCATTTTTTTTGTTTTTTAGGGTTAAAGGACAATAAATTTACAGAACGGCTGTGTAAAACACAATCTCATTGCAGCTGTGGGATTAAGGAGGGGGACATGAGCTCCTCTCCCTCCTTCCCCTTTCTGTTCACTCATCCTCTGGGGAAATAGTGGGCTTTGGGAAAGCAGCAAAACGAGTGTTTTCTCAAAGTGCCCCCTTTCCTCGTTTCCTCGTCTCCATTCGTAGCCTCGTCCCATCATTAACATCTCATATTTTGTTTTTCCCACAGTGTGTAGCTCCGTGCGCCTCTGAGAGAAATCATAGGTCATCTGAGGTCAAATGGAGGGGGGGGGTTGAATGAGAGATGAAGGAATGAAGTTGAAAGACAACATTCAGAAGAGAAAAACTTGTTCAGCTTAATGTGATGCAGGAAATGAATTCCTTGGTAGTGTGAAAATGAGAGACAGGGAGAATAGATATGAGCGAAAAACCCCAAAAAGCGGTGGAAAAAGAAAAGTCTATTATAAAGTGGGAAAAAACAAAAAGAATTAAGAACTGAAGAACAGAAGCAGTGAATAGCAATGTTTGTGCTAGGATGACGCATGTAGAGAGAATCTAGGAGATAATGTGGCAACAAAAACTATTCCAGAGAGACAGATTCAAGAGGAAGAATTCTAAGAACATAATGCTTCACTGAAACGTGGAAAATATGACCATGCAATGAGAAATGTACCTCTCCACTTCATTTTCTGACTCCCTTTGACCCCCCAGTGCATCCTGGACTAAATTTAATCAACAGCTGAGGGTGATTTTCTGCTTTTAATTCATCATATGACTTATTAGAAAAATTGCAGAATGAACTGGAAATGAAACTGTTCTCAAAAGGCAGATAAAACAGAAGGTCTTCCATTGAAACAAAACAATAACTTGAAGCACGCTGTGATAATAAAGAACTGAAACTTAAAAACCTGCTTCTTGTCATTCTCCATTCTCAGTCTTTCCAGCACCACTCCAATGAATGCTACTTCTTTTTTTTAATTTATGAGAAACAGTGTTGAAGTGTTTTCAGATTATATACAGCTTCCATTATGGAAAGCCCCGTCATCCTTCCAGTGGCATATCTCTCCTCTTAGTGTACACTATTTCCACAGGGGTTTAGAAAGCATGAGCTGGCATGGAAAATCCCACCTCAGTTTAAACTGAAACACACAGCAGCCAGCTACAGTTTGGACGGAGTTTGGCGATCCTAACTGAAGCCTTTCAGGAGAATTTAACGTCCAAACTCTTTCCCTCGCTCTGTCTCCACCTACTTTTACCTCAGGAGTTTACATTTACAGCTGAGTTTAGAGACTTCAGGCGACTAGTGTCCCATGTTCTCTATAAACACTGACTGAGCTGAAGGGCACAGGACAGGAATATTATGGCTGAGCGGGCATTGTTATGGGACTTGCTTTTCTGACACTTTGTATTCGTACAATGTTTTATTCTTGTTACAATGAACCTGGCAAGGAATTCTCAAAAAATAACCAGTGGTGAATTCAATGACCCTCAAAAGAGGTGGGAAAAATTTGTCTTGGTGTAAAAATGTTGAGAAACAATAATTGTCGGTAGCCATTAAGGTCAGGCTTTTAATCTTCTTTCATTAGGCTGTCAAACAGTCATCAAGCATGGGAATTCTGTCCCACATGGGCCCCTTTAGGTTAAACTTTATAGCTTGAATTCAAGGCATGACAGTTAAGTTAGCCAGATCTTATTTTCCTTTAAATATGACTACTACATGAGAGGTTAGCAAACTGGGATAACTGGGCTATTGAACATTAAACTCACCCTAGGAAGAGGACACCACTCATTGCTATATTTACACTGCGTCTCACCCATGAGCAGATGCATTGCTCTGTGCAGCACAGTTCCTACATGAAACCTCTCACATCAATGTCTATGTTTTGACCGTGTCACGATTGCTGACAAGACAAATTACTGTTGATTTTAAATGTATTTGTGTTGTAAGTGTTCTCTAGTTCAGAAAATTCAAGAGCAACTATTTTCTCCAAGCTCGGAAACTCATACTGAATGAGTCAAGATGGATAGATGGAGAAGAATTACTGACTCTAAGAGGAAAACAACGACGCTATTGTGCATCTGCATTAAGTACTAGTCTTAATTCTATAAAAACACCAATGAAACTTTAAAAAGCCAATGATATAATGCTATCAGCATCATAACCAACCGCATTTAGACAGCTGAAACTATGGCAAACCACCCAGAACACTTGCTGCTAAACACTTGCCCTTAGACCTATGAGCCTTGGAATTAAACCTAACTTGAGACTCATTCAGGTCTAGTCTCAAAATGTGATTAAAAATCTGTTAAAAAGCTGTAAACCTGTGAAGTGCATTAACATTCACAGCACCGGTAGGAGCAGACTTGGACTTCGACCTCAACAATCTCCCAGATAACACAGCCTTAACCTTGACTGGGGTGAAAACAAACTTCTTCTCACTTGAAAGACTCACCTCCTTCTTTGGTGCGTAGCTCTACCCAGGGTGACCAGTCAGATGGCCCCTGGCTGCTGTGACAGGCCACCCTGACAGCATAGAGGCTGTGGGGCTCCAGGCCCTCGATGAGGTGTGTGGCTGGTGGGATGTTCACATTCTGATCGTGGATCAGCTTTTCAGGGTCTGCTTCCGAGACGTCTCCCAATTGTTTGGCCTGGAATATTTAGATGTGTTAGAATCTCAACTTGGACAGAAAGGGTAGATTATCTGTTTTCATTGCTTTTTATGGCAGCTTTCAGTGCAAACAGATTTAAAGTCAAAGTTTATAGTGACAGTAAAAGAAGCCTTTTTTTTTGGTTTAGAACAATAGACTTAAACTGAAATTCAACCACAAAGCACAATGACATGAAAAAATATTTAGTTCTAGTTGTACTTGTGGTCTCAACCCTATCAATACCACTGCCATGAGGGAATTTTTGTTGAGATTCTTATTCACCTTAAAAATTGATATACATGTTAAACAGATGCTTAAATGATTAGCTTATATGAAAAAAAAAATTAAGTTGAAAAGGTTCATCGTGAATTTCTTTTGAGTTTCTCAGCAGTTACCTTGAAAATCCCATCACTCCAACCAAAAACACTGTCTTTTATTTTCCATTATTATTGTTTAAGCAGGAATTGATAATAAAAGCCATCGGGGAGGAACAGTTAGGTGGACAGTATGCAGACGGTGGTTGGGGATCAGTGTTATGGGTGTTAAATCAGTTTAATTGATGCTTTGAAGGTAGCCAAGACCCAGTAACATGCAATGAAAGCAGAACTCGTCATATAAAAATCCCAGGCAGAAATCCTGCTGACTCTGCAAAGTCTTTGTGCTAAACGCATTTAAAGTAAAACACAACTCAGAAAGAATTCCTAATTGCAGCAATCTTATAACCACATTAAAGCCGAAGGTCTCCACCATTGTTCTCGGCTGTACTCCTCATTACGAAGGAGTTCCTGCAAGGCTGCGAGGTGCACATAAAAGGGTGGGCTTAATTGTTGGAGCTCAAAATTTATAAATAACGAGCCACATGAGCAACTACACAAACAGATGTGTGTGTGTGTGTGTCCAACAGGTGCCGCTGAGAACTGCTTTCACCATTACTTAAAAAACAACGTGTGTATTCAGAGGTCATGTAATTAGCAGGGTGGTGAGATTTCCTCATGGCATGATTTGAGCCCAACTAATATTAAGTTGTATAAATGAGTAGAGTATGAATGTGTGTGCGTGTGTGTGTGTGTGTGTGAGAGAGAGAGAGAGAGAGACAGACAGACAGACAGACAGGGACACAGAGACTCAATGACTCACCCTGTAAACAAATGTCTTTAATCAAATCATACAGCTCAGCCCTGAGTCACACTATGGCCTGCATTCCCTCTGTATGTCTCACTGCCACAAATACCTGCTGTCACTGCTTTCTTTCTTTTTTCTTTCTTTCTTTCTTGCTTTCTTTATTTCCTTCTTTCTTTGTGCAGAACACTATTATCATTCTGCTTTTTACACTGTAGCCTCTTTCTTGTTTCTCTCCACCACACAATGAACTGTTAAATTCGGATTTTTGCCCCATTTTGCTGAAGCTGGCCCCTCGTCTTGTTCCCTTGTGAGGGTGAGGTAGGGTTGAGGGGAGGGGAGGGGTGCAAGAACAGAAAGAGGTATGAGGGGCAGCTTTATTAGAACCAGACGTTTCTGGGTGGTGCTGCGCTGCTCCCTTTCCTTCACTCAGCTATGAGCTGTAACGCCACAAAGCTGGATAGTGGTAGAGCAAGGCTGAGAGAAAGATAGAGAGAAAGAGAGAGAGAGGGGGGGGGGGTGCTGCTTCATAAGATTAATCTAGGAGGCCACTTTCCCAGACTGAAACCTGATCCACTAGTATATGTAAAAGGCAGGAGTGGTAGGATGAGTTCAGAGAGGAAAGGCCAGTTCTATTTTTTTGTAGGCTTGCAAAAGGTAAGTCCCTGATTGTCATTGATCCACGGAGGACAAAGAGTGATGTATTTATTTAACATGTAGGTCAAACAGTTGCAGTGATTTTTTCAGACTAGTGTTCTCAGCTACTCCTTTAGTCCTCTTTCACATTTATCCCACGCTGTCTCACCTGAACAGAGCAACGGATTATCGGGTAGTCGCCTCCAAAACCAGGATGCCATGACAAACGAAGACTATCTTGAGCAATCTCTACAGCTTGTAGATCCCGAGGTTGGGATGGAAGAACTGAGAAAAGGAAGACACATAAACGCATAAGCAAGATCAAGGAAGTAACTCAGTGACAATGTGAAACAGAACAGGTATATCCAATGAAGAGGTGCCCACCAGTGATGGTACCAGACCCAGAGGTGGCCACGCCTTTGCGGTTATGGGCCTCACAGGAAAAGGTGCTTGTCCTGTTCAAACCTAGATGGAAAAATGAAACAACATGTGTGTGTTAATGGGAACATGTGGAATGTTTTGAGTCTGAAGATCTCTGCTCATTCTGCTGAGTTGCACTTGATGCTGATGTGAGGTGCAGTGTGAAAGTTCAAACTGAAGTGAGAATAGTGTCGGGGTAATCGTTTCCATAAGGTGAGGCCGTCCCTCTGCCAATAGCATGATGCTTAGTTTGGGGATTAGTGTGTTTGTTGTTGTGGAAACACAGACTTCCATTCATTAATGTCTCTGTTGAAAACAGACAATGAGCATCGGTCCAGGTGAAAAAACGCTGAGCTGCCACCCTCAGGACACTGAAAAGGGGGCAAACCACTATGGCACTGACATTCAACAGAGAATGAGCCCTCTCGCAGTGACTCACAGCATACTCACACACTTGAATCATTCCACAACACAGGCTCACACATCGAAAAGCTGACGTCCAACATTTAGCACAGTTATCTAACACCCTAACATTGTCAATGAGCCGCAAACTGAGACTCTCACAGAAACACACAGTGTGTTGCTCTGCACCGATGGCACCATGCCTCCTTTGTGTTGCTCCCGGAAAAAAAATAAATCAGAGGGTAGGATCTTCACGGAGTGAAATGAGGGATTGTGAGAGAAGAGAAGGAGGGTGTAGAGGGGTGAGGATGACCACGGGCTGTGTGGGTGAATGAACTGCTCATTAGGCCACCTCAATATTGCACCATTCTCTCCTTCCCCTTCACAAAACTGCAACACATCCTCCCCGGTCAGCTGAACATGTCGTAATCAATCTCTCTCTGGAGAATCAATTGCTGAGTATTGAGCAATAATGTTAATGTCAGCTTTTAAAGACTGCATGAGGATAGTCCTGATACGAAACAGTACAATCACTGAGTACTTTGCTGTGACATAACATACATAATATTGAGCAATAAAATACTGATTGATTAAATATGTAGGCTGTAGTTTTATTATCTCGTTCTTTATATTTCTGTCCAAAAACCAGTATTTTAGGCACAAACAGAACTTTTCTTGTTATCCTATCAATTATAGATGGAGCCACTACAGATAGAGGGACATGTGCTGCCCATTATTCTTTCATGGTTGGAATGTACTTCATGCCATTTCTCTATATGGGCCTGTTGAAGCATTATTTGTTTTTGTCTCTAGTTTGGACTTGCGGTCCGCCAGAGCAGCTGCCCATTCCTGAGATGTGAGTGTAGGTTACCGTCAAAAGGATCCTGGTCAGCTCTAGCAAGTCTGTGCCAATGAGTCAAACCTTAAACCAATCGCTGCTGCCTGTTGTTTCCGTCTGACTCATCCTGCTCTGTCTTTCAGTGGACTGGCTGGCTATCAGGTAGGCAGCTGTGGTTTTCATCTGAGCAGAAACAGGTCACTTTCTCTCCTCCTTTCTTGTTTTCTTTTATGTGCTTGCCCCAATCTATTTTCCTTCCCCCAAGAGTCCCCCATGTGTCTGCTGCTTGGCCTGTCCATCTACACAACCACGAAGCATGTCCTCAATGGATCCACTGGCTCTATGCCAGTCAGCCCGCTCTCTCTGGGGAGGGTGGTTATTTGGGGGATTTGTTAAGGCCAGTAAGGAGGGATTTGGGAGCCTTTGAAACTGTAGAAGTTAGTTGCTGTGTAGCTTTTGAAGCAGTACATTAAAACCAGTATAATTGGATACAGGCAAAATCAAGGATTCTGAAACTGAAACTCATTTCTAGCATTTTAACAACCTTGAGGGATTTTTCAACATTTTAAGGGGAGCTTAGTTTGAAGCATGGTTATATTCGGACTTTTATTAGAGGGCTGAGAGAATTGTGATTTAAGATGGTCATCTATCTGCAGAACACTGAAAAAGAAAATTGTTGAAGCACTGAGCAATGCTGGATCATCTTCATGACTACCACCCACCACTATACTGTATAATGTATATGTGCACGTCTGTACAAGCAGGTTAACCTTTTGCTCATTGCATGAGGATGAAGGAATATCTAACATGCAACTGCAGTTTATAATATAATAATAATAATGATAATAATGATAATAATGATAATAATGATAATAACAACAACAACAACAACAACAACAACAATAATAATAATAATAATAATAATAATAATTATACAATAATAATAATAATAATAATAATAATAATAATAATAATAATAATAATAAAGCCGGTCAGGGCTCTGACCGGCTATTATTATTATTATTATTATTATATAATAATAATAATTATTATTATTATTATATTATTATTATAATTATTATTATTATTATATTATTATTATTATATTATTATATATTATTATTATTATTATTATATAATAAATATAATAATAATAATAATAATAATAATTATACAATAATAATAATAATAATAATAATAATAATAATAATAATAACAATAATAATAATAATAATAGCAGAAAAGTGTAAAAAAAACTAGGTGCTGCCTTGCTGCTGTATGTCTGCAGACTCTGTTCGCCCTTTGCACACAATTATCTGTTACGTCATCCATTCAAGGAGTCTATCAAGTTTCTCCAGGAGTAACATGATGACTCAAAAACAGCTCCCCTTTGTATTTATATCAATTGTTGGTACTATTATGACAACACAGCTATGATACTGACATCATTTGGTTATTAAACGTTCATAGTGTTACATTTGTAGGGGGTATCGGTTTGATGTGTGAGACTGAGACACCACAGCGTGGTGGGTGATACCTGTGAGGTTGAGTGTGGAGGGTGACAGGGCCACTGGGTCGCTCAGGGAGTTCAGGGGCGCACCATCCTGCAACCAAATGACCCTGACCGGCTCTGGGGGTCCGTGGGCCACACAGCTCAGGCTCAGTGATACGTTGGCCACTATGGATGTGTGCTGGGGCTCCACAGAGAAATGAGGAAGGCCTGAGAAAAAATAAATCAAACTAGAATCTGAACTTTTTTAACAATTCAAGTAAAGATGTAGAATTCAATGTACATTGATTTATTTTTATAGGTACTGCTGTGCGTTTCAAGGAGCTGAAGAGAAACTCACCCTCCAACTGGATGTCTCCCTCCTTAGACAACGTCTCGTGGCTTTCTGATAGAACGGCACATCTATAAGACCCCATGTCAGGAAGTTGGACCTTCTCAATGCTGTTATGTGTACAAAAATAATGAAAATTATTAGAAAAGATCCAGCAAAGTGAAACCAATCTGATGCCCTGAATACTTTTTATTCAATCATGCTGGCATTAAAGGCATTAACCTACGGCAGAAGAGATTCATAGGATTTTGCCTGTGTTATATAACAAAGTGCTCCAGAATAGATGGAACTCAACCTGCCAGTGTAATCCAGCAGTACTGGTTGCGCTACGTGAAAGGATACGCTGGCAGAACAGGAAATCATTACAATCACAGGAGTTGCCTGACTGAAAGCATAGAGGCAAGGCGTGTCATCAGATCTCAGCAACGACGTAACAAAAGCTCAGAGACGGGAGCAACACAGACATTGGCTGCCTACCTAAGCGTGCTGATGATGGTCCAGCTGTTGCTGCCCGTGTGGACCTGGAACTGGTTAGTGTCCGCATATTGAAGTGGTGCACCGTCTCTTAACCAAAGCACATCAGGGGGGTCCTCCTCCTCACCCCCTGTCCCCTTCAGGGTGCAGTGCATGGTAACAGGTTTGCCCAGAGAGGAGATGACAGTTGTGGGGCTGCGCTCAAACTCCAAATCTTTGATTAGAAAACAGATAAGAGGTTATTGTCTCTGTTCGGTGTTTGAATAAACCTTAAATACGAATACGGTACACAATTAAAACATGTTTTCAGATTGTAACCAGAAGAATAACTGATGTGTTTTTCAAAATTATTCTAGGTGTTGTGTTTTTTTTATTCCCATAAGAAAACTAAAAGAGAAAACAAGGAGTGTTTTGATGGTATTATAAATGACCAAATTGTTTTGAATGAATTAAAATTCATGAATTTGTTTTGCTGTTAAATCATGTCAAACAAGAGTAAAACATCTCATTGATTCCGAAAGCCAAAGAGATTCCATAAAAAAACACACAAAAGCAGCAATATCCCTGGTGCAACAGATTTTTTTGGATTAATTGATGACCTAACCGCTGAAGCAAACCTGATTAAGTTGTGTACGTAAGCTTTAAAAATGTTTATTCATGCTGAACAGCACTGATTTGGCCATCGCTGCGATGGGATAACAGCAATGACTCCAGAGTTTGTACAGCACCACGGTGTTTTTTTGAATGAATCCAGTTATCTTGTGTCCCTTTGCTGACAGAGCGGGTGACCTGAGAGGACAGAGACGATACTGGAACAAAGGCTCCTTGTTAGAGGACGGTTGCTTCTGCTACTCTGACAGTTTCACAGCACTGAGAGCTCAAGACAAACATTAAAAATATTCAGGTTCTCTTTGAAACACCTGTTATAAACCAGCAGGTCCTCTGACCAGATGTCTACACGGTAACATCCAAACACAGACATGGAGAGGAATTCAGTAATGATAACTTTTATGAAAGGTAAATTCAAACTGAAATAAAGAAGACCAGCAAATGAGGCATTTGCTCTCTTTGAATTTCAAACCAAGAATAAATCCCTCGTATTTCACTGAAGGATGTCTGTAAAGTTTTTCTCAAGCTTGTCAAACCGCCCTCCTTGTCTGTTTCACCGCTGACCCATAACCTCTGACCCATTCACTGTGACCCCTCAGGACTCCAGTGCACGCATAAACACACAGAAGCCCATTCCTGGAAAAAAAGGTATGTCATGTAAACTGCCCTGTCTGGCTGCATCAGTCTACTCATGAGTAGAACATGTGCATGAAATCTACACACAACCCATGACTCAAAAACGTCACTCTAGGAATGTGCAATAAATGAATACGCCTGCTGGGCCCTCGCCTCGCCACCTCTCCATTGCTGTCTGCTGTTCCACATTAAAAGCCATTCCTCCCTTTATATTTAAGCTTGACTGAGCACTTTCAAGCATCTCCATTGCCTTGACTTTGTTTTTTTCAGTGTGATATTGAACAAAAACTACCCTACTTTCATTCCCTGTATCATGCTGTATTGATGTAATAATAAGCTTGTAAAGCTTTTATGAGGATTCAGAGGACAGAGATGGTGTGCTTATGTGTGTGTGTGTGTGTGTGGCCTGTCTCCACTGATTTATTTGTGCTTGACTACTCCATCTCCTCCCTTTTGTCCCCTGAATTCTATCGAGGTCCCACGCTTTTTTCACTATTTCATCCCACCCTTTTCCAGCTCCTTCTCTCTTTTGTAAAAACTGCTCAAATGTTAAAGTTCAGTGGACATGCACATACCAAAAATATTCCGCACAGTCCGAGCATTTATCCTCCTCTCACTCCCTCCTTTATCTTTGTGACTTTTTAACACTGTGTAATGCGGCCCCTCCAGCCATTGCTGTGTTTTTGTCTTTTTTCTGTTTAGCCTCCTTTTCACATTCCTCCTGATTCTTTTGATTCACTGCAACATGTTTTGCCACCCCCTCCAAACTCTTTCTCCTCTACTCTTGCCCCTTTACCCCATCCATCATTCCTGCTTCTGAGTCAGAGTCAGACCGGTTCTGACTCACAAACAAAAGCCTTTGCCTCCCTAAATCCCTCCTCATTCCTCTTTCCTTGGTCACATGAATTCCTATATCAAAGTAGCTAATGAGACATCAGGAAAATATCTATTTAAGACAGTCAATCTGGGATTATAAATCACAGCAGTGTCTCGTAAACTCTGTCCCTCCTGGTCATGTATCTGTTGAAGGCAGGGACACAACTAGTGAGAGACCGAGTGACATTAATGGTGAAAACACATGAGTTGACAGGTGGAGGCCCCAACAGGGACTCCATGTTTTCATTCACCGGGTGCAGAGGCTGATGGTTTCCACACTACCAGCAGCAAAGCTGATTATTGCAGGAGAAAAAATCTTTGTAATGGTAGTTAGCAAAGTTTCCTTAAAAAATCAACAGTTTCATGGCCGACTTTATAGAGAGGAAAACTTTTTTTTGTTTGCTGTAAGCTGCAAAGCAAGTTTTGTAAATATCATGATTGTCTAAGTTCTAGCAGGACCTTTTTGAGCCTCTGGCCTTTCCCTGCCTGGAATACTTATCTTAACATTCCAGAGTATTCCAGATATGCAATGACTGGTATAGGAATGCTTGTCTGGATACCTGGTAGGAACGAGTTCCAGGAATGGGTAGTGCTGAAGTCCCTGACTAAACTAAACCTGAAGTCACTGACTAAAATAAACCCAACGTCACTTTACCTAAACTTTACCTCAAGTCACTTTCCTTAAAATTTACCTGAGGTCAATTACTAAACTAAACCAGAAATCACTGACTTAACTAAACCCGGAGTCACTTTACCTAAACTTTACCTGACGTTTCTGGCTAAACTAAACCTGAAGTCACTTACTAAACTAAACATCTAGTCAACAACTAAACTTTACATGAAGTCGCTTTGCCTTAACTTTACCTGAAGTCTCTGGCTAAACTAAACCTGAAGTCACTGACTAAACTAAACCTGATCTCCCTGACACATCAGGTTTGAGCAAATCCCTTTTCAGTAAAACATGACAAAATCCACGACGGCTGAGACAGTAAAAAAGGGCTCCTGTTTGTTTTTCCTGATCGCCTTGTTTTTAATGTGTCGTGAATCCCTTCATGCTGTCCAGATGTTCTGCTGGAGTTGTGGTTGCTCTCTCCACCCCATAGCAAATTGTTTTAATGAGTTTGGAGCTGACTACACTAATGGCACGTTACGGTGTTTTTGGTGACTAATGAGACTGAAATTGGATGCAAACCTGCTGATATTCGGGGAACATTAAAGCTTACCTGTCAGTGACGTTGCTGGGCTCCAAGCAGAAAAAATGACTGTGAGGATAAAAAATGATAACTTTGACGCGCACATGACTTTTTTTGAAAGTTCAACTCTGGATCTATGCTTCATTAGAGGGTCAGTCATCTTGGATACATCACCGAACTCTTAGTAACTGAAACATCCAAAGTTGTACGGTGAAAAAAAAAGTTTTGCTGTGACTCTGGCTGATGCTGAAGAAGTGATTATCCACAGATGGGATAATCCTGTCCTTTCAGTTCCCCTTTTAGAAGTCAGACTGTGGGTAGAAAAAAAAATCTTCGCGGTGTTTAAAGGACTTGTAACTTCCCTTCTTTTGTTGTTGTTTTGGTTGATTCCATTACGGAGTGTTATCCACCAAAAGTTTGCGTAACCAGGAAGCGCACGGCGAAAAGGCGCACCAGAGTTGGCGGCTGATGATTAAGTTATCCAAAGCCAATTCTATTTCTAGTAACCGAGGGAGTATTTTTAACCCAGTGTTTCCTGTCTTCCAGAGTCTCTCTCCTGCCCACCGGTTCTCTCAGACTGAGACATTCCCCTGACTCTTTCTCTTCCCTCTCTTCCCCCTTGGAGCAGGATTCAAATTCCTCAACTCAAGTCCTTTCCACCCTCCTTCTCCTCCCTCTCCTCCTCCTCCTCCTCTAGTCTCCCTCCTTTTATCGGAGGATGTGAGAAACCCTCGCGATATACTGATTGTTTCAACACAATCCCTCATTCGCGTTTTAATTACACGGTTTGATCCCCGGAGGTTGCGAACAGCCCAGTAAATCACCGTCTTGAGACAAAGTAGGTCTGTGTGTGTCCGTCGGTGGAAAATACAGACCTGACACGAAAGGTATGAAAGACATGAAAGACATGAAAGATGGCATTTTATCAGAGTGAAAAGTAGTCTACTACTTAGGGTCAACGGTCCAGAGCAATGGAGAGTGTGGAAAAGAGGTGAAGAAGTGTGTACAGGCAGGATGGAACGGGTGGTGAAAAGTGTCAGGTGTGATGTGTGGTAAAAGAGTCTAAGCTAAAATGAAAGGAAAGGTGTACAAAATGTGGTGAGACCAGCGATGTTGTTTGGTCTAGAGACAGTGTCACTGAGGAAAAGACAGGAGACAGAGCTGGAGGTAGCAGAGATGAAGATGCTGAGGTTCTCTCTGGGAGTGACCAGGAAGGATAGGATCAGGAATGAGTACATCAGAGGGACAGCACATGTTAGAGGTTTTGGAGATAAAGTCAGAGAGGCCAGACTGAGATGGTTTGGACATGTCCAGAGGAGAGATAGTGAATATATTGGTAGAAGGATGCTGAGTTTTGAACTGCCAGGCAGGAGGCCTAGAGGAAGACCAAAGAGGAGGTTTATGGATGTAGTGAAAGAGGACATGAAGGTAGTTGGTGTGAGAGAAGAGGATGCAGAAGACAGGGTTAGATGGAGGCAACTGATTTGCTGTGGCGACCCCTGAAGGGAAAAGCCAATTGGAGAAGAAGAAGAAGTAAATTAGTCGGTTTACTTATAAACAAAGAAGAAACAGTGAGGAAAAACCTTTCAAAATTGATGACAACAGGCCCATCATATTTACTTTGCTTCACCTGCCTCACTTGTTGAGTATGAAGAATATTTTTTAGTATTTAGATAAATATTTGATACATATTCAGGTTAAGATTTGCTTCCTGTGTCTACATATTTTTATATGCAGATATCCACAAATTGTTTCTTATACATCACCCCTACAGTGTGATGAAACTGCTGTTTAAGCTGATGCTTTAAACAGTGTCTCAAGACAGACTTCTTAAGACAATGTTCTTCAGTGCTTCTCTGGCTGTCTCTTCTTTGTTTTACAGAACCCCAACCTCACAAAATCACCTTCTATCTATCAACTGCGTCCAGTCACTACTGTATTTAGTCTTCATGGTTTATAAATTTGCTGCTCACGGTTTATTTAAACGATTAAATTCATCTTATTTACGAGGAAAGCATCTTGACAGTTTAAAAGCTTGTTGACAAAAGATGCGGAAAGACCAAACATTTGTCAAAGCAAGGTAACGCATAGACCACTCATACAATTTGATCTGCATTTGTTGCTTTTCCCCAACATTGTGTCATCAAATTGTCTGGGGACATGTTTGAGCAAACAGTTTCAGTCAAAACAGACTCAAGCACTATCAGCTGCAGTCTAAATAAATGCTGCTGGGGCTGATTCACATCAGACCATTGAAGCAGGAGTGCTGGGCTTATTTGGGTCTCACAGATTGTGTTGTTTGAGGTGATGCTGACACTTGCTGCCTGCAGACTTCACATAACATTCAAGCACAATGTCTGTACTGCATAGAGTCCTGTTTTTTTCCCCTCATGACAGTGATGGGAGGTTGAGACTCAGGTTGCGTTGACCTGGATCCCACTGGCCCTTTAAGAGTGTCTCTCTGGACGGTGTGGTGTTCCCAGGGTCTTTAATGGAGACAGAAAGGAACTGAGAAAGACCCCATTGTATATATTGTCTTTTCAATAGGAACTTGAGCAATAGTGCTCTCACTGCTCACAGAGAGAGAGACAGGGAGGGAGGGGAAGAGGGTCACCAAGGGGGTCCTGTTCAAGAAAGAGGGGTGTTTTACTCTAAAAGACAAAGTTCTGGAGCTGGATGAACCTGGAAGGAATGTTTGGATTTTTAGGGGGAAGGGCTTCAACTCAGCAGGACTGTGTTTAGATTTAGGCCACACCAACATCCAGCAAGCCTGATTCACAAAAACTTGAGGACTGAGGGATTTTTAGATGCAGTTAAAATGGATTTACAAAATTCAAAGCACATGTTTCAACTTATGGATCTTGCTCCAACAGAAACAATTCTTTGACTAAGACAGACTTCTGAATCAATATCCTAGACAGTCTCCTCTGGCTCTTGGATAAACCAACCTGTTAGTGTCAAAGGAAAGTATAATTCTTTACAAGATAACAACTGCTAACAACTTCCTACTCCCTGCCTGACCAGGGCCACACAGGACCTAATTCAAGTGTCGTTCTTCTTCATCACCGTCGTACTACAGAATGAAAGCAACGAGATGCTCCCTCCAACCTGTCGACAGAATCACAAGGGGCCATAATGACTGCCTTAAATTTATAGGGACTCTCCTGCCCCCTGCTGGCAAAAAATTAAAAGCACATAAATTACACGAACAAATGACATTGACGACGTTTGAATGACGTCAAGATGTGTTATGAGGTATTAAAGTTAATTTTAATGTATAGGTTCTTCTTGCATAAACGAATATAGGGTAACTTTGGCATACAAAAAATATCATACGATAACGGCGTTTATATCAAAAGACATATTTGATTCTACCCTCTAAACCAGGAGTATCAAACTCATTTTGACTGAGTGCCACATCACCATCATGGCTGTCCTCAAATGGCCAGATGTAACATATAAATGTAATTAAATGTAACTCGATGTAATATAAAATAAATGTAACTACTCCTTAATGTTAAATTACTCTGAATTTATTTCTTATTCAAGTTACAAACATTACAGGTTCACAGAAAAAACATGTTTGCTTATTTCTCTGTTATTACATAAATCCCTTTAATTTCTCAGGTTATGAAACATACATAACTCCATCAATCAAGGATCAAACTATAAGAGAATAAACACAAATGACATCAAACACAAGTTAGGACATAAACTTTGTTCAAAAAGTTGGGCTTGAATACTGCATTGTGGGAAATGTAGTTTTGCTCAGAGTACACTTTTGACCTATTTACCTTTAGACACTCTGACCTTTTATGCTCTCGCGGGCCACATTAAATGATGTGGCAGATCCATATGAGGCCCCTGGGTCTTGAGTTTGGCACATGTGGTCTAAACTAAGGCCCAATAATTGACCCACCAGCTATTTAAAGGCAGAGAAATCTTTATAAATGGTCCTTTTTCTACTTTGAAATTTAATTTAAGTTTCCTGGAGTGACCCAGCAATACAAGAGTAGTAAATGAGTAAACACTGTGTCTCATAAATGCCATATACGCTTTGGGTACAAAGATGGTCTTTTGGTCATTTGAGAGCCAGCAGTTAAAATTATAGTCACATGGTTAGTTGCACACTACAACACACACACACACACGCACGCACACACACACACACACACACACACACACACACACACACACACACACACGCACACACACACACACACACACACACACACACACACACACTAAGGATGGATGACACTGATGGGTGTGTTTTATAGTCCTGAGAGTTAAGGGATGATTTTCTGTGAAACACTGCACTGAAAGTCTCTACATTTTTGCACCTTTCTCAGGCTCTTTTAGAAGTGCTAAAAGAAAAAAATGTTTACACTTAGACAATACAATAATCAATAATAATATAGATTATACACCTCAACTGTAGTAAGGAAATAGTCATGACAGGTGTATTGTAATAATAACAAGCAATATTCACCGAAAAATTGAGTTTCTCTGCAGTGTGAAGACTGAAAGTTTGTGAGGAATGACAGGATGTGCCTTCATGTTGCACAGATGGGATTTAAAATTCAATTAAGCTGCTTTACTTTAGGACTTTAGTGAAGGCAGGTCAAGACTACACAGGGTTTATAGTGATTTGATCAGAAACAACAGCTACAGTTCTGGCTCTGAGGGATAAATATAGGTGATGTTAATATGAGATCATCACACGCTGACACAGATACGAATTCATTTCCAAAGAGTTATATTTGAAACACAAAGTGGAGATTTGGTTTTAATATGAATGCAGCTTTCAGACATCTACTTACTTTGTTTAACCTGCATGGCTAAAGCCTCCTTTTAACTTGTGCTGCATCACATTGGAATGCTGTTCTACACAGAACAAAGAAATGTGTCCCCTGATATATCTATGAAACACATAGATATATCTTTGTGGAATAGGTTTGCAACCTTACCTAGGTTTTATATGTTAAAGCCCAAATCAGTGATTAACTTGTCACAGTAACATTTATCATTCTGATAAGTATAACTGTAAGTAGTAGTTTTAGATAATATCACAACTTGCAGTTATAATTTTGCTGATTTGATATCATTTTAATGACAGGAGTTTTACATTCATCTCTCTATGAGCATATATAATAGCGATGTTCCAGTCTTAATAGATCAGATGACGCTTCAGCGGTGGAGGGTAAATTCAGATTTTTTTTTAAAGAGCTGTTCTTTGCTAGCAAAGAAGAAGATGTGATGTTATCTTCAGCTCTGCATCCTTTATTTCTTGACTGGATGTTGTCACTTCCTGTAACTTAACTTCACTTAGCAAATACATTGCTGCTAAGATGTTAGTTTTATTACGGTATCATTCGCTTCTTCCACCTACACCCATGCCTATTCATGCCTTTTTATTTGTATAGTCTTAGTGTGTTATTTTTTATTCTATCTAGGTGTTGGTACTACTTTCTGTGTGATTTTTCCGTGTGCTTTTGTGTGGTCACTGTGCTGTGCATAGTGCGATAGATAAGTTAATTTCCCTGATGTAATCTTCTTAAGAGATCAATAAAGTTATCCTCTACTCTATTCTCTAATTGACATCTCTAGTGATGTCAGGTCAATTTGTCCATTTTCTGCTTTTTCCATTTTCCATTTGTGTCAGTATATTTTGTGGCCATGTAAAAACAGCAGTTAATTGTGAAGTGATATTTGGTGGTAGTGGAGATGTAATTATATGTGTCTAGGTATAGCCCTCTTTTACCATTTGTTAAATTAAATTCTAGTTGTCCGTCTCTATTAAATTTTCCCGTGGGAATAATAAACTAGCTCTCATTTTCTTTCAAGCAGCCACCACTGTCACAATCCGCTTATTTACTGTTGAATTAATGGTGTTACAATGGTATCTTTCCAAGATCCCTGTTGTTATACAATGTTATTATAATTTTGATAAGCAACCACAGGATGATGTATTGAGTGGTGTTTAATCCCACTGGTTATATCACGCTGAAAAACAGGCAGTTACTTGGGGACTTGCTTAGGAGGGGCACATATCCCAGGTCTGAGCAGATTATAATCTTGGCTGGGCATATTCCCAACTCTGCCACAACAGGCTTCCAGCTGTACAAGAATAATAATCCCTCTGTTTTAATCTGCCTGAGCTGGGTCTGATCCAAGCCATAGTTCGGACGTCATCCACAAGCCCAGAAACACAGTGACAAACAGTTTGACAGATTAATGGATATTATGGATCATCCATATGTTGTACTGTATGTGCAACTGCAGATTGAGACTCAAATCTGTGAAAGATCAGCAGTGAAAGTCCATTATGACATGTGGTGATGGCCGCGATCAGAATGATAGGTTCTCTCTAGTAGGATTCATCCATTTGCTGCCATGATTAGTTTGGCCCTTCACTCATGTGTATATGTGTGCATACGTGGGCACAACTCCAGTTCAGCAAGGGTTTAGTAGAGGAAGGCCTTAATAGTGGGGATTATTCTCTCTCTCTCTCTCTCTCTCTCTCTCTCTCTTTCTCTTTCTGTCTCTCTCTCTCTCTTACCCTATTTTTCTGGATCAAATGTTTTGTCTCTCATTTCAGCCCATGTTGTTTGATGGCCACAAGCATGAGCACAACAGGCATTCATCGAGGCTTCCTCAGGAAATATGGTGAGCCTGCTTTGATTCCTTTAACTGAGTACTGTCCTTCCCTTCATGTAAAGGCAGCAGACTGCATTTCTTTTTCTTTTCGCTGTATATATCAGAAGTGCTCAAAGACTCTTGGTCATATTTTATTTCAGTGCTCTACTTGTATTTTTGGTCCACATGGGTCTTGAAGCAGGCCAAGCCAAGACCCAGTGGATTGAGCTACTGCTGCCCCAAATTTGTGCCTGCGACATTTTTACCTGTAAGGAGTAATTCTTTTTTGGTATTTCTCCATCTAAACTCAATCTCACAAGGCTGTTGACTGCAATAATTTCAGAGAAATGGTATCCCAGATCAACACTCCAGTGCTGAGATTGATGCCGATGTGTGATACCAATTTGAGATACTTTATGTGACCAAATGTGTTTTTCAATGGGTGTCCGCTTTGAAAGTCAGGGTTCAGCCAATGTGTCATGTCTTTGTGAGTTTTGCTACATGAGTGTATGTGGTTATCGAACACATCACTTCTATTTGGTGATGGAGCATGGGACTGAGACAGAGAATGCTGCCTAGTTGCCGGTACAAGGCAACATTTAAGATTTGAATTCTTGATGTTCTCATATGACCCGGATTAATTGCAGTAAAACACATCATTAATAACATTTTGACATGTCACACAATCAAATGACAGCCACAGTATAATCAGAATGTAAACTGCTATAGCGTTACCTCTCTCTCTCTCTCTCCTCACTCTCTCTTTCTCATCTCTAAAATCAATGTGTTCCTCTTTAATCCTCTGTGTAGAGAAATAGAGCAGACTTTTCCCATCCATTTACATGTGCACACCATCATCATTATTACACAGTAGTAGCCTCTGGACACTTACAGCGTAACAGCATCGTGTGCGTCCTGTCCTCTCCTGAAAACTGAGAATTTGATCCAAAAACAGAAAATTTTGATCATATGAGAGAAGTCAACAGATTGGAGAGACTGTGGTTTAGACTACAACCTTACAGTTATTCAATTTACACAATTTAAACTCAGATGATTTGAGACACATTGTAAAGCATTTTATATAGTTATAGGTGGTGAGCATGGTCTGTATATCTGTTATAGTGAACAAGTTACAATATTGATTCATGACTGATTAAAAAAATGTCTTTTTTTATTTTAATGTTTAATTCCTGTTAATGTTCTTTTTGACCGTAAGTTATGAAGAGCTTCTGTCTCTGTTCAGGGGGCTTCATGTTTAAACAGTGGAAGGAGAGATACCTTGTGCTGACGATGGAGGGAAATCTTTTGGTTTGCCGCGATGGGGAGTCCCCTCCTGATCAGGTGGTGGTTGTGCAAACTGGCTGTGAGGTGATTGCAGAGGGAAGAGACATTCTTGACCTGCCAAAGTTACCTCCAGGGGGCAGGAGGGACTGCTGCTTTGCCCTCATCCTGCCACAGAGCAAATTCTTACTGTTTCTCGCGGACAATCCTGATGACTGCAAGTGGGTTCCCCCCAAACACCAAACACTAACCCCTAACCTACACACGAGACTGAAAGTATTTTGCCTAACTCATTCACAGGTTTTAATGAACTTGTGACAAAACGCATGCTGGAATCTACATATACTGTTTTCTACTTACTATCAGTTGTGTTTACGTCAGATTCTTATCAGTTTAAGTTTGTGTAAATATAACTGTAAATTTCTGATATGATATATGTTAATATGGCTACAATGTATGAATATGTAAATTTCATATATTGCAGATGTTAATATGTATGTATACTATTTAAGTATTTATGTATGACCCCCCCCCCGCCACAATCACACAAATTTCCCCACTGTGGGACAATAAAGGTTTTATTATTATTATTATTATTATTATTATTATTATTATTATTATTATTATTATTATTATTATTATTATTAATGCTTTTCTTGTTTTATTAACTTTGGTCTAGTTCAACTATAATGACTCAACACTTTATTTTTCACAGTCTGTGGCTCAATTTAATCAGAAAAGTGAGAGAGGTGAGTCAGCAGTTTATACTTCATTCTGGTCTATGTATTCCTTCATTCAACCCTGTATCCATGTCTTCATCACCTCTCATTTCTAGTAGCATGTCTACGCATTTCTAGTAATATATTAAAACACATGATTAAAATGGAATTCCTTCCATGATGAGATTAAACTGGTTCCCAGTTTAACTCTCTGAAATAGCAAATGGTCTTATTTTCTAGGGAGTCATGTCACCCTTGACTCTTCAGAGGAAGCATAGTGTTACCCCTTGCATCACTGACAGAGATCCTCTGCCCGACTACTCCAGCGATAAAGACCCCGGATCACCGAGGGTTGGCGAGGGCACCCCTCCTTTGACTAGAGTCCGTGAACGAGGTGGATCTTTCAGAGAGAGAAGCCAGAACCAAGGTCGGGTATCAGCTCACTTGTAATTACAGTGTATACAGCACCCCCTATGTACCCTCCTTGTGTTTTTTTTGTTTGCTTCTCTTTACCTAAATGTGGAGCACACAGTATTTGTCAAGGGATAACCACAAACATAGGTTCTGTTTACCGTATGACAATATAGTTCAGCTCTCACAGCTGCTAGAGAAAGCTGACACAGTATGCAGTTTGTTATTATTAAGTTATTATGAATTACATGTACGCAGTTTTCTGTTTAGTTATCAGCAGGCAGTACTTAGTGCATATAACTGAATAATAAATATATACATTGAAACATTGAATGAAACCAAATCTAATGCACCTTTTAGTATTGATTTAGCAGATGAACTCCTGCCGTAAATATCTGAATCAGTTAGATGCTTGTTGTTTCACACTGCTCAGATAGTGTTGTGATTTATTGCATCTTTTTTATATCATCTTATTTTTATATTATCAAAATCCTTTTGATAGCTTGCGGAGCATGGCGGCCTGCCCGAAGTGCTTCTGTGGCCCCTCCTCATCGTGTATCGGATTGTCTTCGCCATGGCAACAGCAGTGATGCTCGAGCAGTTAGAGCGGTGTGTCTTCTGATGGGAGGGGCAGCAGCCTCCTCTGCTCTGGGCTACCTCAACTCCTGCTCTCCTTCCTCACCCCTTGCGAGTCGAGCCCCAGAAGTTGACCATGCCACTGGAGGATTCGCCGAGCTTCCTGCAGGAGGTTCCTTCCATGCTTGCAGCCAGGATGTTGACTCCCCACAGTTCAACAGCTTCGACTTTGAAGGGGACTCAGATTTTGATGGATTTGACTGTGGAGGGTTTGCTTTTTAGTTTTGACTTCAAATGGAGATGAACTGATTGAAAGACCCTTTATTCTCATAAAGATCCCTCTGTTGACATTGGTATAATGAAGGGGTACTGATGTTAAGTAATGTTTCTTTTTCTTAAGCCATTTGTTGGGTTGTGTATTTGTGTAATTTATAAAGGTATTTTTCCTGGCTTTGTCCTGTGTTCCTCAGGTAAATCATTTATGATCTTGACTCATTTGAATACCGTCAGTGCAGTATAAATGTTTCCATATCACAGGGTGACAAACGGCAGAATAAGAGTGGCATAAAGATTCCAGCCACATGGATGTTTCCACTATTATATTTTTTTTCAGTAGTGACCTCTGTGCTTGGTTTCCTTTTGGCATACTGTCTGAAATCAGTCCGAAGGTGAATGTTAAATAAATCCGGCTGTCATCGTGACAGTGTTTTTTTCTTATCTGTCTGTAGTTTATTGACTGTTGAGAAACATCAGCCAAGGTTTGGAGAACTGGGATAACAGTGCAAATTTGCTCAAGGGATGTAGTTAATTCCTAAATTGTTTCTGCTAACTTGAGATTTTGCTGGTCATTAAATGTAGTGTTTGGATTGAATTGGGTAGATCATGTATAAACTTGGAGATCACTACCCAGTCTCTGCTTGCCGATGATTCTTTCCATCTTTCTTTGTCACAAAAAAGTACCATGATTCTAATATTTTCTTAAAATACTTTCTCTCCACGTCTGGACATTTTTGGTTAGAAGCCCAATATATTTTGTTACTTTTTGTTGTAGATGTATTGTTTTCAGATTTGTTGAATCATTTTAAATACCTCAAATCCTGATTTCTCAATATTATCATGTCTGTCAGTTTTGTTTGTCAGCTTGGTACTGAGTAACATGAAAATATGCCCTTACTTAATAACAGAGACGGATGTTGCAGCTTTGAGTATAAAAACAAATGTATGTTTAAAAATCTAATTGATTAATTTCATATTATGATTTAATTTCGATGATCCATTTTAAGTGTTATTCAAATTCAATAAAATCTGCAAGGTTGACTACATTGTACCAGGGCTGCTAAGTTCAAGTTCATTCAGTCAAAGTCAGTGGAAAATTGCAAATGCCTGTTTTTTTCTTCTTAGTATTCTGCAACGACAGTAATATTTTCATGTTGTGTTTTCAAACCCATAACCAACGTATTCGCTGATTTCTGCTTGTTGTTTTTAATTCTCCTCATTTAAATAATGACCTGAATGGAGTGTTTGTGTGTGTGCATACTGTGTATGTGGGTGTGTGTCTGTGTGTGTCTGTGTGACTGAGTCTGTGCAAAGGGCAAGCTGTTGTTAGTTAGCAGTTTAGTTACAGTTTTTCACAGCCATGAAGGAGGAAGTTATAACTCCACTATCAGTAGTCTAGTTTAGACCCGACTTCATATGCACTGAATAAAATTCTCTCCCTAAAAACGTTAAAGTGCATACAGCGATGAAAGTGATATTGTGGTATAAAGTGATATAAAATTACACTCAACAAAAATATAAACGCAACATTTTTGTTTTTGCTCCCATTTTTCATGAGATGGACTTAAAGATCTATAATTCATTCCAGATACACAATATTAACATTTCTCTCAAACATTGTTCACAAATCTGTCGAAATGTGTGATAGTGAGCACTTCTGCACGCTCCCTCAATGCTTGTGGCATCTGTGGCATTTTGCTGTGAGACAAAACTGCACATTTCAGAGTGGCCTTTTATTGTGGGCAGTATAAGGTACACCTGTGCACTAATCATGATGTCAGATCAGCATCTTGAAGTGACACACCTGTGAGGTGGGATGGATTATCTCAGCAAAGCAGAAGGGCTCACTATCACACATTTAGACAGATTTGTGAACAATGTTTGAGAGAAATGGTAATATTGTGTATCTGGAATGAATTATAGATCTTTAAGTCCATCTCATGAAAAATGGGAGCAAAAACAAAAGTGTTGGGTTTACATTTTTGTTGAGTGTATAAACATGCACTAACCCCAGACCATGGAAGCCCTGACTGGCACCGGGTGAGAGGGTCCATAAAAGATTGTCTGCAGCTTTAATTAGTTTAATTGCCATGTCATAGTTAATAGTTATGTATATAAAAAATATATATATAATATATCTAATTTTTTTTATAATTTTTTAAAATTAATTTTGTTCAGAATTACTTATGATGCATCAATAGTGAAAATTAATTATTCACCCGGTGGTAAACACTTGAAGCCTACCTTAATCCCATAGTTTCAACCCCCTTTGTCTAGCCACTACAAGCAGTAACCAGGTGAAGGTGCATTAATAAGAGTCACATGGTTCACCTGTAGCCTAGTACAGTGTTCCTGCCAACTTCCAGTTACACACAAACATGAGTGAAAGTTGGTATAAAACAGACTTGTCTAGCAGTGAATAGTTGAGAAGACGCAGAAGTTTATGGAGCACCATGGACTTTTTTGCAACACTGATCCTGCCAGGGCTCATCTTTGCTCTGCTCTGGTTGTTGAGTGCACAGAGAAGCAGGAAGGATCGCTTGCCTCCGGGACCGTTTGCACTCCCTCTCATAGGCAACATGCCACAGCTGGACAAAAACGCACCTTTTAAAAGCATTCTCAAAGTGAGTTATTATTGTTAATATAATTATTCCAACTACATTGCTTATTATCACTAACAAATCC
Organism: Antennarius maculatus; assembly: GCA_013358685.1. Classification (NCBI taxonomy): domain Eukaryota; kingdom Metazoa; phylum Chordata; class Actinopteri; order Lophiiformes; family Antennariidae; genus Antennarius; species Antennarius maculatus. Next base: position 12,469,635 of record CM023613.1, on the reverse strand, counting down.
TGTGTGGTTTGTGTAGTTCAGTGAAACCCATGGCCCTGTGATGACGCTATATCTCGGCTGGCAGCGGACTGTTGTACTGGTAGGACATGATGCTGTGAAGGAAGCACTGGTGGACCAGGCAGAGGACTTCACAGGGCGAGGGCCATTGCCGTTTCTGGTGAAAGCTACCAAGGGCTATGGTAACACAAGGAAATTAACATAGATTATCCATATCAAGTGACCAGTAATTTTTTTCAGTCGTTTCACTTCTTCATGTCTCTATTTACATGGCCTTTATTTCATGCTTTATTCAAGAAGCACATATTTCTTTTTGTCAGGTTTGGGGATCAGTAACGGAGAGCGTTGGCGCCAACTGCGACGTTTCACACTGACGACCTTAAGAGACTTTGGGATGGGACGCAAAGGGATGGAAGAATGGATCCAAGAAGAGAGCATGCACCTGATAAACCGAGTCAATTCATTCAAAGGTTTGCTTTCAGCTGCTGTTGCAAAAGCATTAATTTCACGTGAGGTTGATGTGTGTTTCATTCAGCCCTTGTCCAAAAAACAAACACCAAAACAAAAAAGATTTTAAAAAAAGCAGATCGTACATGAATTAAATGACCAACAACTGAATTGAAGCTATGAAAACTTTGTTTGTGTCAGGTTCATGCAACCTAAAACATTTAAAACACAGACAAAAAAGGAGAAGACAACAGTTTATATTTTTTACTCGCGAGGAGAACGGACAGAGATGTGCTCGCTACAAATGTCTATCCGCTCTGAAGATTTCTCTGCCGAACCCTCTTTTTATTTAGGGCAGTCCCTGTTTACATTTATTTTTTCTAAGGGATGGGGGGCAGGAAAACAACAGTAAAACAACACCTGGCATGATGCAATAAAAAAGTGACACAGTCATTCTAATCTGTTTAAGACATCCTCTCCTTTGAAGATAACAACCATTGTCATTGTTCTTATTAGCATTCAGAGGTTGCATCCTGCTCAAATGGCTCCCACTAATACTCTGGTGATCCCCCTGCTGATTTTGTCTGCCTGGAAAAGAACTTACAACATAGCAATACACTTACACACACAGATATAAGCATTTATATGGTCATGCTACAAACAATAAAGGAATATAAAAGAGTAAATATGAGATAACTTATATACATTATTCTAACAGTTTGCTTGGTCTGTTTATCTGTCTTCCTTCAGCTGCACATTTTCTCTTACTCTAATTCTTTCCTGATGGTAGTTTGTGCACTGTAAATATTGGTTGTGTTACACTATCAACTGAAACACGGAAATATATGTACCAATATTGAACACATCTTTGACATACATCATCAAACTGGACAGAATGGTGGTCAGTGGCTGACACTGTTGCCTCCTGTATTCCACTTGTATTCCTGTAATCCACTTGGAACTTTCTGTGTAGAGTTTTCAAGTTCTCCCTGTGTCTACATGGGTCCTCCAGCTTCCTCTATCACAAAAAAACATGAAATATAGGCGCCCATAGCCAGCTAATGTCTAAATAATCAAATACAATTTCACAGCAAAGTTGAAATATTTGTAAAATCTGTGCTCTTTTTTATTAGCAGAGGGATTTAATTGTATTTCATTCTCATTCATTCTTCAGCGAAGCCATTTGACCCATCATTCCTGCTGAGCTGCACTGTGTCCAATGTGATCTGCTGCCTTGTGTTTGGTCAGCGCTTCTGTTATGATGACAAGCAGTTTCTGCACCTTCTTAGGCTCCTTTCTCAGGTTTTAACATTTGCCAGCAGCCCTCTTGGTCAGGTAAAGTAAGGTGTGAGTCTGTGAACGAATGTGTAGATCAAAATGTCTTGAGAAACAAAAGTGAACTGCGCGGTTCTTTTCTTTCACAGTTATACAACATATTTCCCTGGATCATGGAGCGTCTGCCCGGCTACCACCACACAGTTTTTAGCCAAATTAATGTGTTGAGAGAGTTTATCAAGGTGAAGATCCAAGAGCACGAAGACACACTAGACCCCAGCTCACCGAGAGACTACATTGACTGCTTTCTCATCCGAATGGATCAGGTTGGCTTTCATGATGATTAGTGATTCAGTGACACTTGGAATTTTGTGTTAAAACTACAATAACCTTTTGCATTTCCTTAATGTAATTTAGTGTTATTTATTATTTTCTTGATTGATTTATCATCATCAGTCTACTCAATATCAAAAAAGGAAATGGTAGATCACTAGTGCTTGATGACTGAATCACATGCATTCTTTTTTTTCACCCCTTTTTTTCCATTCAGGAAAAGGACATTTCCACAACTGAATTCCACTATGAAAATTTGGTTTCCACGGTGTTGAATCTATTCCTGGCAGGAACAGAAAGCACCAGCTCCACCATCAGATATGCCCTCGGTGTGCTGATCAAACACCCAAACATGCAGGGTAGGTCATACTTTACCAGTTCTACTCGTAATGTCTTCAAGACTCGAAAATACATTCTGCTTCGTCTTGTACAGAGAAAATGCAGGAGGAAATTGACTCAGTGATTGGACATCGCAGTTACCCCAGAATGGAAGACAGGAAGTCACTCCATTTCACAGATGCAGTCATTCATGAGGTGCAGCGTTTTCTGGACTTCGTCCCCTTCAGCCTCCCTCACTATGCACTTCGGGATTTCTCCTTCCGTGGTTATACAATCCCTAAGGTAATCTTGATGTCAATATATCATATTCTTGACATAATTTAGTCATAATTTGACCTTTAAAACGACAATTTGTTTCAATAGAACACTGTGATAATTCCCCTTTTGCACTCTGTGCTGAAAGAGGAAAAGAAATGGGCAACACCCTGGACCTTCAACCCACAGAACTTCTTGGACCAGGCTGGCAACTTCAAGAAGAGTCCTTCATTTTTGCCATTTGCAGCAGGTAAATGCAGTTACTTACTGTGGTAGTAGTAGTAGTAGTAGTAGTAGGCACATCCATCACCATCCTCCACAATGATGACGAGGGATGTGCCTTGTCCACAATGTGGGCCCTCAGTTTAGTTTACTGTACATTCTGCTTTTAATGCTTCCTGCTTCTGCTGCTTGTCCTTGTACTTTTGTGCTCAGATGTAAATTGTATGTCTGCTTAGTTTTTTCCCAAAAGTGCAAATGTTTTTGAAGTGTGATTCTTTTTGTTGTGTCTTTCTTTGGTCTGTTATTATTGTGCAACTGTTGTGTGTACTTATATATTTATTGTGAGCAGATGATATACGGACTAATAGTGTCTGTCTGTCTGTCTGTCTGTCTGTCGGTCGATCAACCTTACCATTACAAATAGTAACAGTAGTAGCACTGGTAGTAGAAATGGTTAATAGTAATGGATGATCACCAATAATTCATTCATGTGTTTAGATTTTTATTTTCAATCAACAATCAATATTTTTTATCTTATATGAATATATACATGTAGTTTTTTTTTGTTTGTGACTTCTCAGGGAAGAGAGCCTGTGTTGGCGAGTCTCTTGCACGCATGGAGCTCTTCATCTTTTTACTGTCACTTCTGAAGAACTTCACTTTGTCCTGCTGTGACGGTCCCGACAGCATAAACCTCACTCCAGAATACAGCAGCTTTGCCAACGTGCCTCGCAGGTACGAAATCATCGCAACACCACGTTGAAAGGAGAAGCTGGCAGCCTATTACTGAATTTGTGTGGGTGTGTGTGTGTTTCATTTTTCTTAGAAGTATTAGTTCTTTATTCTCGTGTTAATTATGGCCATGTCCTGAACCCTAGGAAGTGAAGCCACTGGCTTTAGTGACTGCCTGTCATCTTACCAGTCTTACCAGTTAAATACAACATATATCACTTTTTTATGGTACATTTTACTGTTGACAAATGATGTATGTTTTTACTTTGCTGGGACAACAGTCAATCCTGTCAGACTCAGAGTATTTTAGAACAGCTTCTCTTCTGAGAATCAATCTTACCCTCATTAATTTCATCCTCTTATCTTTTAGTAGGGTTGTTTTGCATTTGTTGTTTTAATGTTATTCAAGTCCAAACAGGTTAATATGATGTATTTAGACAAAAATAATAAATTACAGCGTTCCTCAAATGATTTTACAATATCTGTGTGACACCTGTTTTTAGAGCTTCTCCTCATCTTATCAAAAACTTCCCCAATAAGCCCTTCATCTGAGAAAAATCAGAGGGATGTCACCTCTGGTGAAAAGGGCACAAAGAATGTATTATAATTTTATAATAAAATAAAATAATGTAAAAATGAATCACTGACTGTATTTCTCCTGTGTGTCTCACTCACATCCCCTCTCTTCTCCCCTCTCTTTCTCTCTCTCTCTCTCTCGCACACACACACACACACACACACACACACACACACACACACACACACACACACACACACAAACACACAAACACACACAAACACACACACACACACACACACACACACACACACACACACACACACACAAACACACACACACACACACACACACACACACACACACACACACACAAAGAAGAGTGAGTGACAGAGAGAGAGATTTTGATTTTTTAATTTTTAACATCACGTTTATTCATAAAAGTCAAATTACAAAATAATCATGTTGACACAAAATCCAAAAGAGATTCAGGTAAAGATTTTCAATAGTACTGTGCGTTTTCTGCACAAAGAAACATCTAACCTTTTAACATTTTTAAAACTAAAAAAAGCAGACAAAAATGAATAATTATCCGTTCTCCACAATCATCTCTTCTACAGTCATGTCTTTTACTTTTTACCTTAGTTTTTTTCAATCTATAAAACTCTTGGTCTGTAAAAACTGGCTCACCGCTTCTTGTTTTACTTTTCATATAAAAGCTGACGCTATCCAGAGAGAGAGAGAGAAGGGTGTGTCACCATCACCACGTGATTACTGTATGTCGCCAATTAATTTTTTGAAATGTAAAACAATAATGTAGATACTGTAAAACAAAATGTAAATCATTAACACGTGGAACAAGAACCAGGATTAGTTGTCTGAAAACAATTTATCTCTAAGTTTTTAAAAATCATTTTAACAGCTGACTATGTAGCAACACGTGTACATTAGGTATGACTTTTGCTTTTAATTATTAGTGAAATTAATAGTGAAAGACCATTTTAAAAATTGCAGTGGTAATTGGGGCTATGTGAAACATGAATATATTTTAGCTTTTAGAAAACTATTACTCATAAATAGAAACGTTAATGCTTGTGCTTTTTTTAAAAAAAACCTGTATCTGTGAACGGGGTTGTGTCCCTCACGCAGGAACCGCACAGACCCGCAAGTCATTCTGGGTAAACGTAACCGAGGAGCTGCGTGGGACGGAGTTCATTACACACGCTCTCTGCTGAGCTTTTCTTCAGTGCTCACTATGGAATCTGCCACGCTGCTTTTAGTCGGACTGTTTGTTGTTTTACTGTGGCTGTTAACGCAGAAGACACGTAAACAGTCCCGTTTACCTCCGGGACCCGCCGGCCTGCCGATCGTAGGAAACCTCCTGCAGCTGGACAAGAAGGCTCCCTTCAAGACGCTCCTGAAGGTTCGCTTCCCAGCTGCTCACCTGCTGTGTCTCTGTGTCGCTAGTCTTTCAGTGTCTTTGAACATTCTGTGATGTTGATGGTTGAAAAGTAAACTTTATTTAGTCTCATTCGAGATTATAAATCTGGATACTGTTGTCAGATACCGTTGGCCAGGTTATCTAAAATAGTGATTTAACTGTCAGGTCAGATGAGGTAAGGGAGATAGAATTATATAACAAAGCTCCAAACTGTCATGACTTTATGGACCGGCTGTAGGAATAAATCCTGAGAGAAACAAAAAGAACCTCAACATACATACAAAAACTTTGTTCTATCAAACAATAAAGTTCCAGGTATGCATCTCTTGGATAATTCTCATGGGGATTCTGAGAACAAATTTTAACAACACCATGAACTCTTTTGAATGGAATGTATTTCTCATTCCAGGTCTCAGTCGATACTGTTGTATTTGTGTTGTATTATGTTGTCTTTGTGTTTCTACTTGTTTGCTTTTGTCTAAGACAGTGTTTTTTCCTCTGCAGTGCCTGAGTATGTTTACTTTCTACCTTCCTTGCATGTCTGTACAAGTTAAAGGAGTATTTATTGCTGTTTACTGCTCCAGTTCAGTGAGACCTATGGGCCCGTGATAACCATCCACCTGGGCCTTTGGCGATTTGTGGTTCTGGTGGGGTATGATACAGTGAAGGAGGCACTGGTGGATCAAGGAGATGACTTCACTGGCAGGGGTCCTTTTCCCTTCCTGCTCAGAGCTACCAGGGGCTATGGTAATGTGGGAAATTTGTAAGCATACACGTGACAAATCATCATGTTGAACGTTCTTTGTCCTTGACACCAAAGAGCCAACTCTTGCTGTACAAACTATTCAGACCAGAAGTCTGTTTCCACTAACCAGTAAATAGCCCCATATCAATAGAGGCAGCGGCTTTATAAGACAACTGTTGCTCAATCCTTCTTTTAACATACTTTTATTCACTTTTTTTTGTCATTCTGTTTTTTTCACACCCCCTAAACAAAAAAACGAAGAGGATAGTCATCGGTTTGTCTGATTAGTGAATTCTCCATACATACATACAAGCAGTATACACCACTCCAAGCTCACTAACAGAATGGAAAATATATATAGACCGGTGAATTTGGGTGGATGGTGGATGTTGAGGATTTTCCAGCTTCATGACTCATAAAATTTTTTTTAGCTCAACAGGTTTCAGTATTCCTGTTTTTTCTTTAATTGTGTCATATTAAAACCACAGACACGTTTCCATTCATTTATTGTACTGAAAGAGCTATAATTTTCAGTAGCAGCAAACCTGTCTGTTTATTTCTTATGTAGAAGCCAGGTATATTGTGAACATATTCTACACTTTGTGCTTTTTCAAAAGGTTTGGCAGTCAGTAACGGGGAGCGCTGGCGCCAATTGCGGCGTTTTACCCTGACAACATTAAGAGACTTTGGAATGGGACGCAAAAGGATGGAAGAGTGGATCCAAGAAGAAAGCAAACACCTGATAGCTCGTATAGAAAGTACCAAAGGTGTGTGTTTGTTTAGGAGAGACTCTGTTTACCTCTGTATGTTTGCTCTGTTTTTTATTTTACTCTCATGTACAAACAGGAGTCCCTCTTGTCTCATGCAAGCAACATTTGTAAAAGAAAAACGCTCAAAACTTCATATGCACTTTAGCTTTGATATGAAAGTGCTGTAAGAAAAGAGATCTAATACTTGAGGACTGATCTTTTTTTTTATATAACTCTATGAGTAAGTGACTTATTTGTTATTGTTTTTTTTCTAGCCACCTCTTTCGATCCCACCTTCTTCTTGAGCTGCAGTGTTTCCAATGTGATTTGCTCCTTGGTGTTTGGTCAGCGCTTCAGCTATGATGATGAGCACTTCCTGTCACTTCTGAAGATTATCTCAGAGACCCTTAGATTTGGCAGCAGTCCTTGGGGTCAGGTAAGGGGACGCAGTGCAGAGACAATCAATTGGAAATGTGGATGTAATGAATCCTCTAAAGATTCTGAGTCTCTGAGCAAGATCCTCAAAGTTGAAGTTTTTGTAATTTTAAAAAGAACAGACACCAAAGAGAAAAACGTAGTTGGTGAACACAGTGGAAATGGTGACATCTCCCTTCATAATTTCCTATTTGTGGACGCATTTAACTGTATTGTGTATTTGCTCAGTAGTCCCTTCCTTACCTAATGTGGCTAATGATGCATACAAATGAAGACAATGTGCGTATTTTGGATGTCAAATAACTAGATATATAAAATGAATACATTTTTTATAAATGTCGTTAACAATGATTGAAATCCACTATATATTGCGTTCTTAGTGGCTTTCTTTATTGCTGATTTTTATGTTTTATTGAATTTTTTTGAGTTGCAGTCTCTTGGAATAACTGTGTTATTCTCCTAACAAGACTTTACTCACTCCCTTTCACAGATGTATAATATCTTCCCTTGGTTGATGGAAAGGCTACCAGGTCACCATCACAAAACATTTGCTAATGTTGACGTCCTGAGGGAGTTCATGAGGAAGAAGATCCAGGAACACCAGGACACGCTGGACCCCAATTTACCCAGAGATTACATTGACTGCTTCCTGACAAGATTAAACCAGGTTTGCCAGAACTCGGTTCATTAAGCAGAGCAACCAAAGTATTTCATTTCCAACAGTGAGGTTAAAGAAATATTTTCATCTTTTTGAAGTGGTCATGCATGAAGTGGTCACTTTGTTACCTACAGTAGAGAGTAGGTGACATGATCACGGCACATATTCTAAAGCAGTTTAATGATGTGGACAGGGTTGGCAAAAATATTTTACATACAAAATATTATCCATTCAAGCTTGCACATGTTTTTAATAATATTTTCACCACATCATCTTGCTGAAAGATAGCCCTTGCTGATTGGAAACTGGTTGACTTATCCATTATGTGGCCTTAGAGTCTGTTGACAGAAATATCCTCAGTAACTCTTATAAGTCTGCTTTAAAAACATGAGCTTTCTCTTAAACAATGCTTCCTCATCACTTTCTTATTCACTGATATACCTGTAAATGCAGATCATCTTCATCATTTGAACATAATTGTGATCCTGCTTGGTTTCATGTCAGTAAGTCAGTTCTTGTTTCATTTCTTTAGGAAAAGCATTTGCCAACAACTGAGTTCCACTATGACAACTTGGTGTCAACAGTGTTGAACTTGTTTTTGGCAGGAACCGAAACCACTAGCTCAACCATCAGATTCGCAATAAATGTCCTGATGAAATACCCCAAAATACAGGGTAGGTCACAGAAGCCACTATGGTATAAAATCTGATTTATATAGAAAGTGTGGAGAAATTCAATCAGGCCAAAAATTTCTACATTAAAAAGGTTTTTTCATTGTTCTTCTTTACACATTGGTTCACATACAGTTATGTAAAAAAGTTAGGACACCCTATTAAATAATTAGCTCTTTATCAATTTCCAAACTTGTTCTTATTTATTTCTGGAAAAGAAAGTGATTTAATTGTAACTAAACAACAAAAAGATTAACATGGTTTTACTCATCAAATCTAAGATATGAACAAAAATGCATATTGTTATTGAGGAAAAAGTGAGGACACCCCCACATATCTTCCTGCTTAAAATGGTTAAAGTCACACACAGGTGTATCATATCATGTGCACATGATCAGAACAGAAGACCTGTTTGGCGCAAACCGAATATTCCAAGAAAAGAACCTCATACCAACTGTGAAGCCTGGAGGTGGCAGTGTCATGGTTTAGGGATGCTTTTGCTGCAGCAGAACCTGGCCAGTTCATCATCATAGAGTCCACCATGAATTCTACTGGCTATCAGAGTGTGCTTAAGAAACATGTGAAATCATCTGTAAAAATAAATTAAAGCTGAAGTGGAACTGGACCCTGCAACATGACAGTGACCCAAAGCATACCAGCAAATCCACCAAGAACTGACTTAAAATCAAGAAGTGGAGAGTCCATGAAGGCTTCAGTCAAAGCCTGGATCTTAATCTGATTGAGATGCTGTGGGATGACTTGAAATGGACTGTACACGTAGGAAACCCCTCAAACATCTCACAGCTGAAAGAATTCTGTGTTGAGGAGTGGGGCAACACTAGGTATTAGGGAGTAGGGTGTCCTAACTTTTTCCTACATGAAAATATGCATTTTTATTCATATTTTCATATCCTGCGTGTGTTCAATAAAACAATGTTAATTTTTTCTCTTTAATTGCAATTAAATAACTTTTTCAGAAATGGATAAAAGCAAGATTGGACATAGATATGCCAACATTTCTGAATGAAGATTATTTAAAGGGATGTCCTAACTTTCCATGATTATATAATTAGTCTGCTGCAACCTTAAACCCTGTCCATTTTCATTACTTTTCACTTAAGTTACATGAATCTTTTTCAGTTTCAGAATCATTTCCATAATATTGTCAGAAGTCAGATTTAAAATGCCTTCATCAGAAAATCAATGTTTGTTTTCCTTTTTCCGAAGAGAAAATGCAGCAGGAGATTGACACTGTGATTGGACACGAGCGATGTCCTCGTATGGAGGACAGGAAGTCCCTCCCCTTTACAGATGCAGTCCTCCATGAATTTCAGCGTGTACTTGACATAGCTCCCATGGGCATACCTCACTATGCATTCCAGGACATTGCTTTCAGGGGTTACACAATTCCCAAGGTATTCTGGTATCAAAAAGTGACATTGGGGGCAGAATATTTCCAAATTAAATAAAATGTCCAACAAAATTCAATGTCTTGACTCAACAGGACACAGTCATTATGCCCTTGTTGTATTCAGTGTTGAAAGATGAAAAACAATGGGCAAACCCTTGGATCTTTAACCCAGACAACTTCCTTGACCAGAATGGCAACTTTAAGAAAAATCCTGCATTCCTGCCATTTTCAGCTGGTAAGAAAATCTTAATATTATATGCAGTTATGTAGTTTTTGTAGAACACAATATGGTCCAGACCTGCTGTTTCTGGAAATATTCATTGACACAACTGTTTCCTTGACACAAATTGCCGCTATGCAAGTAAAAATGATTAGACCTGACTTAGGCAGATTTTGGTGTGTACTGTAATCTATTTTCTAAACTGTAAGGTGCTTTGTCTCATACATTCTGTATATTCTGATTCTGTATTGTCTTTTTGTGGTAATCGCTTAGGAAAGCGAGCCTGTGTCGGGGAGTCTTTAGCTCGCATGGAGATCTTCATCTTTGTGGTGTCATTTCTGCAGCGCTTCACTTTTTCATGTCCTGGAGGACCTGACAGTGTTGATATAAGCCCTGAGTACAGCAGCTTTGCTAACTTACCTCGCAGGTACAATATCATTGCGACACCCCGGGGATAATATTTTACAGCATCATCCTGTTTTCAACTAGGATGGAATAATACAGTATAGCTTACAATGAATTATCAGGATTATCTTTGGTGTTCTTAAATTATGATGCATGATTGCATCGTTTTTTGTATCACCTTTTGATGACGTTTTCAATACTGAACTGTCATACACAGAAATACACTTTATTTCATAGTAAAATACTGTCAACATACTGAATGTTTATTCCAAACATCTCACACCTTGTGACTAACCATGCTCTCTGGTCTCCAGCTTAAGCACAATGATTTAATATGTGTTGAAGCAGCAGTAGCTCAGTCCACTAGGTCTTGGGGTGAGGACCGGCTCAACGTCCATGTGAACCAAAAATTTCACATTGTGAACTGGTGGGAATGGGAGGTGCCAGTTCACCACCTGAGCACTGCCGAGGTGCCACTGAGAAATACACCATCCCCCTAGTTGGTGCGCCCAAGTTGCTCATTGGGCGCACCAAGAAGAGCTGGCCGCCACTCTACCTTCCATTATCTGCATGCTTACAGGCTCTCTCTCTCTCTCTCTCTCACACACACACACACACACACACACACACACACACACACACACACACACACATAAAATATACACTTGTGACAAATAATAAAGTAACTACAGTGGAATAATAATTTCCCCTAAGGGAATCAATAAAGCTTGATTCTTCATCTGAAGCATGCTCTAGTGTATCACCATTCTGTGTCTGATCAACAGAGAGAATCGTCCTTATGGTGGTGGCTATAATATGTTAAGACCCAACTAAACTACTTTTGTATCAACTGTAGTGGCAGTTTTTATTATTTTTATCAACCTTGATAAGTACACTATATTCAGTACTGTCTTAAATGTATATATGCCCTTTTTTATTTTATCATACAAACGTTCCAACATGTGAACTAACCCTGAAACTATTACCACAATCAATTCTTTATTCATATAATAAAATATATTCAGAACATAGATATGATTAAAACACACAATTTATGAACTTTAATAGATAAATCCTAGCATGAATCACATACTGTACTTTGCAGGCAGCATAAACCTGCATGGGGTTCAGTTGTTGTCAGTGAAGGTGACGATGGCACACTGGTGATGCTTAACTATGATCATGTAGGTGTAATGATCAGTTCATCTGGTGAACAGTGTTTTAGGCGCTGACACTGTTTTCTTTAGTACAGTACTTATGAGTGTGCTACTTAACCTGAAATCTAATGCCTAACTCAGTGTTTTCCCAACCGCTGTGTCGTCAGAACGTCAGGTGTGTCACGGAAGATAATCCAATTTCACTTAATTGGTCCGAAAAACGCCATCGGCAATAACATTTTCTCTCACGGCACACCAGCGCATAGCAGTTTGGGAAACACTGCTTTAACTAACGTGTGCAGTGTAAAACATTCAAATTTAATGACAAATATGAGTAGTGAAAATGAATTAAAATACAGTCTAACAGTCACACCAACATGAAACTGAATTCAGACTGCGCAGGGAAAAGCTCATATACAGCTGTCTCAATTCAACCACAAACCTGAAGATCAGCTTGCTACTTCATTAAATGTTGGGCAGGTGATATTTATGCTTCACCTGTTTCTTCACATCTGGAGCTGGTGAGCTGTTGCTGTTCAGTAACTGAGGCAAGTACTGAGCCTAGAGAGAAAAAAAATGTGACCTAAGCTTTCTCCTGAGCCTTTGCATCAAAACTTTTTTAAATTGAGATTGTACTTTATTGGGGTGTCTGGATATGAAAATCATTAATTAACAAAAAGGTCATGGGGTGATTCATAATTTAACTGTGTTTTCCACTCACCCCTGCCTGCCTACGTCGGGAGCCTTTCTCGTGTCGTCTACCGGGGCGCTCAGTATCACGGCCCCAGATGGCTCCTCCTTCCTCGTGGAAGTATGGCAGCTCCAGCAGCTCTTCACACGACAGCCGGAGGCTGGGGTCCATCACCAGACATGACTGTGTACGCAAGGACACGCAGACTTTGCATTGACCGTTGGTAACTTGAAATATCTGATACTTCAGAGCGACTCAATTATTTATTTGGATTTTTTTTTCTCCTTTTTTGCATTTTGTACCAAACCAATCATGTTTCTTCATGTCTGAACGATCTAATTTGTTTTGCAGGGGTATCTATAATAGTGCATTGTTTAAAATGATGCATTGTGATATATTTTACTATTACGAAATTAAAGCTCCTTTTAAAATTGCACATACTGATATCTTGACTAATTGTTCAGTCCTTTATAGTGCTGATGCAATATCCACATTTTCCTACCAATTTGTGAATACATTTATTCATCTAAGTTTTTTCCAAAAAGGATCCTTTAAATTATGTTCTTTTAAACTTCGGAGTTTTAAAATATTGACATGGATATGTAATTTAAGTATTCTATGTCAAAGGTTTTTATAATCTACTATACATGGACATCAGTTATGTAAGATTTTCTGCACTACGGAGATACAGGACACTATTGTATCTAAAGCCATTCCAGTATCAGTCAGGCTGTATTCCACATGAAGATAACCTGCCTTCATGACCTTCAAGGCATGAAGAGACACTCCATGGAAGCGCTTTTCCAGGGGCTCCTAAGAGAAAAAGTAAATGACAGATCAAAGACACTTCTTCACTTGTCCGGTGGAGGACATGCAATCCTAATGGTAACAAGACTCTTACTGTCGTGTCAGGTTCTGGAATACTGACTCCACTGAAGAAAACATTAGAGCGAAAGACCTGCTGATGGCGAGGGATCAGGTCACCTGAGGTCAGCAATATAAAGGAATCTTCAAAATTGTGTATTTGTGAAAATTTCAGAAAATGGTTCAGAAAAATCAAGAACAGATCAATTTTACAAATTGCTGCGGTAAGATCTAAAACTTTCATTATAGGTTCAGGAGCTATCGCTTTAAATTACAACAGTAAAGTCATCTGTGCATACAAGGGTTCAAAAAACCACTTTGAACAAAATCCATCATAAGACAGGCAAAGTTGCCTGTTCTGCAAAATTTGTGTATTTAAGGATGGTTTCGCAGTTAACCTGTTCGGTTCACACAAAAAAACGTGTCCTTTATCAAATGCTTATCTGTATGGTTTTCTGTCTGCTGTTAAGACAGATTGTACAATTTGTAATGTGTATGCAAAGAAATCCACCACAAGATATATGGAAGATATTTGTGAAGGTTCTCATTCATCCAGGTCACGGTTATCCAAAGGCATTAATTCAGTGAACTTTCTACAAGTCCAGTTGACTTGACTTTGGATAAAATAGAAAATATCTGTGCTCACAATGTGCAACGAGTTGCACGTGCATCCGCACATAGATTTGTCTGGAACACTGATGTCATCTGTTCAGGGTACCTAGATTTTTTCGGATGAGGTAAAGCTGATCAACGTCAGACTTCCCAGGCCAGAGTGGATTTCCATGTAGCAACTCAGCAAATACACAACCCAGAGCCCACACGTCTACAGGGGGCCCGTACTGAGTGTCTCCCACCAGCAGCTCAGGGGCCCGGTACCAGCGAGTTGCTACATAGTCTGTATAGTCATCCTCTGGTCCTGCTGAGACACAGACAGATGGAGACAACTTGTACCAACATGCGTACATTTAAACACTGAATAGTGAACACTAAATAACACATACGTTGTAGAGGAAAGGATTACAGGTCATTGAGAGTGACTACATGACTCCATGTTAATGCATGGTAACATAACACTGGAACCTAAAGCAGGAAGGGTAAACATACACATTACAGAGGGATGCACTAACTGGCTGAATACACCGCTTTGCAATGCCTTCATCAAAACACTGAAAGTGAGGAGGCCATCAGCCGTGTTGAATAAGTCATTAGAGGTGCAACGACACTAAATGTACATAAATGCACTTTCTCTCAGGATGACCTACTGAGAATGCGGGCAAAGCCGAAGTCGCAGAGCTTGATGACTCCGGTTTTGGTGAGGAGGATGTTCTCTGGCTTGACATCGCGGTGAATGCACTGCAACGTAAATCAGACACGGATTTTACACTCAGTCGTTTAGCAACAGAGAAGAACTAGGACAGTATTTAGGCAGATAGATGAAAAACAAGTGCATGGAATAATTGACAAGAGATTAGAAACTTATTACAGAAGTGCAGCATTTAGCATTCTGGATCAACAGTGTATGTTACATTTAAAGCTGAGCCAGTTATATTCAGGTTGTTCATATATATATAGGTTAAAATCCTTTCAAACAAAATGGGAGGACAGCATGTAGTATATAAATTGATATTAGTTTAAAGTGAGGCTGTGAACTTTGTCCAATTAATGTATCATACAAGAAATAGAAGACTTCTGGAAAGGAGTGAAGTATTACTTCAGTGTAAATACTGGCTTTCAATATTATTTTAAGGAAATCATGTAAAAGTCTAAATGAAATTAGAAGAAGGAAATCACAATACAACAAATGGAAGTCACCTAAAAATCATCACCAGATTAAAAATATACTGACGTTATGCTTGTGGCAAAAGTTAATGGCCTGCAGTGTCTGCCACACTATGCTTTTCAGCTCAGCCTCAGCTAACCTGCATGGAGAGAAAGGAAGACGTGTTATTGAAGAACAAAACCACTAACTTACCCGTCATGTTTTCCTCGTCTAGTATTCCATTACAAAAGAAGAGAGGTGCTTTGCACGGCCCACTTGTCACCTAGGTAACCTTAGGCCAATCTGTAATACCAACACCGCCTTTGTTTTCATAAGCAACTAGAGTTTCTTCTGCATAGCCTCATGAGAAATATGAAATATGGTCAGCAGTCAACAACTATGATCTACACTTGCTGATATTACACATGACAACTAAACAGCTAATGTCTTATGGTGTGACAACACACACAAACCTTTGAAATCTCTATGAAAGATCCTGAAACTCCATGTTAACTCTTTTCCTTTCTGTAGACAGCATGAACTTAAGTTTTCGCATATACCTTTTGGCCAGTTTTTGCAGGTGTGGAAGACATAGATGCTTGAGGTAACAATACAAGAATGTAAAAGAAAACTTCCAATATGACTAAATGTCTTTTTAATTGCTTTAAGTCAAAGTTAAGATACATAATCATTTTAGTATAGTAATACACTGAGAACCATCTGCTCATAGTATTATGTGATATTATTAATGCATCTAAACTAATAGCACAGTTACTTAATCCTTACATTGCATCAGTACTGATTCATGTCTTTTCTCTGTAAAATCCTAATCTGATTACTTAGGCATAACAAGGTAGTGGGGTAAATTATCTGTCTGAAGTGAATTGAAAGAATTAAGTAGCTTGAAAGTGAAGCACCAAGGTAAAAAACATGTGCTTCAAATTTGTTCTGAAGCAAAGTAAGAATTAAAGTACGTTTGGATTCCACCACTTCACTCCTATCATGAAAAAAGTGTCTACAAATTAGAGACAATCGAAACAGCAAATTAGAGACAATTTAAACAGTGAAGTGGATGAATTTGTGATCCATCATTATAATCAAGTCACTGATCTATTTCAGATTAGTTAGCAATGAGCGTTTAATCCAACAATGCTTCAACAGATCATGTGACAGAAGACGACAGTGTTTTTCAGGCGTTGTCCCTGACTCACCCTCGAGGGTGTCTGTCCAGCTCATTGAGGACCGTCTGCTCACAAAACTCAAACACTAAGTGGAGCCGCCTTTTCCTCCTGAATACCTCCAGCAGATTGACCAGATTCACATGTTTCAGCTGCTGCAGGGCCGAGGAGAGCATAACAAATGATCACAATAAATCAATAAATACTACTACTACTACTACTGCTAATACTACAACTACTACTACTACTACTACTACTACTACTAATAATAATAATAATAAATACTGTACAATCTGTTTAAGACACTTTACTACCAAAATGACTTGAAATAACTACTTGAGTGCATCCTATATGTGTACCTGAGGATTTTTCCCCCTGTGGTTGTAGATGTAAGCAAACCTGATACCAACTGGTGATAACAATCCCTCCTTACCTTCAACATACGGATTTCTCGTAGTGCAATCTTTTTAATGACCGGGTCATCCTCTGATTCCACAAATTTCTTGATGGCGACTATCTGCCCTGTATCTCTGTGTCTGCATTTGAACACCACACCATAAGACCCCTCACCAATTTTTGCCAGTTTTTCGTATTTCTCCATTGGGCAATAACCTGTCACCTGTCAAGAGACAAACAAATGAAAACACATCATCATTATCATCATCATCATTATCATCATCATCATTATCATCATCATCATCATCATCATCATCATCATCATCTATTACTTCCATCATTACCCAATTTACTTCAACAAGATGTGATGGACTGAAGACTGACTCACACTTAAGAGTCAGAACCAAAATGATTACACCCCCTACACCCTGAGGTGTACACTTACCTGTCCACAACCTGGCAGGATCTTCATCCACACGTCAACAGCAGATTTGCAGATGTCACCAGAAGTCACCAGAACTACCTGAAGATTTCAAAGGTCTCTCGCTGTTTCTTCTACTGCTTTCACTCCCTCCGTCGTTCGTCGTCCTGCGCGTCGCCACTGCCTTGGTAACCCTGTGTGATATTATTTACCTTCCGCGTCGTCCACTAAATCCGTAGAAGTTCTCATTTTGAATGACTTTCAGGATGAAACTTTCTCCCTTATATTCATTAAATGAAATACCAGGTACTCGTTTCGGTGACCCTTCGCGTTTTAAAAGTAAAACCTGCATCAGAACGACACAAACACCAATTCACAGAACCCACTGCGTAAGTTAGCCAGTGTTGTAACCAAGGTAACAGCTCCGACTGTCAGACGATCGCGGAGGGTTATAGGGCCGAGTCCGAATGAATGATTCAGTCATTATTAAACTTTGTCACTGCTACCTACTTAGTCTAATTTAGTAGTCTATAAGATAAAGGAGAATAAAACAGATGAACAGATCAAGGTGGGCCTCTCAGATATAGGAAATATTCCATGCAAACGTTAATGACGTAGTTTAGTTGATAATGTTATTGATAAGTGCTGCCTACCATATTAGAATAGGCGGAAGGATACTGCTATCAGTTAGCTTGAAGTTAGCATTTCTCACCAGACAGCAAAAAAAGTAGAAGTAAACAAACTTTAAGTACTGTTCTTGTGTATTTGAATGTATCAGATACAAATTTATTATAATTTGGCCAAATTTATCAATATAACTGCACATTGAAGGAGAATATAATCAAGTATGAACTTTTTGAAGTTTTGAGGAATTCCTACTTTATTAGGATTGTGTAATTCAGCATTTTTTAAAATTAATTTTGTATTACTACTTTACTTGAGTAAAGTATCTCAGTGCTCCTTCCAGCCCTGATTATTATGAAGTGGAACAGCAGCATGCCTTGAACCATGTTCCACAGCAACTCATTCCAATGCTCAGCGCCATAACATGAACAGATCAATAATATATTTGTTTCACATATTATGTGGATCTAAATCCAGTAGGTGGACACTATGGCATCATGTTACACTTCCACAGATATTAAGTGTTATATCATCTGTGATGTGGTAGAATGATTACCTTACTGTTCTCACTGTGGACTGTAAATATTCTTCCCTCTCTGCCTCCTCTGGCTCAGAGATTTTGATGTTTGCCAAAGTTCTATTACATCTTTTTCAGACTCACAGGGAGCGTTCAGGGACTGATGGGAATGCAGACCATGTTGCACTCTCGTGTGTAGAGACACCTTGGCGTGCTGGCATCGAGGCCATGTGGTGAAGGGTATGAAATGCCCCATGGCAGACTGGTAAGACATGTGGGTTTTACTGTATGAGTGGGCACAGAAATGAGAGGCCAATGGAGAGCAGATCAACTTTTGATTTCCAATCAGGCTTTATGTTCAAATCAACAACAGTAATATTGCTTATTTTATTTGATCCTTTGTTTGACTGGGACCCTCAGATACTTTTAATTTTATGCTGGGATACAGACAGTTGACCCTTCATCGAGCATGTGGTCCTTTTTGGTCATTTGATTTTCTACAATATTGAAACTTTTTAGCAAATGTTACAAAAAGAAATAAAGTTTTATGTCCTCCAATGACACTCTAAGGCTGAGGTTTTGAATTTCAAAATATTTCAAAGGAAAAAAAGGTTCATCATCTCTGACAAATATGTAACTGCTAATGTGAAGACAATGGGAATGCATAGAGAAATACTTCCATGCCATTTTCATGCTTATATTTTTGTTATTTTGCTTCTTACCTGCTTCGTACGTTATGGAAAGATTACAAATGACAGACCATTCCTTACCACAAGGTGGCAGTACACATCTAGGCTCCCACAGCTCAAGACAAGTTTGAGTAATACTTGTTGACAAATGATTACACCCAGTTTTTTCTCTCATCCTTCTGTAAGTACCTCTCATTTTATTAATAGGAGATACATAGAGGTTGACAATGTGAGATAAATTGCCAATGGTATTTTTGTTAGAATCAGTATGTTCTGTTATTGTGGGTATTTTAGGGGACTATCACCTTGTGTTTCCCCCATTTCTTTTTATTGTCAGTGTTTCATCAATGGCTGATTCTTTATAACTTTCCCAGTGAATGAGATCCTCACAGGAAACACAAAGAAGAAGGATTTTAAAAACCCCAATGCGCACAGGTAATTTACTATTTTTATTTCCTTGTTGACTCATCCTCCAGAGAGATTTAAACCATCCCTGGACTGTTTAGGTCTTCTCTTCCTTGTGAAAATAAACAATACAGCTTCTAAATAACACCCAGACCCTAAATACTGCTTTACACAGTTCAGCCCTGTTTGCTCTCCATCCCTTGAAAGTCACTGTTCTACTTTCAAACACGGTGTCACAGTGTTGTTGTTGTTGTTTTTTTCACCTTAACAGCCAACACATAACTGTGTGTGTCTGTGTTGCGGGACAGTAGTGCCATGAAAGGCTTGCTGACATGTCAGTCATCATTGCTTCAGAGGCACCCGAGCTGGGGAGTG
Organism: Antennarius maculatus; assembly: GCA_013358685.1. Classification (NCBI taxonomy): domain Eukaryota; kingdom Metazoa; phylum Chordata; class Actinopteri; order Lophiiformes; family Antennariidae; genus Antennarius; species Antennarius maculatus. The sequence continues at coordinate 12,449,707 of CM023613.1, read as the reverse complement.
AGAGTCTCTACAGTCAGTAATTCAGTGTGTTCAGCTCCTGGCTTCCTGAATTGGACACAGGGTAGGCAGTACAGCTCTGTTTAACAGCAGATGTTTTACACTGTGGCCGTTACCCTCATTTCCTGGGCGGAGAGCTGCTGCTCTATTAGACGAGTAACAGGAACCAGAAAAAAAAGACGAGTTTGAGGGTGAACGAGAGAGATAGAGGCAGAACGAGTGAGTGCAAGAGGAAAGTTAGTTGAGCTCAGTGCTCCCACAAATCACTTTGTCACCAGCAAGCTCTGACAAGCACCAGAGAGAGCGAACATAGGGAGAAAGGGAGAGACAGGGAGTTTAACAGAGGTGCAAATAGAGAGTCGTGTCAGAGGAGACTCAAGAGGGAAGGTGTGAAGGAGCTGCAGAGGGTATAAATGAGGTGATACCGATGGATGGGTAGAGGGAGCAGAGGACAAAGACTAAACTACGACCTCATACCCAAATCAGCGTTACGCTAAGAGGGACTGTTACTCGTGCTACTGCTGTCATCACTGCTGCTGTGTCCGGATGGTACACTTATTTTAAGAGGTGTGTCAAACTTCACATTTTATTACAGGGAGATAGTGTTTGATTGACAGGAGGTGACTTCTGCTGATCTTCTGACGGCACCCTTATTTTGAGCTGTTTTCATCCCAAAATTTATATACTGAGACCACATATGTATTATATTACTGTGTTTGAGAATGAATAAATGTTTCAAGTAACTGTTCAGTGTGTGAATTAGGATTGAGCCTGATGTGTTGAAACCGATTTCTGTTGAACTGCAGTTGTACACAGATCACATGCTGTTAAAAAAAAGGGTAGTCAGAGAGGAGAGTAATGAAACTTTACTAGATGTTTCTCTGTAGGAATGTTTCCTCATGGCTTGACTGTATGTTTCATATTTTTGTGACCTATGAAACAAGTTAGATTTTTAGATACTACACCAGTCTTTCTTTCCATGCACTGTGAATTAGCAGTGGGCTGATTACAAACCACAGAGATTTTTATCGGGGCTGTAAAGGAAGCCAGAGGTCATCTGATTAAAATACAGAAGAGAGAAATAGGAACGCCATTTTCTTTCCACTAAAAAATTCTTTGTTAACATTGCTACTTTTTCATCCATAGAGACATTTTGAAAAGCTCTATTTGATATGTTCATTCAATGTCTAGTACAGTAGTTCTGAATGACGTGAACAGACCTCGTGTGACAGGAACAGGAAGCACACTTATTTTTGTTTTTGCTGTTATATAGCTCCCTTCACACTGCCTGGACAGCAATACACACTGAGCTGACACATGGTGATAAAACCAGCACGTGTGCTTTGAATAGGACAGGATTCAATGTAATATTACAGGTGGAAACTTGAAGTCACATTAATCACCAGCTGATCCGTGAGTGCAGAACCATCTCTGTTAAGTACTGTATCTGAATGTCAGTAAATTATTTTGATGGGTGCTGTAGAATGCTCTGGTAGCGTTTGACAACTCCGCTTCAGCGTCTCAGGTGTCATTGTGTTACCTGTGAGGCTTTGAGTCATAAGCCGGCTCATCACTTGATGCCTCTCTGTCCACTGGGATTTTCTACACTCACTTTTCTGCAAGAAGACGTACATGTTAAATGGTTTTCACAGCAGCAGTGACAACGGTGACACTACTAGCCCCGAAATTCCCAAACTCTCCACACTGCTTTAATTGTTCAGCTGTGTGTAAACACCTTGCATCACTTACACCTCTCTACAGAGTGATTCACTTTTCCCTAAGCAGCCCCCATTCAGAGGCGAGCAGTTTAAAGAAGGGTGAGAGAGGGTTTCCCAAGAAGTGAGATTGCGAGCAGTCAGATTGGCACCATGGAGCTGGCATTCTTGACTCTCATGGTTGTATACATGATGGGAAGAGTAAGTGGCATGTCTACGTGTAAAACGCTGGACTTGGAGATGGTGAAGAAAAAAAGAATTGAGGCCATCAGGAGTCAGATCCTCAGCAAACTGCGCTTGTCAAAGGAGCCTGAGGTGGAGCAGGCTGGAGACGAGGAGGTGATCCCCACCCCCCTGTTGTCCCTCTACAACAGCACCAAGGAGATGCTGACGGAGCAGCAGGCTGAAGTCCAGACACTCATCTCCACAGAGCAGGAGGAAGAAGAGTATTTCTCCAAAGTGCTGCACAAGTTCAACATGACCAGTAAGTATTAAATAACTCACAATGACAACATGTAATGTGCAAACATGGAAAACCATTTTCAGGAGTGGAGCCAGTTGTTGAAAGCTTAATATGATTGTAATTTGTACTCCTACAATTATTTACTGGCACTTGTGAGACATTGCACAAGACACACACACACACACACACACACACACACACACACACACACACACACACACACACACAAGCACAGATCTTTGAGATGTTCTGTCCATTTTGAAAAATACTCGTTCTTCCTTACCAACAGATGCTAAAGAAAATGAAATTCAACAGGTACCCTTTGGCTTCTACAGCATATAAATTTAGGTTTATTGTTGAAAACCAGTATTTTACTCTGTCATTTTGTTGGCCCTCCACCAATGAGTACAAATAAACCTTAAAGCACTCCCTGGGATAGATAAAATTGGCAGCTATATCCCAAATTAACCAGAATTTTCCTGATAGCTAGTGTCTTTTCCAATCTCACTATAAATTCTCTCAACATGTGTATTCTCTCTGATCTTCATCCAGCATCTTCAGGCAGCTTGACGGGTTCAGAGAGCACAGGCGTTACAAGTTAGTGGGACCGAGTGTTGCATTTGGTCTGATGCTCTGTGTTGCTTTTGTGGTATCCATGGCATTTTTACTGCTTTATTAGCGCTGTTTGTTTGGCTAGCCTGCATAGGCTGTTCAGCCAACACCCTGGTTGTAATTGTGCAATGGCTCCAAACTGTTATGATAAACACTTTAAAAAAAAAATATGTTTCTTTGCTCCATTGTTCCCTGCATGCCTATACTCCTCTCCCTATCAGGTAGGTATCCTCACTATCCCTCCTTTATCCACCACTTCAAAAGACAGATTTGAGTGGATGGTCCATGCTCGGGAGTGTGCAGAACAAAGAGAACAAAGGAGCATTAAAATTAAAAGGCAAGATTTCAATCTGGTTAGATGCAAAACAAAGAGCACGAAGAAAAATGGAAAATTAGACGAGAGAAGACATGAAATGCACTCCCTCACCCTCACCCGGTCTCATTCATTTTTTCTTTTTCTCTCCCACTCTCCCTGTCCCTCAGGGATTGGGGGTTTCCTGTAACATGAGCATTAGGTTCCCTTGTCTTGATCCTGCCACTTGTTCTCCATCACATCTCTTTCTCTTTTACTCTGACCATTTTTATTTCCATCTCTCTGTCCATAATTACCTATCTCTCACACGTTCTGCCTCTCTCTTATTTGCTCTCTCTCCTCTATTGCTGGGTTTCCTGAGCTTATTATCAGTGTGTTTGCAGCATGTTTGTGATAGGGCAGCTTGGCAGGAAGGAAGGCAGGCTGATGGCCACTGCGATCTTGAGTGACTCAGGTCCGGTGCAAGTGGTGCCCGTGGGGATCAGGAGTTTCCTACCTCTGAATGCAAAAGAACACCCATCCACTGTCTTAACCCCCCATACAGCAGCTGACCTCCTCCCCAAAGGAGTAAAGACCATCCATATGAGTGTATGTCTGCAGGCCTTGCAAGAAATAGTTATTAAGAAAAAGACATGTGGGTGTGAAATATAATTTAGCATCTTCTCCTCTCTGAGTACATAATTTGAACATTTCTGTTTTGTTCCATTTCCATCTTTTTTTCTAGAAGATAAGAACTTTCCTGCTACCCTAAAACAGCCAACAGGGATGCATATTTGTGTGTACAACATTTTAGAACATAATAGTTGTAGTCACCATTATAGTAATTATGCGGTGGATTAGGCTAAATTCCTTCAGCCATTTAGCACACAGCCATTCCTCGGAGCGTACACAAATGTATCTCTCCTGTGGGACATGGTGTCGGTCCAAATGTCATTCCTCTCGTTCACAGAGACAACTTTTTACTCCTTGGGAAACAAGCCATTTTGTGCCATTTGGGAGTGAAATTAACTCAGTCCTGCAAAGTAATTGTAAGATCTGAGGATACATGAAGCAGCTATCAGGGAGAGCAGCAGTAAAGGGGGTTGCGCAGTATGTGTAAAACACGCAAGGTAGGGGAAACAAGACATTGATGAGTGGGCTGAAAGAGGGTGGAGCTGAGCGTATGAAGGAGGCAAGTATTTAGACTGTTGCTGGAATCTGGTTCCTCGTACTGGTAATTACAGAGCTGTCTCCTTACCTGTCACAACAGCTGTCCCTGGCTTACCTGCAGATAGGCCCTGGTTCAACACACAAATCCCCCCCACACCCACGTTAGTGCACAGATAGGGTGCTCACTTTACCCCATGTGGAAAAGTGGAGCCTCTCAGGCTTAATAAACTTATCTCTGTTTATTCAAACTATCTGGAGATGATTTTCTGAGCTTGGTGTTGCATGGTACGGTGGTGCTGTCCACATACCATATTCTATTCCGGCACTCAAAGCCTTTCCATTCATGAAATTACAGCTAAACCCCTGGTTCTGCTCTTAGTGGAGCCAGTAAAATGTCATCACATTTCCTTTTACACTTTACTTCAGCTCTTTTCGGTTTCAGTTTGGCTCCACTGAATGGGCTGAAACGGCACATCCAGAGTAGCACAGATGCTGATACTATTGACAGTAAAGGCCAAGCTATGGAAGCTCCTACTACACCCTGGATTGACTTTGCTTCTCCAGTATGTGAGGGTGGGTTTTAGCTGTTGTCAAAGAGTAATTCCAGGATTTGAGGGCACGGAATCCTGGCTTTGGCAGGCTGAGGCAGAGAAGAAGGTTTGGGCCTAGGCCAGACCTGGCCTCCATTGATACACATCTCCAATTCCACTGCACCCCCGCTCCCACACTTCCTCCCCTCACAAGTGTGTTATGTTCATGAGAGCATTCTTCACTTTGCTGTGTTCTTTGAATGAACCCTCTCACATCCTCCCTCTCTGTACCCTCTCTCACTCTCTAACTACATGGTTTTGCTCTCGATCATGTGCCGTCCAATTCCTATCTTTGCACGTCTCAGTCCGAGCTAATCCGTTTTAATGTAGCTCCTCTAGATTTATGATGTTTAAAACCCCCAGTAGCTTGGTTCTGTTTTTTGTCAGGCTCTGCAAGGGAATGTTCCTACAGCCATGATACGGTCAGGGGAGTGGATAAAAGTTACATATATATAGGCAAGGATACAGTAAGAAAACAAAAACCTCTCTATGGTCAACTTTACAGCAGCTGGAAAAGATTAATGTTTGGCTGCAGTTAATATCATTGAGCAACACTGTAATTTTAGCTATTTCATTTTATTAATGTGCATGCAGGAAAACATTTACAACAGAACATTATGTGTGGTTTAATTATGAAAAACACAAGTAATAAATATGTCAGTATTGCATTTTATGGTACTTTACAATTATGCTTGTACCAAGTGTACGCCTATAATAACTACTTAAATATTAAATGCTACTGGTGATTTATTTTAAATACTGTAAAGCAGAAAAGAGCAGGCTTCTTTTAATGCAGTTAAATATTTCCCCAAAAATCTCAACTTACAACTTCTCAACTTAAAAAAACATTTGGTCTTGTAGAGGATAGTTAATGCAGTTCAGTAAACAGTAATAATGAAAGAAGGGGAAGAAGAAGAAAAAGAAGAACAAGAACATAGAAGTACACAGTAAGCACGTAGAAGCACACAGTACATACACACAACAAAATGACATTTCATAGATTATAATTACAGTCCGCAAACTATTAAAAACACACCGAAAGACAGAGTCTTCTGACAATATTTATAACATCCTGAATGTGGTCAGTAATTATATTTTTTATAAAATAAAAGAATTAAAAAATGCAGTCCTAAATACAGTCTTTAAGGTTGGCTCATACATGCCTGTTTTCCATTTGCATTCCATTTCTAACAATCTTTATAAAAGGCATATTGTGCCTTGATACATCCACGAATATGCCATATGTTTCTTGTCTGAACCTGCATGTGGTTATATTAAATCTCATAATAGGTATTTGCCTGTTTTAAATCACACAGGTAAAAACAACACAGCTGGAAACCCCAAAAGCATCCCAATGTTCTTCAACATCTCTGATATACGGTCCAGTGTGGGGGATTACAGCCTTCTGACCAGTGCAGAGTTACGGATGCTCATCAAGCAAACCTCCATACGTTCTGAGCAGCGGGTGGAGCTGTATTGGGGTCTGGGGACGTCGGCCCGCTATCTTACATCCCGCTTCATCACCAACGATTCGAAGAACAAATGGCTGTCCTTTGACGTCACAAAGACCCTACAGAACTGGCTGAAAGGGGACGGTGAGATAAATCAAGCTCTTTATGCATTTGGTGCTCACATGTTCTCTGTACAAGGATGAGCTGGGACATCAGCTTGTCAGAACACCGTTTCCGTGTTCAGAGAGGCTTAAAGTGAAGGCAGGTTTAATTTTTGGCCTGATTGGGATCAATAGAATTTGCTATTGTTTATTAATAAACCACTTACATAACAGCCCCATAAATGAGCTTCAGATCAATGTTTGAATGCAAGAGGAGCAGCAGACAGTTCAAAACACAGTTTGTCCATAATAAAGACTCATTTTTATAGTTCTCTGCTCAACCCTTCTCTGCACTTTTGTTTATTTCAGTCCTTGTGCAATCTTATTCAGATAATAACCCCTCATAGATAAAATAAACAGTTCTGCATTGCTCATTGTCTTATATGTCTGTTTTCCAGATGATGAGCAGGGTTTTGAACTTCGGCTGTTCTGTGAATGCAGCCAAAGCACTAACGACGCCGCAAGTGCAAATCCTAGTTTTGGCTTTTCCATCTCTGGAATCACAAGTAATCGGGGCGACATAGGAACGTTGCAACAGTTCACGCAGCAACCACCGTACATCCTGACGATGTCCATCCCTCAGAATGTCAGCAGCCACCTCACGTCACGCAAAAAACGCTCCACAGAGATGAAGGACACGTGTACAGCGTAAGCAACCCTACATGTAACATAGCTCTTTCGCATTTTATTTCGTTGACCTTTTTTAAAAACGTACTTGACACTGGTCGCTTCAAAAAGACTAACAGACAAAAATATATCTAGGATATTTTAGCTTCCTGTTTGTGGTTTGTCGTTGTTGATGATAGTAGGTTTTACTTTAAAATCTTTCTGACATTCTCTCAACTGAAACCAAAAGAAAAACAAATATGGGCAGCTCCACCATCTCATCCAAATACGGTCACTTCTAATTAATAGATGGTGAGGGCTACAGGGCCAGAATTGTGTTTCAAAATGCACAGACAAAAAACAAAATGTGATAGATCCTATGACGTATTCACTAATTCACAGATGCTTCCCTGTTTTCTCCTGCGCAGGCAGACGGAGACTTGCTGTGTGAGGAGTTTGTATATTGACTTCAGAAAAGATCTCGGTTGGAAGTGGATACATAAGCCAACAGGGTATCACGCCAACTACTGCATGGGATCCTGCACCTACATCTGGAATGCTGAAAACAAGTATTCTCAGGTATAGCGCAACACTGTGCCTTAATGTGGATTAATGACGAACAGCTGAGACTTGAGGGTGTAGAGAGAAACTTTTCTCTTCCTTTGGTTATTGAAGGACTGAATAATTGCCACCACAGCACTGGTGAACCCACAGCTTGTGGTGAGACCTTAAATTAGTGCTTAAATGAGCAGTTGTGATATCTGATTAATCATTCGACTCATCTGCATGAGCAACTCAGCATTCAGTTTTCACTTGACATTTTAGATTTCTCTGCTGTTTGGACAATAAAAAACATTTCACATCCCCACACAAACTACTGTTTAGTAATAATTTCTTTCAGACCTAATTGAAGTGGTAAAGCATTTGAACTGAACCCAAAACTGTAGCCACACTGAGGTTATGGTTTGTCGTTCCATTACTTTGTTCTAAACCAAAATATCAAATACAGTAACTGTTTTATAACTCAGTGCCTATAGAACTACTGTAATTCCTTTTAGCCTCATCTGTTTTCCGCTAGATCAAGTCTGAAGGAGAAGCACTAGTGTGGTGGAGACTTCAAGCCTCTTGCCTCAGTCCTCAGTCCGATCATTTTCTAATACTAGAATTACTCATCTTTAAGTTCACATTCAGAATTTGAAGTACTCTATAGCTAGCGTGAAAACATTTGTAGTTAACAGCAGACATGCGCACACTGACAGTATGTCATGGTATTTAAACTGAAACGGATACAGTGCCCGCGATTAATTTTGCTCTGGGGGATGGCAAACACGTGGGCAGCTATTCACAAGCAGATGGTGAACAGCTGACGATCTGCGTTATTGTTGTCATCTCTCCTGTCTGGTGGTTTGGGTGTGAATGCAAAAGCCACATGGATTCCAACCTAACCATTCTCATTCATATTGCAAAGCCGTGAAGCAGTTATGTATTGGATCTGACCACATCTGACACTGACTGACTGTGTGTGAAGTGAATGAATTTCAGTGATGAGCCAGTCCTGGAAAAAAATATAATTTGTGCCACATTTAGAGCTGAATGACTTCAGCCTGGTAAAGTGAACATAGCCCTAGTTGAAGTAAGAGATCATGTTTTAGATATAGATATTTTAATGATAAATTCTATATTTAAAAGCAGGGACTCTTTATAGATTTTAATTGAAGCACTCGAGAAAGAAAAATTAAAGCACTCTGATCAGTGATTCTATTCTGATTTGCATTCTTGCTGTTTTCCATTTCTTTCACTAATACATTTGTCAGATTTTGGCCTTGTATAAGCATCACAACCCAGGAGCTTCTGCCCAGCCCTGCTGTGTTCCCCAGTCCCTGGAGCCACTGCCAATCCTGTACTACGTGGGCAGGCAACATAAGGTATCCACGCAACAGTGCACCTCTCCTTCAGATGACATGTTTACACAAAATGTTATTTTTCAGACGACTCATTACATTACTGTTAATTTTCACTTTCAGGTGGAACAGCTGTCTAATATGATTGTGAAGTCCTGTAAGTGTAGCTAAACATACATTATGGCCCGCTGCTCTGCCTCCTCTCAAACATACAGAGATGAAAGAAGAAGTGTTTGAGACCATAGAGGGGAGCATTTACTGAGAAAAAGAAGACGACATGAATAATGTGGACAACGGATCATCAGGATCGCTTTGGTTGGCCTTTCCCTCCACAACGTTGGTCATTATTTGTGCGCACATCAAAGCATGGACTTCTCTACATTGATATCAGTGATCATATTTTCTATTTCTACGTGTATATATTTTTTCCTTTGCAAAAATAAAGCTATCTTTCTTGAAATTAATTTATTTGTTGGAAGGGCAGATCTTTCAAGGAGTGAAAGGTGATATATATGTGCAAAAGTGCTTGAGGTTGACATGGAAAGGGATTAAAATGATTTTAAAGGTGCATAGAGAATGCCAAAGGATGCAAGGACCAAAATGTCCAATACTGAACACTTCACAGAAATCCATGGAGCTTTGCAATTGTAGAAGGTGTTTGAAAGACAGTGGTTGTTGGGGTTTTCCTGGAAAATAATACCCTGGTGTGTTTGGATCGAGTTACACGGTGACAGATGACAGTCGATCAAAGGGACCTGGGGAAACTCACTTTGACAAAGGGACTGGAGTCTCATGCTAAACAAGAAACCTTTCATGGGACATGTCCATCAGTTTTACTTTGTTTATTTTTTAACCTATGAGATTTTTTAATGCAAAGCTTTTTATCACTATGTTTGTGTTCATAATTACATGTCAGCTTGTTCACATGAAAACTCCTGGGCTGTCAAAGCCGTGAGTAATGCCAGTGGTTGTGATGAGAGCGATGACACCATGTTTTTCTCCATCTCTGGATTTACAGTTTGTTGTCTTTAGATGTCGATGGTCAGAGAACGTGGTTATGGGGTTGGTTTGGAATACATGCAGACCTATTACACACATTTGCTGTTTTTTTTTTCCTATTTTTAAATCACCATAGTAAATTGCCTTTTACGTCAGGCCAAGTTTCTACTTCCATCTGAAGTGCGATGCTTTTTGCATAACTTACATAACAAGAATAAATTGAGCTTCTATGATTTGTTTAATAAACGAAACAAACTTTTTCTTTTTAGTTTACCATATTTTTTTTACAGTGCACTAACCATTTCAATTTGGAAGTTCTGGATATTTAAAATAGATGAACTGAACGTTGATGTTAAATTATCACTTCATAGCGGAGTATAATTGTGAATAAAGTAAAATTACATGCAATGTTTTTCCTTTTCAGAGACCTATGTTGTGTAGGTGTGTTTTTTTTTCACTTGTCAGTGCATGCATGAGAACATTTTAGAAAATGAGCACAGACTGAAACATGTGGATATGAATACCATCACTGTTTTGACATGCAGAATAATGTTAAAACGAAAACATGACTGATGGTTTTTATCACTGTTATACATGTTTAGTTCTGGGACATTTATGGTTGAAATAACCTAAACTCCCTTTGCTGTATATCATGCTTGTAGGCCCATGTTTTTAAGGTTGTATTTAAAGTGAGACACTCATCAATGTCGTGTACCTCAATGAGCAGGCAAAGAGCACACGACATGTTTCTTTCAGCTAATTTTTTAACAAAACCACAGGTTGTGCATTCAGGAATAACTGTCCAGTGTCAGGATAGAGATTCACTAGTGGAAAACCACTGTGAATGCCGGTTGCGCGTGGTCTATTTCTGGCCAAGCAGTGGATGCCTGTTTACATTGGACGACTACAGTCTGATTGAAGATGAGCAATCAGCTCTGCAATGTTTCTCCTTGCATGTGGGAATTCTAGAATCTACAGCAAGTTATCGGCACCATACCTGCAGGGATGCACACCATACTGATATATCTTAATTATCTCCCAACACCAAGTCCATCACCACCCCCACCCTGCCAGCCCAACCCCTCTTCCCTCAGTACTCAAGGGATTACTGGCAGCCCACAAGACTGAATTGGAAGTGAGGAAAGCAGGTCCAGACCCGTTGGTAAGTCCCAGACTTAAGGGCAGTGACTGAATGGAAAATTAAACACGCCTACTGTACACACGCACATGAAAACAGTGAACCCACTGACACACGGCCGCAGCGCAAGCACATCAATGTCAAATGCCTTGCACAACCTTGGTTGTAGTAGGGAACTCTGGTCCTGCTAACAAGGTGACAGTCAATCTGTGCTGTCTTGTATTAAAGCTGGTCATGTTACCCAGGGTTCCTCTGGAAAGCACAAGAATTTTTCTCCCGTGAACACAGACAGTGAATGTTTTGAAAGCATTCTGGAAAGGCAGGTAAACAATGTAAAATGAAACATGATCAACAACATTAAATTCTCTCCTTTCTTCTTCTCTAAAAATGACGTAGACAGATCGACTGCCAGGTCTTAATTTTTTTTATTGGTGCAAAAGTACGACATGTACTGCATTGTTTTGGCAGAGGGGATGTAATTGAAATATCAAAAGTGTTTCTTTTTAAAAACAACATGATTATTACCAAACCAAAATACGCATGACATTGATTTTGTTAGGGTAGACAAGATCATAAAAATGTGATTCTAAAAGCGCCTCCATTTACACCTCCCTACTTTCCCTGTAATGACCAAACAAAGGATATGAATGTTAAGAGGCTCATAAATCTATCACAGTGGTAATGGAACAGTCCCAGAGGGAAATCAAACTCAAGTGGGCTTGTCCATCTAACCAACGTTCATTTCTCAGCAGCCTCCTCCTGAGCCCTTGGGACTCAGACAAACTGCTGACACCACCTGACAGAGACCGAAGGACATTCATGGAAATGCTTCATCCAAAATAACTAAGAATGGGTGAGTTTGAATGCACCCTACTGTGTAAAGGATTACTTAAAAAATGAGTCCAGATGAATACCTGCGGCATTTCAAAGTCAAGCAGGTGTTTTTTTTACCACTTACTCAATCCACATGCCAGACTTACACATGAGTGCATGAGTAACCAGAGAGCCTGTCTTTTGTTACACTTCATGGGACGGAGTAAACCATTCCCTTCTGACATAATTGGCTCTTTCATTGAACCCATGTGTTAATCTTCTTTTATCTAATTTTTTTTACACATATTGCTAAATAAAACTTTTTCTCTTTTTGGAATTTTTTTCAAGTTCACATTGAATGCCCATCATGCTAAAACTCTACTACTACAACACAGCACTGGCCTTGAAATGTTATTTTGGGTTCTTTTTTATTACAACATCCATGACATTTGCAATTATATGCCCGCTGATCTTTTGCCACAACTGGTCATTAAAAGAGCAGCAGAGATGCCTAGTGTAATTCCTGTGGACCCAGACAGAGCTAACTGTGTCCGTAATAACACACTCCGGTGTCCTGCTGCTGCTCAGCCCTGCTCACAATCATACAGCTGCTCAAAGCCATTGTTGCTGCAGGTGCTGAAAATACACACACACACACACACACACACACACACACACACACACACACACACACACACACACACACACACACACACACACACACACACACACACACACACACAAAGCACAAACAAACATGTCTTCCCACTCACGGTGAGCCCCCCTTTTTAAATTTCATTGAAATTTCAAATTTGATTGCATGCTGGTATTTGATTACATTGATAGATAAAATGGGTCTTGGTTCAATAACTGACGTAAAACTGTTTTAGACATCTTAAGGTTGTTATTCACAAAAACAAACAACAACAGGACCTTCTTGCTTGCTGTGAGACTGATAGTCACTGTACTCCTCTATTTCAGAGACACATAAGAAGTCAGGTCAATTAAATTCAAGTCGCTATTTATGAGAAGGATAGTTGTAGTTTGTATTTACAAAGGTATTAGTGACCTCTTTTGTGGATGAAGACAGCAGAATAAAAAATTAAACATTAGAGGGGAGTTGACAGGTTTGCCCTCCACCTGTCTTCCCTTTTCCACCATCCACCTCGCTTCACACCTGCATTAAGCTCAGATGTTTATCACAGCCTGAGTGATCGGACCGTATCTCTCGCTTTGTCTTTCCTTTTGCCATCTTTTCTCCTCTCATCTTTTTGTGAACCACTGCCAGTTCTTTGAAGAAAACAAGGCCAGTGATAGGGGAAGAAAACACATGCAGCAATGTGAATGAATGAGCAAAGATCAAATAAAAGACCACACACTTATGCTCGCCAGACATTTAGCTAACTGGGGAAAACCGACATGTGAATTTTGCCATTTCTTTTTTTTATACCAGATGGTGAGTGATGTGTTCTTTTGTCATACTTATAACCAGTAGCAAACATCATAGTTCACTGCATTACCACATGGAAGATCAAACATAGAGGAAGAATTAAAACCCTCTTCAAAGTAAAAACTACAAAGGGAAAGTATGATAAAACATGTGAGAGTGTCTGACTGCGGGTGTAAAGCATGCTGCGCCCTGACTCATTTGCTTGACCTTAGCAAGTAAGAAATGTTTTCTAAAAAAGGAAAGGTACCAATTACATTTCAGGCCCAGTTCCCTCTTTTAGCACCGCCCCAGCATTACCCTGCTTTTCAGAGTCTCTCTCTCTCTCTATCCCTGGACAGAAAGAGAGATATAGCTGCCCCTATAAACAGCCACCATCTACGTGGGCAATAAACAGAGAAGAGAATCTGACTCTTGCGTTTAAATAGAAAACATTGGCCATGTGGATGCTACACCCAGAGGAGTGGCAGTCTCAAAATAGTAGTTTAATCTAGCAATCCTCGACTGAAAGACATCCCAGTAGATAGCAGTGGGATGGGAAGAGAAATTCTCAGAATCGGAGGGTCCCATAATCCCCCGAAGGAGCCAAATGTACAGTAGCGCAGCCCACCCACTGTTAACAGCTAGCAGCTAACTGGTTTTCCTCCTGCTTCCAACATGGATTTGTCATTACAATATCACATTATGTAAGGGAAAAGATATGCGCATCCGGTGATAATAAGTTTGTGTCCTTTTCAGTTTCTCACACAAACTATAAAAAGCATGGGAGTAAGCATTTTGTTGCAGTTAGCACACAGTTCAGTTTCTCACCTTGTGTGTAATAGTTAGACATTAATACAAATTAATTTTGTCCTGGAAGCATCTCTGGGAAAACACATTATTTATCAATCCCATTCTCTGGAGGTCTGTGGCACCACAAACTGTACGTCCATTTAATAGAAAGAGTTTGTATTTCTGACTGCATGAAAGATCTTACCTCAGCTTAAAGAAATACTCTGGTATACCATGACACCTCCACATGTCACAGACCTGAGGTCCAAAAAAAATGTCATCTCTGTTTTGTTCTCCAACAACTGATGACAAAAGTTTTTTTTTTTTAAATTTATTTATTTGTGTTAACTTATTAACAAATACCTATTGCCAATGGAGACAAGGTCTCTACAACATAAACGAGCCTACAACCGTCCATAAAGCCTGGGTGAGCCAAGCTGACCTTAGACTGTGACCTTCACCACTCAGAGTAAAGGCATGTTCAGTCGCACTCTATTACTCAACCCACTGCCCTCCTTCTCTGAATTTGTGCACAAAGGCTAACAAACACATAACAATACAGATGGAGAAAAATAGCAGGGGCAATGCTGCTGACTCCAATTTAGAGAGGTGTGACTCAAGTCATAAATTAAAACACTGATGGTGAAGTTACACAAAGGAAAGGAAGAAATATTATCTCCCCATTCTACCAGAGCACATGTAAACACACGGTCTTTATCGTATGGTAACCTGACTCTTCTTATTGGATAACTGGGAGGTTAGGGAGGTGTTAGGTTTTTGAGGACAGCTTGGCAAGGAGTCTGTTTTAGATTAGTAAGCCATGATCTGTGGCCTCCTGTGTCAGCGTGGGCTCCCAACTGTGATGATGGACATGCAAGGGTTATGACGGCAGTGAGAAAGGCACAGCAGTCTGTTCCATTTTTGCCTCCACTCAGAGGAATACTAGGCTGATGTGCCCCTTCTCCTTGTTCCTCTCCCCACTGGCCCTGAAATCCCCAATGAACAACACATTCCTCATTCCCAGTTCCGCTTTTTATGACACGCCATCCTTTGAAGCTGCATGAGAGTGGATGAACATGCATGCACTAATGTGTGTATGTGTGTTTGTTAGCCTTGAGCAACTGAGCCATGATGAATACATAAACGTTTCTGCATGATGCTGTCAAAGTTGGAGCATGTGTTGTAGTATGATCCATCTTTTGTGCACCTGAGCAGGTAGGGTTAGGACATACATCTGCGTGACAGCTGTTTTATATATTGTTACACAGAAGGGAGAATCTGGGCCAACTGAATTACACAGACTGAGAGGGAGAGAGTGTCAGAGTCATGGGTGGAGGAGAAAGCTATGAGTCACCACCAAACATGGGATGCGCTCGTTTTTTAAGGAGGGTTGCGACCAGCAGACTGGGTGTTGAGACAAAGAAAAACAAACAAGATGTTTTTCTAATTAAAGCAGCCCTGAAGGAGAGGGTGTGGATTCGACACAATTTTGGTGGGAGGGGGTCGCTGAGGTTAAAGCAAAATGAGTCATTCCTTTACAACCATTTCCTGCGTTTGGTGCACTTTCCTATACAGTATATAAGCATGTGAGGTATATTCAAACAAAGTCTCACATGGGTCTCTGAATATGCATTCATGGGCACATACAAATTAATAGTAGCAAATATTGTTTCAAAAATCTTTACTAAATGTGAGGAAAAAAACATCAACAAACAAGCATGTATGTAACAGGACGCTATGACTTCAGAAATTTTCATAAGAGTTCGCCAATTCAAGTCTAAGCATCACCACCACAGTCCACCCTCTGGCAGCGCTGAATCACAGAAGTGAAGCTGCATGTACATGAATTCTGGCCAATAGTAGTCAGATAATGGACAGAATATGGAAAAACAAGCAGGACGGCAAAATTAAACGCGAAATCATTTGCTGCAGTTGGATTTCTACAAAGAATAGAATGAAATGCATTTCATAACCATTCTTACAAAAGCATTGTAATAAAATGCAACTTTCTCTTCATATTTTATTGCAAACTTCAAATTAATGTTAGCTTTCCTCTAAAATCCAGGTTGATTCATTCAATATAGACAGGGATGGAAGTTAAAAAACTAAACGTGGAGCTTGTCCTTGTCCAGAACAACCATTCCTTGTCTGTGTGAGAGGAAAATATGTTGAATCCCGTTGTAAATTGCGTCACGGAAGACAGCAAAACGTTAAAATATTTTAACTTCCAAAGGTAATGCTGTCTGCTGTTACTGTTTCCAGTAATCTCAGCTGGCCTCGCCTTTTATTTACCTCCCTGCTCTCATTCACCATAATGAGATCCATTTTGTTGTTTACACCTGTCTGATTTCATTTGATTGCAGAAAAATTAAATTAAGCTCATCAGCTTTTGAACAAGAAGGAATTCATTAACCGTATTTCAGGCCAGTCCAAGTCCAGTGAGGGAGGATCATATCCGTTGGTCTACACCACCTGATGAACACATGTGAGTGCATCACTCAGTGTGGTCCTAATTTTCTTTTGGATATACCCGCTGGTCTCTGTGCTGCAAATGGGTGCAAAAAGGCTGTTTGCAGCAGAGTACCTACAGCTAACATTGCCTCCCATGTCTGGCCACCCAAGTGTACAGGATGTGAACTAATACAGTTAGGAATCACACTCCCAAGCAAAAAGGTCTCAGGGATGAGTCTGGAAGCTAACCAAAGCTCTGTCAGAAGTTAATGCTAACTTACAGGAAAGTCCAACAGTAAGAGCAACAGGAAGAGGAAACTCCCCTCCACAACATCCTGGATGGCCTGCTCATGTGTGAATAGATATTTTCAGACACAGCATTTGGCCTCTGGGTCTGGATGTGTGTTATTTTGCTTCATGGGTAATATGGGCATGTTGATCCACTGACGGATATTTACAGAGGTAGTCTTTCCGCTGCTTCATGCGTCTCTTCTGTCTGTCTCACCACATCAGACTCCAGGTATCCACACCGATTAAGACAATTCAGCCCTTTTAGGAGAGGCTGAGGCGGTTTCTCTCACTTTCGACCTTGTTTTGCAGAGCCCCTTCTCTTTTTAGTCTCACAGTCATCTCCTGGTCAGAGTATGAACACCCAGACATCCTGAGTCACTCATGATGCAGGTTCCGTTCTGTGGGAAAGCTTGACCATGTGTGCCATGCTCGATTGTTCGTTGCTCATAAACAGTAGGAGCTCAGCCTGCGATGTAAAATAAACTAGCTGCCACAACATATCGTCGCTACTGTTCACCAGTGTGAAAAGAAAAACCGCACGGCCAGATGAAAGGGTTCCAGCGTGTCACACCACTACTTTGCTTGTGTGTCTCTGTCACTTTGATGGATCATTTCAAGGCTCTTTCTTGTTTTATGAGCTCCATCACTAGAGGCCTGCTGTCTGGCACATTAGTACAACTCTAGGATGTGGGTGTGATGCAAAGTGTGTGACAAAGCCAGTGTTTCCACCAGGTGAAATGAGCAAACAGACACCATACTGTCTGACTCCATGTGGTGTCTTCCACTGCCTTGGGGTGAACACATGAAGGTGTCTTAGCTATGAGAAAAATAAAGTGAAATTAGTTACAAGGTGGAATCTTATGTCAAAGAGATGGTTTTTTTTTGTCATCCTTGATGGGTTCAGCAGGATGGTTGAAGTAATGGAGTGACGTCAAACAGTGTCTGGGGTGGTCACTGTCTGTAAATAACGTGCTTGGGATATTCCTCCTCTCCCTTTTCTCATGTTCACATACTGTAACAACCTTTACACCATGAACATTTAAAGCCTCTTGATTCACTGTGTTTACTTCACATCCTCCACTGTCTGCCCTGCTCTATTTATCTGCATTCCTCACAGAAAGTTTCTGTCTTTCTCTCCAAGGCACACAGACATGGGTCTATTTTCTTGAATTTCTTATTTCCTGTTAAGGGTGTGTATCCGATTCCTTGTTCTTGTGCCCAGAACACATCAAACGCTCTTACTGCTAAAAATGAGAAAAAGAGACAGAAAATTGAGAAGTTATGGCAAAATTAGATGTGAATGGGAGAGGTTTGTGTGTAAAGTCAAAATGATCTTGTGAGCAGAGGGAAAAAGCCTGACAAATGGCACAGACACAGTGGAAATGAAAGGAAGATAAAAGGAGTATAAAAAATAAAGTAGTTAATTATTAAACTATCCACCAAGGAGGCCAAGTAAGTAAAATGCATTTTGACATGTATATAATGTATCTGAAATGCTTTCACTTCCTGCAAGGATTTGTTTTTATTTATTGTAATTATCTGTTTAGGCAGTCATCTTCTAAATTACCTTAACAGGGCTGTGGTGCCAGTAAATTGGGGTGGTGGTGTTGGTGGTGGTGGTGGGAATAGTAGTTGGACGTGAGCCATAAAAAAAAACAAAAAAAACAACCCATAGTCTGTTTCACATTTCGACCACCAAAACGATTTCATTCACTGTGTGTGGGCTCACAGTTATGTATGGATCAGTGGTTTCAGTGGCTCATTCCACCGTTATTACACTTTAGGTAAAAAATTACTTGATTGACAAACAACTATGAGAATGAGACACATGTCTATATGGTATACTTATTCTCTGTTCTCTCAACACGTATTATGTAAATCCAAACACTGTTTTTGGTTAACAAAGCTATAGTACTGAAAATTAAATGGAGCATATTTATGAATGGAACAAATTGGTGTTATATTTTTCCCTTCCTACACAGAAATACCAGAAAAACCTGAGCGAATGTAGCCATAATTGTCAAGTAGAGAAAGTAACATCTTCCTTTTGCAGATGCTTTTTGAATGCTTTTCACAGATCAGTTACTGATGAATAAATATAAATCTCTTTCTTATTTCATGTCTTTTTTCCAGCCACACCCTGAAGAACACACATTGCACGTTCTATGTCAAAATCACTTCTTTCATCTGTTCTTGTGAGACTTCAGGATTTTTTTTTTTTTGTAGTGTGCCTGAAGTAAGCCCAGAGATGTGCAGAATTCAGGTCTTTGTGGAAATACATATGTGCTCTGCTGAATATATTAACGTAAACTTCATTCAATAGTCAATTTATATTTACTTTATATCAAACATATCCGTTCACCAGGGCTAATACTGAATGAATTTCATGCAAGTCCACAATGTACCAACTTTGTGCTTAACCGCCCCACAACAATTGTAAGCAGATGCGCAACAAAATATGAACACAGTTTCAGTAATGTTCTCCAGACCTCCTCCAAGTCCAAAAAAAAAAGAGGATAAAACACAAGAGGCTTCAGTGCAGAAAGGTAAAGTCAGCAATAGACATATTTGGCAGGTACTTCCGTCTCTTCTTTCCCCCCTGCAATGAAATAACTGAAGTGATCATGCGATGTGTCATCCCAATAAATCGATTTACACAAGGGCTGATTGCTGCACTGATCAACAGGGGGTTCGACTGGGAGGGGGAGTCGATGCTTTTTAATGTTCCTCCTTATAATGTGAGCAATCTTTGTGATTTGTGTATGATTCATAGAAGATAGAAATAAAAACTATTGTGAAGTGTGTGTGTGTGTGTGTGTGTGTGTGTGTGTGTGTGTGTGTGTGTGTGTGTGTGTGTGTGTGTGTGTGTGTGTGTGTGTGTGTGTGTGTGTGTGTGAGTGTTGTGTGTGTGTGTGTCCATCCTCTATATAGGTTACAGAGTAATCAAAGTGTCTAAAGCACAAACATGATGAGGGAAATGAGAAGTGAGAGGAAGGGTGGAGATCATTAGGATGATTTCTGTTTCCTGATTTCTCTTTTTATTTCGCTTGACATCCTTTGCCCTGCCCCACTACACAAAACATATGGTTCAAATATGTGCGACCCCCCCCCCACAGACCCCCCGAAGTCCAGCAATAATTAAAGAATTATATGGAAGAATGGAGCAAAGGAGGGGAGACAACTGGCAAAGTCTGACAAAACGTTTAGAGGAGAGGGGTGTCTAAAAACATTCACTAGTCCTATGCAAAGCTCTTACATGCGACAGGATAATAAATAGTAATGAGTTTTGGATCAGGCCTATGTAACATATACTCCACTCACTCTGCGGCCTCATCATTCATTGGCTTGTGACCGTGGAATGTCACTCACATTCCCACTGACCTTCATCTGTCTCTTTCTCCGGTTGCTCGTATATCTCTGCACTACTCTGTTCGTGTTTGTTTTAACTTTCTCAGGACCCCTCCAAAGCTGCTCATGCATCTACACCCAAGAGGACAGCGATTTCCCCCCTCCAAGCATGTCAGAGTTTCTCTGCCACTCTCCCTCCCACACTGTCTCTCTCCCACTCACTGTCTGAGTTTACTCTCATGTGGGGCAGAGGCTCTAACGTCAGCATGTCTCAGTCAGTCTTACTGGGTGCTTTTTTCCCTTCCCTCAAGCACAACTAGTAAAACTGTCAAAGCAGTATACGTACAGGTATATCTCTCTTTTTTTTGAGAGAAAAAGACGACTCATACATAATTTTGCTGAGAGAAAGTGAACTCATACTCTAGGGTTAGTAAGTGTTTGATGGGGGTCCTTGTGAGTCACCTGATTGTTTAGCCTCTTACTCTTTACAGCGGGATGTCGTTTATGAGTCAGGGCTACAGACTGGACTGGCCTGTATCCTTTGTGTCACATGGTCCTTCTTATCGTCTCTTATGCTGTTGAACTTGTAACCCTAACGATTTAACACAAACCGCAGACCTACATCTCAAATGGTTGATTTTTCTTTTGTAGTATACAAAACTGACACCCTTGATTCCATTGACCATCAGCACTTTTTAACTGCATTTAATATGGACCTTCAAGTACAGTAAGTCTTACATTTGGATATACTTCTACTTAAGGTTGTGTGATGTTTTTACAAACCATTTATTTGAGGCTGGGTCGCATCAGATGGTTTGTGTGAGTAAACTTTTGGAGGTATGCACATGTGTCTTTGTTCACTTATTGCTATACCAACAGTTGCCAGAGGCCAACACTGCAATTCAGATGGCAATTCAGATGGTAACATCCTCAGGCCTCAAGAACTTCAGAAGTAGTTATGACTGATGCTGTACTCATATTGGACATGAGTCTGCATTTTAATTTGAGTATTGCAGGGGTGATGTCAGACACAGAGCTGTATGAATAGGGTATTCCAGACAAGGAAAACTGGGTATATAAATGAGTTACTCAATTTTTACATCCCGTTTCAAAGCGGTGATGTATTGTAATTGTTCGTGTGTTCATCCGTTAGTTTGTCCGTCTGTTCGTCTTTGAGAATATCCACCAAATACCTTTGCAATCATTGCAGATAGAAAGATGAAACAAAAAGCACATTACCTGATGGAGATGAAAATGAGATGACCTTGACCCTGACAAAACTAGGTCAAGGTCAAAGTTAAACTTTTTTACACTCAGGAACTGGATAAGATAGAAAGACGAAGGGAGAAGGCCAGTGGGATGTTGCAGTCTGTGACTGCCTTGTTAAGTAATGTTTTGATTGTAATATCTTACTCACTACCCAAATATTTTTCTGGTTAATCTCACTTTAATTCTGTGTATCAGTATTCTCATTGTTGCCTACAAACACAACCAGTTGACTTGCATTTACTTCATTGATATTTCAGTGAGGGTTTCTACTGTCCCCTGCAGGTTGGGAAACGTAATGAAGTAAAGGCAGACAGAATTCCACCTGGACTGTTGCATTTTATAAAAAAATAAAACCACAAATAAAGCATGATAAAGAACAATAGATCCTCTTCTACTTGGTCCAGCTGACCTTGGGAGTATTATAATGCTTTGTGAGGTTGTCCAGGTGACGGTAAATCCTCCACTCTGTGTGTCTTTGATGCTTTGTTCAAAATCCTTTCCATTTGCCTCTGCTCTTGCATCTTATCAAAAGCAATTTGTGCTGGTGTCCTTGTCTACATATGCTTGTTGTCACCTTCTCATCATTTTGTCTGGAGACGAACTGGAGGCAATTCTTACTCTCTTTGCTCTTCCTTTTCCTCTTTTTCCCTAAAGAGATATTCCCTGATCCTTTAATGTTAAGACTAGTCCTTTGGCAAACCTCCAATTGACGCAACCATTTCTTCTTATTATATTTCTTTTAATATCAGTATTGTATTATAGAAGCGGCTACCAAACATTTATTACTGTATTTAAAAAAAATCCATTGAAGACTTTACGACCTTTACGACAGCACCGTCAATGGCGCACCAATCGGAATACGGCAGTGTGAAGAAGATGGCGGAAGGCGGTAATGATGCAGAGTTATTGAAGGAGAAGGCAAATAAGTACTTCAAAGGTAGGTATGACAGACCTGTCAATTCAATTACTTTTCCAAGGAGTTTTTATCTGATAACTATTTAACCGAAAATAATGTTATTGACGCAATTATATCGCAAGAAGCTGATTGCTAATGATAGGCTACGATCACATTGCACGCTAAGTGTAAACCCCATTCATTGGATTACCCTGGACTGGTTAGCTCATTTAGCTAACACTAGCTAGAAGCCAGTCTAACAGCAGCAACAGCATCGATGTTAACGCATGCTGCTACGCGTCATGTATAGTGTACTGCTAACTTGTTCAGACTTGTGATTTCTTGATGAAACGTATTCATACGTACATCCCTGTGTTTCACTCACGGATGTTATTCTAGAGTAATAATTAGCTGACAGGTGATTGTGTAGCTTTAAGTTAACAGCGAACAGGCGCGTTAAGAGCAGTGAGGCGGAGCATGGGTGGAGTCACCTGAGCACAGACTGTTCAGTTATAGTCAAAGTCAACTTTATTGTCAAAAGTACCGTATCTTAACGACATACAGCACAGATGTAATTACAGTCCTCTCAGACCCACAGGCAGTAAAAAAAAAAGCCCACCGAAGATTATCCTTTCCTTGTGGCTACATTCTAAATGAAATACCGTCCCTGTCTTTGTAGATGGGTGTTTATTTCGAAAGGCTGTAGCACTATCAATTTCCCTACGAGGATTAATAAAGTATAATTCTATTCTTTCTATTCTGGGAGGAGAAATCCCGGGTGGGTCTTGTTTGAAGTAATTCCTATGCCAATTTATTTTTAGAACTGACACTGGCACTGTATGAAAAAACAAACAAACAAGCAAGCAAACAAACAAACAAAAAAACAGTAAAACGTCCAGATTAGTTCACTGAAGTGGAAAGAAGCAAACACTGACATTTCACTGAAGTTGATACAGAAACAAAGTAATGTCATAACTATTTAAACACATCTTATTTTGGCATTATTGTGCAACTGTAGTAACAGTTTGCTAGTAAATAAATAGTAAACCTGTACTGCCTACGATTGCTTGAACACCGTTTTTCAATGTTTTTGTGAACAAACAGAAATGCTGTAGTAATTCACAATTATTTTCAGTGTTAATCTAATTGTCTGCAATCATTTTGGTGTATTAATGAATTGTAGAAAATATTTTTTGATTTTTTTGAACCAAATCCAATTCACTCCATTGACCAAGCAAACATCACATTTCTCTGTGTAACAAAATAGAATAAGGAAATGTACATAATACTCTGCACTCATTTGTTTATTTAATTTGTGTCAACTTAAGATGTGATACGTATTTTTCAGATAAAGACTATGAAAATGCCATCAAATACTACACAGAAGCATTGGAGCTCAATCCATCCAATGCCATCTACTACAGCAATCGAAGCCTGGCATACCTGCGCACAGAGTGCTATGGTTATGCCCTGGCTGATGCTACGAAGGCCCTGGACATAGACAAAAACTACATCAAGGGATATTATCGGCGTGCCACCTCAAACATGGCACTGGGCAAGTTCAAGGCTGCACTTAAGGACTATGAGACGGTAATAAATGAACTATATTCGACCCGTCTGCTGCATTATTTTATCTGACATGAAGGTTGAACATAGAATGTAGGAAATATTATCAATATGCATTGTATAACTAAATGTTTTTTACAGATTTGTTTTCTCCCAAAAAATTTATGATTTCATCTGTTGGTCTGACAACACAAGTCACGTTGTTTGTTTCCTTATTTTAGAGTAGAGATGCCCCTTCAGTCATGATCCCATTTAAATCCATTGCCATTAGAGCCCTGTTATGACAAACTAGAAAATGACATGACAACTTCCTCATGAAGCTGTATGAGATTGGAAGTAGAATTTCGTCTGTTTCTGGAATGATAAAATTGTATTGTCAATGTTTTCATTTGTCCACACATGACAATATATGAAGTAGTATGAACTGTTTGCATTTTAAAGTAATGAAAAATACTAACCCTACAATATGCTGAATCAGTTTCATGTGTCTGCCTTAAAAGAATATTAGTAATCATTATAGGCATTTTGTATAATTTCTCTCTTATAACATGTTATAACAGGTAGTGAGGGTTCGGCCAAATGACAAAGATGCCAAGATGAAGTATCAAGAATGTAACAAGATTGTGAAGCAGAAGGCTTTTGAAAGAGCCATTGCCAGCGATGAGATTAAAAAATCTGTTGTGGACTCACTGGACATTGAAAGCATGAGTAAGTTTCATGTGTTCTTCAGCAGATATATAAAACCATATTTAAACATAATGTGTTTTAGTCACATGTGTGCTGACAGAGCGAAACAAACTGATGATAATGAAATACTTGAAATCACTGGATTTTTTTCTCTAAGATAACAATGACCTTGTGTTGCAGCTATTGAGGACGATTATGTTGGACCCAAACTGGAAGATGGGAAGGTTACAGTCACATTCATGAAGGAGATGATGGATTGGTTTAAGGACCAGAAGAAACTACACAGAAAGTGTGCTTATCAGGTAAATATCTTGGTCATAATCAACTTTATTGTCATAAGTACCATATATGCACAACATACAGCACAGATGTACAGTATGTCATGCAGACCCACAAGCTCATACAGTTACTGATGGAAACATACATTTTTAATTGTTTATTTTTCTTGACATTCTTTTAGATTTTGGTGCAAGTTAAAGATGTTCTATCAAAACTACCGAGTCTGGTTGAAATCACATTAAAAGAGGTGAGGACTTTGCAGGAGCTCGTGATAGAAATGACTTAGTATTTGTTATACAGAGAGCAGCAATGAATGTATTATATGACTACCAACTCTTGTCAGCCTGTAAGATAGCAGGGGAACAAGGGATTTCTGCTTTTCTTCACATCTAATGGGCTGTCTCTGGGAAAAGTTTAAATCTGGCAACAGGAATGCAATACTTCACTTTAGACACTGAAATTACAAAGCAGGAAAACGACGTGTTAACTTTCCTAATTAAAGACGGCTTGCCTGGACAGTTTTTTGCCGTGTTGTTTGTACTTTACACAGAAAAGCATGTTGTGTGAGGGGTATTTTGTTTTGAGAAGGAAAGTGTGTCAAGAACTAACATAATGCTACTGCTCCCTTCCACAGACAGAAAAAATAACTATTTGTGGGGACACTCATGGGCAATACTATGATCTCCTCAACATCTTCACGCTGAACGGTTTACCATCAGACACCAACCCTTATGTATCCTTTCTTTTTGCTGGCATTTACCCAAATTAAATGTAATTCATTGTCTGTGTATTAGAAAGAACTCTGCATTACATATGATGCATGGCGGGATGCAGCAGTCACAATACAGTGTATTGCTGGACTTGACCTAAAGGCAACTCTCGAACGGTAACTTTTTTAACTGTGTTGCGTCATGTTTAATTACACAGGCAACGTGCTGCCAAGTCCTATTCGTGTTCACTGCAGTCCTCTTTTTTCTGTTGCTCTGTGTCTCAGTGAACAGCTTAAAGCTTCAAAACCAAATTGTGTGCTTTATAATGCTTAACAACTGAATTCAGCTGTTCAATGGTGACTTTGTGGATCGTGGCTCTTTCTCTCTTGAGGTCATTCTCACACTCTTTGGTTTCAAGCTGCTCTACCCTGACAACTTCCACTTGCTTAGGGGTGAGTGCGCACTGTCTGACGACAGTGATTTCTGACATGTAATTTTGGGTCCCTGCTGTTTTATTAGGGCTGCTTAAAAGTGATGACTGATCCAAGACTTTTACCTCTAGGTAACCATGAGACAGACAACATGAACCAGATGTATGGATTTGAAGGGGAGATCAAAGCCAAGTACACAGCCCAGATGTTCCAGCTGTTTAGTGAGGTCTTCCAGTGGCTGCCTCTTGCACAATGTATCAACAACAAAGTACTGGTAAGCAATGGCACAGTGGGCTGTGAGCATTCGTCTGCCCTATGAAATGTCAATCTACACCAGCTTGCTCCCCAAGTGCTGCACTGGGGTGTTTGTTAAGGGACACATGGCCATTATTATCCCAGATCATGCAGCAGACTACCCTAACCCTTAATGACAGAAAACGAATGTATTGAACTGTGCACACAGCCCTAATAAAATCCTCCATCCCAGGTTATGCATGGTGGACTGTTCAGTGAAGATGGTGTCACATTGGAAGATTTAAGAAAAATTGACAGGAACAGACAACCTCCAGACTCAGGTAGGATTGTACCCCAGATACAGCATGATTTTGAATCTTACTCAAGGAGGTTAAGTCTAAAAACAAAATGAGTATATTTCTCTATCTTGTCTTTCTGTCTCACAGGGCCCATGTGTGACCTTCTTTGGTCAGATCCACAACCTCAGGTCAGTTCCCACCCAATGCTACAATGGATACAATTGGCAAGCAATAGCTTGTGATCTCTTCTGGTATTGTTAAAGAATTAATTTGTCCATGTCTGTCTGTGTCGTACAGAATGGTAGGTCCATCAGCAAGAGAGGAGTGAGTTGTCAGTTCGGCCCCGATGTGACGGAGCGTTTCCTGGAACAGAATAAACTGGATTATATTGTGCGTAGTCATGAGGTCAAAGCTGAGGGCTACGAAGTCACTCATTCAGGGAAGTGCATCACCGTGTTCTCAGCACCCAACTACTGGTACGTATTCGTACTGATTCATTACGAGTGATGAGCCATTTGTTACTTTTATATTATAATTATATTTAATTATATTAAAGGTTTTGTACTTCAACTTCTTTCAGTGATCAGATGGGAAACAAAGGAGCTTATATTCACCTCAGGGGATCGGACCTCAAGCCAGAGTTTCACCAGTTCACTGCTGTGGTCAGTATCCTGCTCTCTAATTGTCACAATGTGTCTAGATGTGTTTTATTTGATGTCATATTTTTAATCATGCCCATTGATTTAGTTAGGGAAAGAACAGAACCACTGGAGTGTGGATAATCGTAGACAATGAGTGTGACTCATATTGTCACATATTGTCATCATATTTGACTTCCATTTAGGTAATCCTCTTTTGCACCTGGCTATTTAGTATTATTACCGGTAGTTGGAACCCCAGAAAGAAAGGCTTCTAAAATCATTTTTGCAGCATCAGTATGAGGACTGTAAGACAGTGGTGAGGTGTGCTGTAGGTGTGACAGAGGAGCTCAAGTGGAGGTGGGACTGCATCAGGGATCAGCTCTGAGCGCCTTCTTGTTTGCTATGGTGATGGACAGGCTGACAGACGAGGTTAGACAGGAATCTCCATGGACCATGATGTTTGCAGATGACATTGTGATCTGCAGGGAACAGGTGGAGGAGAAGCTAGAGAGGTGGAGGTTTGACCTGGAAAGGAGAGGAATGAAGGTTAGCCGCAGTAAGACAGAGTACGTGTGTGTGAATGAGAGTGACCCAAGTGGAAGAGTGAGGTTACAGGGAGAAGAGATCAAGAAGGTGGAGGATTTTGAGTACTTAGGGTCAACAGTCCAGAACAATGGACAAAGTAGAAAAGTGTCAGGTGTGTTGTGTGATTCAGCTAAAATGAAAGGAAAGGTGTACAAAACTGTGGTGAGACCAGCGATGTTGTTTGGTCTAGAGACAGTGTCACTGAGGAAAAGACAGGAGGCAGAGCTGGAGGTAGCAGAGATGAAGATATTGAGGTTCTCTTTGGGAGTGACCAGGAAGGATAGGATCAGGAATGAGTACATCAGAGGGACAGCACATGTTAGAGGTTTTGGAGATAAAGTCAGAGAGGCCAGACTGAGATGGTTCGGACATGTCCAGAGGAGAGATAGTGAATATATTGGTAGAAGGATGCTGAGTTTTGAACTGCCAGGCAGAAGGCCTAGATGAAGACCAAAGAGGAGGTTTGTGGATGTAGTGAAAGAGGACATGAAGGTAGTTGGTGTGAGAGAAGAGGATGCAGAAGACAGGGTTAGATGGAGGCAATTGATTCGCTGTGGCGACCCCTGAAGGGAAAAGCAGAAAGGAAAAGAAGAAGAGCTAATATTTCTTTTCTTTTGCAGCCTCATCCAAATGTCAAGCCCATGGCATATGCCAACACACTAATGCAGTTGGGGATGATGTAGAAGCCACGTCTGTGACATGGTTGACCTCCCATCTCACCTGAGCCCCAGCCAGCCACCTCACTCCCTCCAGTGCTCGGACATGCTCTTATTCATGCTTAGCCCAAGGGATTCCCACTCCTCAACAAACTTCCACTAGTTGTGTGCAGAGAATATGTGGTATAGTTAAGATGGGAAGAGATCACTTCCACAAGCTCAGTCCTGCGCTGGGTATATTCATTTTATTGGTTTAAACTGGAAAATACCCATTCCGTTGTCCATTTATTCACTCATGTGTTCCATCAGTGGGTGAAGAACCTAATCGTGAGAATTTCAGATGAGTTTCTTGGTTTTTTAAAATATCTGATCCATGCAGCAGTTGGGATCAAATTAGCTGGTTTGTACCAAAGATCTGTAATGAAAATGATTGTTCAGTTTTTACAAGGGGCGTCTTGTGATTCTGAAGCCTAACATTGTCCTGTTGGCCAGCTTAGAGCATTGTGAACTGAGTTCAGTGCAGCATGTCAGTGTTTCACAAACCATCTTACAGTATGTTGGGACTTTCCCCCCTTAGTTCTACATAAATATAAGTTAAGATACCGTGCAACAAAAAAAAAAAAGATTGTCCCTAGGTACACTGTTAAAGGTGCTGTTTGCCATACGTGGTGTATTTAGTTGGTTCAATCAAGTAGCTGGTCTGTTGTTTTGCACTGCTTCCCTGTTGAGGAAGATGCTGCTGCTCTCCTGGTTTGAATCCCTCATTATCATTTTGCCACTCACCCAGAAGCTCTTGCACAGTCCACCCTCCAAACCAGCTTTGCTGTAAGACAGAAACTGATGGCACTCCAGTCTCTAATACGTGTTCGATTCCTAGTGACTTACCACCCCCATATGTGGATATTTCTCAAGTACACAAACGTCCTAAATGCAATCCTGTCTTGAAACGCACAGCTGCATTGTTCAGTGGCCCTCAACTTTTTAGATAAAGAGATACACCGACGTGTATGTATATATATACTGTATCATTTAAAGATTACATGTAATGTTTGGAGAAAGTTATTAAAAAAAATAAAGTCCAGTGATTTTGGAAAGATAATGTCTGCATTTGTGTGAATATACTCAACATTTGGTTTGTACAGCGATGTACTGTGAGCAGTTAGGACTGTTCACAAAATGTAGACAGTAAAATTTGTCTTTATCCCTAATAGTTTAAGGGTTAAGTATTGATGTGAGGTACAAAAACGGATTTTTTTCTCCCAGGATATAACTCAACAAATACATGAAATCCATTTGAATGACTGTATCTGTTCTTCATATTTATACTGGCCAGTTGTCAAAATGCTTGTAACGGATCTTTCTCACTGCATTGCACAAAGTGATTGAGTAACAGCTTCCACACACTGATCCATACTACTAAACTATGCAGTTCAGGGTTTTCATAATTTAAAAAGTAGTAGTAGGTTACTTTGTTTAACTACACAGAGTTACAACTATTTTGAGTGGCGTTTGTTTACCTTGACTATTTTCTATACTGTACAACATAAAAAACGTAAAGACTTCGAAACTTCCAAATGGCACACGGACGCGCTAAAATTTTCCAAGATTGACTGGAGCCGCTGTTTACCTTGATGACAGCTTTCTGTGTATTTCGTGTAAATTATAGTGTAATGAGACGTTTTGATAATTTTGACATAAAATCAGAAAAATCCCTTCTTGACAATCGATATTGAAATAAGTTGAAATCAGGAGAGAAATGAGAGAATAAAATTGCACCATGATCTATGTGTCTTTTCGTTATTTGACTTTCGTTTCTGGAATAACAATGGAAAAGGAGTGGTTAATTTATTTTTTCTGATTGAAATAAGGTATAAAGTCACTTGATAACAAATAACTGGAGTACAGGTATCTGACTACAAAACAAGAACGTGGTGGTGCGCCTCAGCCCGACCTTCAACTATGACAACACTGAATATTATGGAACCCTGAATGTTCCACTGTACAAAACTGAACATTCCGTTGTGTGAACAGTGAATCTGATATAAGTGACCACTGAATATTCTACTGAAGTAATATTCAATTACTGAAAGTTATTTAATACCGACACTTCGTTTCCCCTCGGCTTTTCCTGGTAACGGTCGCCACAGTGTCAACGCTCTTATTTTGTAGTTAGATAATCACTTCCGGTCTCAATCTTTTTTTTTTGAAATACTGGAATTTACAGTACTGTTTCCGGTTCCTGTTACCTGACAAAAAAGTGACATCCTTACATGAAGGTAACGCCTCCATTTATAACACCTTGTATTTCAATTTTGGCTTTTGAATTTCAAATAGAAAATCAAATAAACACTTTTTCCGGGTATTTTGTTTTTGTTTTTGCCTACCCGTTTCTGAAGCGAAAATCGAATCACTGGAAATAACTGAGCCTGTTAGACGTGCCATAGACCTGTTGGACCGGTCAAACATGGAGCTGTTTGACGGGCCACACAGGAACCCATTGATGTTATTCACAGGTCGATCCAAACATTATTCTAACGTGATACTGACGTGAAACTCATATAGCAAAGAAGTTTCTCTGGTGTCACCAACTTGTTTTCAAGAGTTTAACTAAAATCCTATTTTATTTTCATAGACATTCCCTTTTAAGAAAAACTGACTTCCTGTCGCGTTGAGTGACGTCACGACCTCTAACAGCTGATCCTCATTCGTCAACTATGCGCCGAGCTCACAACACAGCACGAGTTTCACCTTGTTGTGAACCCAGCTGAACACGGAGACGTCACCCCCAACAACACCTGCTCGCGATGCCAAAATATTGCTCCGTCCCAAACTGTAGGAATGACTCCGGGAGCGGGAACGACAGGATTAGTTTCTACAAGTAAGACGTTTCTGTTCAACAGTCTCTAATCCAGCTGTTCGCTCATAAAGTGCTGTGATATCTTTGAAAAGCAACGTCTCCCTCACGTCGATAGTGATGACTGGATTTAATCAACGCTGTTACAGAGTGTCAGCAAATGTTACTATTTTTCTGATGATCAGTTAAGTTTGTATCTTTGTTTAACCGTTGAGACAGTTGTGATTTGTAGTGTAAGTTATACTCTACACTTTATGTAGTTTACTGATTACATTTGTAAATTAGCGCTGTAAGTTCATTGTGTTTGACAGTATAATTTCAAAGCTGCAAATGTAGTAATTTCAACCTAACATACAGGTACAACAACAATAACAGTGCTTACAAATGACTCAGAAACTACAGCTGGATTATGTCACTGTGGGGTCAAATTACACAAGCCAAAATGTGATGAGTCGGTCTGTTTCCTGATCTCCATGTCAATTTAAGTTATGATTTTCTGTGCATTTGCATGTCATTTGATTTGAGAAATTAAGAAATTGTTACTTTTCCTGAATAAGTCTGAGTGTAACCAGCGTCTTCCGTCTGTGCTCTATAGGTTCCCTCTACACGACACAGTCCGGCTTCAGCAGTGGCTTAAAAACATGGGGCGAGAGTGCTGGACCCCCTCTCGACACCAGTATATATGCCACAAACATTTCGCACCCTCGTGCTTCAAGGTGCGTTGGGGCATCCGCTACCTTGATAACGACGCTGTGCCTACTATCTTCCAGGAGGCTGAGGTAAAAAAAAAAAAAAGGGAACCTACCGCAACCTAATACTGAAAATTTAATTCTACACACCACTGACAAGTAATTACTCTACCATTACAGAAATGCCCTCTTATTCATTTGTTTCTTTTTTAATGGATTTTCCATTTTAGTTTAATTTTCTGACAGAAATTTGATTAAGACATTGGCGATGTGCAGCCACCTCTCTAGGTAGTGTCTAGTGTAATCCAACAGATACGTTAAAGCAGTGGAGACTCAATCTGACGATTGTGAGTCACGGCGACTCCTTGATGCTTTTCTGTATCATATTCTGTTGGGTTCTGTTGGGCTTTACTGCGACAAACCTTTTTGGGATACGATGGCAGCGCATGCACACGCAGCGGCTCCTCTCGCTCCCACTAGAGCGTTTCTTTCATGTTTTTTTACTGCCTGTGGGTCTGAGAGGACTGTAATTTCATCTGTGCTGTATGTCGTGCATATATGGTACATTTGACAATAAAATTGACTATGACTATATGACAAATTGTTTTCCTTATAATACGCAATTTAGAGCACTAAAACAAACCTATTTACACGTGTATTTATTAAAATGATTAGTAGATAATTGTTGCAATTTTTTGAATTAGAAATGTTGTGTTTGCATTTTTGCAGTTGCACTAAAACAACAAATAAATGTGTTGTGTTGGATGAAACTGTTCTGCTGTTTCATTCTAGAAACGGAAAGCTACTGATCACAGCGAGGAGATGCCGAAACGTTTTCGAGCTGACGATGATGAAAGCACAGTGGTGTCAGATGACGTGTTGAAGGCTGCTGATGCTCTGATGGTCGAAAATTCTTTGCATACGGTACACACGTATGAGATCACTGTCGACCCATTGCAGGGAGAAGACCTGGAGGAAACGAGTGACGGTGGACAATATGACTGTTCTTTCCAGAGTGGGACAAAGTTCCCTTTAACTTTATTTCAAACAGTAAATGATTTAAGTAATGGAGAGAACACAGAACTGATATTAATGTCTGAAGGGCAAGATGAGCTTGTGAATGGGATCACTGCTGCTATTTTGACTCAGGGCCATGGGTTGGTCATGGACAATCCTGTGTTTGAATGCACAGATGAGGCATTGACTTCTCTCTGTGTTGAGTTTGTGACTGTTACCGGTGACAAATTCTCAGAAGTTCATGAAGACTGTGACACTCAAGTCATCTCCTACTTCGAAACAATGCCAAACGTTTTCCCTAATGAAACAAAGACCAGGTTCACCTCCGTTCCAGATACAGTCCTGTCATCCGCTCTGAGCTCCAAACCCATCCCATCCATTCTACCTATAGTGTCCAAGCATGTACGACCGTCCCCCTCATCTCTGGTTCTCACTGTGGAAAAACTAGACACAGATGAGGGTGAGGGAGATGATGGCCAATCAGAGGAGGACAGCGCCGATTCACAGCACTACCAGCTAGAGGAACACTGGTAAGATGGCAATTCTGTGAATCTTGCAAATCCACTGAGAAAATTTTAGGGGGTAAGCACCTTATCTTTACACCTAATTAGATAAATATGAAGATAAAAATATTTTATTATTGTCCATCAACTCAATTTTGCAGCAGATTTTCCACAATCAACAAGAAAGTGGAACATCTTGGTGATTATTGGTTGAATATCAAGATAAGATAACCCTCTATTTGTCCCACAGTGGGGAAATTTGTGAAACAATTAGACAATTTAGACAAATAATGTTGGTGGCATTTCACTTCAAACATTCATAGTGGCAAATTAAAGTCAAAGTTATGTATATAACTAAAAAGCTCTCAGCTTCAGGGGGGCACAGCCTCCCTGAACCCCTCCATCATTGGTTCAACATTACTAGTTTGACTGAAAAATACATTTGCTGCAGCTACCATAAAAACAGTTTGAGCAAGGAGCAACTGGAGGCCATTGTGGTTGAGCTGCAGAAGAAGGTGAAAGTGCTGCAGCAGCGACACCGTCGGCACCTGGAGAAGCTTCTCGGCCTGGAGAACACAGTCAGCCAGCTGAGACAGAACAACCTGTTGAATGAGGAGCGACTGCAGCTGCTGGAAAGGGTGAAGAGATTGATGCTTCTAGACCAAAGTAGAGATTTGAGTCAAAGTAAAACTTGTAATTAATGTTAGGTTCCTTCTAGCAGTACGTGCATTGTAATATTTTTCTGGGAGATGATAATATGATGAAACTGAACGCAGCAACTCAGGCAGAGATGAATTCTAATTTATTTATTTATTTTTTTAATAAAAAAAGATACAATTCATTTACCAAAATGTAAAAGGGAACCTTTTCTGTTTTCTCTACTTTAGGCTTACCTACATACCAGTGCACCGGATGCTGGTGAGACTGTGGCCATTATCTATGGAGAGGATGATGCTGCATATCTCTATACCACTGAGGAAGTCATGAGGCCCAACTGATTGGACGTCATGTTCATCTGCTGACAGTGCTAACAAAAAATGTGCTTAATTGTTTTTGGAAGCAAAGTTTTTTAAAATTGTTTTAACATGATTTTTTGCACAAATATGGATGAATAATATGGGAAAAATCTTTCTTTAAATAGTTGTTTTCAACCTTTTTTCACCACCTTCACTCCCTTTAACTCAATTTTCTTTGGGACATTTTTGTTATAATATTGATAGTGCAAATAAGAAATTAAAAATAAATTTCCACAGGTCTCAAGTTTTCTTTCTGCTGTTACTTCATATATTTTAAAAGAGCAAAGGTTTGTTCAAAACACCTCTTTAGAGATCTTAATTAAATTTTGTGCATTATCCACTTAAATAGCACTAGCAAATGCAATTAGCAGTTTTCACACAGAGATTATATTAAGTGCTATTTCTAAGTTGCCACACTGTGATTAGATTTGCTCTGTTCTTGATTTTAAGTGATTGATTTTGCTTCTTGGTTTTGTTAAGTCAGCGTTAAATGCATTCACCACCGTTGCCACACAGCTAATTTAAAGGTGAATGAACTTTGCTGTAACAGAGATAATTACAGTACAAAGACCTTTTTCTCTTTCTTGGAAAATATTTTTTCAGGAAATCTTATGAAAGCTTAACAGGAAACAGCCCCTAATTTTACAAGAAGGGAAGTGAAGCTCATCAAATCTTCTCTTTACAGTTTCTGAAAAACTACTGATTAAAACAGAATTAGTTTTCATGTTCTAACCATAAAATATTAGATACACTATATACAAACTTAATCCAGTACACAATATGTTTGCATTTCCATTCAAACCTAAACCTGGTGATGTCTGAGTCATAATATAGCTCAGGAGGATCACTTGCATTCTGTGTTTAAGGTTGCGACTTGGAACGTTTGGCTGGAATGCAGACCAACATCTTACATTCCCAGCGATGCTGGGGGGTAGCTGCTCTAGTTTTTCGAAAACCTGATAACTCGGTCATTTTTTAAAGATTTAAGTAATTTAACACTGATGGTATCTCACGTGTTTCAATGTTCTTTTATCACCACGATATGGGGGCTGTTTCTTTGTCCAGTAGATGGCAGCAGGAGCACCTGTTTTTTTATGGACTGAGTAGCTTCATTAAATAGATATTTCAAAAAGGACGGATTATCATTATTGAAAATGCCTCAATACTTAAAAACTTATATTAATGTGATGTTAGAATGGGTCTCTCTGGCAGTGGAGAAACAAGCTATTGGACGACACATAAATCCCCTCAGTGAGTCTAATTTACATGGGTGCACCAATCATTTTAAAGTATTTTGACTTTTTTTTTAGCATTTGATGTGTGCTGTATTTCATTGTACAAGATGCATCTTATATTGAAGAGCCTTTATCAGCTTGTATCAACCAGTAGCTATTCAACAAGTAGACTTGTGAGTTAAAGTGGTGGTTCTTTAAACCAGAAACCTTGCACTGTTTGTTCACCTGGCATTTTCTGACGTCAGTACACTACTATTTTCCCAAATTGGCTTTAATCTGATAATTTTTTTTCTGCAAACTGAAAAGTGAGACGGGCGAGCATTCCTAAGCTCTGTCCAGTTGGAAGACATACTGCTGGAATGTAAGGGAGGATGTTCTTTTCATCTGACTGAGAAACTTATCAGCAGGTATCTGGGCTCATACCCAATGAGTTAATAGGCTGATGTTGCTCCAGACACACACAGATGGACACAACACATGAATAAACCCATGGCTCACACGATGTTCCACCCTGTACAGTCATCCTCCATTTGCTTTCTCAGGACATTTGGTAAAAAACACAGAACGATCCCTTCAAGGACTCACTCATACTGTTCACCCGCATCATGAACATAGTAGCTTTAAACTATGATGTTTTAAAAATGTTGATTATACACAAAAATTGTAATGAGTCATGAGAGGAAAGATACAAGCTGTACCCTTAATTTTTTTTCCAAGCCCACCTGTTGATCCCTGGGTGGAAGACAGCACATCAGGACACCGCATGACTGTCTAGTTGTATGGTATGTGGAAACAATCTCAGCAACCATTATTGCAGTGCTGCTGCATTATCCTTTCTATTTTCTTTAGTTCCTGTATACATGAACATTTGAGATCAGATTCTGTGATTTGGGTATGATCATTATCATAACTCCTTTCTTTTTCGTTTTAGATTTTAACAAACAAACAAAAGCACTCCTTCCTCTGTTTTTTTTGTGAACAGCTATAGTCTGAGCAGCATGAGCCAGCTTTTCATGAGGAAAAATGCTCTCCAGCAGATATTAAAAAAGAGAAAATGGTATGTGCTGAGAAAGCTCATATCAGCACAAACAAAAGTAATCAGAGTCCTGGAACTTTAATATAGAAAGAAGAATTTTTGTTGAATCAGTTTCTTTGTGGGTCTTTTTGTGGTTTAGATCTGGATTTAGATATACTGTTGTTGCAGGTAAGAAACCTCCAGGAGTTTCCGTTCCCACTGAGTGGACACAGTGAGTCTGTGTTATTTTCAGGGAAGGGGGGCTGCTATTGCTTTGTGGCTTCAGGTGCCAGGCAACCCCACTGCCCTTCACATTCCCCAGTATCGGTCATGTGACCAGAGTTTGGTTTGGTCAGAGCCTGCAGAGCATGACCAGACACTCACCGAATATGTTTCTTTCTTGCTTTCTTTCCTGCTATTTTTCTTACATTCCCATTTACTGTCTTTCCTTGCTGTGTAGCTCCATTAATGGATAGCTAGGTATATATATTAACTGTCATATAACAGTATAAGAATCCTTTATTAGCTTGAAAAACACCAAACATGCCCGAGGGTTTTTGACAAGTCACTGGAACAGGCACATAGAAATTCCAGATCAGTGGTGTACAGGCTCTGTCATCACGATGCTCTGTGACACCACTGTGGAATGAATTTACTGTGGAAGCTGTGGAAAGTTTATTAGGTCTGTTTTGTGTAGTTTGTGCCGGATAATGTTATATAGTGATACTGTATGTTGTATCTACACTTGAATTTTTGCCAAGTCACATGATAAATGAGGTGTAGCAGAAATTACATTAAAATAAAATGACTACAGTAAGAGATTTAAGTGTAACTGATTTCATTTCTAATTGAACCAAGTAAACATCTATTTCGGTATAGTCTGGTGTGTTGTATTTTTACTTACCTCAACCCATAGAGATTTTGTCTTCATGTCTATTTTTTTCTTTTTTTCCCTGTTTGGAAATTTGTTATATTTATACATAACTGCTGGACCGACTTCCACAAATTTGGTGCAAGGGTGAGCCAGGAAAGTACTCAGTGAATTTTGATGGAGATCTGGATAAATGGGTGGATGCAGGATTGGTTCCTTTGCCCTGAACATTACAACATTTTTGCCTTATTACACAAAAACAGATGCTAAACCCAGCTAGAAAGTGAATTTAGGAGGATTCAACCTTAATGGACTCTTCAGGTTAGTAATTTATTAGAATAAATTGACAAAAGGCAGCAAAAACATATAAAGTGAAAGATCACTACAATTTTAAATGGAATCCATGCATAAAAGGTTGTCGTTTGCATTTTGTCCGACACATAAACTACAGCATCTGACTTCATCTGAGAGCAAATCAGAAAATTAAACATATGACATACATACAAACTGAAAAATGTTTGTAAAACATTTTAAAACAAATTTTCTTGGAAAACATAGCAATGCAACTTTCAGAAGCCATCCTTAAATTTTAAGTTGCTTTGAAACATTAGAATTTAATTGAGCTGTAATTTGCAGTTGCACTAATCATGACCAGATGTCAAGCTGTTCCTCGCCCTTTGTCAGTGGTGATACTGATATGGGAGAAAAAGACAACAGTAACAAAGTAATGTAATACAGCACCTACAAACCTCTCCCATATTTACTATGAGATGTTCATTAATTTTTCAAGATGCTGCCTTTTGTCAACTGTGACTACATGTCCTTTTGAAATTAGACAGAGAGGCATGTCTCATGTCTAAAGAAGCTCTGGCTGGAGTTTGGATGATAATGTGCTGATTTACCCTTCATTAAAAAGAAACCACAAACTGAGGAACAGATAGGATGCCACAGAGGAAAAAAGAGGTGAAGTTTGTTAACCCGGGAGGATAAAAGAAGGTTTCAACCTAAACCAGTCTAGGCTGGTTCAGTGGAAAACACCGAGGAATAAATACTGTGTACTTCTGCTTCTATTTTTACCAGGTCAGTGGCCACCAATCTGTTGTGGTACAGGTCAGCTCCCATGAAGCTGTGTAATAGTATAAATATGTGGCAGGGCGTTGGTAAGAAGCACACAAGCTGTGCCAGGCATTCAACGATAGATAGTTTTTGAAGGATGAAATGCAAATAAATCATGTAAGTTTGTCATGAGTCCAGTCCTCTGTGCTCTAACTTCTCACCTCTGCCTGCTAACTGATCCTGCAGCTAACTGTTCGGACCATGTGTGGTTAAGTTGCCAGTTTCTGGTAATGTAGCCGCCAGGATTGAATGTCAGGATGCTCTCATAAAGACACCTGGACTGAGCCCTCATGTTTGCTTGTGGTTTACTGATTCTTGTGGGAATGAATATAAAATCACAACAGCTAAATGGTACATGATTTTAAGAATAAATAGATATATAAATAAATAAGTAAAAATTAGTTCAAAAAGTTAAGACAAAGCCACAAAGTAAAATATTTAGTATCTTGAAAAATATGTTTATTTAAAAAAAAAAAAGATTTGCAGGATACATTTTTCCAGGTATGACGTGATGGACACAAAGACACTGAAAGTATTTAGAGCCTCCTCCCCAACCTGACCATAGCTGCATTGAATACAACTGATTTACACCATTTACAACATGTTCAATCCTGTTGATGACCATCAAACACACTCAGTTCTTCCATTTTGTGTCCAGTGGTGCCTTATTATGAAGATGATATGAAGCAGTCAGCAGCGTCCATAAAGATATTTCTTGGTAAACATTGAGAAGCTGTATAGGAGACTGTATAAAAAGTAGATAATTTTACAGTAACATTTAGTATTGTTACCTTTAATAGTACAGAGCATAATTTTCTTTGGGTTTTGTTTTCAAATGGGATTAAAGGACACTGTCATGCTTTTTCAGTCTCTGAATAACAAAAAGCATAATTCAAAGATACAAAACATTAAAAGCTAAATCACACATGTCCTTCTTTGTGGAGTCTCTTTGTTTCTTTGAGCTCAGTCCCTCAGTACACCCAATTTAGTGTGAAGGGAAGGTCTGGAATTCAGAAATGTCCTTTCATCTGTGGCCTTCACTCATACGTAGTCCTTCCTCTCCAACCCTGGGCCAGCTGCAGACCGTGAAGCAGAGTAAGCCATCCGTGAAGGGTTGTACCTGGTCTCACGTGGCGGACAGGAGCAGCAGAGTAGCCCGCCGCCGAGAACGAGGAGGGCAGCAGCTGCCCAGCCGATGTACAGAGCAGCCCCCAGCTCCCTCCGCTGAGCGTCGCTCAGTAAGGGGTTGTAGAAATCCCTGATTATAGTGTTGGCTGTCCAAGAGACTGGAATGAGCTGCATAAGCCCAGAGATGATGAAGAAAACCCCCGAGATGATCATCACCTTGGCCTTACTTGACTCATCATCAATACAGTTGGTGCACTTGGCCCCAGCAATGGCGATAAGCACAGCCAAGATGGCCAAGAGGATGGAGATGACAGTGAGGGCACGGGCAGCTTGGAGGTCTTGGGAGAGGGCGAGCATGGAGTCGTAGACCTTACACTGCATCTGACCAGTGCTCTGGACCACACAGGTCATCCACAGGCCCTCCCAAATGATCTGAGCCGTCACAATGTTGCTGCCGATGAAAGCCGTCACCCTCCACATTGGGAGAGCGCAAGCCACAATGGCAATAATCCATCCCAAAATGCACAGGGAGATGCCTATCAACTCCAACCCGACAGACATGTTGGAATGTCTTGTTCTTCCGTTGCGGAATGTGTGTCACACCTGAAGAGAGGTCACAAAAAAAAATGAGCAAAAGGCAAAAGTCAACGAGACCCCAGTACTAATTAAATTAATATCTTACCAGCATCAGCGAGTGTGTTATGATCTGTTGCCTTGGCCTCACCGGTATCCTTTATAAAGCAGATCAGGTGGAGGGGAGGAGTCCTTCAAGGAGCTGACATCACCAGAAGGGGAGGAAAATCGTGGACACACTGTGCTATCAGCTTACATGGCCAGCTTCACAATGGATCTGGCCACAAAGAGGCCTTTTACAGCTGAAAGAGCAAATAAGTACCATTCCTTTATTGTAAAAATGTAAACTAATGGTTTTTGATTTACTATGCTAACCAAAGAGGTTGCACCTAGAGAGGTCACTTTTAGAAATGTCTTTAAAGGAACTATAGGCATTTCATTTAAGTATCTATGATTTGAGCAAATGTTTTGTTCTTTCCTAGCTCTAATGCTCATGTGCTTTGCTGCACTTGTGTTTTAATTGATTTTTTCATTGTATATCTGACATTTGGACTCGATTTGAGGAACATTCAGTGGTTTATTTTCCACAAACAATTCTTTTTGTTCTGTTTTGATCTTATTTAACCTTATTTTATGTATGGTAATTTATATGCAACATATTTTTCTCTAGTTTTAACCTAAAACCTTTGAAAAAAGATTTTTTTAAATTAGAAGTAAATCATTTGGCCCCATTGCAGTTGCTACAGGAGACCAATGTAAATACATTTATCTCCTATTTTTATTTGAATCTTTTTCATAATATATCACCAATTTTATGGGAATTTATTGGCCAGCCTCCAGTTTTTGTTACCACTTAATCTCATATAAATGCCAGCATAGTTTCAGACAGGCATTTTTCTTCCAAGTTGAATACAAGAACCAGAGCTTTTCCTATCAGAGCTCTCTGGAATGACCTGCCTGAGGAGATAAGGATGTCTGAGTCAGTGTCTTCTTTTAGTTCACAGCATAAAACACACACACGGATGGATGGATGGATGGATGGATGGATGGATGGATGGATGGATGGATGGATGGATGGATGGATGGATGGAAGGATAGATAGATAGATAGATAGATAGATAGATAGATAGATAGATAGATAGATAGATAGATAGATAGATAGATAGATAGATAGATAGATAGATAGATAGATAGATAGATAGATAGATAGATAGATAGAAGAGACAGACAGACCCTGTTATCACAAATGAAGTGAATGTCATGCATTTGTTAGAGCTGTTGTTTTGATGGTTTCGCCTGACAACAGTTCCATTTTTTTCCAGTGTTTTTTCTTCCCTACCGCATGCCCTTAAAATTCTTCAAATCTTCAGAGCTATGACTGTCTGCCTAGAAATGTCTCCCCTCCACCCTCCAGCATTCTGTTGAAATCCCCTTAGTCTGTCCCTCTGACATGAAACAGATCCATTGTTCGGGAGGTCAGTTCAGATAGCCGAGTGTTGGGAAGCTGACAAAGTAGCAGTTCTTGTTATCATGGGGCTAACAGACATATGGGAGACAGCCAGGTGGATAGGTGCTGTCATAGACTCCCAGTCGTCAGCCTAATGACTGTCTATGCAGGAAGCTGGGATTCATACATTTCTTTCTGTCTATTGACTGAAGAGCAGAGATGAAATAATTTATTTTTTAAACTTGGTTTTTTAAACTTGGTTGGTTCATATTCTAAACGTGTTTCTGTTTTGGTTTCAACAGTCTCACCTAAAGTGTGGCTGACTATACCACCTTGACTAGAAGACATATTAAAATCCATTCTTTGGACATGTAAATTATCTAAAAAAAAGTCACCAAAAAGGTATTAATATGTTATTAGTATGACTATTGAATACAATTTTGTTCCTGTGTTTCAGCCTTTCTGGGAGGTGAAAATTAAATCAAAAAGGTTGACATAAATTTTCATCAAAACATCTTAGCTTAAAATAAATATATTAATGTAAAAAGTAGAACATCAGAATGTTGTTAGAGGAACAGATTTCCTCCATTGTGTCAATTGAAACGTTTAATTTCTTCATAAAACAAATACATAGTGTCAATAAAGTAAAAAGAAAGTTTAACTGCAAATTCAGCCGCTGGGCTCACACTTTATAAAACGTATTTCATGAAGCATATAATAAATGTCACATGATATCACAAAGATTTTGTCGGACTACTTCCAACACACAAAACACAAACAAAAAAATTTAATACAGTTGGTGTAGGTTTGGTTCAAACAGCACACATGATAAGGTTGGATGAAAATCAAATAAGTAATGCCTATCTTTGAGCTGTTTTTTCCTTGGTGGCAAGTCACGAGAAAAGATCAGGATAAAGCTTAGACATAGTCTCTTCGATCATAACCGTTTGGGACGATTGATCTGGTGTGGGAGTAAATTGTCTTTGAGGGAGGCCCATATCTTTTCTCCGGTTCTTTGGGGCAACTGGAGCAGAGTATGCCCCCTCCGATGAGCAGAAATGCTGCTGCAGCCCAGCCCAGATACAGAGCCGCTCCGATCTCCCTCTTCTGAGCCTCTGCTACCATTGGATTGTAGAACTCCATGATGATGCTGTGTGCTGACCAGGACACAGGGATCAGCTGGGTCAGAGATGCCACAATGAAGATCACGCCGGCGGCAATCATCACCCGAGCCTTGGCAGACTCTTCTTCTACACAGTTAGTGCATTTTGCCCCCATCATACCCACCAAGACTCCCACAATGCCCACTATAATGGAGATGATAGTGAGGGCACGGGCAGCTTGAAGGTCTGCAGTTAGAGCCAACATAGAGTCGTGGATTTTACACTGCATCTGTCCTGTGCTTTGGACCACGCAGTTCATCCAAAGGCCTTCCCAGGTGATCTGGGCTGTGACGATATTCATCCCAATAAAAGCTGACACTCTCCACATGGGCAAAGCACAGGATACGATGGCTAAAATCCATCCCAGGACTGCCAGAGTCACTCCAAGTATCTCCAGTCCCACTGAAGGCATGTCTGTATTTGCTAGGTAGTTAAAATGCAGAGAAGTCTCCTCTCAGTTGTCAGTGTGGTCTCCAGAGTGATGATCACACTTAAACAGTCACTTCTTTACTGGAGTAGGTGGAGTCACTTAGTCATTAGCCAGGGAAGAGCTCAAATCATCTTCTGTCCCTTGTTTGAATGTCCCAAAACCTGGCCTTGGCTTGTAAATGGCCGTAGTTTAATCATTTAACTTCCTCTGCCTCAGTAGCTCTCCCATCTATTTGGGTGAGGAGAAGGTAAACAGAACGAGAGTATCTGAGGTGTGGACTAGTTAAAGGATAACAGACATGATAAAGATCAACAGATCTGAGGGAACGTGGAAAACACTGTGTCAACATCTGCAGTTTTCCCATTATATTTTTTTCTGACAAATGAGTCAAATGTTTAAAATGATGTTTCTGGTTTTATTTGTTATTACTGAAAGTTGTGCAAAGGGTTTATGAATTCCCTAAAACCAGAAGCAAGGATTGTGATTATCAGGAGGGTTTCTTTTTATGTCTGGGGTGAGCCTCTCTCCAGTTAAGTCCATGAATATTTGGACAGAGTTAAAGTTTTTCTAATTTTGGTTCTGTACAGTCCCACAATGAATTTTAAATGAAACAGTTCAGATGCAGTTAAAGTGCAAACCTTTAGCTTTAATTGAGTGGGTTAAACAAAAAAACAATACATAAAAATGTAGAAAAGCACTGAAGCATTTTTAACAAGGCAGTCAGAGACTGCAACACCCCTGAATTCAAAATTTTACCCTAATCTTCTTTCATAGGTCAGGTGAACCCTCTGTATTTACTCTAATGCATTCTTTTCTTTGTAGACAATGACACACCTACCTCCTAGAGAGTGTTTTTAACTTGGTTAACAAATTTGATAAACTCCATATCTCAAGTTGTCTGAAAGGGCTACACATTATTGTCTTCGATTACATACAGGAATTTTTTTTTGTCTGTTCGCAATCTTGTTGATATGACACAACATTAGAAATACTGAAGCGACTCCAGTGTGTAGTTGGGAGTCACAAAAAAAG
Source organism: Antennarius maculatus (assembly GCA_013358685.1). Lineage (NCBI taxonomy): Eukaryota > Metazoa > Chordata > Actinopteri > Lophiiformes > Antennariidae > Antennarius > Antennarius maculatus. The sequence goes on along the minus strand of CM023613.1, from coordinate 12,405,150 downwards.
TCTTTCCAACAAAAAAGACCTTCCTCATGATCTGCATGAGGAAGGCATGTGAATGATGTGTGTATCTCTGAAGGTGTACATGTTTGTTCATGACTACCATAAACATTGTACATATAATACATAAACTCTACCATACAAAGAAATAGTGAAACAATTGTCTGTGTGATTTAACAGGACGGTCTTATCAATGTTCTTCTTCAAATCAGGACATTTTACTTCATTTTAATATTTGCACATGGTCCAGAAAAACACCCTTCTAAATATCATATCTGCAGTCGTACCTGGATCCCTTATCTCTCACTCACTGCAATGAATATGCACAGCACCAGTCAACCTGTAAGTCACACAAACTAAAAAAAGGAAAGGCATTAAAATGCGGAGCTGCTTTAACAGCAAACATGAGATGTGTCTGGTCAAGTATTACTTCATCAATTGATGATTGCCCAAAAAATACATCATTTTTACATTTTGTGTAATTACTGAAGGTAAAGGAAGATGTAGAGCTTTAATGGCCTAAACTTCTAAGCTCAGACTTAAAAGTTTAATTTCTGTTTAATTGCTGAAATATTTATTTGTACACAACTCGTGATAGAGTTCAGTGTTTTAACACTGATAGGTTTGGTTTTGTATTCTATCGTGACAGACATGAAGCAGGAGTTGGTTTGCTAAGATATTGCAGTTTGCATTTATTTCTGACTGAGCCGTTATTTACACATGACTGCACAGCCGGGCACTGAAACACAATCCAGCCAGCAGCGTCTCACTCAAAGGGGTTCTTCAGGATATTTAGAAGCCCATCTGCCAGATCATTAACCTCATTTCCCAAGCCAAAGCAAGTTAAGAAAGAAAAATATTTCTGAACCTTACCTGTTGTTAAATAGTTTGAGAGTAGTGAAAGTGGAATTATCTTTCAGAGGCCAAGGAAGTTCACAGATTTAAACAACAGTAGCAAAATGCCAAGCTTAAAGACATACATTTTAAGGTCTGTTGTATGTACTCTTAATAGTTACATACACAAATGTTAGCTTTACTGGCAAAATACAAAAAAGGTGTCAAAAGAAAAAGTGCTCACACAGACCGGTGAATTTCAGAAAAAAAACTTCATTAAATTAGTATCTTAATGCTTTCATTACTTTAATTTTTTTTTTTTAAGAGTAATCCCCAAAGGGAAATATGGAAGCTGGAAAAGGTGGTTTAAGTACTTGATGTTAGTGGTGTATAATAGGAGTTAGTTTAGTGTCTTGTTAGTTTTATGTTATATTTTTGTTATCATATTTTCAAAAATTGAAGTGAAAGGTCCAGTAATTTAAGGCTTCAAATGTAGTAATGTGATGTTGGCATCTGGCATGTGGTGGTATAAATGAACAAGGACATGCTGGTGTCAAACTATGGAGCAGTTTGGACAAGAAAGTTGGGAGTCTAGGAACCCTATCTGCCTTTTAAAAAGCTTAGAAAGACTTGACATTGCAAGGTTACAGATCTGATGGAAAGGTTGGTTCACGTTTCAGATTGTTATTGTTTATTATAATCATAATACTGTGTAGAGAGACTGCAATGGCACTGGCTAGGTCAACTTCTTGTCTTATAATTATAACAAAACTTGCTGTTCCTGAGGAAAATGTTATTGTGAGCATGTTCAGGGTCACATCTGAGATGGAAGATGTTGTGACTACATTGATAGGGGGAAGGAAGTGTTAGTGATAGTAACTGAGAGACTCTTTGTGGCTGGGAAAATACATGAGAAAAAATACATCTATTGGGACTGAATTGTTGTTACAACAACAATGTGCCAAAATAAATTAAATGATTTACTTTAATTCCTTTTTATATTCTACGTATCAATGCATTTCATAGCAGAACGCCATGGATCCCCTGATGAAGGACGCCCTTTGACCCACTCTCTGCTGCTGCGGTATTAAAGTGTTATCAATTTTTAGTTTTTTTAGATCCTGCTTTCGTTTACTCAGATTTCATGTGACTCTTTGAGCACTGATGCTTTTATTTCTGTGAATCCCACCTTGGTATGATAAGTAAACATTTCCCAACCAGCTGATCAATGTGGTCTTTGTGTCTCTGTTTAGACTCACTTACAGTGTAGTTACCTTATCTTTGACTCAGTTTCACTCCCTTGTCGTTGACAGGCTACATCGCAAAGGAAGTTAAAGGTGCTCCTTTGAAACAAGTCCCCCATTGTTTCTCTCCAACATTCATTCATTCATTCATTCATTCATTCATTCATTCATTCATTCATTCATTCATTCATCTTCTGCCGCTTCATCCACCGTAGCGGGTTGCGGGGACCTGGAGCCTAACTCAGCTGTCTTAGGGCGTGAGGCGGGGGACACTCCGGGCACGATGCCAGTGCACCGTGGAGCCACACACAGAGATGGACAACCATGCACACACACACTAACTCCTACAGGAAATTTGGGACCGCATCAACCTGAAGCGCATGCTTTTGGAGGTGGGAGGAAGCCGGAGAACCCGGAGAGAACCCACGCAGACACGGGGAGAGCTTGCGAACTCCGCACAGAGCGGGACTCAAACCCGGACCCACCGTGTTGTGAGGCGATAGCGCTACCCACTGCGCCACCGTGCCGCCCTCTCTCCAACATTTACATTGAAATAAAATATCTGGATAAAGTTAAGCTTAATTTTTTGAACTACATAGTAGGAAAATGGAGAAAGTTTGAACGTGAGACACATTTTTTAAAATATATTGTAAAAATTAAAAATGGTCTGCACAAATATTGTGTTAATTGTTATTATAAAATTAGACACCATAAAAAGCCCACCACTAGACAGAACAGACATAAAAACACATCCTGAGACATGCTCCAGTGGATCATCTTTAATGTTTAAGCTCGAGTTGCTGCATTAACAGCCATTTCATCAAACATCCATAAACTTGCAGTCGTAGCTCCGTGTGCACTGACATGTCACACACTCACACGTAGTCTCTTCTGGTGTATCCATTGACTGACATGATCTTGACAGGGGAGTAGTTCACCTGTGAAAGCATGGAGCCTTGACCGCTCTGTGCCGAAGCTGCCTCACGAGGGCAGGAGCAACAGAGCAGGGCTCCCCCTAGGATGAGCAAGCAGGAGGCGGCCCAGCCAAAGTACAAAGCGTTACCAAACTCCCTCTTCCCTGTCTCCTCCAACATTGGGTCGTAAAAACTCAGGATGATGACATGTGCTATCCAGGACACTGCCACCAGCATCAGCAGTCCAGCCACCAGGAAGGTTACTCCAGCAGACACCACAAGCCGCGGTTTACTGCTCACGTCTCGGCTGCAGTTGGTGCATTTGGCACCAGCCACTGACAAGGCAATACCCACAATGCACAGCACCATGGAGACGATCACCAAGGCACGGGCTGCTTGTAAGTCCGCTGGCAGTCCCAGCATGGAATCGTGCACCCTGCAGTGCATCTGGCCTGTGCTCTGCACCGAACAGTTCATCCATAAGCCTTCCCAGATCACCTGTGAAATCACAATGTTTTGACCGATGTAGGCCGCCACCCGCCACATAGGGAGGCCACAGGCGACCATCACCCCCAGCCAGCCAGCCACGGCCAGGATCATCCCAAGGATTTCCAAACCAGCGGAATACATAGTCACAGGGATGGAGAAGGAGCAGAACAGCACTCTCTTAGAGGGATATAAGGCCCTCTGTGTTCACAGGCTCAACCCTCCTGAGATGAAGGTGATATCGGATCTCGTTGGCTCAAAGTCCTCCGTAAGACTTTTAGTGAGAGAGAAAGTGAGAGGGAGAAAAGGATTCTACCTTCTTTATAAAGCTTAGTGGACTGAAGGTGGAGTCTGCTCAAGGTGGCATCATGTTATCTTCAAAATACACTTAAACGAGGGGAATGGGGATAATTAGATATTTTTATTAGCATAGCATGTAACCAACCAATGTCACACATAGCCTATTTAGTGTTAGATGACATTGAACGTATTGACATAGATTCATTTTCACAGGTTTGAAAGATTGTGTTTCCTTAAATCAAATGTCATTTATAATAAGAAGATAAGAAATGCTTAAAGTGGTGACTTGTGAACTCAGTTCTGGTAACATAATCTTAATATATAATATTAATAATGTGTGTACCATGTGGGACAAAATATATTTTTATGTGACAACCTTGAAGAATATGCTGAATCACCATCTGAATGAGATCTTGATACAAGAGAAGAGAGTAACAATGGCTGGCCTTGTTTTCTGTTGGTCAGCTACATTATCCTCCTAGGTGGAAAAAAAAATCAAGGATGGAGTTTGTGCACCTCTTTGTTGGTGGGTGTGTTTGAGGTAGTTTCTGCTTTAAGCAGAGAATTTAAGGTTGAAAATATAAATTAACTACAACTGCATTGAAAACCGAAGACAGTGGAAAATCAACACACTTTTTAATTACTGGGGACACACCATTAAAAGGTTAAAAAGTTAAAACTTTTGTTTATGAGAATATTTATTGTACTTACATTGCATAAGACTTACAATTCTTGTTTGTTTCCACTTCCTGATATATGTGAAAATATTATAACTAGAAACAAAAAGACGTGTTAGATGCAAAAGGCTCTTGAATATCCAGCGTGTTATGATGGATGATCAAACGGGTGGGAACAATGTTCCCTCTAATTTTTCATGTGTCTGGGCAAACACAAGCTTCCTGAGCGCAGAGGACCACTGTGAGAAACATCAGACGTGCACGCTGTGGCCACACACCAGTATCATGCTCGTTCAAAACCTTCATAGCAAGTTAGATGGCTTATTAAAAGAATCACACTACAGCAGCAATTTTCAGTAGTTCACTTTTAATATAAGTGATTTGGCCCACTTGAAATAAATAAGACAAAAATATTGTTCTTTATGAAATGTGTAGTATGTTATATATGAGGGTCCTGCTTTGGCCATGGGAAGAGTCCTGCTTTGCCAGAGGTGACCTAGCTTAGGGTCTAGGTTGGGGTCCTATTCTGGAAGAACTCATATATATATATATATACACCTTTCAGACATAACATTTTGTTCACATTTTGCACAATTACATGCGCTGTTGCTTGTGATACAGTGTAAATGCCGGTAAATGTTTGTCTGTAAAATATCTACAGTAATTACTCCTTTTTTATTAGCATTTCTACTACCTATAAATTATCTAGTGGTAACAGCATATAATGATTAATATCCATAAGTAAAAAATCTTAATAAATGTGACAAGAATATGCACAAATCTGACTGAAACTTTATTTTTCACGTGGTTGTACACTTTGTCCAGGTAAATGGCTTTGTCTGCTCTTGCTTTGAACTTTTTCAAAAAGAAAGGATCTCACTCAGTTTCACCCTTTGTTCTTCTATTTGTATATACAGTAATCATTCCATCAAAGAACCGCATTTCTTTTTTAATTTGGCTTGATGACTGGATGTGTCAGTGTCTGTCCGTTTCCACTTGTTAACTAGCTAACTTGCATGGTGCGTATAGCAGGGCGCATGTGCAGCACCGTCAACGCTCTGATTGGCTGCATAGCGTCAGTGAACCTGATCGTATCATTGGCTGGACACCTGTCACTTACTGAGTTACAATGCAAAATGGTACAGAAAACAATAGTATTGGTGTAATTAATTAGATTAGATTAGATATAATATTATATGTTACTGTATTTAACACTGTGACACCCCAGTGTCGTGTAATGTGGGCAAGGATGACAACTACAGACTTAATTTCAGTATCCAGCCTTATCACAATACCTTTATATTGAATTTTATTTTATATCTTGTGCGCTGAGAATGTGCGAGCAGTGCAGTTTTGAGGGGACACTGGGTGGGAATGTCTCCCAGATATCCTGCTTGTTAAACAACAGGGCTGTTGAGACTTGACAGAAGAGCTCTATGTCCTTATAGGCTGTCCTCTAATTAACAGAGGTCATCTGGGGTCAGTGGTCAGGATGAGTTTCTCAGTCTTCTCTTCCCCTCTGCAGATGCACGCACCCCCTCGAAGCTATGTGCATTCAACTGTAGTTGTGACTTTCTACAGGCAGGGGGGGCACCACTACATTCTGTCTGCTCCACCTGTTGAGTTGTTGACTTCTTTGTATGATGTTCCCTCCCAGTTATAGTGGATTAGCATGTGTGCATGTCTGAACTCAGATGTTAAATAAATATTTGACCAGTTTTTTTTTCTTGTTTCCTTCATCATGTGTTTTTTCCATCTTATATGATCTGTGTTTAATTTATCTGTTCTATCGTGATTTTTTTGTTTTTGTTTGTTGAAGTTCAATTTATTTTTTCACTTTTATAACCCATGTTTAAAATGTGCTTATTAATTCATCGATGCTTTGGTGTTTGCTTCAAGAGGGGAAATTTTATACTTGGTTTCTTTTTGATGTCATTCCAGGTTTTATTAATCCCCAAATTATAAATAATATTAACTTTACCACAAATGCAAAAAATCTTGCAAGCTCTCATAATTCCCGTTGATGAAACAGTGAAATCCCTGATTTTCCAGTCAGAATAAACCACATGTTTTGAATCATAACAACAAATGTGATAGGCTGATGCATCCTGTGAACCTGTTATGTTTGGTGAGTCATGATCGTGTCTCAGGTGTGCTCTGATTGTCAATCTTTATCCAGCAGCATCTATAAGGAAAAGCTTTTACTTTTCACCTTGTCAACAGACCTGTTAAAAGGAGGTTTTCAGTAAGGACGCAAGAGAAGATGCATATACAAATCCTTATCTCAGAATAACAGGCATTCAGTTATATTTAAATCCATGTATCCCACTATTTATTTAGTTAACAGAGTTGCTGCAGGTGCAGTCACCTGACAAGACCAAACCCTAGAATCATACATGTAGGTACATGCAAAGCACCCAACTGAACGTTCACCTGTCGTTGGTGCTAGAGCAGGTCTGACCGGTTTCCAACAAGAGCTGCTGTCTACTGTAGATTAGTGGTTTATAACAATGTTCTGTCCTTCACACTAAAAAGTTCATTCTTAACTCAACCCACATTTAATTGAAATCTTTGCTTCACCTCCTTTCTTATACTGTATTGATGTTACCAGGTTCTACTTACAGCCACTATGAGTGACAGAAAAAAACAAAAAGTCAATTACGAAGTATTAGCATATAGAGACTAGTGGTATAACAGATGATGGAAACTTGTATCAAAGTATGTTACAACTGAATAACTTGTATCAAAGTATGTTACAACTGAATAAAATGATAAGGATACATAAGTTATTCTTGATATTTGTTCACAGCCAAAAAGGCACTCATCTCCACTGCTGAAAGAAGTGCACGCAAATGAGGAAGTGAAAATGTCCCCAGGCAAAAACACAAACCCTCTGACACACCTAGTTTCACAACCAAATCAGCTATTATCATGATTGGAACAACGGTTTATGTTTGTGAATGTTATTGTTAATATTATTAGCACTTTAGCCCAGATTACTAGTGGTACGCTACATGACCTGACACTACCTGACACTCTCGATTTGATAGGAGACATGATCTGCAGCAATACAGTTTAAGGCATGAAAAAGACAACAACTCAATGGCAAGTCTGAGTCAAAGTCTCCTGAGATGAACAATAAAAACAAACATGTAACTACATGAACAAAAGAGACCAAAATAACTGTTTGTGTCAGGTGACACAGTGTCACTTCTTAACACACATGAGTCACGGGAGGGTTCGTGTCGCTATTACCTGTGCTTAAGTTACCAACTGAAACTCTGACTGTTCCGGAACAATGACCTCAGGTTTAGCTGTGATGTCATCCCTTGCACACACATATTTCCCACTGTGACACATGAAACAATTGTAGGTTTTTCATCAGGTGACAGATCTAAGCAGTGGAACTAAAGACAATTCTTTTTAAAGCACAGGTTATCACCACTTCTGTAGAGCTTCATGTCCGGTGCGCCTTAAAGACCCAGTTTGTAGGAGTAAAAACGTGATATGTAACACTCCTGATGATGTTTTCATAACAGCCATCTAAAACTGTGCAACACTGCTCTTTTGTTACTTCAGAATTTGGCGTTCATACCTGCTGCACAGTGATGTTTCTTTTTTTAAGGTGTTTTTAGTCACAACCGTAGGAAACTGTAAGGAGAGGGTAGTTCAGCTGGCGGCTATGTTGAAACATGCCTCTGTTCCTCATTAAATCAGACACATTAGACTCTTCAAATATTACAGACAGGACTCATACAGTTCATGTAAACGTGCAGTGTTCGGAACTCACTCACCAATCCTCCCGTGTTAAACTAATTTAAACTAAATATGTGTACATAGAATACTCAAACTCGTCCAGTAATGCAGGTTGATTTCTGCATGAGGACCCAGCCATTTATATTGAAGGACTGCAAACTTGAGTAAGAGCCAGAACCAGCCGTTACTGCGGTGTCTGGTCCTGCCTCAAACTACCTGTTGACACTTGTCACTTCAGGTCCCTTTGGCATTTTCTCATGGCTGCAGCTGTCGAATTTTCACCTGTTGCTTTAAAAACTGCACCAGTCCTTCTTAATAAGCTGCTTAAATGAGAAAAACGAAAGCTGTTCTGAATTTATGAGCATAATTATACTCTCAAAAACACAAAGTTTCATATAACCAGCTACATTTACCTCGACTTCACTATTAATGTGAATTTATTTAAGTGTGGACATTTATTATTATAATATTTAACCTTCAGTGGTTTGTCAGGAGATTTGCTACACATTAGATTGAACGTGGTCTCTCTGAGGCCTTTCAGGATCTGCACATCAGAACTAATCTCACCCTGAAACCATCTCTCCTCTGATTCTTAATTGCTGAAATTCCTCCCTGCCTTCCTGTGCATGGAACCTAATCTCCAAAGACAGACCGACGTAGCTTTACTAGTCCTACCTTGGATAAAATAGAAGCATTATAGTCCTAAAGGCAGTGTTGGCTCTCAAACACTGCCTCTATTCATTTGTGGAACAATCTGATTCTCCCTGTACCTCTTTTTGCCCCTCTCACCATTCCCTCTTTCTGCAGTCTATCAGCTGGAATCCTTGGCATAGTGTTTAGCATTTCACCAACATCTCGCTCTTGCCTCGTTTGTGCTGATGTCAAATAATATTTATAAATCAAGTGGGACCCCTGGACTCCAGATTGCACATCTTCTCCCAAATCAACATATAGGGGAAAGTTGCATCCCTTCAACCTTTAAGGACTTTACTGCAAGGTCAGATTCAATCTTTCTTTTTGACACCCAGAAATGTTGTTAATCATTTAAAAAAACAAGTCACTGTAATGAAAAATGCTGAGGTGTTTCTATTTGTTTCCTCTAGATTTAATTTCTTGTTCAGTTTCTCTGGCTGCACCGTTGATAGTCTTTAATATTCTGTTACACTTTTCAGCGTCTCAGCTTATTTAAATATATGTACCCATGTGAATTACAACGTGTGCTTAACTGCGACCACTGTACAGTTATGAAAGTAGGTACCTTGGCACTGAGATTAATTAAACCCTTCAAGGTGTAAACATTTAGTCAGCCACATGCTGTGTTTTATCAGAGTAAATTTATTTATTATAAAAATACAAGATAAATATTTCAATCATGTGGTTTATTATTACTTATCCACAAATGAAGTCAATAATTTAGGCAATACATTGATGCAATATGAAATGGAATCATCGTCAAAGCAGGCAAACATAACTAAAACATAGAATTTAATTGTGGACTGACAACTGACACTTTTCACCATTTTCAGTGTGAACGTTTAAAAAGATGTGTGTCTGTTCTGTTTTTAATTACAAAGTGAAGAAAGACAAAAATGGTTCAAACATAATATAACATTTTTGTCCATCAGAAATTCTGTATGACAGACTTGCTTGTTGTTAGTATTTTTCATTGTTTTCTGGAATAATGCACATGACAGATGAAACTTTACTGTTTAACGATTTGAAAAGTGTTCAATATAGGACATATGCTCACGCCTACTCGGAAGAAAACAAATATACAAAGCACCACCCTTTTCACAAAATGCTGTTTTATTTTGAAGCTTTAGGGGAAAAAAAATCACCTTTTGCAGAACTTTCACCTGACAAGGCACAGTTAGATTCTGGTCACTTAGAATGTTACAGAAAAAATAAAACGAAAAACGGATGATAATTTTTTGAAGTCGGTTTGACCAATCCCAGCATGTGAGTCATAATTCAGATATTTCACCAGCAATGGTTTTTGACTGAGACAAAAACTGACATGATGACACATGCCCTTAGGATGGGGGTGGGAGAGTAGGGGTAAATGTCACAGCCCGGTTTTATGTGTGAGCATGTGTGTGTGTGTGTCAGGCCCCTCCCAGGCTAAATGTATAAAAGAACCATTCCAATCTTACCCAAACACATTCTCTTGGGGGATCTCTTCAAGTAAGACTTTACAGAGACACAACTTTTGGACATTTTTTTAGAAGACAGACGGAAGAGACATGGTGGCAGCTGGATTTCAGATGCTGGGCATTGCCCTGTGTGTTATTGGCTGGATTGGGACCATCATTGTCTGTGCCCTGCCTCAGTGGAAAGTGACAGCCTTCGTCGGTCAGAACATCGTCACCGCTCAAACCAGTTGGGAGGGCATCTGGATGAGTTGTGTGGTCCAGAGCACGGGCCAGATGCAATGCAAGGTCTATGATTCCTTGTTGGCCCTTTCCCGGGACCTCCAGGCAGCCCGCGCCCTCATCATCATATCCATCCTAGTTGGAGTTTTGGGTCTCCTCCTATCCATCGCAGGGGGCAAATGCACCAACTGTGTAGAGGATGAAACCGCCAAAGCCAAAATATGTGTGGCGTCTGGTGTGCTCTTCATCATTGCTGGTGTTATGTGCCTCATCCCTGTGTGCTGGACAGCAAACACCATCATAAGAAACTTCTACAACCCCCTGACTGTGGGGTCTCAGAAGAAGGAGCTTGGAGCTGCACTCTTCATTGGCTGGGGGGCTTCAGCCCTCCTCATCCTGGGCGGTGGACTCCTCTGTGCAAACTGCCCTCCCAAAGACAACTACTCAACTGCCAAGTATGCTGCTTCACGAGCAACTGGAACAAAGGACTACGTCTGAGAAAGATGAAGACTGACAAAGACTTTTTAATGATCCTTTAAGTTGGTTCATTTATCATGACATACAAGATTTCAATTTTTACAATGACTTTTTATGATTAACTTTGGGTTTGATAATTTCACACTTAATATTTCACTTAAAATTTCATACATCATTTAACACAAGTTTCAGCCCTTCAGGAACTGTTCCTTCAGTGTTAACGTAAAGTAGTGCACCACACCCAAACAGATGTGGACTTAGAGGCGTGATCTGACAAAGAGAAAATATATATAGATTGATACACGAACAACATTTAACACGCTACTTTAATTTACTGTGTTTTAACTGCATCAACTTTTCCATGCCTTTGTGACCGTTTACATAGACTATCATTTCATCCAAGAACGTACAAGTGTTATGTGTAACTATTTGAAACTGTAAATAAATTGTTTTTGCCAACATTGAATTTTCATGCTTGTTTGATTTAGTTTGTTTAATATACAGTAGCATGTTATGAAGTCAGATTCATGATTATATAAAAAAGGCATATAATGCAGGGCACAGTTAGCCACCAATAACCATAATGTTGATAATAATGATGATAATAATAATATACTTTGTAAAAAAAAACATCTTAAAACAACCCTTGAAAAAAACATTTCTTTAGTAAAAGCAGACAAAAAGTGTGAAAAAGTATTTCATTTAAGTACTTTCGCTGTCATATAAAAGATACGTTTTATATTGACTTCCCAAAGTTTTTGTACTATCCTGATAAATTGTGGATGAAGGCCATTTTTCTTTCTCAAAAAATTCTTAATAATTGTCTCTCTACCTGTCCAACACTGCCCCTTGTGTTGAATAAATTAACACGTGTGTGGAAGCACACCCCTCCACCTGCTAAGCAGATTAAGCGGGTTGGAAAATGAATGAATGAATGAATGAATGAATGAATGAATGAATGAATGAATGAATGAATGAATGAATGGAAGCACACGTGGTTTTTCCACTTCAGCTCAGTATCAGAAATTTAAATGTGATTTAATTTTAATTTTCTAATTTTTTTAAATTTTATACACTGTTATAATCCCCAAAGGGAAATTAAGAACTCACACACTAGTTTGTTAGTCTCAATCACACGCATGCATATTAGTGTGTACAGGCCCCTGTAATACACACAACCACACACAAGGGGGCCTGTAGGCATGCAAGGGAGGTAGAGCGGCAGGCAGCTCCTTCTTGGTGCGCCTCAAATGAGCAATTTTGTAAAGGGGACGGCACCTTGCTCAAGGGTGCCTCGGCAGTGCTCCCGCCCCCAAAAAAATACCCGGAGGTGAGCTGACAGTGGAAGGTGTCAGCTCACCTCTGGGTATTTTTTTGGGGGCGGGAGCGGGAATTGAGTCGCTGATCTTGAATCATAGGACGACCTGCTCTACCACCCGCTTTGCCACTGAGCCACTGCCGCCACCACCCCCATTAGCATGCAACCAGGTTTTTCATAAATAAATAAGATTAATTGTGCATTCTGTTACGTTTGTTCAGATGCGACAATAAAATCTGACTAATTTATCCAGATTTTCAATCCCACAGACTGGATGTGGTGCATCTTTCTCACTCTTAATGTACAAAGTTATTATTACATCCCGCTTCAAAGCGGTTATGTGTTGTAATTGTCAGTGTTTGTGTGTTCGTCTGTCCACCAAATATCTTCACAACCGTTGCTGGTAGAAAGATGAAAGAAAAAACCTATTACTCAGGCGGCAAAGGGGATGAAAATGAGATGATGACCTTGACCTTGAGAAAACTAGATTTAGGTCAAATTTCACCTTTTGTACACTCAGGAACCAGATAAGATAAGAATGACGAGGGATAAGGCCAGTGTGAGTAAGACCATAGATCGATGACAGTAGGTCAGAGCACCAGCTTTGATCTTTGACCTATGAAAGTAGGTCAGGGTAAAATTTTTAATTCAGGAGTTTATATAGCGCTAAATCATATCTGAAGACATTTCAAAGCGCTTTACAGGTAGAAAGCCAACAATGCCCTCCAGAGCAAGAATAAGCGATGGTGGCAGGGAAAAACTCCCTCAATGAGGAAGAAACTCCGTGCAGGACCCAGGCTCTGGAGGGCAGTCATCCGCCTTGACCTGTTGGTTGGGAAATAGAAATACATTGGGGAAAGAGATAGGTCAAGTAAAAGAGACGGAGAGAGTGAGAGAGTGGCAGATAGGCCAGTTTGAGTTTAATGTCCACAGTGCTCAGTCGCTGAATTGGGGGCGGGATTTCCAGGCCTTTGGGTATCCTGTCTTCCATCCGCGTTCTCCACCTGTGGAACAGAGGCACGAAGACAGCGGAAGTGTCGTGCAGACAGAGAGTGAGATTTGACAGTAGTAGTAATAAATTCTAGGAGTACTAATAAATTCTAAGAGCATAGAAAGATAAAGAAAGCGAAGGAGAAGTGACAGAAGCTTCAGAGTATTTCCCTTTAATGAGAGAGACGGAGAAAAAATACCCTCAGCAGCCTAAGCCTATAGTAGCATATCTAGTGGGGTGAGTGTTATTTCTAATTGTAGGCTCTATCAAAAAGGAGGGTTTTTAGTCTACTCTTAAATAAGCTGAGAGTGTCTGCCCCTCGGACCGAGGTTGGGAGATTGTTCCAGAGTAAAGGGGCCAGGTAGCTAAAGCTTCTGCCTCCTGTTCTACTCTTAAAAACCTGACGGGTCACCAGAAATCCTGCATCCTCGGATCAAAGGGCCCTGGGTGGGTGATACACTTCAATAAGATCTTCAATGTAAGATGGAGCCTTACAGTGGAAAGCTTTGTATGTAATCACAAGGAGTTTAAATTGTATTCTATAATTAATTGGGAGCCAATGAAGTGACGCGAGGACAGGAGAGATGTGTTCTCTCCTCCCAGTTCGAGTCAGTAAATGGGCAGCTGCATTCTGAACTAACTGTAGAGTCCTAATAGAGGAGTTAGAACAGCCCGATAATAAGGAATTGCAGTAATCCAATCTAGAAGTAACAAAGGCATGAATGATTTTTTTCTGCGTCTTTAAAGGATAAGAAATTTCTAACTTTAGCAATATTTCGCAAGTGAAAGAAGGCTGTCCGGGATACAGACGTGATATGAGAATCAAAGGACAGGTCTTGATCAAAAATCACTCCCAAGTTCCTGACTTCTTTGGTGGAGGATAGAACAATGCTATCTAAGTGAATTGCCATGTTAGAGAGATCATCTCTAAGATGCTTCGGCCCAATAATAATGACTTCAGTTTTGTTACTGTTCAACATTAAGAAATTGTGAAGCTTCCAGGATTTAATATCTCTGATGCAGGATTCCAATTTAATTAGCTGATCAGATTCATCTGTTTTAATTGATAAATATAATTGAGTATCGTCAGCATAACAATGAAAATTAATGTTATGTTTCCTTATAATATTTCCCAATAGTAACATATACAGATAAAACAGAATTGGTCCCAGGACGGATTCTTGAGGTACTCCACAGGTGAGAGTCCCTCGATCTGAAGATTTATTGTTGACATAGACAAACTGAAATCGGTCGGATAGATATGACCTAAACCAATCTAGTGCTGAGTTTTTAATCCCAACTTCCTTTTCCAATCTCCTTAAAAGAATATTATGGTCAACAGTATCGAATGTTGCACTCAGGTCTAATAAGACTAGAACAGATAAAAGACCTTTATCTAACGCTGTTAAAAGGTCTCTGTGTAGGTTCTCAGTCATCCAGGTCATGGTTATCCAAAAGCTGTTCAGTCGATCCACTGGACGTTTAAGAAAGTTCTTGAAGACGTTTCGTCTCTCATCCAAGAGATAAGAAGAAGTCTCTTTTGTTAAAAGGTCATTTGTGACTTTTAACAGTGCAGTCGCCGTACTCTAGTTTGTTCTAAAACCTGACTGAAAATCCTCTAACAGATTCTTCTCTAACAGGTAGTCATTTAGCTGTTTGGCCACTACTTTCTCTAGAATCTTAGATAAGAATGGCAGGTTAGAGATCGGTCTGTAATTTGAGAGGATGACAGCATCTAGGTTTGGTTTCTTAAGGAGGAGCTTGATCATGGCCACTTTGAAAGATTGCGGTACATAAAATATTTTTAAGGATTGATTAATTATGGATAGTACAGGTATATTTATTAATGGTAAAACCTCTTTGAAAAGTGTACTTGAAATTTTGTCTAGAAGACGGGTGGTGGGTTTAGCAGAGTCTGTGGCTGTATTGGTTCTAGTTCATTTTGTGATAAAAGTTGATTATGTCGATATGATTACTATCATATCGATGTCAACAAAAGTTCATGAAAGTGTGAATTTCTCAGTTTCTTAAAAATGTATTCTACAGCCAAACATTAAATTTTGAAATCATTATTATAGATTAGAAAACTGATGGAAAAGAAAACCTGTTTTCTTTCATTTGTGTATGACCTTGAAGCTGAGCCTTCTGACCGGTCAGCACTACTAAAAGTCACTGGGTCTTGTTTGTGTGTGAATACCATCAAGCCAATCAGGGCTGAGGATTCTGGTTTCACATACCCTCATGTTCTTATGTCTCACACAATAATACATAAATACAAGCTTGAATCATTCCTCCCGTCTCTCATTTTGGATTTTAATGCACTTGGAACAAAGCTGGAGAAATGGTGTCTCAGGGGATTCAGATGCTCGGCATATCAATGGCGCTGATTGGCTGGCTCATGGTCATCATAGTGTGTGCCTTGCCCATGTGGAAAGTCAGTGCTTTTGTTGGAGCCAACATCATCACAGCTCAGACCGTCTGGCAGGGCATGTGGATGAACTGTGTGGTGCAGAGTACAGGTCAAATGCAGTGTAAGGTATATGATTCTGTTCTGGCCCTGGCTCCAGACTTGCAGGCTGCTCGTGCCATGATAATCATTTCCATCCTGCTTGGAATCTGTGGAGTGATCTTGTCAATCGCTGGTGGGAAATGCACCAACTGCATTGAGAAAGAGCGATCAAAGGCGAGGGCTTGTATCCTGGCTGGAGTTTTGTTCATCACCTCTGGGTTGCTCTGCCTCATTCCTGTCTCCTGGTCCGCCAACACCATCATCACCAACTTCTACAACCCGATTATAATCGAATCCCAGAGGTATGAGTTAGGAGCAGCGTTGTATATCGGCTGGGCAGCTGCTGCTCTGCTTCTGTTGGGAGGGGGACTGCTGTGTTGGAATTGCCCACCCAAACACGATCATCCCCACTACGTACCAAAATTCACACCCGTGAAATCAGTGTCAACATCAAGGGAGTATGTATAAGAAGATTAACACTTCACTTCCAACATGGACTCTCAAGGTCACTGGAAAGGTGATAGAAAAAGATCACATTTTACCTGGCAACTTTACATGAGCTGAACATTCGCAAATAGTTTAAGTGAAAATGGTGCTTTTCCTATTGAACAGAAAGCATATATAATGTACCGATAGGGTTCTGGGACTGTAGAGAATAAATCACTGTCACACGTAGATGGAAAAAAAATATCATGAATAGAGTTCTTTGTTTTTCTGATATGTTAAGTCAAAATGTCAAAAAAAAAATCCAAAAAGTCTTTGCTGTTAAAAATCGGTGAACCTAAGAAATTTAGGTTTAGGCCACTTTCACATGATCGCCTCGCTTCAAACTTCATAAATACCAGAAAATCCTAAGTTACGTTATGATTGTTTGATGAGTAACTAGAGTAAAAGGTTTTTTATTAGCTATTATCTATCTAATATATTATCTGTTTCAATGCTTAGTTCAATCTTTGAAAAATATTTCTGTATAATTATCTTTTATAATTTAATTCTAATGACGACACAACAACTGTATTGTGTATAACTCAAAGTAAAATTTGCATTGATTTCATATGTAAGAAAACTATGGTGTTTTAATTGTTCTTACCTGTTCTCACCTGCATTTGTTAATATTCAATAAAAAGTATTTACTGGATGATTGCTTGCTTAGTTTTGAAGTCATATCCTGTATACCAGTGTAGATACTTCAAAGTACTGTTTACTAAGAAAATGATCTTGAATCATTCATTCATTTCCTTAAGCCGCTTAAGCAGGTTGCGGGGGCATCTCAGGGCGTGAGGCGGGGGACACTCCGGGCACAATGCCAGTGTACTGCGGAGCCACATAGAGACTCCGCCCAGAGCGGGACTCGAACCCGGACCTGCTGTGTTGTGAGGCAACAGCGCTACCCACTGCGCCACCGTGCCACCCCGATCTTGAATCAATATATTGGAAATAATCAGTGCTGTGTTGCATATTCCATGAAAAATACGTGGAGGAGAAGTCATTGCCCTCATTTTAGATATAAAATACAAGTGAATATGAGTTAAAATTTAATTGTTGTTTATTTACAGAGGAAACAATCCAATCTTGTTCCATGCAGACAGACACAAAATGCACAAGCTCACCTCCCAGTAGGAAACTAATAATACTGGATTACATTCATAGTTGGTTTTAATCTAAAACTATTAAGGCACTACTTCAGTGTGTTTCTTATGTTGAGTTTTAAAATATATGTGGGTGAAAATATCAGGAGTGAATTGGAAACTTTGTCCTTGCCCGCTTTCTCAGAGCTTTTCTTCACTAGGTCCTGTTGCAGTGATAGTCTTCAGTGCAGTGTGACACCACTGGGTAAGAAAAGTGGAGTGTTGACAGTTTGTTTAGCCGACAGTAGTATCTGTGATACTGTCGTGTCAGCTGATGTGACTGGTTCACAGCGTATCATTCAAAACTGTGACAGTGTCCTTATCTTGACACAGGCCAAGGTTGATGTCTGCTGGTGTGAACTGTTTATGATTACTTGCCAGCTTATTAAACAGCATCCAGTCAGCATGAGTAAAACAAAGAACTGATGAAGGCAAGCAATGTCACCCTTGTGTTTCTTATTTCTTTTAAATGACCCTTAATGTTGGAAAAACATAGTCTGGTTGTATTATAGCTTGATAGCTGTTTGATTATTCAACTTGATCAAATCAGTCAGTGATGCAAACCATGTAGCACAAAAACAACAGCGTAAAGGTTTTAAATGTGTCAGTGCATTTCTCTGATACAAACATGTAATCTTTACTATAAGTACAAGAAGATCTGAGTCTCTATATGTTGTGTTTACTCATCACTTAAGTTCAATCCAAGTCACTTCTCAGAATTCAAATGAGCACAACAAAGTGAATGTTTGTGAAAAAAGGAAGTGTTCTGATCTGGTTTCAGGTCCTTTTTAAATGCCGTAATGGTTGTAACTCCATCTGATAACCTGAAACTTACTGAGGGGAAATCTGCATATGAAAAAGAAAGGAATTGTTCTGAAACGAGCGCCACTCCTCAAGCTCCAGCAAAAGAATCTCGTTTGACCAGAACAACTTATCTGACAATGGAACAGCCCTCCCCTTCCACATTTGCTGACAAACAGCAAGGGATAGAGAGCTGTGTCATTCCGAAAGACAGCCAGACCTGTGTGCTGAAACCCTTTTCTCACCAGCCACAGACAGAGCCCCTTCACCATGGGGAGACTTGGCAAGGAAGTGGCAGGTCAGGTCATCAGCTTTATAGGCTTTGTTGGTGTGGCAGTAACCTGTGGAGTACCCATGTGGAGAGTGACTACCTTTGTAGGGGCAAACATCGTTACAGGGCAGACGATTTGGGACGGTCTGTGGATGAACTGTGTGATGCAAAGTACTGGACAGATGCAGTGCAGTCTCAACGAGTCTGTCATGCGACTCACTAATGATCTACAAGCTGCCCGGGCCCTGGTCATCATCTCCCTCATCTTCGCCTTCATCGGCTTCATTATCAGCTTCATCGGAGCTAAGTGCACCGGATGCCTGAAGCAAGAGGCATCAAGGGCCAAAGTTGTGATCATAGCTGGATGCCTTATCATTATTTCAGCTATCCTGGTCCTCATCCCCGTCTGCTGGTCTGCAACCGTCTCCATCACGGACTTCCAGAACCCCTTGACCATTGAGACTCAGAGGAGGGAAATTGGGGCCTCTATCTACATTGGCTGGGCTTCATCTTTAATCCTTCTGATCGGTGGGATTATCCTTACCACATCCTGCCCTCCTCAAAGACCCATGTATGGATACCCAGGCTACGCACCACCACCGGTGTATCAGTACGGCCCAGCAACATATGGACCTGTGTATGCTCCCCCATCCAGCCGACCGTACACAGGCACTGGATCATATGTGCCCAGCAAACCATATGCAGCACCAGGTTCTATCTCTAGACAGTATCTGTAAAAGACTGAAACAGACAGACAGAGGATCAACACTGAGATTTGTGCCAGTATGATTTCAGGAACCTGCTATGCCACTAAAAGATAAATTACATGCTGTGTCTCAATTTATAATCAAGGTTTAAACTTGATTTTTTTTTCACACAGTCCTGTGACATTTGACAATATGACATGTTCCTGAAGTGTTTTATCTAATTTTGTGTCCTGAAATAGACATCTTAATTAGCAAGTCTTAATATGGGAAGAATATTATTTAACATGGCTAAAAATATTGTATTGCTCTTAACAGTAAATGGCTGTGAATATTTTATTTGCTTGTCATATGTAGTATATTTTGTAAATAGTAAATATTGTGTGATTTCTGTGAAAAAAGAATTTTAATAAAATGTAATTAGCAAATTTATTTACCTTTTTATGGAGTCATTGTCACAACACATCATTAATATTTTATAGGTAACTATATGTTCAGGCCTGACAATTTAATTATAAATCCTATATATTTAGTATAATATAAATACATGAGTATTTGTATAAGTCAATATCAATGCCAAAAAATATCAGCATATTTATTTCACTGTGTCATTTAACCAGGAAATGTCATGAATTTCCTAGAATCACTGAAATAACGACATGATCAACCTTGATTGAATGAACCAACAACAAAGGTTTGAAGAGATCCAATTAACTGTGAGTAACACTGATGAGTGTGAGTAAATCAATCAGTAGAATATTGTGTAAACTACATCATGGTGATTAAGCAGAAGTACTGAATAAAAAAGAAAAGGTGAGCTATAAATGTAAGCTCGTTCTTCCTCAATTGACATCCGGTGATACTCCCCAACAAACCTGAAAGTAGTGACTGGACCTGATCTTCCGGTCAAAGGTCTGTATTGTTGAGAGGGCATTGTTTCAGTGTGGTGTCTGATTACAGGCCTCACTTAGACTGAATTCTGCACTGAAAGTGGTTCTGTACTTGCCTAGATTTTAAATCTTAGCAACACAAGACATTTAATTTTAAATGTTATAAACACTTTAAAAAAAAATCTTCCTAATTATTACTTGACTGAACCAAATTATTTTTAACATTTCTTATCAAAAAATGACCATGCTGCATAGACACAAATTTATAGAGGCAATTTCTGCTCAAATTCAGCATTTATTTCTTGTACTTAACTTCTCACTTTCGCATTGTTCTGAACATCTCATCGAAACTGTTCACGATCTGCATACAAATAATGCAAAGAATCTGGTTGGGCAAGTAAAGAGCATTGGTTTCAGGTCAAAGGGAAGTCTTCCTGACTCCACCTTCAACAGAGACATCCTTATAACTGAAAGAATGTGCAACCGTCTTAATTCAACTTCAAAAGCTGAGCTGAGCTGACCTGCTCCTGAAACGTTCATCTCTTTTGCTTCCGTTCAGTTTCGAGCGCCTCAAACGAAACCTCATCATGGTGTCACAGGGACGACAGATGCTGGGCTTTGTCCTGGCCATCATTGGCAGTCTGGGAACCATCATTGTGTGCGCCCTGCCAATGTGGAGAGTCTCAGCCTTCATTGGGGCCAACATTGTGACAGCACAGGTCATCTGGGAAGGCTTATGGATGAACTGTGTGATGCAGAGCACAGGCCAGATGCAGTGCAAGATCTATGATTCTTTGCTGGCTCTACCCCAGGACCTTCAGGCTGCCAGAGCTCTTGTGGTCATCGCCATCATTGTTGCCATCCTTGGGATCATTCTGGGTATAGCCGGAGGCAAATGCACCAACTTTGTGGAGGATAAAGCAGCCAAAGCCAAGGTGGCCATTGCATCTGGAATTGTCTTCATTTGTGCTGGTGTTCTGGTCCTCATCCCCGTCTGCTGGTCTGCCAACACCACTATCAGGGATTTCTACAACCCCATCACAACCACCGGCCAGAGGAGAGAGCTGGGGGCAGCACTTTACATCGGCTGGGGCACAGCTGCACTTCTCCTCCTTGGCGGTGCCCTACTCTGCAGCTCATGCCCACCCAAAGAGAGCCCTGAATATCCAGTCAAGTACTCCGGTGCCAGGTCAGTCGCTACCAGTAGAGCCTACGTGTGAGCATCTCCTGCCCAAGAAAAAGGCCATGAATGAGTCAAATTTTCTTCAGCAACTCCATGTCAACCTGAGCTACTCCGAACACCACAGGCTGCGTCTCACCTTACTTAAAGGTGGTAAAAAGTGAACTTGACATTTTTTTCTGTTCAATTCAAATTTCTTTGGTGGAGGCAAATGTTTCTGGAGAAATAAGAAAGACAGTAGAAAGATGTGGTATGAAGCTACAATGATGGAGAAAAAAATCCTCTAAAAGCCTCATGACTGGACTATGATACTTTATAAAAGTTTTTATCAAGCCAAACTTTCCTCGAAATGTCTGGTATGTTAGGAAACTTGTACAGTCTTTTGACACATTGTGAAATTGTAAAAAAAAAAAAAAGAAAAAAAAAGCTTTACAACTTTATTTGATAGTTACATGATTGACTTGCTTTTGTTAACGGAATTCAATTGTATTTAATAAAACCATTTCGTAAATGTGTTGTAAATGGCTTTTATTTATATTTCACATGGATTTGTCTTTTTTATAGTGAATATTTTATGGTTTAAAACTTCAAAGTTCACTAGATATAAAGAGTAGGCTAACAGAAACCAACATATCAATTACGTATTGTCAAACACAATCAGCCATCTTCTTGAATACTTCCTGCAGATGTAAAACCAGTTATACCAGATTTACGGAGTTGAGAGACAGTAAAACTCTGTCATATAACTTTCTACCGTGAGCTGGTTTCCGCCACCCTTGGGGCTGGGCAAATAAATGGTCTCCCATGTTTATCTGTCTATGGGTTTGTATGCAGCTCGTCACAGATTTTGACTGCATTTTAAGGATCCATGACCAAGGAAGAGATGAAAGATTACACCTTAAAACCCCGAGATAAAAAAATGTTAACAAATCTCTAACTGCTCGATTTGGAGCAATCCATCCATCCATCCATCCATCCATTTGGGGCAAAAGGGGCAAAAATCCACAATGTATAAAAATGGCTACATGTGGATGTGAGCAACCTTTTGAGCAATTTTGAGCAATAAATGAAATAGATAATTGTTTTTTAAATTAGTTTTTAAATTAGTGATGACAAAAATTTTTAATAACACATGTACCAAAACTGGATCGCTTTCTAACCCTATCCTGACAAGCAGTACACCAATTAACTGGAGTGGTCATTTCAGTAACTCATCAAAAGTGCCGAGTGGTTGCCATCAAAGAAAAAGCCAAAGCCCCCTATTGCAGCCGTCCCCAAACTTTTTTGCGCCTTGTCCGGTTTCATCAAAGATCGGCTTTCAATCGTTAATGACACCAAGACAGTTGTAGTCTTATAATAAATCATCCACAGTGGTCTTATGCCAAATGCAGACATCTACATTCTACATTTTAGAACAAAAATCCTTTCTAATAAGAAATAATTTTAGTAAAAAACTCGATTCAAGTGACTGCGCTGATATACAGATACTTACAACCAGTGCATGCAACGTAGGAGAAATACTGACTATTCTTTTTTGAAAGGGTAAACAAGTCAATCAACTAAAAATAATTATGAAAATTAGTGTTCAGTTAGAAGTTCAGGGCAAATGTAGCGACGAGCAGCATCAATTCTTCACCAACAGTAAAAGGTTTCAACGCCTTAGCAATACAATGAGCCACCAAATATAACGCTCTGTGTGCTCATATTTGTTGATGTGGTGGTCAGCAGTAACTGCTTTTGCCTTTCCGTTCACGTTGTTTTCTTTCAAAAAACTTTACAGTTTTTTCTTTTAAGGCATTGGTGCTTTGATTTCCAGGGACTGAAGCTGCTTTGAAGGCTTCATTGACTCATTTGCTAGCTTGTCACCACACATTACACAGAGCCGGCTTGGCGCATGAGATTCACCTGTTGGGATAAACCTGTAGTGTAAGTAGGACTCCCAATGTTGTCTTTTAAATGCAGATTTTGTATTTGTGGAAGTCGTAGCCTCATCTGTCTCCTCATTGGGCCTTTTCCCCTTTCCAAATAATCTCCCCAATGATTTTTGCTTGTGAGCTTAATTTTGGGGTAATGAATGGTAACATATCACGTGACCGAAACCTGTCAACAGGCACAGACGCATGTATTCGTATATGTGTCATTCCACACAGAAGTCACTTTTCAAGATAAAACATCTTTACACTGACAATAATTTAAAAAAAGAAAAAAAAAAAAAATTCAAACATTCTGTGCATCCTGAAGGCCTGTGGCCAATGGTTGGGAACTGCCACCGGCTTATGACATGTTGAAGTCAGGTGACTCAAGAGACATTCGTTTATGTTTGTTTCCCGTCAACCATAGAATTGGGTTTCTTTTATGAAGATGACTGTTCCTGATCTTTAACCATATCGTTGCTGTAACCATAATAAAATCAAATCACAGTAGAAATTTTTACCAAAACTGTGGAATTTTACTATTTTTAAAAAAAGCATATCTCCTTTTCTATCATATGGAGAAAAATCACAATGGTGATTCAGGGGTGTCATATCATAAAACACTTCTGTGGACTATGTCAGTTCATGACGAAAACATATTCTGTCCTTGACTTTTACGGGTGCAACACTCCCTGTTGTGTTGCTATTCCTGACATAGTTTCACATTCCTGACTTGCTCTCTGCCAACAGAGAGAATCTACCTGAACCTGTTACTGATGCTGCTAAACACACTGACGTCCTACTACACCATTACACAAGAGAACAAATGCATCACTGTCTGAATCTGATCTACCTCTACATGCAATGATAGAATTACTGGCTCCAGACAAGAGTCATGTAAACCTGAACATGACTTTTACTTTTGCTGTATATAATCAATATTTCATATACAGCAAAATATATATTTTAAACTTTTTAAAAGCTCATACATATTACGCTTAATCAAAAGCGTCTCCTGCACATTTACAGGATCAGATGTGATAATTTGATGTGGTTTATATAGTTTAGAGACAATATGAGACTTCAACGTGAAAGAAACCCAGTTGTTATACAGTTTACAAACAAACTGGAAGATGAACAGAATAAAAAGCCCCACACGTCAATCTCCTTAATACAAACTACACTCATTTTGGGGATGGTACTTTTTTTTGCCACGTATACCGTTTTTCTTCCTGCGAATATGAACAGGACTTCATGTAACACAATCTCCATCTCCACAGATGAATGCAAAGAAAAGACAACCTTTATTGTGTTTGTCCACAAAGAATCCTGCAAAGCTGGTATTATTTGGTGGGGCTGCTAATGTCTCCATAATAACTATGACACCTTTCATTCTTCACGCTCATTCTGCTTCAGATGCCGAAGTGAACGCATCTCATCAGCTCTCAGTATTCTCTCAGAGACAGAGAGAGGAAAGAGAAGGCGGTGGCTTCCATGGGGATGCAGATGGCGGGCTGCATTCTGGCCCTTTTTGGTTGGATAGGCGTGCTCATTGCCTGCGTTGCACCCATGTGGAAGGTCAGTGCCTTCATCGGCAGCAATATAGTGACATCCCAGACGTTGTGGGAGGGCATCTGGATGACCTGCATGGTCCAGAGTACAGGTCGGATGCAGTGCAAAGTGTATGACTCCATGCTGGCTCTGAGCTCTGACCTCCAGGGAGCACGAGCCATGATGTTGGTTTCCATCATAACAGGCATTGCAGGACTCATCATAGCTTTTGTTGGTGGGAAGAGTACCAACTTTATTTGGGAGAAGGGGGTCAAGGCGAAGGCAACCGTGGCTGCGGGTGTGATACTGATCATCAGTGGAGTCCTCTGCTTTATCCCGGTTTCCTGGAGTGCCAGTATGATCGTCAAGGACTTCTACAATCCTCTAGTAGTAAACGGTCGGAAAAGAGAACTTGCCCCAAAGGCAATGAAACCCCCTCTGTGAAATACCTGCTAAATAACCCTGGAGGAATTAACTCAGTACGATCATTGACAACCAAGACATACAATCGAGATTTCTAGTGGGATTAAGTCAACTTCTGATGACTTTGTGACTGTTTTGAAGGAAAACAACTACATGAAGGAAGGATGAAAGAATTTTGCACTTGTACCTTGATGGAAAATAACATTTTTGGTGTTTGGTTATTGGTGTTGTTGGTCATAAAATTAACATGTACATAGGAAGCAGGTTAAGTTATAAACCACAGTTACATGCTGGGAAAATGGCCAATTTCAGCTGAAAAAATGCCACTTTATATTTTTTTATTCTTTGTTGTTTGTGTTATGCACAATAAATTGTTTTATACCTGATCTGATCTCATACTTATCTACATACATTTCAAAGCTTTAATTGACTGTGTGATGAATTAAACAAACAACGAGAGAACCTGTTTGTCTGGTACTTACCACAGAAACATAGTGCATCAGGATCTTTCAGACATTAATGTCAACTTCTGTTGCATGAACGCCCAGGGCGGAAGTAGATTACAGTAATGAAAAAAGGGGCTTATCGAAAGTTGATTCAAAGGTTTGCCAAATGTTTAAATCATTTCCATCTAAAAATCTAAAATATTTGGTTTTGAAGTCATTTTGTTTGTTCACTGTCTCAAGAGGCCTTGTAGGAGTGTTGTGTTTTCTCTTGTTATCAGACTGGGAGAAGAGTCAAATTGCTTGGACTCCGAAAACTTTAAAAGGGTCAAACAAACTAATTTCTCTGCTCTGTTTTTTCTTTCTCAGCAAGGGTGGATCTTGGTTTACTCTGGGGGATTTCAGCCCCCAGATGTTGGACTGATGTCTGTGCGTGCAGAATTTTTTTGTTGCCATGGCTGCACAAAGTGGCCTGAAAACGTGCATCATAAAAATTGAGCTGACAACATTTTGACACATGACACTTTACACACTTCACCATTTCATCAGTCAAAACAGATCTGATTAAACAGACGAGGCAAACACCACAAACCAATGGAGGGAAATGAACTTAGTGACTTCATATAACTAGGTTACAGATAGACACAGACAAAACGACACAATATAGCATAAATAAATATAGACACATTAAAACTTTTGACCCTGTCTTTAGATCAATCCTGTTCAATGCCGTTTATATTTCCAAATTATATTCAAATGTTATTTATGTTCTGTCTATTTCCCTCTGTCTCTTATTTAAGTTCTCGTGCTTCAACTGACTGATGTTCTGTTTCTCTCTTTTAGTTTGAAGGACTGAGGCAATCATCAAAGATATTGCAGTAATTACCAAATGTTCACAATCAGATTTGTATAGAATCCCCAACTGAAGGCAATGTGGAATGTGGAAAAATCCATAAAAGAAAATTATCAGGAATTTTGTGAAATCTTCTCTGGGTAAAGATTGTTCCACTGCTCATTGCAGGGAGATTGAAAGAGGAATGCAGTTTTACTGAGATCCAAGTAAGATCCAATTTTTACCAAACACTCTTAAATCACAACAGGAATCAGTATTTACTCCAGTTGGGTGCTGTAACATCAAAATATCCAGAACCATTTTGGTGGGAAGGTTCTTTTTTGTGAACCAAGTTGATCTTGTGGATAGTGAGAACCTTTAACTGATTAGGGGCCGTGTCCTGGTGATAGAGTGGAGCACAAAGACTCATGGGAAAGTTAATGTTTTAAGTGTGGCAAGTTTGTGTGTCTAGGATAGTATTATTAGTGTCCCAATCAATATGCTGTCAAAAGATTTTGCCTCCCCCCCCAATTTTTTTTAAAATCCCTCATGTATTAGAGGTTGCCTTTATTTTGTGATTAGAGGTTGATAGGGTTGTGTTGTGGCACCAAATGATGTGGATGATTAAAGATTAGACATTAAAAAGGGTAATTTTGTGACTAATAGTAAAAAGAGAAACATTTTGACAAATTACGTACAATATGTTTTGATCTAAAATATATTTTTAGTTGTGAATTGGAAGTAACTCCACATAACGTCAAATATGTGTTAAAAAATAGTCCAACAAAATAAAAAATAAAATTATGATATAAAACTTATAATATGCCCCTCAAACAGCACATTCTGATATGTCAAACAACTGGTACACTGGCCTTCTCCCTTGTCTTTCTGGTAAACAGATTTGAGTTCATTCAGCTAAAAACTCAAGTCACAGTTAAGGGATAAAAAAAAACAAAAAACAACAACAACATATATTTGACTCAAATGATAACTCAGTTTAGAAAGAGTGAACATGCTATAAGAATATCCATCCGAAAAAGTTGCTTCAGTACGTGCTACTCAATGTTTTCTGATTACTGTATGCCACTAATTTCCCTGCCGAGATTAAAATCAGTATATAAAATTGAAAAAAAAAATTACTAGGGGCGGCAGTGACTCAGTGGTACAGCAGTAGAGCCTTTCGTCCAATTTTCCAAGATCAGCAGTTCGAGTCCCGGTCCCGCCCAAAAACACCCAGAGTGTGAGCTGACAGTGGGAGGTGTCAGCTCACCTCTGGAGTGGGGCTGCCCGCCACTCTACCCCCCATTGCCTGCTTACAGGCCACCTTGTGTGTGGTTGTGTGTATTACAAGGACCTGAACACACTAATATGCATGTGTGTGATTGATTGACTAACTTATTAAGAATACATATGTGATGTATTCTTCATTTCCCTTCGTGGATTATTACAGTATGTAAAATTAAATTTAAAAAATAGATAAATTACTATTAATCTTTATGTAGGACAGGACTGCTACCTAGTGGTCATTTGCCTCTATGGTCAGAACTATTGTGGGAATGGTGTCACTCAAAGGAAACAGCACCAGTTTCTTGGAAAACCACCTTAGTAATTAGTATTTTAACAACTGAATATACGGTAGTATGCTTATCTCTCAATCACAATGATGATGAAAAAATTTGGGAAGCTGTGTAAAACCTATATTACAAGGAATGTGATATTTATCAAACCTTTTTAACTCTTACAGACAAATGCAGTACAAGAACAAAATATTTCAAGTTCAGACTTTATTACATCCCACGAAGCGGTGATGTATTGTAATTGTCAGTGTTTGTGTGTTCGTCCAACCGTCCATCCGTCCGTCCACCAAATATCTTCACAACTGTTGCAGATACAAAGATGAAATAAAAAGCACATTACTCAGGCAGCAAAGGGGATGAAAATGAGATGATGACCTTGACCTTGAGAAAACTAGGTCAAGGTCAAATCTTCACTTTTATACCTTTTTAGGTACACATCTCTGAAACCTGATGAGATATAATCACAGAACAAAAAGCAACATTTTCAGGAAGCCAGAGGCACAAAAATGTGATGATGACCTTTACCTTTGGAAAACTAGGTCAATGTCATATTCAATAGTACAATATAGAATTCATAGCTGCGACCATTATGAAAGTAGGTCAGGGTAAAATTTTGAATTCAGAGGTATCATGGGATGTTGCAGTCTGTGACTGCCTTGTTGTTTCTTGTAAATATTCAGTCATGCTGAATTCAATGTCTCCAACACGTTCCACAGAAGGAAGAGCAATTGTTCAGCTATGAACTATAGACACCCCTTCAAATACTTGCATATTTCTATTTCTAACTTCTGCAGAATATGTCCTCCTTGTCTTGCTTGTTATTTTCTGCCAATCAATTAAACATTTCACCAAAATGTGTGATGTATTCTGACAGCACATCAGGGTGTCAGGAAAGCCTCTGTTCAGAATAATAAATACAATGTTGTGTTCCTCTCCATTGTGTTCTTTTCAGGGCCTGACAGTCTGCATTGTATCCCATGGCTCTGCAGGAGTTGGGTATTAGCCTGTCCATGATGGGCGTTGCTGGGACCATCCTGATATGTGCTCTACCCATGTGGAAAGTGACGGCATTCATCGGCACACATCTGGTGGTCATGCAGGTTTTCTGGGAAGGTTTATGGATGACTTGTGTCAGTGAGTACACGGGTCAGATGCAGTGTAAGCTTTATGATGCCCTGCTAGATTTGTCACCGGACCTCCAGGCAGCTCGAGGCCTAATCTGCATCAGTCTGGTGTTGGGATGTTTGGGTTTCCTCATCTTTCTCCTGGGAGCAAAATGCACCAACTGCCTTGGTCACCCAAGGATCAAGGCTCGTGTGGTGGTGAGCTCTGGGGCCACCTTCTGCCTGGCAGCTCTAACCACCATTGTTGCAATTTCCTGGACTGCAAATTCCATCATCAGGGACTTCCACAACCCTCGGGTCCCTGAGGTGCTCAAAAGAGAGCTAGGAGCAGCCATATATATAGGCTTTGTGATATCTGGCCTTCTGTTCTGTGGGGGAGCCATACTGTGCACCAGCTGCCCACCACAGAGGTTCCCCAGCACAGGGTACACACAGGCCAGGACTCCCCCACACAGTGGTTATGCAGTCAAGAACTATGTGTGACATAAGAGCTAAGGCTGAACACAGATCAGTCCATGTATCTGTGTGTATATCTATAACATACCTCCGTCTATATAGATACCTCACGCTGTCACGCTTCCGGTGTCTACCCGGAAGTTCGGGCCGCTAGCCGAGTTAACTGCGGTCTTCACAGTTGTCCATGTCTCACACTTACGGAGCTGTTTTGGCTTCGTCAAACATACCGGTTTATATTCTTTGATTGTGACGAACCTAACGTTGTTGTGTGGGGAACCCCGGTGCTTTATTCACCACGACCGAACTCATGAAGCTGGCATGGTCTGCCCGGCGTCTACCGTAACACCGAAGTGGCCTTCATCTTCGCGTTCGTCCGTCCCACACACACAGAGCCGTTACGGATTCGTCAGACACAGCGGTTTGTTGTCTTGTGACGGCGAAGAAAAAAAAGACAACAAATGAAGTCTGATATTGTTTTATTGCGGAATCTTGGAATACAATTTATATATGTATGTACATTTTATATATTAATAGACTTATCGACAGGTACATGCACCCCTTTTGTGTCAGCCTTCTGCCCAACAGGTATGGCTGATCAATGGTGTAAAGAGGGGGAGGGAACAGCTGTTTTGGCCTCTCATTCGGGCCTGCAGTGGTGGAGACATTTTGTTCATTTTGGCTGCTCTATTTAGCTGCTAGCATTTAGTTAGTTCAGGAGAAGGTAGATATAGATAGATATTATACATCTATTATTACAAATAGATATTAGATATTCTTGGTCTCTTTAGGTTTTAAGTAATGAACCAACTTAAACTTTATTGTGTTACTCAATAAAGGAACATCTTTTTTTGCATTTTTGGTTTGTCTTGATTATGTTTATTCTCTCTTGTAGGAGCTGGGTTAAGGGATCCTAACATACACAGATAAACAGATTAAAGAATAAAATCACATGTTAAAATAACATGTTAAAATAAATTAACAATTTTCAGTCTGTCTATGTTGTTATAGGTTGCAACTTTTCTTTGGAGTGAGACACATGGATGTAACATTTATTAATAAACTTAATTTATATAGTATACCAAAAATGTAGAAATTTCTGCCTATATTCATGGACGTGCATATAAAATGTCCAGTTTAATTTTTATGTTTCGAAATCACAGCTGTAAATGATGTAACTTTTATAGAAACTGCTGTGTAACAGCAGACAAAACAAATTTCCTTCTACTTTAGATTATTATTTTGTTGTGAATTTGTCCGCCAGTTTCAAAGTACAGATTTATTTTTAGAGCTGGAAATAACATTAATCCTGTTTTTATTACCACTTTCATCATAATAAGAATTTGCCATGAAAAAAACTTTGTGTGCTTCTGTTTTACTGCTTGGAATAAATAAAGACTTTAAACTAGTTTATTTTGCAGTATGATATATGTTCTTTTCGAACACAGTTCCACTGTCATTGGTCACAAACTGCAGCCCCACCACTTCTGTGAACGCAAGTCCAGTATTGGGGCTCTTTAAATGAAGTTCTCCCTGAAACACACCACAGTATGACGCACAAAATCAGAGCACAATAGGAGCTTGCTGTTCCCTGTCTGCTGAAATTGAGAGACGGGGATTGTTTTCAAACCACAGCAAAGCAAACAGAGGGATTTCCCACCTCCACCCAGCTGCAGTCATACTCAGTGTTATTCCCACGAATACCGAAGAACTGGTTTCTCCTTTCTGAACAGCACACACACACACACACACACACACACACACACACACACACACACACACACACACACACACACACACACACACACACACACACACACACACACACACACACAACCTACTCACTCCCACATGTACACACATGCTAGAAAAACAACCCACCCCAGCCTGCTGCTCTGTGACGACAGGGAGCTAACAGACAGGCTGTAATCATGGGGTGGCAGCTGGAGCTCTCTGCCCTCGGCCTGGCCATCACAGGCTGGCTTTGTACCATTCTGACACGCTGCCTTGCTCTGTGGAAGGTAAGCGGCACTGTGGACAACACCACGGCTACCCTGCCTGCCTACTGGGATGGGGTGTGGCTGGACTGGGATCACTGGGACTTGGCCCATGACGGTAGCCTGCACTGCTCTTTCTATCAGTCTCTCATGTCTCTTTCTGGAAGTTTTCGGACATGGAGGGCCCTCTTAATGGCAGCCATTGGAGTTGGGGCTTTTGCCACAGTGATAGGAGCAATAGGGACAGTATGGTTCCAGACTCGAAAGCAGATCAAAGTGTTTTCTGGAGCTTTGTACATTTTATCTGCAATCCTAGTGCTTATCCCAACAGCTTGGACGTGTCATCACACCAGTCAGCCACTGAAGGGTGCTGTGTTTCTGAGAAGAGACTGGGGCCCTGCGCTGTACTTCGGATGGATCTCCTTTTCTTTATTGTTGGTGTGTGGAGTGTTCCTCACCACCAGATGCCCCACTTTAGGGAGGCAGATGGAGTACCCTGAGGGAAGCAGGTATCCTAACCCAGAGGAGGAGGCCAATCACCCACTCAGTAGGATCAACAGGACTGTGCTGACAAACAGTCAGTATGAACGCAGATCAGAGCCTATCTGAAGGGACTGAGACTTCTTCTAGTAGAGAGTGAGCTAACAAACATGATGATTAATATGTTGATAACTTTAACAAACAAGTCAGACTTCTGGCTGCACAGGTTAAGTGATGATGCTTTAGTATTGATTTACATTAAATCCTCATTTTGTCAATTCAGTAGAGCTGGAAAATTAAAGCTGTGGTACTCAAAATGCAACACTGCACGCTTCTGATACTGTCAATACATCATGATGTTTAAAATGAATGGGATCAGGATGATATTGATCTTAAAATTAAACAGTCAGAGACTGCAACATCCCGCGACTTACCCTGACCTACTTTCAGGGTAGGTCAGGGTACCCTGAAAGTAGTACCTGACTAGTGCATAAGCTAGTGTATGTAGATCAAAGCTAGTGCATAGGTAGATCAAAGCACTAACTTTGATCTATGGTTTTACACTGGCCTTCTCCCTTGTCTTTCTATCTTATCCAGTTCCTGAGTGTACAAAAGTTGAAATTTGAAAATGACGTAGTTTTCTCAAGGTCAAGATCACCATCTCATTTTCATCCCCTTTGCTGCCTGAGTAATGTGCTTTTTGTTTCATCTTTTTATCTGCAACGGTTGCGAAGATATTTGGTGGACATACGAACGAACGAAGAAACGAACACTGGCAATACATCACAGCTTTGAAGCGGGATGTAATGATGTTTTCAATAAATACACTGACAGAATAAAGCAATTCATATTTTTCTTTTGAAAGACAAAACAGTTCAATATCTGAGATGAACTATTCTGCAATAAAACAAATCTGCAGAAAAAAGCTAATATGTTTACAAATGTCTTCTGATCTGAGCCATGTGCTACTTTGGCCTTGATTTCTTATCATCCAGTGCATTTGAAAAAATGAAAAGTTGAGTAGTCTTTTTTGTATTTTTTTTTTTTAATAAAATGAGGAGGATGTTTGATGGAAACAAAGCAGTCAGTGTAGTCTGAGTAGGATGTGTTTACAAATGATTCAAATCCATGGCAAAATTCAGAGATGTGTAATTGAACATTCTGGATTTGTCTATAAATGTAGGTTTCATTTCAAGACAGAAACCATGTATACTTGTCAAAGAACACAGTTACACAAAGATCAAATTCTTTGTGCTCTCATATCTTATTGATTTGATGATGGTATGTAGCCACAAGATCTTATTTGTTGCTGACCTCAGTATTGCCTGTTGTTTTACAGGGTGTCCACAAGAATTCTAATAATTAGTAACTGTTTCCTTGCTATCATGACTTGGGTGCTGCAGCAAACTATTTGACATTTTGATTGTTTTGCTTGTGTGGTTTTTTATTCATGTTTTATTTATTTAGATTTTTGTTTACATTCCAGCTTCAATGTCTGAATATTGAGAATAAAAATTCCTTTGCTCATGGAACAGATGTACTGTTGGGGGAATATTTTCTATCAACTAAAGAAAAGACAACACATGACTTAATCTGAGTTTTTTTAAAATCTGAGGTGAGATTTTTTAGTCACTCCATATGTAGAGAAAACATTCTTGTCACAGATTGAATCCCCTAATCCAAAGTCTGCATTTGTGTGATATTTGTTAGATAACAAGGTGTTTGTTACATGTGACTCCCACAATACATGACAATTAATCACTGCCTGATCCATATGATGTGTTATACAAGCTTTATGATATTTCTATTTTTTATATCATATGATTTATCAGTCCAAACTCCCAGTACGCCCATAGGTACTCCACCACAGCCTGAGTGGCAACCAGGCGTTTCCTCCTCCTGTGAATAACTGGTCAAGCTCTTTGGGTGAGTGAGGATAACTCTTCTCCAGGTGATGAACATTGAGGGAACCAGGAACTCCAAGAGGATTATTGACAGAATCATTGCATTTTATGCATGCATTTAAATTGCTAGGGTAGGAATGTTCTATCCAAATCCTCCAGCAAACTGTTTGCACCCTTAACAGTACTTAAACCTGAATTATGAGGGTACTGTCAAAATAGGTAATTTTGACAAAATACACACTACTGGGCAAATGGGAAACTGAGCATGACTGCATGGCACACGGAGTTTGACGAAGGGAAGAAACCTTGCCTGAAATATTGGTAAATGTTCCTGAGATGCTTAAGAAAGATACTCAAAGCAATAGTGAATACAGTACAACCCAAAAAGACTGACAATCGAGGTTAGGTATGAAGCTTAAAAGTACTTTTGAAAGATAATCCACCAATCATATAAATGTGGCAAAAAAAATATTCAAATAAAGGAAGTTGGAAAAGTACAAATCTTTTCAATAAAACTGCCTCTCCAATCAGTTTCCAGTTTGTGAGCCACAGTGAAGTATGTTAGTGTGGATAAGGTGCAGAGTCTTAAATAGTTGGTTTATTATAATTTCTCATCTCCTTCTTCAACATCCTTCAGACTCAGAACCTCGAGAGAACCCTGGCCTTTAGTCTCGCATCGGATCAGCTCATCGATCTCCCTAAAGCAGCCAGGATCAACCAGACACACCTGAAGAGGGAAGATTAGCAGCAGAAAATGGAATCATTTAATAGAGTCAAGGGAAATGTTAAATAGCAGATGGTTTTATTGCCTTCTGCTTTTTAAAATATGCATCTGCAACAACTGATCTTGATGTTTCCACAGAAGGTAATCACCTTAAATTTCAATACCCATGATACACTCAGCAGATGCATCATTTGTAAATCTTGGAAATATATTTTCTCATGACATATAATTCAGTAAGTGAAGAGACTATAAAACTCACAAATGCTACGGTTTTAAAATTCATAACATTTTTCACCATTTCTAGTGTCTCATCAAAGTCTTCATTCTCCACAATCTGCAGAAGTGGTTTCAGCTTCTCCTTCACCCTCTTGGCATCCTTGCCTGGCAACACCAATCGCAGCCTCATGTGAGCTCTCTGAATCTCAATGGTGTCCTTCAGTTGCCTG
Source organism: Antennarius maculatus (assembly GCA_013358685.1). Classification (NCBI taxonomy): domain Eukaryota; kingdom Metazoa; phylum Chordata; class Actinopteri; order Lophiiformes; family Antennariidae; genus Antennarius; species Antennarius maculatus. The sequence continues at coordinate 12,369,937 of CM023613.1, read as the reverse complement.
ATCACATCCAGAGCCTGCAACCAATGTGGCACATCAGTTTTAAGACGAACAAGGCAGTCAGAGACCGCAACATCCTGCGACTCACCTTGACCTACTTTCAGGGTAGGTCAGGGTACCCTGAAAGTAGTACCTGACTAGTGCACAGACTAGTGCATATGGAGAAGGCCAGTGTGAGTAAGACCATAAATCAAAGCTACTGCATAGCTTTGCATATGTTCTCACTCACACTGGCCTTCTCCCTCATCTTTCCATCTTACCCAGTTCCTGAGTGTACACAAGTTGAAATTTGACCTTGACCCTAGTTTTCTCAAGGTCCAGGTCATCATGTCATTTTCATTCCCTTTGCCGCCCGTGTAATGTGCTTTTTGTTTCATCTTTCTATCTGCAACAATTGTGAAGATATTTGGTGGACTAACGAACGAACGAACGGACGGACAAACACATGAACACTGACACTACATTACCGCTTTGAAGCAGGTTAGATGTAATTAACTTCCAAACACAGACGAAAAGTATAGTTTACCCAAAATTAAAAATATATTCTATACTGTATGATTTTCATGCATTTTCACCAAACTGAAGGAAACATTTATTGATAGGCAACATGCTAGCTATGTAAGGTTGCCAACTAAGCCAAATCATTTTTCACCAATTGACAATCAGGTTCTTTCAAAACTCAGCAGATTGACTCAGGTGAACTGGCTCATGCTACTAACCACCATTAGCAAAGACTCAGTGAAACTTGCTTGTCAACAACCCCCCTTTGACAGCCCGTCACTTCCAACGACAATCATTGACGAGCCAGACGGGTCTTGACAATGGTCGTTGGAGTATGCATCACACTGACCAGACCTCACGGGTTAAGAAGCTGAGACAAGACCAACCACCACCAGAACTGAAGAAGACTCTTGGATGAGAGGTAAAACGTCTTCAAGAAACTTTCTCAAAGTCCAGTGGAATGATTTGGACAACTCTGGATAACTAAGCCAAGGTTACAGTTCAGCTAAAGAGGATATCATTGATGTTTACATCATAGTCTATCACAAGTGTTATCTCTTGTCCATGAGTAGCTGCACACTTTGTTCTACACAGTGATTTGGTTTGGTTCACATTTACTATATGTGCTAATGTGTCTCCTCACCTGCTGTTTAGTGCTCTTACTGGCTTTGACAGAGTAGTGGATATCTTTCATTGACCGCTCAATCAGACTGACTGTATATGGCCTCTTGGTGTTAGGGTTAACACACTTCTCTGCCACAATTGTTGCAATATCTCTGAACATCGTCTCCAGCTGAGTCTGTCTTTCTTTGTCTGATACTTGCAGTTCTCCTTTGGTGAGAATCTGAGAAAAAAAAAAAAACGGTGAACAAAAGGTCAACATAAACAATACAAAAGGCTTTTTGCATCATTAAAATGTGAATATAAAGTGGACAGGAAAATGTTTTCTACCTGTTTACAGATTTCAGTTTGATCATCTGTCCCAAATGCTTTGGTCAAATCTTCTTTCTTCGTCATCTGGCCTTTGGACACATTAACGAAAACTGAGTGTGTCTGTAAAACCTCATCCAGATCTTTTTCACTGAACAGAAACACAATGTTGGGATATCCAGCCAAGTACTAAACAGAAGTGCTCATAAATCTATGAAGTCAAAATCACATAAACAACGTGGACGCTGTCATTTATGTAACATTACTCACGCTCCTGATCTCCAGCTCATCACTTTATTCTTGTAACAGGCGATCTCAAACCTCTTCCCTCCTCTTTTCATTCGCACCACGGCCACATTTGTCAATCGTATTTGATTTGTTGGTGTAAATATAGACATTATTGAGTTTTAAATGACAGACAGTCCTGTCCGGTCGCTGACAAGAAAACGTCTGTATTGAGCTGTGTGCATTTAACAAATATGTCTACTGGGAACGTCGACGTTGAAGATCAGTTCCGCACCCATGTTCCGTGGTTTCGGCAAAGCATACAGTATACATTAATTGGTCCGTATTATAAAATAATCTTAATAGTTTAATGTAAGCATTACTTTCACACTGTTAGTAAGTGCGGAAACTACTATTAAAATAGCACTTTACGTTTCTGAAAAGGCTGATGAAATGACTCTGCAATGACTACGCGCAGTGTAACTTCAGCCCACCGCTCGCGATGAATCACATCTAATGGTGCAGCACAGAACTGTGTTATCCTTAGCAAGTGAGGAAAGACCATTATGTGTTATAAAATGGATGCGTTCGCTTGCTTCTGTTTAAGTTTAGTCACTCAAGGATTTTGTGAAAGTTATCACCGGAAGTATTTGTCTGCTGTCATCGCTAAAGAGACGCTTCTCTTGAATTTAGAGTTGCAGTTCCACAATATGACCGTTGGCGAGCGGTGAACGATTATAGTTCTGAATAAGACAGTATCAGTATCAGTATCGCTGAATGTCTTCTGTATCCATTACACGTATACACGTTAACTTAAAAGTAGGGATGCTATGAGACATAGAACGTAAGGTGAAAGAATTCACAAAATTGTTTAAAAATAGATTAGTGTGTTAATATGACAAGTACATGCAACATTACATTAGCAAAAAACAAACAAAAAAACATTCGTCTGTAAAGAATATGTATTTTCTGAGAATAAGGGGATAAATCTGCAACCGTATGTGCTATTTGCTTTGAAAGACTACGCACCTCGAACGTAACGTCAGATACCTCGTATGACGTCACACTGCGAATAACTACGCTTCCCAGCATGCTCAACGGCCAGCCAGCTATTGGTATACTATACGTACGTCGCTTATCAACTGATGACTGTAATATAAGTCAGCGTTACCATTCGAGACAATGTTGAGCGTCTTCCTAATGACTTTACTTTGCATATGCAGCGAATCTGCAGCGGATACGAAAGGTGAAATAGAAACTACATTTTGTTTTAATGAACGTTAATGATAGCATGCTAGTCGGTCACCCAGTGTCTAACTTTAGCGGCGGATCAGTGGTTGTGATATATCTAATTTAGTTGTTGCTTGCTGCTTTTTGCTTACATGCACAGAGAAGTCAGATAATATATAATGTTTTTAAAATGTTTTTTCTCTCCAGTCTCACAGAATGGACACAGTCCAGGAGAGAACTATCTCACGTTGATATGGCACAACAGGCTCTACCTGTATTCAGCTGCCGCACTTGTCTTTGGAGTTTGGATATCTGTGAAGACCTATCTGAAGAGGGTGAGATTGATCTTCATATTCCACCGTCATGTATGAGAGGATCGCAGAAACACGCTGTGCTTTGAATTTCTTGGCAGCTGATGCTTGTGTGTCCTGACATAAGGTCGTTGTTCGTGATACTAAAGCTCCACACACACCCCCAGCTGTGATTTAGATCAAGTCTCACGTTGAGACATTCTTTGGACTCCACTAAATGCTGCAGCAGTACAGGACTGTATGAAGAAGCAGAATAAAAGCGTCACAAAAGAAGGGCCGAAGGGATCATTCGTTTCTTCAATTGGGAAAAACTCAGTCTATTAGCTGAGCTGCGTGTCTTCATGACTGTCATTTAGGAGACAAATAACTATTCAGTCCTTCACTATTATTAAACTATTTTCATCCTGGATGTAGTGTTTTTACAAATTGACAGTTTTGGTGTTACTTTTGTGGTAGTTCTACTCGGTTTAGGTAACAGAATAATCAGCATCTATGCTTGGAGGAGGAGACTGCCACTGAAATGATCTATAAATGACTTTATTCACGCACATGAAAAATAGTGCAGTACTATGTACAATATATATGTATGCATGTATGAATGTGTCCATGCTAAAGGTTTAGTTGTGATGATGTACACAATAATGTTCCTGTTATTTAGTGTACATGTTATTTAGTGTGGAGAAAAAGCTTACTTACAAATATGAACTTCATAAAACTTGAATGAAAACAATGCACATCTGACAGTTTTTGCAGATGAATAATTGCATGAATCACACACGTGAATGAATTTAGCAAAATAGAAATTTAGTAGATGAACGCAGTTTTTATACAGTAATTGACAATTTCCCAAAAAATTTTTTTGTACTTGCAGTACAAGATATGTTCACCACATATCTTCTTGAGGCCAGGATTTTTGTACTTTTTAAATTGTGGCACAAACTGCATGGCTGCTGTAGGGCGTCTGGAAGAACAGAACAAATTAGATGAAAACTCCCGCACTTTAATGGCATCTGAAGATGTGTGTATTTCCCTTTACAATAATTCTTTTTTCTGCTTTTAGAAAACCTTCTCCAAACATGTCAGCTCCCTGTCCCACAAAACTGTAAAGAACGTTGACAGAAACGAAGTGGTTCACGTGTCGGGAGTTAAAATCTTCTATGGTTCTCAAACTGGAACAGCAAAGGTACAGATTGCCTCACCTACAGTATACTCACTTATCTATCTTATGATAAAATAACAATTTCAGCAGTACATACCAAGTAGAATATAGAACAGGCCCTACCAAACCTTTATCACATGCCTTAACCCAGATTTATTGGTTCAGGGCTTTGCAAAAGAACTGTCAGAGGATGTGAGGACTTTGGGGATAACAGCAGAGGTGATCGACATGAAAGACTACGATCCAGATGATCAGCTTGCTGATGAGGTAAGGCTTGAATCACATGGGCCTCTGTTTTAGTACAACAGGTCCAGAGAGTGTCCTCAGGAACCTAATCTACTGCCTCCTGCAGATGAGCTCCTTACTGTGTAACTTTCAAGTTTAGCATTCCTTCCCTACAGTATAAGTATTTTGAGTGTCTGCTATGTGTTGCAGTTTTGTTGAAAGTATAAACCTGCTGTACAGACTGCTTTTCTTGTGTGTTCATAAAATATATCGAATTTAAGCAACTAAGATCATGCAATTTGTGCTACCATGCAAGGTTTGATTAAATCAGAGCTAATCAAAGTGAAATGACTCATAACTGAGTTATTAATCATAATAACCTTCTACTCAGGTCCTGCTTCAACTGATGAAAGGAAAATAATTTTCGAGGATTGTTTTAAACAGTCGTCACTCTGAGCAAGAGCTCTGTGAATGTTGAGAGATGAAGAGGATTAGTTGGTTGTATGAAGGAGGAGAGACTGATAATTCATTCATTAGAACATTTTCCAAAAAATCTCCACAACAGAAGTGATGGTTGGCAGCTCTGCTTTTTTATTCATTGAAGATGCTCTGATAAGGTTACAGGAAGGTGCATCATGTGCAGATGTGGTGATGAGGAAGTAGAATAAAAAAGGAAAGTCTGTCATGAGCCTCCACAAGCCTAGCAATGAATAGGGAATACGTGTTCTACAGCAAGAGCGACACTGTAATGAAATCTGACAAACATAAAACATGCTAATTGTAGTTTGTTTGTGTTGCTTTTTGAACTCAAAAGATATACTCTGTGGTCATAAGGAGTTGATTTTAACATAAACGTGTCTCCAAGTCCCAGTAAATGATGTCTTGAGTTAAATTTTTAATATTTGTCACACTTCTTTCAGTGCACTATCAAGTCAGTGTGTGTGTTCCTGGTGGCCACCTACACTGACGGACAGCCCACTGAGAACGCTGAGTGGTTCTGTAAGTGGTTGGAGGAGGCGTCCACTGACTTCAGATATGGGAAGACCTTCCTCAGAGGCCTGAAATATGCAGTGTTTGGTCTTGGGAACTCTGTTTATACAGGCCACTACAACACAGTAAGGAATGGTTTCATGTTATGTTCTATAATAATAATTCAAACTACAATGTTTATAGCTGTAACTCAGTAGTGGGAAGAAATTCCCAGGTCTAACCTGGATTTACAGCTTGGTAAGGATGAAGTAACTAACAGTCACCAAGAACAGACAGTTTGTATTTAAATCTCATCTAATCTACTTCTTTGTTTTCCTTGCTAGGTGGGTAAAAACGTTGACAAGTGGCTTTGGATGCTGAGCGGCATGAGAATCATGACCAGAGGAGAGGGCGACTGCAATGTGGTGAAGAGCCGTAATGGCAGCATCCAGGCAGACTTCCAGGCCTGGAAGGTCAAGTTCCTGACGCGCCTTCAGGCTCTGGCCAAGGAGGAGCAGAAGAACTGCACCGGCAACTGTGAGACAGAAAGATCCTGTAAGAACAGGAGGAAAGATGGAGTGGAGGAGGAAGAGGAGAAGACAGACCTGCAGAATGACAACTCGGAGGTAAATGTGGAAAAGTGTGTGTAGCTCATTGTTATAAAAAGCTGTATATAGATAATAACTAGATGAACTATTTAAGATTTCAAATCTATGATTGTAAGTGGAAGAGTGCAGAGCTGAGCACTGAATTGGATAATGACATCATTCAACAACTTGATTAAAATCCGATCAGAGCCTAGAGGCAGGAGTGTTACCCTCAGCTGATCACATCCTCACTGATGAGAAATGGCAGTGGTGAACAGCTCATGTCAGCAATTTTATCTTAAGTTTATATGAAATGTATCATTGTTGTAAATCATGTAAAAAATAGCTGTCATGGACATTATAGCATACAGGCGTGACTGGTTGTCATGGTTGCGGGCATTTCAGAGTCAGATCTAGTTGAGATTTTCTCTCCTCTGCCAGCACGAAACAGAGGTGACACCGAGACGTGCCGAGAACCATAGTGAGGATAACTGTTTCTACCTATTTTATCTCAATGCAGTTTATTCTGCTGCCACAGACGTGGTCAGGAACTTTAATTAACACTAATGTGATGAACACCATAAATATGTATGTGGCTTTTTATTTAACTAGGCAGCTAAAATTGAGATAACCACTCCATCACTCCATCACGTGACAGGCTGTTACCTGGTTTATAATGTTTGAACCAATTAAAACCTTTCTGTGTTAGAGGAGTTTTAATATTTATCCTTTCTTGTGGAACCATATGTCTGTTGTCTTTCTGATTCAGGAGAATCTGATGGAGTCCAGCAGTGATGAGGAGTCTGAGCTGCAAGATGAGAAAAACTCAGGCTCAGTGTTCGACGTCGAGGATCTGGGCAACATCATCAACAGTGCCAAGAAAGCAAAGGTCAGACTGTCCACCTGCACAGTGACACCTCTTAGTTATTTTTTAGATCAGGGATGGCTGATTATGTACAAAAGCAGCGTCTTTATTGTAAGGTCTATAAAATATACTACATCACAATCATCAAATCTGAGTGTGGTGGATGAGCAGAGAAATTGGTGTCATTGAGGGATCAGTGGCAGATGGGTTGAGAGACACCAGACCCTCACAGGCGAGAAACGGAAGCTCGTGTTGGAGCAAAGACGCCCACTCCAGTGTCTTGTCATAAGCAAGTGACTCTGGAAAACAGAAGACTGCAACGGTTCAAACATTTTAGGAGTCGTTGACACCTGCTTGACTTTTTTGGCTCTGAAGAAAAAGTGAGTGAGCATGTTGTCTCGTGTGCTTATTTGTGGCTTTTCCAGATGAGAGCATGGATTCTGACTTCCAGATTGCCTGCAATAAATAGTAGCACTCAGTCATCCTTGTAAGCTAACTACAGTATATCACATGTCATTTGCTGTGCATGATGGGTATCATCACCCTTTCATGTCATGATGATAATTTTGTTCTGTTTCTTTGCAGTAAGATATTTTTTTTGCATTAATACGCAGCACACAATGTCATTGGCTTAGGCACTAAACACTTGTTGCCACCAAGTTTTTATCCAAGCTGAAACTGAGCTGTGAGAAAAGAATATTTCCCTTGTCTGGAGTATTGTGGCTCATTCACAGAGCAGATCAGAGGTCCAGAAGTTTCTTATTCTCTTTTTTGACAAAGTTAATAAGATAAATATTCTTTTTGAATAATATTGAGGGTTTTGTTTAATCTTCACTCCTTTTGGAGTGAATGTTCTATGCTATTAAAAAGGAGCTGGATGTTATCCTGGTACCCAGGTCTTTCTTTCGTTTCTCGTTCCGTCCTCACTGCAATGGCAGCGTTTGACCACTAGATGGTAGCAAAGAATCTCAGTTGACCGCCAGTTGTCCGTCATCGCCGGACAGCAAAGCTTGTGTTCCAGCATGAGACCCTAACGGATTGCACGGATTTTGTTACATTCTCAGCCTTTCTGTAACAAAACCATCGCTAAATCTGAAAAATGCTTGCTTAATGATTTTAAGTGAATTTAGCTTTTCCAGCTGAATTTGAGAAATTTGCTATATATTTATTGTCTTTGTTATATATTTATTGCACAACTACTGAAACCAGTAGTTCATAGAAACCAGGACTTCATAAAGCTTTTCAGTCAGCATTGCCACATTTCTGTTCGTTGATTGTCAATCTCTGTTCCTCTGTGCATTGACTTAAAGTATTTGATTGCAATAATAATTTTTTAAAAAAGATTAATCAAAATGTAGTTTCACAAAAAGTTCCAAAGGGAATTTTTAATTAAACAGATAAATATTATATATGCAGTATTATAATATGTTATTCCTTTAAATCATGGAAAAGTAATTTATGAATCGTTTCATTTCACACTGACAACATGCTTTAAAGCAACCCTTTTGATACCGTCTCTGGTAAAGATGGATTCTGGGCCATATCTTACGAGATTTATTAGTACAGAAATAATTTGTTTTTATTTGTTCGAAGTTGTGCCATCTGTCATCCAAGAGAGGTCCTTTGTTCTGATTGGCTGATGGAATTTGAAGTACATTTTTTGACTTCAACGTGAAGCCACTGACTCCTCCAGAGTATTCAAGGTTCCATTTTTTCCCCTGACCCACTCAGGACTATTTAGCATTGAAGACGTTTCACTTCTCATCCAAGAGTTCTGACTGATTGGTAGAGAGCCCCTATAGTGTCTGTACCTTTATTTGTACTCCTTCAACAACGGGGGACTTCAAATGGGTTTCTGTTTGTCTTCCTTCTCCTGTTAATTGTTGTTTTTGTTGTTGGATTTACTGGTGTTTACAAAGGCCCAGCTCCAACCCAGTCTCATCTCATACATTGCTGGTGTTTCAGAAAAATTCAGTAAACACAATGTTCTCATACATTTCAAACATGAAAACGCACTACAAAAGCTGGTCCACCCGAAGGACAAAACATCACAAAACACAAAAGGTTGGTGAGCAGCCTCTTGAAACCAGGGCTTTGAACCAGAATTTTTTTGCCAATCGGTTCGTTCCGAACAGAAATGGAATTATAACGTTTCCAGTTTTGCGTTCCACCCATAAACTGACGTTCCTGAACCGGTTAGAACCAAAAAATAAAGTTCCTGAACCAGTTAAAAAGTTCCTTGTAAATATAAATGTGTAGGTGCCATATTTTGCGCACCATAAGACGCGGTTAAAAGCCTTAAAATTTCTCAAAAATCAACGCTGCGCCTTTTAACATTAAGCGTCTAATGTGTACACTGAGTTCCAAAATCTATAAAAACATTTTTGTGTGATTTTAGTCAGCGAACCGCCAGATCGGCCATTGTCCACCGACATAGGACGTATTACGTCACTACGTACGCCGGCAGCGATGGACCAATTACAGAACATGACGTGAGGCTACGTCCGGGCACACCTCCGGTAGGTACCGGTATAGGGTATATGCCGGTACTGTACCGCAGGTATGCTGTTAACCACATTTGTTGTTGGTAGGTTGAGGCCTACCTTTTAGTTTTTTTGCATTTTGTCTACGCGGTGCCTCATTTTAATAATCCTTACCTCTATTTTCATGTGTGTCCCTCACTTGTTTGCCACCTGTTCACACCGTGTGTAATCATCTGACTGTCTGTCGGCACCAGCCTCGTGCTGCGTCGTGCTTCCAGAGCACAACGTGGTGCTGTGAGATGTCCCAGTTCTGTTCCTTCAGATAGGCCTGGGCGTGACGTGATGTCTTGAGTTCTCGAGCACAGTGGAAAGCGGGACCAGAGACCAGAGCCAGATCAGGTTTTAGGACTGCACCCCCGATGCCACAGGGACAGATTGCTGCTCTGTTCTGCTACGTGTTCCCTATGCTATCAGAATTCTGCTTGTCGTGGATGCAATAGATGAAGTTTGACATCTGTGCTTCTTTAGTGTGTCAAACGGGCTGAAACTGAAGGCTATATAACGTTAAATGTCTAAACAGCAGCCTGTAGGGCTGATCCCACAATGGCTGTGTGAGTTACTGTTCACCTGCGCTTACAATCATAGTGACTTATAGCATTGTGTAAACCACATAGAACAAGGAAACATGCCACATTATTTACAGAGAAAACTAGGTTTCCAGATGTGATCCAGCACAGTAACAATTTCGTTTTGACCCTGGTGTCAGGTTCAAGCAACCTAGAACATTTAAAACACACTCACAAAAAGAAGTAAAGATGAGATAACTTGTATACATTATTCTAACACCTGGAACAAGATGAGGGAGGGTTCTGACAGCATAAATGTTTCCTAGCATCCCCCACCAACAGGAGCTGCTCATTCCAGGAGGCGTTGTTAAGAGTTTTTACTCTACTTGGGGCAAATGCTAGTTAATGTTCTCAACTGCCTCAAGCCGGATAGACCTACTGGATAGTTTGTGGGCTTAGATTGCAGGTCTATCAGGAAAATACACTATATTGCCAGAAGTATTTGGTCACCTACCTTGACTGGCATATGAACCTCCCATTCCTAAGCCATAGGATTCCACATGACATCGCTCCACCCTTTGCAGCTATGACTGCCTCAATTCTTCTGGGAAGGCTTTTCAGGAGGTCTAGGAGTTTGTTTATGGAAATTTTTGACCATTCCTCCAGAAGCACATTTGTGAGGTCACACACTGATGTTGGACGAGAAAGCCTGGCTTTCAGTCTCTGCTGTAATTCATCCCTAAGGTGTTCTGTCGGGTTGAGGTCAGATGTTATATTTAGATGTGAAAATAAGAAATTACTTAATGTCCGTCTGAACTACCCGGAACAAATAATTTTGTTTTTCTACCTCTAACATTGATTATTAATAATCATTATCAGATTATTATAAATCAGTATCCCATGTTGTTTGAGAACTACGTGGCCAGTGAATGAGGGATTGCTCGACTGTGAGCAGCACAGAAACCAGTGAATAGTCTCAGACCTTTCGGCAAACAAACATTCGTCAAAGTTTTCTGACAGAGCATCAGTCCCTTATGAGTGCTGCTTTGCTGAGACGATGAAATATAGATCCCAGCAGACAAACCAAAGCAGCAGCAGCAGTGTAGTAATCTGGTTGAGTTGTCACTTAACATGGTTAATCTCAGAGGCACCTCGTCCATCACGCCTCTCTGAACTGCAATACTGTACTCCTTCACATGGAGCAGACCTAATCCATCCTCTGTGTCTGTAAACAACATATCAAGATATTTACATTTACATACAAATGTTGTGATCTACTATAATGTGGTCCTCATCTGGAGGAAGTAGTTCATCTCTTAGATTCACCCAACAATTAACTTAACGCTGTAGGCCCGTCACAGTTCACCTGAACCCGTAGGTCCATAAACCAACATTTCCTTTTACTGTTTGCACAACAAATACTCTAAGTTCAGCATTAATGTTTGCAATATGCTGATGTCCTGCAGTTTGTGCAAACACCTCCCCTTAACATTTGTGCTGCCTGGTACAAATGAAAAACTGTCAAATTTCTTATTTTACATCAATAATCTCAAAAAAGTAAATAAATAGAATGTTCTGTGTGGAGTCTGGACTTGTGCTTGGATGTCCAGTAAAATCTTAAATAGTCACTTCAATGTTGTTAATGTGTTGTTACAGGACAACAGTTAATTCATACCTTCAAATGGACTCACCAGAGTCACGTCAGTTTTTCCACTGGATAGAATATTTGAATCAGCAATGACAAGTGAATTAAAGCGAAGTTCAAAGCTGCTAATGCATTTCTTATTGCAACTAAAATAACCTGAAAAACAATGGCGGTAAGATGGGAGATGCAGCAGAGCTGAACACTCCCGCCTTACTTCTGCACGTCTCTCTCCCATTAAACATTAGGGGAGCTCTCTCTTTCAGTCTTTTCCTTCCACAACTCATCTTGAAAGTATAATAAACCAACATAATATCCTCTTGGTTTTTTTTTTTTTTTTGTCTACCGCAGAGCAAAGACGAGGGTCTGTTAGATGGCCGGATGGTGAAGCTGTCCAAGTTGAACGGTTTCAAGAAAAATGAAGATGAGGAGCAAAGACGAGAGATGATCACCCCTGCCCTGAGAGAAGCGCTGACAAAGCAAGGTGAGGGAAATTCTTCTCTGCTCTTAACAATCACAGAGTAAATATTAAACACAAGCTGGAAACACAAATGAAGAGAGCCTTAACCTTGCTGTTTCCACAAGGGCAACAAAGTTGTAATTCACTTTAAAGCATAAATTAAAAGTCATGCCAGCTTTTTTATTTCAGCAGTAAATCTTACAGGTGAATACAATTTGCCAGTAGACCAATAGTCTCTTTTTCCCCAGAGGGTGTCCTCTACGAACAAAGTCGTTTATAGAAGTATGCATTATCACAATCCTTTTACTGGTCCTGTAGTAAGATTAGAAAAATACACCTTTATCTGTCTGTGGATTTAACCTGCTAGGTTACCTGAATTTCCCTTGGGATTATTAAAGTATGTATCTGTCTGTCTGTCTGTCTCTCTGTCTGTGTGTGTCTCTCTCTCTCTCTCTCTGTCTCTCTCTCTTTGTCTCTCCGTCTCTGTCTCTCTCCGTCTCTGTCTCTCTCTGTCTCTCTCTCAGAATGGATGGACCTAAAGGAATGTTAAAGTAAGCCTTAAATTGGTCAGCTTCAGATCAGCCTCATCATTGAGCATCAGATCAATGTTTTAAGAGTTCAATGAACGCAACAAGTAGAATTAAAAAGTCAGTCAGTCAGTCAGTCATATTCTGATTACCACCGCTAATTCCGCCGTAGCGGGTCACGGGGAGCCGGAGCCTATCTCGGCGGCATAGGGCGTGAGGCGGGGGACACTCCGGGCACGACGCCAGTGCACCGCGGAGCAGAATTAAAAAGTGCGTCGTAAAATTCATGAACTACTGTAGTTTGTTTTTTACCATTTCTTGTAATTTTAAAAAGTTACTAGTTAAACAGTGTGTATGATTAGTTCTGTATATGATCACATTGATATTTAACTTTATTAATGTCTGTGTAAAGTAAAAGGTGTGTGTGTGTGTGTGTGTGTGTGTGTGTGTGTGTGTGTGTGTGTGTGTGTGTGTGCGCTCACACATAAGTACAAACACGTTGCTGTGAAACATTTCCATCCATGATTTTGAAAGCCCATTTCAGCCTTTGTAGGCCTCTGTTATAGTTTCATGCATATTAATGAGCCACAGTCAGATGAAATGTCAGACCATCCACTCAAAGTAAAGGAAAACAGTAATGTACCTGGCACATTTGTGTTGAACAGAGATTCATTGTGTGATCGCTTTGGGTGTCTTTGCTATTGTTGTCCTGTTTACAGTTTTGCCCCAGCTGCTTTTCATCCATTACGTTAGATGTAATTTCAGTCTCAGCATTACCCTCTCTCCTACCATCAGCTAAGATGATGGTTGTTTTCTAAAATTCATTTTAATCATTAAATTTGTTGTTCTCCATGAGGCTGTGTCTCCACAGTCCGTGTTTTTCCTGTGGTTGACACAGGTTTCAGTTTTACAACCCAAACAAAATCGGCAGTGGAATTATGATCGAACTTGGTGAATTTGTGTGTGTGTGTGTGTGTGTGTGTGTGTGTGTGTGTATGTATGTATGTATGTGTGTGTGTGTATGCGTGTGCGTGTGTGTCACAGAGACATCAGTCGTCTTGAAGCTGCTGTTTAAAGGTGAAGCAGTCATCTTTCAAGCTGGTCTAAGGTGTATGAAGTGAATTGTTAAGCTGGAGAATGTATGTATTCTAATAGCACTTTATGATGCATTGCAGTCCAATTACCCTCTGCCTCGGTCCTGAGGGTGCAGTTCCAAGAGTTTCACTTCCCTCTCCTCCCACCCAAAAACCTCCTCTAGACTCATCCTGGCTGCTCTTGTTAAACTGTTGATTCAACATTCAGACCCTGTCCAATCTACAAATTGTCATCTTTGTTGTTAAAATACTTTTTTTGTATTGGATCTGTACAAACTACAGAATGTTTTTCTTTTTATTTCATTTAATGGCAAAACAAAGAAGAAATACTCAGGATTTCCATCACGGTTGATTTTCATTCTTATCATTAATGAAATTGCACCTTGTGTTTTGTTTGCTTTGTTGTTGAGTCATTAGCTCCATCTGAAACATCCTCTTTGTTCAGTCCATTTATCGCACAAATCGGTCATTTTTACCCCCTAATGCTTGCTTATGCAACATTCTATAAATAAGACTGATGGAAGAACTCCTTTGACCAACCTATTTCATGGAGTGTATTTTGGCAGCAGTCAGTTACGGCGTCAGTCACTGTTTGTTTTATGTGCAATGAAAGAATTAATGTTGAAAGTGTTGTCATTGTTTTAATGATCTGTAGTTCCAGTACAGCCCATTTCTGGCATGGCATGGATACAAAAGTCACACATCTACTATCTGTAGTGTCCAAAAGTACAAGTAGAAACAGAACACTTCACAACATTTTCAAATGGACCCATGAATGTGGATACTTGTCCTTAAAGCCTGAGGGCATTTTTACTATATCACCTCATCTATGGTATAATTGATAACCTAAACCAAGCATTAATCGTTAACATATTTTTCACATAATAAGAGCTTTGCTGTTAAGAGTTCTAATCATGGTCAAGGGCCTCATTTTGGTTAACCTGTTTAGGAGCAAGGGAAGGAAAATTAAGCTGGCAAATCCTGTCTTATCAGGATTCACATGGGGAAGTCATACACTGAAGACTTCTGATCTATACATTATTAAATATATGCATGTTATTAAATATGTGCATCAGAATATACAGCATATGATTTAAAAATGCAGTAGTTCAGTCCACAAGGACTTGGCTTCGGGACCGAAGGGCGGCCGGTTCAAGTCTGGCATGGACCAAAAGTGTGGGGTGTGAAGTGGTAGCTGTAGAGGTGCCAGCTCACCTCCTCAGCTCTGCCGATGTGCCCTTGAGCAATTCAATGAACCCCACAAGCTGTTTCCAGGATGGCAGCCCTTCACACAGCCGTGTCGCCATTATTTGCATATCTACGTGTGTGTGTGCGCGCGACGCGAGTGCGTGTGTGCTTGAGTGTGTGTGTGTGCACTCCAGCCTGTGTGTGTATATACTGTATATCAAGTATCAAAATAATTTCTCCACTGGGATTAATAAAGTTAATTAAATCTTGAATCAGTTTTAAAGGCTCACAGGTGGAAACAGGAAGTAGACTAATAATTCAGGGATACAGTAGAATCAGTCTAACACATGTTTTGGATTTGAGAATCAAGTACACAGACCTGTATGAACTTATTAGCGTTTGACCTGTTTGATTAATCATGGTAACACATATGTGGCATGAAGAATATTATATCTAGTATAGAAAGCCTTTATTGTCACTATACATAGTATAATGAGATTTGGGCAACTCCTCGCAGCGCAATAATTTAACAGTAGAAAAAGAGTAAAGAATAAAATACAAACACAAGTATATACAGTGGTTACGCTTCAGATTAGCTTGGGGTGGAAGTCAAATTTTTACAGATCAAAGTATGAATATTTGCATATCTGTCAGTAGTAGTACTGTTTCCAAATTGCTTGAGCATGTTTGTTTGTTTGTTGTTGTTGTTGTTTGTTTTTGCTCTACAGATTTGAGGTCAGGATTGACTGTATAGTTTTGTATTCATTAGCTATTTATAAAAGCTGACTGCGTGCAAGCTAGTCTCACTCCACAGAGCTGAACACTGGAGAAAGGTCTGGCTGCAGTCATTATTAGTATGGAATGAGATGGTTCCTAGTCTTTAAATCAATTGCAATATTCTTGGTGGCTCTGAGCCCAGAGTGAAGTGATAGCCCCACTGCAAAATAGTGTCAGATAAACTCACATTTTTATGCATTTTGTAACAAAAACTCAGAGTTTTTCTAGAGGCGCGACATCTGTGACTTTGACTAATCATTACAATTCCATTAAGTTTTCATGAAATGGAAATATTACTTCCAAATTTGTTCCTCCATGATATGAATCACAGATACAGTTTTGAGAGTGGAAATACAGGTAGTCCTCAAGATACAAATGTCTGAATGTCTGAACATTTGTAGAAATGAACAACTGCGTGCCCACACATCTGACTAGTGAAGTTCCCCTTTCTGCCACAACCTCTCTGACCTGTAACACTCATCTCCCCTATCTTGCTCTTGTACTGGTCTTGTAATGGCATTTAAATGACCTCTAATGGCGATTGTAGATCAAATATTGATAAATAACAATTTACAAACAATTCAGCTTACAAACAACCTCTCAGAACTGATTGTGTATTTATTTCCCTCATAGAATCTTTGACTCTGCTAGGAGCCATAAAGCTAATGTTATGCTAAAATTGAATCAATAACACTGTTGTTGACAATTGTCATATATAACTTCAAGATAAACTGTCCAGCGATGTCGTTGTCCCACAAATCAATATCAGGATTTTCACAAACACTGGCGTTCCTTTACTTTAATGGTCACTCAGCAGCCAATTAGAAGGCTGTATTCAATGAGACTATGTAAAGAATCTACAAAGTTTCTGTTGGGATGCAAGTGGCCGCTGAAGGAATGATAGAAACAGATATTTAAATCAGAACAGACTGTTGATAATTGGTTGTAATATCAATGAAAAAAGATATTTTCAAGAAGAGAAATATATCGTCTAGAATGAAAGATATGACAGTGTTGAGAATCAAGACAATAAAATATATACATTAAAGTTTCATCTCACTGGAACATACATTCATTGGATTAATGAATGTCCATGTGCTCATAAACTATCATCAGACTTTAATGTAATAGCTTTGATGTCTCTTGGTGATGCTCATTTGGCTTTTTATCAAGTGCTGATGCATTCCACATTGAAATATAATTATTCATAATACGCTGTTAGGTTTTAGACTTTTTTTAATAAAAAGGCAAAAACTTTCCTCCTCTCCTCCTCCCTTCCTGCTAACTTCAGCATGATCCTTTATACTGGCACATATAAAGACATACAGTATCGACATTTGGTTGTCAAGAGGAAAACATTGATTGCAGTTAGATCATTAAAAATTAAAAGAACATCAAGCAGACTCCATCCTGTACTACAGTTTCTACAGGTTTGTTGATCTGAGCCCAGAGTGAAGTGTCCTAAAGTTGCTCGTCATGAGGTTAGGGGAGGACATCTGCTCTTCAGGTTTTTTAAGGTGGAAAAACAATTTGATGCCAGCCTACATGTTTGTTGCCCCAGGAAAAAATAAATTTAATTCTAAGTTTGTGACTTTGTTTTTGTGCATTTATAGTACAGAATAATTACTTGGTCAAAAGCAAGGTGTTTTTTCAGGTGATATAACAAAACCAGTATTTTCCCATCAATCCTTCTTTACATATACACTCTCATGCAACAACCATAATAAATAATGTTTGCATTTGAATCATCTTGCACCATATGTGATATCTGTGGAAGTAATGAGAGATCAAACACATCCCTACACAAAATGAGAGTTTTTGAAATATGTGTTTCACCTACAAGGACTTAACAGCAAAACACAAACAAAATGGCTAAAAAGAGTTTCCCACTGAATCCCACATCAGACTCCTCTGCCCGTTCAAGGCTTAAGTGGAACGCCTCTTCATGCATCCTAACTATGGGGACTTAAAAAGTGTCCTCATTTTGATTTGTGTGAATAAAATCCCTTTGGTAAAACATCCTCTTCTCTGAAGTCAAAGAGAAAGATATGCAGGGGGAGGAAAATATGCAAACATGACCATTTGTTGCCAGAGGTATTAGGCCAGGAGAATATAAAAGGATACCGAGGCAGTCTTGTGATGAAAGTGAATTTGAAATGCTTTATCCACCTTATGTGCTGGAAGGGAATTTGACATGCTATCCTATCCCTCCTTGCGCCCTTCAGGTGCTGTTAGACACATTATTGTAGCTATTCAGCAGTCTTTACGAGAACTACGCCCTCAAGACGGCATGGTTTCTTTGACGTCCCTCCCTTTTGCTTTTTTCATAGCCTAATGCCTCAATTTAAAATACTATAGACGATAAAGCAGAATATACATTACATTATATTATGCAATCTTCTAGCTAAAAAACAAAGAAATGTACAGAGAACATTGAATGAACATAAACTTAAATTCTGAATTGGTCACGCAGACAACTTTTGTGTGTGTTTACCTGCTGAATTACCTGCTGAATTTGAAATATACAGCTCCGGGTCAAAAACATGCTTACACAGAGAGAAGTGCATACAGTATCACACATTGTTGTCTTTTTCTCTTTGAACAGGATACAAACTAATTGGAAGTCACTCTGGAGTAAAGCTTTGTCGATGGACCAAGGTGAGTAAATGTATTCTTCTTGATAAAGTTCTACTTTTTGATGAAATGCCGGAATGACATAAAAGGTATCCTGTTTGTAGTCCATGCTGCGAGGGAGAGGAGGCTGTTACAAACACACTTTCTATGGTATTGAGTCCCACCGATGCATGGAGGCGACCCCTAGCCTCGCCTGTGCTAATAAGTGTGTCTTCTGCTGGAGGTATGTACCGTATGAATAAAGTGGTTCTTGACTGTTTGCCTGAACTTGACTGAATTAAAATGATTTACATATGAATTCTGCCTAAATCAAGACCTTTTGTAAATAATGTGTTTACTGCATCAAAGTGTTCAGCTCCAGCAAAGTATGTTTTGTTTCCATAGTAATTCAACCTTTACATGGAAGTAAAATATCACTGCAGTACTGACTCACAGCAGCATTGAGATGCTGGGGGTATAATACTCTTGTGTGATAGTATAAATCAAGCTCAGGATAGTTTCCTTGTTAAAAAAAAAAAAAAAAGCCAACTGACAAATTCTTCACTGCTGTAGTTTGTTTTTAATGTGTCTGAGACTAAGACTAAAATTAAAACTGGACAAATTGTACAGACCAGTCAAAAACATGGCTTCCTCAAAAAATAAAAAAAGATGTCTGTTTTCAGTCTTTCCTAAATGAGTTAGGAAATAGGAATTCATTTTTAACTTTTTTTTTACTAGAGCAACTAACTACTAAAGTAGCCGCTCTTCAGCAAAAGTTTCTTAACTTGTTCAGATGGGGTAAGCCATCCTTTAAATTATAGATAGATGCGGGTGGGAGGTGTCACCTCCCGAGCACTGCTGAGGCACCCTTGAGCAAGTCCCCCCCCCCCACCACCACCACACACACACACACACACACACACACACACACACACACACACACACACACACACACAAGCTGCTCATTTGGGGGTGCACCTGGTCTGAGCTGCCCTCTGCTCGAGCTACCACTGTGTTTAATCGCATGCTTACAGGCCCCCTTGTGTGTGTGATTGTTTGTTTCAGGGGCTTGTACACACTATATACAGTATAAATATAAAATATATATATTTTAGTGTGTGTGTATATAATATATATGTACACTATATGTGTGTGTGTGTGTGTGTACACTATATATATATTGTATATACTGTATATATGATATATATAAAAAAATGTCCCTCTCACCCTTGTAGGGTGAATCTGTGTGTCATCTTCAAGCTCGGGTCCTCTACCAGAGGCCTGGGAGTCTGAGGGTTCTGCGCAGTATCTTAGCCGTTCCTAGGAATGCGCTCTTCTGGACTGAGGCTTCAGATGTTGTTCCAGGAATCTGCTGGAGCCACTCTTCCAGTTTGGGGGTCACTGCCCCGAGTGCTCCTACTACCACGGGGACCACATTAACCTTGATCTTCCACATATGTTCCAGCTGTTCTTTCAACCCTTGATACTTCTCAATCTTTTCGTGTTCCTTCTTCCTGATGTTGGCGTCAGCTGGAATCGCCACATCTATCACCACTGCTCTCTTCTGCTCTTTGTCCACCACCACTATGTCCGGTTTGTTAGCTAGCAGCTGTTTGTCAGTCTGGAAGCTGAAGTCCCACAGGATCTTAGCCTTGTCGTTCTCAACCGCCTTTGGTGGTATGTCCTATTGGGATTTGGATACTTCTAGTCCATACTGGGTACAGATGTTCCTGTACACTATCACAGCTATTTGGTTGTGCCTTTCCATGTATGCTGAGCTGGCTAGCATCTTACACCCTGCTACCATATGCTGGACTGTCTCTGGGGCTTCTTTACATAGCCTGCACCTTGGGTCAGATCTACTGTGGTAGATGTTGGCCTCTATTGCTCTTGTACTTAGGGCCTGTTCTTGTGCTGCCATGATCAGTGCCTCTGTGCTGTCTGTCAGTCCAGCTTTATCCAGCCATTGGTAGGTCTCCTTGATATCAGCCACTTCCTCTATCTGACGGTGGTACATTGCCTTGTAGGGGCTTGTCCCTCCATGTTGTCTCCTCCTCCTCCTCTTCCTCCTCAGGTTTCTGCTGTCTAAGGCATTCACTGAGCAGTTCATCTGTTCGGGCCATCTTCCTGATGTACTCTTGGATTTTCGATGTTTCATCCTGGACAGTGGCCCTGATGCTCACTAGTCCTCGGCCTCCCTCTTTCCGCTTAGTGTACAGCCTCAGGGTGCTGGACTTGGGGTGAAACCCTCCATGTGTGGTGAGGAGCTTTCTAGTCTTAATATCTGTGGGTTCTATCTCCTTCTTTGGCCAGCTTATGATCCCAGCAGGGTATCTGATGACTGGCAGTGCATACGTGTTGATGGCTCGGACCCCGTTCTTGCCATTCAGCTGACTTCTCAGGACTTGCCTTACTCTCTGGAGGTATTTGGCTGTGGATGACTTCCTTGCGGCCTCCTCATGATTGCCATTAGCCTGTGAGATTCCAAGGTATTTGTAGCTGTCCTTGATGTCTTCTATCCTGCCCCCTGGTAGGTAAACCCCTTCAGTTCTGATCATCTTGCCTCTTCTTGATACCATCCAGCCACATTTGTCTAATCAAATGACATCCCTATGTCGTCACTGTAGATCCTGGTGGTGTGGATCAGTGAGACAATTTCTCGCTCATCCCTGGCATACAGCTTGATGTCATCCATGTAGAGGAGATGGCTGATTGCAGAAAAGCATTGGTGATAGTGCATCCACTTGGTATATACCGCACTTGATGTTATATGCCGTTATATGCCCTTGGTATATGCCGCACTTGGGCAATTGGCTTGGGGTTAGTCTCCAGGGTTGTCTTCCACATTCCCATTGAGTTCTTGATAAAGGCTCTTCGTGTCCTGTTGATCTTGTACAGTTCCAGACATTCCAGTATCCACATGTGTGGCATTGAATCGTAGGCTTTCTGGTAGTCTATCCAGGCGGTGCACAAGTTGGTCTGCCTATTCTTACAGTCTCTGTGTACTGCTCTGTCCACCAGTAGCTGGTGCTTGGCTCCCCTGGTGTTACTACCAACTCCTTTCTGTGCCCCGCTAATATATTGATCCATGTGCCTACTCATCTTAGCCGCCATGATGGAGTAGTTCCCTCCTGTGGTTCTTTTATGATCAGGACTATCCTGCCTTCAGTCAACCATTCTGGGTGCGTCCCATCCCTTAGCAGCTGGTTAATCTGTGCTGCTAGACGCTCAAGGAGTGCGGTCAGCTTCTTTAACCAGTATGTATGGCTCATATTGGGGCCCGGTGACCAACTCTTCATCTTTGACACACTTTCTTGGATGTCTGCCATTGAGATAGTTACTGGTTCTTGTTCCTCAGGTCCACTAGCCACTGGGCATCGGTGTTATGTGATGCTTCCCTTTCCCATATGCCCTTCCAGTATTTCTCCACCTCAGCTCTTGGTGGGTCTGACCAGCTGCTATTTCCCTGCCACTGAGAGTACACCTTTGCTGGCTGAGTGGAGAAGGTCTTGTTTATTCTCCTGGCCTCTATCTCCTTGGTGTACCTCTTCAGTCGGGTAGTCGGGTAGCCAGAGCCGTTAGTCTCTGTTTGGCAGTTTCAAGTGCTTCACGTATGGAGAGCTTGTTATATTTCTTGGGTACCCCTTTATTCACCATGTTCCCCATCTGCAGCTCGGCTAGCTGGCTGACTTCTATCCATGTCACCTTTATCTTGGCCTCTAACCGTCTCTTCCATGGAGGGTATTGTTTGTTATGCCCTGTGTTGATCTTATATATAGGCTGTCTATGTGTTTTGGGGCTTGGTACCCAATCTCGGATTGTGGGGAGATGCTGAAATCCCCCCGCTGACCTGGCGTCCTGGCTCCCCCTTGCCGTAGCATTGTTGTAGTATTTCATCGATCTCTAGTTGTGACAGCAGTTTTCGGTTACGGATGTTGGAACACTGGGCTAACAGCTGTTTCTTTGTTAGCCTTGATTGTGGGTTTCGAAGCATCCATTGGTCCCACATCCGCCCCATATATCCCCTCTCTCTGGGATTACTCGTGTAGTAGCATTCCAACAACTCCATATTCTCCGCCCTTGTCCATGTGTGTCTTGTTCCAGTAACCCGTTTGTCATCAGATTGCCCTGGTTCCCTAGCAACTGACGCGGACCTTGTTGACCCGGGCGACGTCTGAGCCAGTATGACTCTGTATTTATTGTGTTCACTCATGACTGAGCTAGGCTGGTATAGCATTAAGGGTCTTGTGTATGGACCCTCACTAGATAGTGTCCGCCATGTCTGGGGTTCGAAACCACGCCCTCCTGCCTTCCAGACCACGCCCCTCCTGCATTTGTGTAAGTTGACTGGATGGTGTTTGTCCCAACCGGGATTCGAACCCACAACCTCCTGCATTCAAGTCAGCTGACTTAACCACTGTCAAGTCAACTGACTATACTGTATATATATACATATATATTTATATATATACATATATATATAGTATTACAGTGGTTATATATTTGTATATATGTATGTATATATGTATATAATGTATATTCTCCTATTTATGTATATATACTGTATGTGTGTGTATATATACACACACACACACACACATATATGTATGTGTGTGTGTATATATATATATATATATATACACAGTATATATATATATATATATATATATATATATACACAGTATATATGTTTACAGTATATAAGTGGAAAAGATAATTTCACCCATTGTGAGATTAATAAAGTACATTTCTTCTTTCTTCTTCTTTAGATAGATGGATAGTAGACTGATTGATTGATTGATGATCCCATACTTGGAAATTCATTGGGAATGTCTCTCACGGTACATGATGATTCTGTTTGTGCTTTGCCTTGGGTATTTGTCGAATTTCATAGTATATTTTACCACAGTATGAAACGTGCTTTCTTTTTACAGTGGTGTTTGGGGTCAGGTTTTGTTTTCTCCAATCTGTCAAAGCCTAATTTAAGAATTAAAGGTGGACTCTGACTCATCAAGACAGTGGCAAGAGGCAGGTCTGTTTACTTCAAGTTCCCTTTTAAAAGGTGGCTGTATGGAGCACTGAAAGGTCACTGTCAAGATGTGCTGTGGTGGATTGCTTCCCTGCCAGCATGGATATTCCAGTAGCGCTGGAGGCTGCTATGTGAGATGACAGGAAGTCAGCAATTTTAGGGCACAGATGTGTTGCTGCGTCTGCCCTGTCCATCCTCATTTATGTAGCTGTAGTGGGAATTAGATTTGATCTGTTGCCGAGTCTCTGGTCTGAATGTGTGTATGCATGTGACAGATTGACAGGTTTGTAATCCCTCAGGGTTTGTTGTTGCACCCATACACAATAGTCAGTGGGTGTCAATGGAGGCATAAACCATTAACAGGAAGATGCATTTGATATTTTAATAGGATGAGAATATTCGTGCCTCATAATTCATTTTCATATTATAAAAAATATATATTTGGGTTCCATAATTTTTCACCTTGTTAAATAGAAGTATGAAGTGAAATATGTTTTTGTCAGGTCTGTCTAAGGGTCTAAATCTTACAAACTAATTCCTCAGAGTGACACTCATCTGATGGTTCTCTAGGAGGCAGTGAACAAATGATATAGTGCCATTCATCAGCTCCACTGAGAGTTCACAATAGGTCTGCTATCATTCTGTATTGGTTTATCTGTCTGCCACACTAACTAGACATCACACCAACCCAGTGGGAACAGAGTGGCGCTGGAAGATGGATCCTGCTGAAAAAATCCTTCAGGATGCTTTGGACAATCACCAGAGCATGATTCGACAGTTCAGAGGTTGGTGCTTCAGCCTCTTACACATGCAAATGATATAAATTTCACAGTAACCAACGACCCTTTGGACACCTTTTGTTTCTTTCTCTGTGCCGTCCACCTGTTTCATTTCACCTCTACTGTGTTTTTTGTCATGTGACTCACAACCTCACCGGCAAATTATTTGATATGATTGTATGCAATGGTTTGTAATTGAAATTGCTTGATAATCGTATTGTATGTGTTGAGATTTAAGATTTTACACGTGGAAACATGAGATTGTTTCTTCAAAGGTATGTACAAGCTGTTTACTTCTGTGTGTGTTTGTATGTGCGCGTGCATGTGGGGGAAAAAAATTGCTGTGGAAAAGATGTAGCTGCTACAAGCTCTTGACAAACATTGCGGCTACCGTTATTATAAGAAAAGTCATTCATGGTGTAGTTTGATGAGAATTATAGAAAATGGACTTTAATGATGTTTCTATAATGACCTGATGTCACATAATTTTATGCTGACAGTAAACTGCTTATTAGTTCATTTAGATATAAATATGTTTAAAGGGAGTACAATCTCTGCTTTTGTCAAAAATTCATTTCTATGTAGAAATATACCAGAACAAAGCCAATATCATCTTCACTGATTCTATTCATCATTTGTGAGGGAGTTATTTTATGCTAGCACAATACATTATGGTGCAGTGCCTCTGAAAATCCACAATGGGGTTACATAGTTTGTTTACGCTGGACTCCAACATAATAACACACATGCTGACCGGCCATCAAAACAAACGGAAGCAATTTTTTAAAAAAGCATCAGTTTGAAAATAAATGTGTAGAAATTGGAAAAAGCATTGAAACTACATTAACATACTGCAAATAAACAATGCTAAAAAATACAAATGTATTCACCACGACACAGTCAGTGATTTCATTCTACAGCCGTGTTCCTGGTACTTGTGAACTTGTCAAAAGTTGCCCAGTTTCTCCACCACCCCAGCTACTCCTGGCTCCCTGTGTTGATCTCTGATCAGGTCATTCCTCTGATGCTCTTTCAGCCTTGGACGATTGTGTATTTCTGTTCAAACACAAGCCCAACCTAATCCTACCTGATGCACAAGTTCAGCTGTTCCAGTAGTAGCTGGAATATGTTTTTTAGTCCTCACTGATGCCATGTTCTAGATGCAGGTTGTTATTTGATTAAGTTTAAGGCAATTCATGGCAGAAAATACAGGGATCCATGTACCTCCTGGCTGCTGACAGCTAGTGCCAGTAAAATTATTAGATGGGAGGTCCATCTGTAGGATGTTTCATCAGCTGTGTTCCACACTAATGGAACGCCAGTAGATTGTTTCCCATAGAGCTCCTAACAGTCTCCACTGTAATGTCAGCATCATGGGGCACTTAGTGTCTGTGCTTCCTGTCAGTGAGTTTCGGAGCTGGATGGATTGTGGAAGGGGTAACTAACCTGTGTTGTGCAGTCCTTCATACAGTCATTCAGTCCTCCCTGATTGCTCTCCAATCCTTCCTAACACCAACGTATGATTTCTGATATGATTTCTGATTTGGTCGATCTGTTGCTGACATTCCTGCTGGTCCCATCTCCACCAGTATTGCTGCATTGAGTAGAAATCAAATTTCTGGGATGTGCTAAGTTTGTTTTCTGAATCATATATAATTTGAATTTTCATCTTATCCACTCCAGAGAGCATCTTGAAGTGTGGGAATAATCTGAGCGTTGAATGAAATATAATTTTGTTCAGTTTCAGAAACTCTTAAAATAATTTCTGCAAGCACAACATATCACACCCCCATTAGAGTGGATAAAACCCCAAAGCTTTTGGTATATAATCATTCTAATCATACAAAGTATGATGTGTAATTTTGTGGGCATCTCAGGCTTATATGCTTCCGTTTTCATGCTACTTAATTTGATGGCCCTTTTAGTCCCACTCCAAACTCCCAGAGCAGATTTGATCAAATCACAGTTCTATGTAATTGTATATTAAAACAAAGACTCATATAATCTCTACGACTCTGTCACAGTGATGTTAATCTGATTTTGCTTGTATCTTCTTTCTTTTAACTTGGTTGTTTCCAGTTGCAGACTTTCCTCCATCGGAGAGTCCTAATTTTCTTTTTAGTATAACTATAATTAATGAGAGCCCCTTGCTCACACATAAAGTAATTTACTGGGTCAGGAAATAAGTCTAATTTACAGAAAAATGAGATGCTTGCACTTTAATTCGTACTCTGTTTAATGCTTCTTTTTTGTCAATCCAGCTGCTACTATGAAAATTATTGTATTTTTTGTATTTTCTTATTCAGTGATCTCTTTTTGTTAGCCATTTTACAACACCCTGAAGTTTTCTGCTCCCCTCAAGACTGAGAGGTCTATTGACACCAAGTAAATTGGAAGAGAGGGGGGCTAGAAGATTGAGATTTTGGCCAAGCACCAAAAGTTCCACTCTCTCCTTATTTTCCATCAACATATGTCTCTCTTGCAGCTATTTGGTTTTGAACAACTGATCTCACATCAAACACTGACCTCATGCTGTTATTTACCCGCGTCGTGCTGACTGATGTGTAGACATAGACCTTTCTTATCGTTGGGAGACAATGATTACATTAAAGATTAAGTCAACTTCGACTCTGCTCAGCAGAGAGAGTTGCGGGGAACATGTGACGCTGTAGGACGCAGGTGTAGAGAGCTCCCAGGTGTTGCAATTTTCATATTTTCACTCTTTTCATCCATGCTGTTACAAACTCATATTGTTATTTTCGAACTTGCATAGCTTTTTTTGTTGCTATTTGAATGGAGAGTCAACTTCGGCAATGACTTGTACCCACAACTTTGCCTGCTATGAATAAGAACTCGGACCATGCTAGCGCTTCTACTGGTGCTAAGGACACCGCCTCTGTCAAACTACCTGCGGATTTGGACAATCTCCGTTCTGTTTTGATGTCCGACCTAACCTCTGCCATTACCGAACAACTGAAACTGGCGATTGACACTGCTTTTGCACCCATTGCTGTCGCGATTGAAGAATTTACAGCTAAGATTGACTCTCAAGATTGTCGTATCGTTAATCTGGAGCAACACCTGTCCTCATACAGTGACCAGGTCGTGTCGTTAGAAAAAGAGATTGAACATCTTTCTGCGGCCAAAATGGATAAAATGGAAGATTTCAAAGCCCGCTCCCCCCGCCGATGTAATCTTCGAACCGTTGGCATACCTGAGGGGGCAGAGGGAGCTGATCCAGTAGCATATATGTCCAACTTTTTCGTGGATGTTCTTGGGACAGATGTGTTCCGGTCGCCACCGCTTCTGGACCTTGCTCGTCGTATTGGCCCTAAACCACCGAACCCCGACGCCAAAAGGCTAAAGCCGAAGGTGTTCATCGTTCCGTTCCGTTACCATTAGGACAAGGAACGAGCCTGGTGATGGGGGATCGTCAACAAGAAGTAACTCATTCATGACGGGTGAAATGTTTACATTTTCCGGGACTTCAATGCCAGCGTTGCCAAGAAGAGGGGTGCTTTCACCAATGTGAGGCGGTGTCTGAAGGAGAAAGGTGTGCGCTTCTCTCCGCTGTGATATCCCCGGTGTTCTGTCGGGTTTGCGAGACTTTGGGAGGGGGGGTGTGAATGTGAAAGGGGAGTTTTGAGCGGGAGTTTCCCAGTTCGTGAGTGTTTATGGTTATGGCTGGATGCGTTTAATAAAGCTTGCCAAAGAAGTCCAAAGCTGTCATCCTTGTCCGCACGCACGACACTGAAGGATTGTTACACTGCATTTTCCTGCAAAACTCTGCATCGACCATGGTAATGACAAACTACTTCAATTCGCCTATGGATGCACAGAGCTGGTAGACAGTAAATTTCCTTCATGATGAAGTAAGGCTTGGTCCTTCTAAATATGAGAGGGATCATCTAGTTTAATATGAAGTCTACTTATGCTATTTACCATTGACGGTGTTGAGCCTATGGTGCTGG
The DNA here is from genome assembly GCA_013358685.1 of Antennarius maculatus. NCBI lineage: Eukaryota > Metazoa > Chordata > Actinopteri > Lophiiformes > Antennariidae > Antennarius > Antennarius maculatus. The sequence goes on along the minus strand of CM023613.1, from coordinate 12,341,809 downwards.
CATGTCAGATCTCTTCAGCAACAAGCCCTTTACAGGTCCATTTAAATTTTTTGTTAGCCTGCAAACTAGTTTATAGAACTAAATGATCTCCACATTTTTGATTTTCTATGGGGACTAAAATTTTTCTTACCCACTTAACCATGGTGTGTGATCCTTGGTTTGGTCATTTGTGGTGTGTTTTTAAATACATTTGCTACATTTTGCTGGCTGCCAACGACTTTTTTAAATGAGAATAAGGGTTACAGAGGTGACAGAGCGCTGTTTGACTAATGCATTGCTGACCTATGGCGAGTATGTTTTGTTTGATAAGAAGACTTAGTTAAAAACACTGGATCATGTGTAATTTTCATCTGGGAGCCTCTTACCACAGATGAGATTTTTTTTTGTTTGTTTCTTGCACCAGAGCTCAGAATATGATTTTTCCTGCAATTTCTCCCGATTGGGGAGCGAGATTTAGGTACTGGGAGAGGGGAGGGAGGGGTGGATATTTGTGTGAATGTTTGATTTTGTTTTGCTTTTTTATGTTTATTTTCCTATTCATTGGTTTTGATTTAAATTGATTAATGTTTAAGTTATCTGATTACATGGTGGTTGCTCAAAGATTATAACGGTTAGCTGTGGCCCATTTGGTTTTTTTTATGTAAGCATATACTGCATGCTGTATTTCTGTTTATCATTATCATTACAATGGTTCTTCTTTATTCTTCTCGATCTATGGTATGGGTGATTATGTTAAAGATGATTTATCCTTGAGATTCCTGAGTTGGAATGTGAAAGGAATGAATAGTCCTGTAAAGTGAGCTAGAGTGTTCTCTCACTTAAAACAATTGAAAGTAGATGTAGTTTTTCTTCAGGAGACTCGCCTGCGTGTTAAGGACCAACTTAGAGTAAAACCCTCTTGGGATCACTTTTATTTTCATTCTAATTTTGATTCCAGGGCCAAAGGAGTTGCCATCTTAATCAACAAAAACGTACACTTTTCTCATATTAAGGTTATAGCTGATAAAAATGGCAGATATTTAATTGTGGTGTGCTCTATTAACCATACGCCTATTATTCTGGTGAATATACTGTATATGCCCCTAATTATGATAATGTGGAATTTGCTAAGAGTCTTTTAATGCAGATTCCAAACTTGGACACTCATTTATTAATATTTGGTGGAGACCTGAACTGTGTTGTCAACCCTGTGCTGGACCGATCCAGCTCTCAAACCATAGTTCCATCAGCTATGTCCAAGACGTTTTGTGAATTCATGTTGCAGCGTAAATATATTGATCCTTGGAGACGTAAAAACCATCAAACTAGGGAATATTCCTTTTTTCCCACGTTCATCACACATCTTCTCGTATAGACTATTTCTTTGTTGATGGCTCTCTATACCCAAAGGTATCAAACACAAATTACCTTCCTTTTGCAATTTCTGATCATGCACCCTTGTTCCTCGATATTAATTTGAATTCCCATCGTGCAGACCGACCTCCATGGAGACTGAACTCCTTACTTTTATCCAACACCTCTTTCTGTGAACTAGTTTCCTCATCTATTGATACCTTTCTCAAAATAAATAAAACTCCTGACATCTTACTCTATACACCCTCAAAGCTTACCTCAGAGGAGTCATTATATCTTTCTTACCAAAATGAAATTAGGAAAACTAAACAGCTAGATTTTTCCAATTCCATTCTCATTATCGATCATCAGTATGCACTGAACCCATCACCTGAGCTTTTTAAACAACGTTTTAACCTTCAGACAGAGTTTGACCTCCTGTCAATAGGGGCAGCAGAAAGGTTACTGCTAAAATCTCATGGTTCTTACTATGAGTATGGTGATAAAGCCAGTCGACTTCTGGCTCATCAACTAAAGCATCATGCCACAGGGGCGCATTATTCCACAGATAAAAAGACTGTCCAGTACATTAACAACTGATCCTGTTGAGATAAACAATATTTTTAAATCGTATTACTCTTCTCTTTATTCCTCTGAGTTCCCACCCAACTCTGATAATATAATCCAGTTTCTTAATAACTTGGATATCCCCAATATAGACCCCATTCTCTCTGTCCAACTTTAAGCACCTATAAAATTTGATGAGGTTGTATGCTTTATCATGTCTATGCAGTCAGGCAAAACCCCTGGTCCAGATGGTTTTCCCCCTGAATTTTATAAGAAATTTTATATTCATTTAGTTCCATTGCTTCTTTCTGTATTTGAGGAATCAATGAAGCAAGATTCACTCCCCCACACACTTAGACAAGCTTCAATATCTCTTCTGTTAAAAGAAGGGAAAGACCCTGATCTTTGTAGCTCTTATAGGCCTATCAGTCTTCTCAATACCGATATTAAGATTTTATCTAAGCTGATACCTACACGCATCGAAAAGTTTCTTCCATATATCACATCTCAAGAGCGGACTGGTTTCATAAAAGGCAGACATTCCTTTTTCAATATCAGAACACTGTTGAATACTATCTACTCCAAAGACACGACTGAAACCCCTGAAGTTATAATCTCCTTGGATGCTGAAAAGGCTTTTGACAGAGTTGAGTGGGAATACCTTTTCACTGTTTTGAAAATGTTTGGCTTTGGGAACACATTAATATCTTGGATACGCCTCCTATACACTTCACCCCTCGCCTCTGTCAACACTAACAATATTAGGTTTGAACGCTTCAGTTTGTCTCGTGGCACTCGTCAGGGTTGCCCTCTCTCCCCCTTGCTTTTTGCCATTGCTATAGAACCTCTTGCTATAGCTATTAGGAATTCACCTTCATTTTTGGGGATAACTCTCAGGGGTTTTGAACATAGACTTGCATTGTATGCAGATGATTTGCTTTTGTACACGACTGACCCTCTTTCTCAATTACCTAACATTCTGTCATTATTACAAAACTTCGGTTCATTTTTCAGGTACAAACTTAATCTACAAAAAAGTGAATGTCTCCCTATTAACTCAAAGGCTCTTCTGCTCTCAGTCTGATCTACCAATCCAACTGAATACATAAAGCATCAAATACTTGGGAATAACTATTACTCGGACATTGTCTGCAATATATGGAGCGCCTACACACTTGAGCTGCTGCGTTGTTGTTGTTGTTGTTGTGTGAACTACATTCTGCTGTCCAGACACCTTGAACTTCTACTATATATCTTACATCTTAACTTTTCTTTGTTCTCTTTCCCTATTTATCTTATAGTTTTAACTTTTTGTTTTTCTCTAGGTTTTCTTAACTTATTTATCTTGCATTTTTTAAAACTTTTTTAACTAGTTTCTCTTAACTTATTTATCTTATTTATTGACCGGGCTTACTGGGACCTCCAGAGACATATTTCGTGCTGTCGGCTGTGGAAACATGTGTCAGTATGACAAATAAAGACTCTGATTCTCTGACTCTCTGATTCTTTGTCAGATGCCACTTTTACCCCTCTACTTAGCTGTATAAGATCTGCCTTTCAGAAATGGTTTAATCTTCCCCTGTCAATGCTTGGTAAAATTAATACAGTTAAGATGAACATTCTATCAGAATTCCTATATCTTTTTCAATGTATTCCTCTGTTTTTGTCAATCATACTTTAAATCCATTGACCAAGCCATAATTTCTTTTATATGGAGTGGAACGCCCCCTACGATCAGGAAGTCCCTCCTACAGCAGTGTTCACTTAGTGGAGGACTGTCTCTGCCAAATTGTATGTATTATTACTGGGCAGCAAATATTAGTAAATTACTGTTTTGGGTACATAACCCCCAACCCCTGTGGTGCCAACTTGAGTTGAGGTCATGTGTGTCATCTTCTCTCCCGGCTCTCCTATTCTCATCACTTCTGACATCTCCCTCTCGTTACACAGACAACCAAATTGTCTGTAACTCTTTGAAAATCTGGTACCAATTCAGGTGTCATTTTAAGTTATTCTATCCCTCAACGCTGCATTCCAGTTGTGGGAGAGAATTGGTATACAGACTTTTAATGATTTATACATAGGTGGAGTCTTTGGTAGTTTTACAGAACTATCTGCTTCACATAGATTGCCTAAGACACACTTATTCAGATATTTACAATGTAGGAACTGTGCCTTCAAAACGTTTTATGGCTTCCCCACTCAACCCTCTAAGCAGCCATGGGAGAACCTCTTTAATTTCCAACCAAACCAGAAGTCACATGTCTCCCATATTTATCGGGGTCTTCTATCATTCAATCCAGAGCAATGCTCTAAAACCGCTATCGCCTGGGAGCAGGAGTTGAGTGTGGATTTCAAGACTTCTGGGAGAGAGCCATCAACACAATACGTAACTCTTCATCATGTGCTCGTTTGAGTTTGATGCAATTTAAAATTGTTCATAGATTACATCTGTCAAGTTCTAGGCTATCTAAAATATATCCTGTCACTGAGGAAATCTGTGCTAGATGCAGAGGTACACCCTGCCACTTGACCCATATGCTCATATCTTGTCCGAAACTTGATCATTACTGGAATTCCATCTTTAAAATCCTCTCAGAAATTTTAGGAGTCACTCTGGAACCATGCCCAATTACAGCTATATTTGGTGTTTCGCCCATACACATCCTTAACAACACCCAGGCAAATGCTGTGGCTTTTACAACTCTACTGGCTAGGCGTAGAATTTTACTTATTTGGAAATCACCACAACCCCCCCCTTGTATCTTTTTGGTTGAAAGAAATTGTTTGTTTTTTTTAATTAGAAAAAATTAAATTTATGCTATGTGGGGACACAAGTAGATTTTTCAAGCAGTGGTGTTCTTTTATACAATATTTTACAGATTTACAAACCCTCCCATAATCTGAATTTTCTTTTTTAATTCTATAGGCCTAGCATGTACAGGACATATATCTGTATCAATTATTGGGCAATGTTAACCCCTTAACTAAGGGCCACTGTTTTCCAGATTTTGCCATATACCATCCTGTGGCCGTCATGTAACAACCCACCAATGTAATCTGCTTAAATTCATCTTTTAGTGGTTATTTATTTTTTGTTGCTGTTGTTTTTGGTTTTTTTGATTTGTTTTGTTTTTGTTTAGTTTTTTTTTTTGATGTTGTTGTATGTGTATCTGTATATTTGTGTGATAGGCTCACCTCTATCTTGCACATGAGTTGTGATATTATTGTGAATTTGTGAGCCTGTTATGTGAAGGGAAGGGGAAGGGGTGGTTGGGTGGGTGGGATTTTTTTCTTCTTTCTCTGATTTACATTATTGTACAAACTCTTTTCATAACTTGGAAAAGTAATAAAGATACCTTGAAAAAAAGAAAAAAAAAGATTAAGTCAACTTCAAATCTTTTTCCCCACCAGGTGTCCCTGGAGTTCAACCCAAGAGGTACGAAGAGGGTTTGGCAGCCAAGCATTGTGCCCTCTCTCTGGTGGGGGAACCCATCATGTACCCTGAAATCAACACGTTCCTCCGCCTTCTTCACTCCCACCGCATCTCCAGTTTCCTCGTCACCAATGCCCAGTTCCCACAGGAACTCAGGTTTGGCCACACACACACACACACACACACGTGCGCAGTCACACACACACATGCAAACACACACGCACACACACACACACACACACACACACACACACACACACACACACACACACACACACACACACACACACACTCTGACACACACGCTAACACACCCTTTTTGTGCATCTTAGTATTCTGCTGTTGCTCTCAAATTAGTCATCTGTTTTGGTTTGTTATGCTCCTCTGCTGTATTTTTGTTCCCTGCCTTCAACAACTTTTTCTTTTGATGTCTGAAAGGATCAATTGGAATGCAGGGGATGCGCTTATTCCGTAGCAGTAGTATCAAAGTTTCAGTCTCCACAATTATGAGGGGAGTGTTCTACTTTTATGATTTGTTTGTTCTTCTCATAACATTAAAAGAAAACAAAATAATGTCATCAAATTACATTTCCAAGATTCAAAAAGCACAAAAATATGGTTGCATCTTAAATTTTTAAATTGGACGTGTCACATTGTGTGTCAAAATGAAGCTGTTTTCATGATAAGACATCTTTAGGTTAAGATATCTTCCCTGATTGTGTCTGAATTGTCCTTTTAAACTGTCACTGCAGAAAGCCTGTGCTCCAATCCTGAAGTTTACATTCTTTCCAAACACTGCTTGCTGGTTCACCAAAATCTGTTCCTGTTTCTGCTGATATAGCAGTAACTTAGTTCAGTGACTAAATAATATTCCAACTTTTTCCACACAAAGTTAAAGTCTCAATAGATTCAATAAAAAATAATGTAAAGTACACGTCAAATACGGCTGTGGCCAAAAGTTACGACAATGACACAAGTATCGGTTTTCACAAAATTTGCTGGTTTCAGTGTTTTTATATCACTATAAGTTACTATAACGTAATGAAGTGTAATTACAAGCATTTCATCAGGGCCAAAGGCTTTTATTGACAATTAGTTAATTCATTTTGATTCCAAAAACCTTCAGTCCCCAAGGGACAATTGAAAGCACATAAAGCAGTAAGATAATCAGATAAAACTGCTTAACCCCAGTTCTCAGCAGTCCAATCAATGCAGAATATCAGTCTGTCCCTGCTATTTTTCCTGGAGAGAAGTGGCTTCGTTCCTGCCCTTCTTGTCACCAGGTAATCCTACAAACATGTTCACCTCACTGTGCATGCAGGTGCACTTACGCTTGCCTGCTGCCATTCCAGAGCAAGCAGGAATGGCAGCAAGCTCCAGTCTGTTATTCTAACTCAGTCAGCATGACTGGGTGATCTCCAGCCTTCTCCTCATCAACACTCTGACCTGTGATTACGGGATAATCACTGACATGTCAGCTGGTCCTTCTGACACGTCAGGACTAGAATGCAGTGGAAATATTTTTTGGGGGGGATGAAGTTCATTTTCTTGCTAAAGAGGGACTTGGCAATTAATTGCGATATATACGATTACTCTTCTGGAGTACATGCAAATCGCCATCATAAAACACGAGGCAGTAGACTTTGTGAAAATTACTATTTGTGTCATTCTCAAAACCTTTGGCCACAGCTGTACTATTTAAAAATAGACACGAGATTGTCTCTGGCTGGCTTATGTCAATCATTTGACCCCAAACCAGCAGATACCATTCTACCCAGAGGCCTTGCAGACTGAAGGATCAGGATTGATGATGACATCACTGACAACCAATTTTTTCAGCGAACTTGTCAGTCATGAACTGACTTATCAATTATTCATTGAGCATGTTGATGACAAGGGCAGCAACTGTGAGTTATTTTTTCCCGTTTGTCAGTCTCCTCCAGTGCCGCTTGTATGGAGATTCACACAATCTAGAGAAACTGATTTCATCATTTTTGTGACCTAAGGTAATTAGCCCTTGGTCAGCAAATATTTTGTCTCTTTCTCAAATGAACGATGAGTTTTCTTCTGGTATCTGTCTTGGACATTCCCTGGCTCTGACTGCTCCAATGACTCATACTGTTTGTCAGTGTTCCAACACACATTAAGTCAATGTCTTTGTTTAATGTTAATATGAAACACTTATTTCCTTTTATCCGTTATCCTGCTTATGTAAAATATGTGTTTACAGCACAGTGGTTGACTTCACATCATTACATCTACAAGTATATTGAATCATGTGACAATAAAGGCAGTGAAACAGAGCAGTGCTGATGTTTTCTGTCCTGTCTCAGACTGAATGAGTGCGGTAGTCTGCTTAAAGAGGGACGCTGAATACCATCAAGAAAAAGTTTTGTTTTTGTTTTCCTTACATTCAAATCTTGTGTGAATGCTTTCTTGGTTTTGTATTTCCCTTCATATCTGACGGTTTTTCTCAAGGCGGTTCATTGATGTCTTCTCCATGTTTTGTGTAATTTCCAGGAGCTTGGTGCCAGTCACTCAGCTGTATGTTAGTGTGGACGCCAGCACCAAAGACAGTCTCAAGAGGATTGACCGACCACTTTTCAAGGACTTCTGGCCACGCTTCTTGGACAGCCTCAAGGCCCTTGGAGAAAAGGTGAGATGTGTTCTGAGTTAGTTCACTTTTTTTGTTCAAAAGAAGGCTGTGAACAAGAGGTTGGACGGTAAGTCAGTTGTATGAAGGAGGTTTAACAATGGCTGTACAGTAGAAAAGTGCTTGATATCCCAACCATCGACAGCGTCACTGAGTTTACTGTTCCTTATTGTGTTCCGCGAAGGGGATGTATTGTAATTACATTCTGCTTCAAAGCAGTGGAGTATTATAATTTTCAATGTTGGTGTGTTTCTTCGTCCGTCCGATTGTCTGTTAGTCCACCAAATATCTTCGCAACCGTTGCGGATAGAAAGATGAAACAAAAAGCACATTACTCGGGTGGCAAAGGGGATGTTATGTTCATGTATTTACCACTGAGGATGGCATTGAGGATTTTTAGTTAAATACAGTGCGCCCTCGAGTATCAACGATTGCGACTTCACCTCACTGCTGATTTTTGGTAGGCAGTCATGTGATACCGTACACGCATTCTATTGGCTGACGGCATGCGGAAGTGCACTCCGTGGTTCCGTGAGTCTCAGACTTACGTGAGACACAAAAGTGCTTTAAGCAGTCGATAAAAATGTGGTGGTTTAATATCACTATGGGGAGTGTCTTAACGTTTAAATTACTGTAAATAATAAGAGAAATAGTTTGTCGCTCGATCGCAGAATTCGTTAATTGCGTGTGGTTCCTGGAACGCATTAACCACAAAGAACCGGGGTGCACTGTACAGTATTAGTGACTTTTTAAAGGCTTTAGTGACCAAAGAAGTCAGTCTCCAGTTTCTCTTATTAGCTATTATTAAAAAACATCATCATTATTGTTTTGCAGCTTTTTTACTACTTTTTATCTTTTAATCTCTCGGGTAACAATTAAAAACATCAGGCTTTATGTGAGAGAATAGTCTTGATTGACAGACAAGGTGATGCTACTCGCTACTATTCTATTCATTTAAGTGCATGTTCCCTCACTTCTAGGAAGAACAAAAGTAATTGGTGTCAAATATTACTGATACCAAGGATCTGGATCACCATATTATCATATTTTTTTCCAGGAGAACAGTTGTGATTTAATTCAAAAGTCAACTCTTGTCCTTACGTCATCGAAAGAATTGAAGAAACAAATTAACACCCTTTGAACAGATTAATTTTTTTAGATATCCCTTCAGAAATCCCAGATCTTGATGTCCCTATATTTACTTTGTCTTATGCAACAGCAGAAAATTGGAAATTAATGGGTGTGAGCAAGAACAGCTCATTATTCATTCCTTATCCTGAAACAGTTTGGGCTCATCAAAGTTGATACCCCACTGCCAGCACCATAAGAATAAAAAGACGCACGGGTAAGCCCTCTATTAAATGTGTGATCTGTCTCCAAAATGCACACTTACAGCTTAAAAATGTGCATCCAATAACCTTGTTTGTCTTCTTAGCATTGATGAACAGAGGGAAAATCCATTATCGCAGCCTGCATCCTGCCAGCACAACCCTTGTGTAAATCAATTTCCTCTTTAATGTGTTTCCTAAAAAGCCAAAGCCTGGAATAAAAATTGTGCTGGGGTGCGTGATCAAAATGACCTTGAGAGAGATGTGAGTTGTTTGCAGGAAGCTCTATTACACACGTCTGTAATGTCATTAATGGTCTGACTTCCTCTTGTTTAATGCTTTAATAAATAACAAACATTTTTCATTACTACTCAGTCTGAGGTATTAGAGGCTGCAGAACCTGAGGCAAATAAGTGCTGATGATCACTGCATTCCTACGTGTATCAAGATCCCCATTTCACCCCATGCTAACAAGCAAATAACGGTGTGTGGACTGTCGGTCTGCTGGTAAATTAGAAGTATAAATATCTTAGAATTCAATAAGTCAATAGCCGTAGAGGAAATACAGTCATTATGAAGTCAAAGTCAACTTTATTGTCAAATGTACCAAATGTGCAGGACATACAGCACAGATGAAATTACAGTCCTCTCAGACCCACAAGCAGTAAAAAAACCACGAAAGAACTGCTCTAACGGGAGAGAGAGGAACCGCTGCATGTGCACGCGCCGCCACCCTATCCTATCCCAAATAGATTTGTCGTGGTGAAACCCAACAGAATCCAACAGAACCCTCCAGAGCAAGCATAAGAGACAGTGGAACGGAAAGACTCCCTCAATGAGGAAGAAACTCCGGGCAGGACCCAGACACTGGAGGGCGGTCATCCGCCTCGACCGGTTGGGTGGGAAAGAAAATATACTGGGGATAGAGACCGGGAAAGGAGTGGTTATGTTCTGTCTACCCGTTCACTGTGATGTGTTTGAAGACACATGATATGTGTTGGAGTTTTGGTCTTTGGTCTCTTTGTGGAACAGGCTTAATAGATGAATGACGGTCACTCAGTGGGTTTGGTGCATATTTTATAAATCTAACCTTGCTTAACAAAGTCTCCACATATTACATATTTACATACATATTTTACCTGTATATCAGAAGGATTAGAGAAGTCAAACGTCTGTTCCTACACATCAGTGTGACACTATGGTTAGTCTTTTGTTTACTAAAATAAAGTCTCCCTGTCTCATTTCGTACTTCTTGTCTCTATTTCATGGTGAGCTCCGACTCGACCCTTCTTGAGCGCTTATCCCTCTCTGTTCCCTGTTTGACAGCTCGCTTCCTCCCACCTGACCTCCTTGACAGTATACTTGAGGATTGATTGAGTTGTGTCTCAGTGCTGGATGTGGAATAGGTAGCTCACCTCTGTGCCTCCACTGGCCAATTATCCCCTTCCCTACTGGACTGAAAGGGCGGAAGATTATAGATACCCTTCCAGGAAGAGAGGAAATGAGAGGAAAATACTGTCTCTTCTGGCATTTTCTTTCACTCATGTCTTTGTTTCATCAAATTTTCATGCCCTCATTGTTCCCCTTCTTTCATCTCCTCTCATTGTCTTTCCTGGCCTCTCTTTCTCTCCATTACTTTTTCAATAATGGCATGTCTTCTGCCATACAGCAACAATAGCCTGAATCCACATCACTGAACTGTGTGCAGGATTTTTGCAGAGAAAGTTACTCAAGCATATTTGAAAGTTTTCTGTGTTCTGACCTCAATAAAAAAATAACCCAACAGCTTTTTTAAGTTAAACATTTATGATTACTCTTAATTCAACAGCTGCATACAGCACAAGCAACACAAAAGAGTCCATATGAAGATTTTGAATTCCACTAACATTTGTAGTGCATTGAGAAAATACAGCCTTTTAGACCAGTTTTGAGCTATGGAGACAACAGTTACATTGCTCTCAATTACAAAGCATCAATTATACAGCATGTGGTACAGATCACTTGCACATTTTACTTGTTGATGCTGGATGTCTTTTTTTGTGCAACGTATGGCGTTCTCCCACCCCACTCTTTCAATATGTCTGTCGAGTTCTTCTGTTTTGCAGATGCAAAGCTTTTAATAGCTGGTGAACCTGCAGTAAACAAAGAAATGGAAATTAAATAGGTTTTACATGTTTGATAGTATTTTGTGTATTAACTTTAATCTCCTGGTTTGCCCGATATTGACACATGCTGTTTTACAGTTAGCAGGCTGTTGTGGAGCAGTAGAAAACATTGAAACTCCTCTCATTGTGTAGACAGAAATAAGGTGCTTGCTGACTAAGCTGACTAGAATAAGTGCAGCAATATCAGTTTGAATGTGAAAATATATTTGTTTTTTAAATAAATTTTGAATATATAATATAAAGGGTAATTAGTATTGATTGTCAAAAACAAATTTTCTGCCTTAGAATCTATCCGGCTAGTTGTTGGACATTACCTGCACCAGGTTCATGTGAATAACTGGATTGATAAGTCACTGAAATCTCTCTTATTATTTTAATTTAATTTTAATTTAATACACTGTTATAATTCCCGAAGGGAAATTAAGAATGTACACTCTAGTGTTTGTTAGTCAATCAAATCACACGCATGCATATTAGTGTGTACAGGCCCCTGTAATACACACAACCACACACAAGGGGGCCTGTAGGCATGCAAGGGAGGTAGAGTGGCAGGCAGCTCCTTCTTGGTGCGCCTCAAATGAGCAATTTGTAAAGGGGACGGCACCTTGCTCAAGGGTGCCTCGGCAGTGCTCCGGAGGTGAGCTGATACCTCCCACTGTCAGCTCATCTCCGGGTATTTTTTTTGGAAGCGGGAATCGAACTACCGATCTTGAATCATAGGACGACCCGCTCTATCGCCCGCTTTTACCACTGAATAACCCAATGTGGTTATTTAATGTGGTTCTTTAGTAAGGGGAATATGGAAATGCGTCAAGTTACCTATGACTACAAAGATGTCATGTTTATGCTGTCACATTTGGATTGTTTTAATCTCCTAACCTTGTCTGTCAATCCAGAGACAGAGGACAGTGTACAGACTGACGCTGGTCAAGGCCTGGAATGTGGAGGAGATGCAGGCGTATTCAGAGCTTATTGCTTTGGGCCAACCGGACTTCGTTGAGGTCAAGGTAGGACTCAGTGGCTTCAACTCCCAAAGTATCATTACTTGTGTTTTCCCATTCACTTCTCAGTTATTGCTCTATCATTATTATGGCACAGTTATTTTCTGTTTTTTATGGCTTCCCCTTTTTTCATATTTTTTCTTGGACTGAGATTTGTATCTGAAGTAAAATCCTCTTGATAGAAAATGCTGTCACAATTATTCTTAATTAAGATATTCCCTAAAAGTGAACTTTCTGTATCCTTGGAAACCATGCTGGTTTTACAGCAATAGAACCATGTTTGCAACCACAGATGCATCATATAGGGTTCTGTTAGACCCCAATTTATCAGTTATGATATAAAGGCAGAAATGTGAAGAAACCTAATCCAGCAGCAAAAACTCTACAAGTATATTCAAATCACAATTTAACAGGAAGTATCTGTCTTGAAGCAGTTCTACAGGCTTACTAAATATTTTTTCAAATGAGGACCCTACTATCAGTGGGTAGAAGGTTGAACTTTCTTCAAGTTTTTTTTTCTAATTCTTGTTTCATCTTAGAAGAAAAGGGCACGATGAAATATCGTTTCTCTCACTTACACCTGTTAAGTTTTATACTGCATGCATTGATTATTTATGGGCTTCAAGGTCTAAACTCATATTTGTCTAACTTCATGAATTATTTGCCAGTAAATAAAACATTTAGTCAAGAAGCATGATTCTGTTTCTGGCTGCCTTTGATCGTGGGAGACGCAGTTGTTCTTTAAGCTAGTTTAATATTTAAACCTCCTGGATGTTTTTACCCCTAATGCTATCTCAAACTGTGGTATTATTGCTAAATGAACTACAGACTTTAAACAATCTAACTGTGCATCTCTTCTCTCGCTCTGAAGCCTGTTTATATACTTTCTACATACATTAACACTCTGTTTAGGGTGCTGCTCTTTTTTAATATTGTTTTATTTCCTTCTATTGTCAGTTCCTGTTCCCCTTGATCTTAAAACACTGTACTGCTCTTTGTTTAATATTGTATTCTGCCTCCTTTCTCTTAATTTTTATCTGGTGTAGGTCATCCCATTCCTTTTAAACTGTCAACAGACTATAAATATTAAGTGAACACAATTAATTTTTTTTCTAATTCTAATTTTTTAAATAATTTTTTTCTAATAACAAGAATAAATTTATTCTTCCTAAACTGTCAGAGACAAAAGACAGCTCTGACTGGTAATTCAATTGTGTTCTGTTTTCATGTGACTGCCGGGGTACAAGCTCATAGTTTTTATAAGGTGACGTGCTGAATTTGTCTGCTCTCCATCTACCTACATGCACGTGCCCACACACACAGACACACACACACACACACACACACACACACACACACATACACACACACACACAAACACACGCACACACACACGCACACACACACACACACACACACACACACACACACACACACACACACACACTCCATGAAGCCAAGAGAACAAGGAAAAGGTGTCCCACAGGGAAAGTTACCATTCATGAAACAGTTGTTCCCACGTTGACTCCCAAATAGGGAATATACCCCCCCACCCTGTCATAGTTCAGCACACATCTCATTCCTGCTCTGCCTGCTAACAGCATTCCACCAGTGGCCCGTTGCACAGGGATCCCACTGATCCCATATATAAGAGCTAATCCATTATATACTTTTTTTTCAGTGTGGATTCACTTGTGTTCTGAATCATTTTGTTCAGCTGCCTTCTGTGTGGTTACACAGAAGTACACCTGGGAACAGCCCATGACAAATTTACCCGTCAGCTGACAGGAGATTTGGAGAACACTTTGGGTTTAATCTCCATACTGAAGAACATTGGCAGTAATGATGTCTGAGCCTCAAACAGCCTGTTGGTCGAACTGTTATAGACATGCAATTAATATGTAATAGAGATTCATGCAGAGCTAAAACTCTTGAGTTTTTGCTGAATTCCAAACCATAAAGATTGATTTGGCAGCATGTTTTTGTCCAGAGAATAAAATTGCGTCCTTCCTTTGGGTGATTTCATGCTGAAAGTCACCAGTAAGTGGCAAAGTACATGGTTACCTGAAGTACTTGAGATTGCAGTCAAGCTTTTTACCCAAAAGTTGTCTTTATGAGAAAGAAATAGTATTAGTCATGCTGCATTCTCCACAGAATAGACCCTGGGCACCTCACAACATTGGCAGCATTTGAAGCATTTAAAATCATTGACAGTCTGGTTTTAAATATCAAATTATTTACTTCTCCTTGAGAAATAATCTTTCAAGAGAGAATTGTTCATCTAAAAGCTTTTTTTTCATACTCCCATACAGTCACACGCAAATGCATCAATTTGTTGGTGACATTTCTTAGACTGACAGTTACATTCATGTTCACATTTATATAACCTTTGCGAAAACACCTCTGAACTTGGAGCCCGGTCAGGAGAAAACAAAACAAGTTGTCAAGTCAGAATGATGAGCTGAGGGAGCCAGTACTCTAATGAGATCTTACTGCAGTTGAAGCTGTGGTTCAGAAACCATACACAACTTTATGAAGGGCCTCTGTTTGTGTAGGGAGTGATTTTCACATTGCCCCTAATGAAGTGCTCTGGGGAATACCGTTGGCCAGGCAGTATTTTAACATCATTAAACTAACAAGCACACCCTGTATTTGATTTGTCTTATTTTTCTCCTTCCACCCATTGTCCACATAGTGGAAAGTCTTTGCATCCTTTCATGACCCATATAAAAAATTTCAATGGCTTTCCAATGAGCCTTAACACCTGTTGTTTGTCAGGAATCGTTTTCATTGATAATTTTGAAAATTTTAACCATTTCCACAAACTCCAGCTACTGTGTTAGCCATTCTGCTGTGGTAGCCATTCTGCTATCCTTCAATGAGAAGGAATGACAAGCACGCTATAATATATTTGTGGACACATCTTGATGTTTTTGTGACTTTGCCTTTGCTGATTCTTGTTGGAGATCGTTTTGTCGGTCCAATGTGCTGTTTCAACCTGTCTCTACATTGTTCTCTTTTAAATCGCTGCTTCTCAAAATCTTTCATACTCAAAGCAATTTTGTCTCAAAGGCTTTGCAAATGTGTTTTACTACTTCACACTGTTTGACATTACTGTATGTCTTTTTATTAATTTGATTAAGTTCTTAACATTTTGTAGTTTATTCTTCTAACATTCCCGAGAATGAGGGTGGTAGTGCTTTTGAAAATTTGAGGTTAAAGTATAGAATTCTGAGGTTCGCTGAGGGTTACATTGTTGTTTATTCTTGTTTTCTGGCTCCATTTATCCTTCAGTGGTCTTAATCTCTCTTTTAGTACCATTTTTTATCAACGTTACAACAGCAGACAAAAATGACCTTCTTCATTTCTTTCAGGTCTTTCTTCTTCTTTGTGCCGCAGATATAAAAGGGATCTGCTGATCCTGCATATAATCCTTATGAAATCTCATAAACCTAAAAGCTATTTTGTCTATATTGCACAAACGTAATGGCTTGGCTGATGGATAAACAACAAGAATGTGCTCTGTGAAATCAAGCTGTTGAATTTGTCACAGTTCTGATATCCTTCGAGCAATTACACCATTTTAAAGAACAGATTTTTTTCTTTGGTATTTTACAGTAAAACAGTTATGTAAAGAAGAATGTATGTGGTTTACTTTCATCATGTATGACATTTAAAGATATGTCAGCGAATTAGTGACGTTGCACATGGCCAAATCAATAGGTACCAGTATCCTTGTTAGGTGGTTTTGCTTGTTATCTCTTTTTGTGGATGTATTTTTCTCTTTTGCACGTTTCAGTGTTTCTTGTTTTGTGTGCAAACCATTAAAACAAATTGCATCTAGCAGGATGAATTTAGTTGGATGAATCGGAATAAAATCTGTATCTGCAGTCATACAACAGTACAAGTCATATGTAGCACATAGGATCACAGACGTCTGATTCATACATACACAGCGGATAGCGGGTTGCATCCTTGTTATCGCTGAAGTACATTTGATTCACTGTCACCAGGGTGTTTTTTCATTTTTAAAGAATGACCCGGTTCTGGTATCTCATTTTTATTCTCTTTTATTCGTGACGCGTGCACGCTCCATTCATCTCCTATTACTTCCCTTTATGCATTTCTCTACCTTCTGTTCATCGTCCAGTCCATTTTTACTTACATGTTGTGTTTTATTGCTGTTGAAGTAATCAACGACTAGTTTCATGATTGGGTTTATGATGTGCTCTTAATTGGTGCAAAACATACTGAATCAAAGCTGTCTTATGAGTCTGGGCTGGCTCTTGTAATAGAGATGTCTCATAGGAATGTGCGTAGATCTAGTACTACGTGACATTTCTCAGTTGCAGAGAAAGGACAGCACTAATAAGACAGCTCATAGTATTGAATTGGAGAGACAATGTGAGATACTGTGTCTGTGTGGTGAGTGGATACAGGCTTCTCTAGAGCGGGGATGTTAGTGTAATATCATAAACACTTCAATGAACTTTAATCTCACCTTTTAAAGTGAGATACATGCTAGATCTAAACATTCACTGACATTGTTCTTACTGTGGCGAGGATAAAGGTTGGCATTAATGTGAATATACACAATAAAACCTTTAATGGAACATACCCACCTCTGTGGTCAGTTAGTAGATACAGCTAAAGTTCTGCTATTAATGTCAGTCTTGATTAAGGGCCAAACACCCTCTGGTTCTGCAATGCAGGAGTTAACTATTGTTTTTACATCGCTGTGAAGTGAACTGAACTTTTTCCTATTTCCTGATATTTCATTCACATTCAAAATGTAATTGGAAGTTAAGAAACGGCATGTGTTGAAGCTTTACTCCCAGATAACACGATTTGTTTGTAGTGGAAGACAGAAACTTCATTTTTATCTGGCAGTTTGTCCACTACTCAGGTCTGCAGTTGATGATGTAGTCTCGTTTTTATGTTTTGTATTCAGTGGCTCTTAGCACTGACCTTCAGGACTGGGAAACCTGTAATAGATTCTTCCGCTACTGTAAAAACTCAGTTATCTAAATGTGGAGGAGTCGGCTCATCATGATGAATTCTATTTCCTTTTGGGCTTTTTCCTTAAGTTATCACCCCTGCCTTTTTTCTCACTGATCTCCCGTTTTTTCCCATCCCACCCTTCAGCATTGTGCTGTATCACACTTCGCTGGATAGATGAGACCTTGTGGCTGCTTTGATTTATGTAAGGTTAGCTATTCACCTCAGTTTTATGAGCCAATCATCCGTTGAATCAAGGAAGAATTAGTGACAATATAACTGAAGAGGTTGTCTTTATATAGAAAGCTCTCAAATTAACCCTTCCACTTGAATGACCAGGCAGCATCCAACATGTGGAATGGCTTGAATAGCATCTATGACTTTATATATACAGTATATTTTTGTACCATGCACACAATAGTTTCAAATTACCTGCCACCAAATATATATGAATGGTATTTCAAAACCACCTCTAACAACATGGAATTTATGAGCATTTGGAAAAGTACAATATTTTGTAAAAAAAAAAAAAGAGAATAAACAACCTTTCTCCAGACTGACTAAATGTCCTCTGTATAGTCATGTGTTTGGCCATCCATAAAATACTGTAGACTGAGAGGGCAGGGGAAATAATACATTACATTACCTGCATTTATGTAATAGGCACAGTTGTTTATCCTGATTAATCATTTAAATCTCCTGACAAGGTGACAGAATGCAAACTCATTTCATATTCAGTGTTTCCCTATAAACACAAAAGGTCACAACCAAAGATAAAATTCAAACAGTAAAATTGTTTGGAGCAGCTGTTCTCCTGATTAAACCTGAGGGGTAGAGCCACTCTGAAATGGTTGTGCATGCAAACGCAAGTCTCCAAATCAAGTAAAATCATCTGTGTAGTATGAACACAGGGACTACTAATGAGAAAATCGGTAGTGTGTCAAAAGTAATGTGCGTGCATGCTGTGGACCAATCTGCAGGTGTGTCCAGTCTGAAGCAATACACACTTTCATTAGCAGGAAAATAGAACACCATTACTTAGCTCAGGTTTTTGTTAATTAATGGTGCAAACATTGCTTCTACACATCACTTTATTTTAATTTAAACACTCTTTTTATCACTCAAGTCGGCTTAAATTACTAAACATTTTCTTCTTGCCCTACACTGACACCGTGCAGAGGACAAATGCTGAGGTTAGAAATTAATCATTACAGCAGAAAACAAAGTTTAATCTAGAGTCCACACTTGTGGAATGAGATTGTAGAATCTAAGATGAGCATATTATGAACAGACTAATCAGTCTTAACATGTTCAGTCTAAGCACAAGTCAAAGAAAAGTGAGTCCCCAAGTGCCCAAACTGCTTTGGGCACTTGGGGACTCAATGGTTCATTGGGGACTTAATGGTTCATTATCAGCGGTTTCACCCAACTCCCTCGGACAATCTCCAGAAAGGAGATTTTGAGATGGACTTCGTGCAACACTAGCGGACTCAAACTAAAGCGTTAATTCTACTCTCAGGGTCAGAGGTATTACAAAGTAAATGATGCATTTGATTGGCAGTGCAGTGGCACAGTGGGTAGTGTTGTTGCCTCACAGCAAGAAGGTTCAAGTTTGAATCGTTTCTTTGCGGGTTTCGTATGTTCTGTCTGGGTTCTCCAGCTTTGTCCCACCCCCAAAAACAACTCCAGCACACCTGTAACGCGCTGAGACAATTACGGTTTTCTCGTCTTCAAGAAGATGGATGGATGCTATGAAGCATTTAATGTCGTCTGCATTATAACCTTTTTTATCTGATTATTCAATGAAAGAAAGATCTCTGTGATTGCATTTTTTATACATGATATAGCAATGAGAATCAGTAGTAGTAACAGTGCAGCTCTGAGACACAAAGTAACGCTAAACATGATTGGATTAATTAAACGGTGGGTCTTTAATGAAAATTTCACACATTCAGTCCATGATTGGAGCCACAAAAGAGTTTGTTATAGATTAAAGGTCCCATATTATGTATTTTTAACTTAATTTCATTGAGCTGCCAGATGTCCAACTAGACTGTATTCCAAATATTTTGACCTAAAGTGATCTGTTGTCCTAAATATCAGCTTATCAAAATCGCTCATCTGAGCTACTCACAAAACGCTTCGTTTCAGGCCTCCAGCTGTAGTATGTTAATGAGCTCCGCTGGTCAACGCCTCCTTCACCTGGGTCACGCCCCTCAGAAGGAGAGCGTTAGGCTAACGGGACACTGACCGGCATTACATTTGTTATCATTATGGCGTTCGGAGGCCCCATCGTGTCTTCGTACATTTATGACCCTGAGTCGGACCCAGAAGCGGAGGCTCCTGAAGAAACACCAACTGTGCGGCTGCAGCAGGACGTTTCTGAATGGTTAGTACGTGTGAATGTTACTTAGTTGGTTCTGTGTTTAGTTTTATTTTGTAACTTGCGTCATGACAGGACCGGAGCATCGTCCGGTAGCTACTTTTTTTTCTACTTCTGCCTCTTATCGCACAGTAATAATGTCATATCTGTCTTATTATGTATTTTGTATATATAAGGACGTGTTAACTGCTAAAATGTTCCTGTACTTCTATAAGTGACAGTAAAGTCTGATGGTGATTCTGATAGTTATTACCATGTGGCTAATTCTAGCTTCTGCACACGGCTATGTTACTTTATTTTTATATCACATTGATTTAATCCGTTACTAAGCTGCAAAATATTTGAGGCAGTCCTGTGACAAGACACACGGAGCTAACACTTGTCACATCACACCAGGTTAATGGTGAATTGATGTAGCCATATTGCAGTGATGCCTTTATCTACTCTATTTTGAGATGTCTTCACCTTCTGTTTATTATACAGGTGTTCCTGTGGACACTGAACGGACGCCAACAGAAGCAGAAAACATCTGCTGTTTGGAGATACCACAAGTAACAAGCTCACAGCTAGACTACATATTTATGCCTCTATTTGGCTACTTTTACAATTATAAATTCAAATGACCTTTACCATGTTTTTCACTGTAGGTTAGGAGCCATCTGCAGGAGGCTGATGAGGTTCCGTGCATGACTCAACATCCTGGGTTCCAGCCTGTGTACCTACACGTGTACACCCTACAAATGGCCGGTCACGTACTGAGGGCTGAGTATGGCCCTTCACGTCTGAGACGAACACATCGGTAGGTCGTTCTTTGAAAAATGTCACAGAATAAAAACTACAGTTATGTCTTATTTTGCTTCATCAGGCATATCTTCATTAATGCAGTAACACATGACAAATATAGGTACAACAAAGTCTAATATATTGTATTTGCGACACCTTGATTTTTGTCTTTATTAAAAGACATGTTGAACATTTTTTGGTATTCACAATCCATTTCTGTTGACATATACAAGCATTTATTTACATAAAACAATACATCCAATAACAATAATGAGAACACAGAGCCATCCTATCAGGAAATCAACAACAGTTGAAATACTCAGGATTGAATACATTGTGAAATAAATAATTTTGTGTCCTTTTTCTGTAGATGGTGCAGACATCTGGCCTATCGCACTTGGTGCTGGGGCTACTTAGGATGCAGAATACCGGTTGTAATTCCAGCCTGTGTGGTCCTTCACATACGCCAAGAGTTTCCTGAAAGCGAAGGCCACTAAGCTGGATTTAGACTGAGTCTCGGTTGAACCTGGTCATGTAGCTGGCAATGACCTCCTCCTTGTCCGGACGCTCATACTGGGCAGACAGATTCTCTGGGACAGAAATGGCCAAAATCTCATTTGTGTATGGCATGGGGTCCACCGAGACTTTGTCAAATATGAGGTCCAACATGTCAGCTACAAAACCTGTTCAATAAAACATAAAGATATATCTTTACTGTTATTGATATTGTTCGATTCATTTCTTGCTTTAGAAAAATTGTGTTCAAAATACATCCCGTTACTTGCTACTAATTTATTTATTTGTATGATTACTTTTTACTGTGTTTTGTTGTGAGCAATTACCAACAGAATTTCAAAACGTGTTTGTTTGAAATATTAAAATATTGCGGTAGTGGCATGTATCCGGGAGGGTGATGAGGGGGAGTACAGGGCATTGGT
Source organism: Antennarius maculatus (assembly GCA_013358685.1). Taxonomy (NCBI): domain Eukaryota; kingdom Metazoa; phylum Chordata; class Actinopteri; order Lophiiformes; family Antennariidae; genus Antennarius; species Antennarius maculatus. The sequence goes on along the minus strand of CM023613.1, from coordinate 12,320,225 downwards.
AGATGACTTCATGGAGTGGTGCCAACAGAAGCAGCTCCAGCTCAACCTCTCCAAGACGAAGGAGATGGTGCTGGATTTCTGGTGGGCACCCCCCTCTCCACAGCCAGTGATCACTGAGGGCAGTGAGGTGGAGGTGGTAGGAAACGATAAGTACCTGGGACTGCAGCTAGACAGCAGACTGGACTGGTCACTCAACTCAGACTGTGTGTACAAGAGGGGGCAGAGCAGGATTTACTTCTTGAGGAGGTTGGCCTCCTTCAACATCTGTCCTAAGCTCCTTCTCATGTTCTATCAGTCCGTAGTCTCTAGTGTGCTGTCATACGCCATTTTGTGTTGGTTTGGTGGGGCCAGGAAAAGAAATGTGGACCGTCTTAACAGACTCATCCGCAGAGCGGGCTCAGTGGTCGGGCTGAGCCTGGACTCTGTGGAGACAGTTCTGGAGAGCAGGACCATGTCTAAAGTTAAGGACATCATGAACAACACTAGCCACCCCCTGCACACCACCTTCTCCCAGCAGAGAAGCACCTTCAGCGGCAGACTGCTGTCACACAGCGCCTCCACAGAGAGGCTGAGGTCCTTCTTTGTGCCCCGTGCCATCAGGGGGTACAATGACTCTCTCATGAGGAGCGGGGGGGAGGTGGCGAGGTCAGCATGTGGTTGAATGGATTTAATTTAATTTTATAGTGTTAATATTTTAATTTTATACTGTTTATATCTTAGTTATAGTTTAGTATATAATTCCTGTTAATGCTGCATGTGTCTGTTAGTGTAGTGTAGGTCTTGTGGTATGTCCTGTGATGTTAGTGTTTCTTTTTCTCCTGGTGTTTATCCACTATTTATTCGTTTTGTAATGCCTGAGCAGTGGATATGTGCAATTTCCTCCGGGATTAATAAAGTATCTGTCTGTCTGTCTTGTGAGGTTTGACTCTGCATTGCCCCTTCAAAAGCCTTCGGAAAGTTGATCATGTAGAGGGGTACACCAAACGTAACGAAATAAGGAGCCAAAACAATATCATGACATACATAAATCTGTCTCAAAATTTTTTATACTAAACTCTTCATAGCATAGAGTGACTGACGTCAAGAATGGTTATTCTAGCGCTATATGATCGATTCGAGTTGTTCAGAGCCATGACTTCCTAAAACTCCAAATATCTATTGATGCGGGGAGCGTTTGTTTACCAGATTCTAGGAGTTGGTCGGGTTATGGAGGACCACTATGTATATGTAGAGACCTGAAAAAGTGTTATTTTCATAATAGGGCCCCTTTAAACAGTGTTGGGCCGTGTGCATTTTACACCTAGGCCTTCAGTGATGTCCTACTTAGTCAAACTTCCATAAATACATCCCATAATACTGTAAGCGGCTCCCACCGCTGCCACCAAATGTAGCGTTCAAGACTGAGGCGTTTAACGTCTCTCAAATGGGACAAAAACCATCACTTCTGAAGAGGCGTCAGCGTTACTCCTTTTATTGTCACTGGCACAGAAGAACACCGCAGCCACACCTGTTATAGACGTCACACAACTACGTCACAGAACAAAACCGACTGAAATGACCATCATTTATGACACCACAGCTAGAGAAACTAAATACAGAAATACACTAATACACTACTAGATGTTGCATCACCTCTATAGATAAAACAGGCTATTTTCCAGCAGTCATGGCGTTATGATGAAACAAGTCTCTCTTAAATATGAAAGATTAAATAAATAAAATGCTTGTACTCACCAATACAGCTGTTCAAACGGCTTATTTAAACACAAAATCCATTCTCTTTTTTTTCTCAAGAACACTTCGATGACTTGGTTGTAAAGTTTATCCGTGTGTTGTAATTCCAGCAACAAATTAGCTAATTCAGGGATCCGTACTTACTAAGATTCGCAAAACAATTTGAGAATCCCCGGCAGACTAAAAAGAGAATGTGTGATATTTCTTTTAAGTTTGTAGTGAAATGTCTATCAGATGTTTAATCACCATGTCGACAGCCAGAATGCAAACAAATCTTTGGTGTACACATGAAGACAGGTGTGTATGTAGTTAAATCATTGACTGAAGTGTTGTACATGCAATAGATCGAGATGAAAAATGGAACTGTAGAAATTAGGTATTGCAGAGGAATGAGCCCACTGTAACTAGAAACAAGAATTTTCCACATACCCATTAATAATCTCTTTATATGGTGTAGTCAGTCAGTCATTATCGTAACCCGCTTAATCCGCTGATGCGGGTCGCGGGGGAGCCGGTGCCTATCCCGGCAGTCTCAGGGCGTGAGGCGGGGGACACTCCGGGCACGACGCCAGTGTACCGCGGAGCCACACAGAGACAAACAACCATTCACACACACATTCACTCCTACGGGCAATTTGGGACCGGCCAATCAACCTAAAGCGCATGCTTTTGGAGGTGGGAGGAAGCCGGAGAACCCGGAGAGAACCCACGCAGACACGGGGAGAGCATGCGAACTCCGCACAGAGCGGGACTCGAACCCGGGTCCGCCGTGTTGTGAGGCGACAGCGCTACCCACTGCGCCAATATGGTGTGGTATGTTTACCTATTAATTTGTCATCAACTGTCCAGTTGTGTTATTTATCACCTAATAGTTGCATCAGTACCTCTTACCTGCCGCCGGTCCCTCATGTAGTCAGGAAGGAAATGGATGACTGAAAGAGAGTACTCAATGTTCAGTGTGACGAAGATCAGTATTTATGATTCTGTTGAAGGTGGTAGGCATGAGTGAAAAGATGAAGAGCTCTCTATCTCCGTCTTTTCACACAAACATGTCATCCTTGATGATACAGTTAATTCATTCCTTCTGTGTGTCTCAAAGATCTTTTCCCATGTCTTGCAATGACTCCATCCTACTGCCTGGCCTGGTCTTGTGATTTATTTTAACTCTTGGATGGCTGATATTTATTCAGCCGGTCACCAGGCAAGGCTGATATCACCAAGGTCCCTCATTAATACTGCCCAGCACCCCTGACTCTGGCCTTACTCCAAGGTGCATCGTTACTCTCTCCTAAAACAGAAGCTCTGAAGATTAAACTCACTTTCTGTTTGTGTTACTGTTTTGCTTTGGGGATGAATTTACAGGCAGCACTACAAGACATAAATGATTAAATTGCCTAAGAAATAACCTCAGTTCATAACTAGGCTCTTATGAGTGCAGAGTGGAAAGGCTCGGAAAGATGGGATTTTCCCACTTTTAACAGACCCAATAAGAGATAGATATCAGACGCTTCCTGTGTGATTGTTTCCTTAGACAGACTACTTCTTTAATATATGTAAAATCAGATATTTTTTAATTCAGGATGACATGAGTGACTTGAGAATATCATCAGTGGACATATAAGAGGTGGTCTGAGGGTCCAAATGATATAAATGATATTTTAACAGAACCATAACACAGAATCTTGTGGTGGGATATTCTGTACTAGTGAAAGAAAGTTTTTTTGTGTGTGTGTGTGCGTGTGTGCGTGTGTGCGTGCATGCGTAATGCAGTTTAGCTGCTGTGTTCTGCCAGAGCTGGAACTGTCTCATCCATTGTTTGTGTCATCGTGCAGACAGAGTGAACGTAGTTGATCTGATAAAAATGAAAGCAGGATAGTACAGTGGAAACTGTCCAGAGGAAATGGAATTAAACTTCTTAATATTCTCTTACGGTCTTGATAAATGATTATTTTTCATACATGACTGATGAAGCGCCTAGTTTAAAGGACAGCTGCTGTGCTGTAGATGAGCCTGGACTATGTGACCTGTAGATGTGTAAAGGTAACACTCATTTTAGGTGACAGTAGATCCTTATCCATTACTGCCTATTATGAATGCTGATGCAGTTCTCCTACTGAATGGGTCAAGACTTCAGACCACGTTGGTATGTAAAGAAGGGAATATTGTGAAGAAACTCCCTTGCGCTACAAACCTTTATTTTTGATTTGCCTTTCATAAAAGATTGTTTCAGTCATTTTTTCAGCAACGTTTGATATTCAAGGTTATTATTATGTCTACTATTATGTCGTGTTTCATATTAAAAGTTGACTAAATCATAATTTTCCTGCCACAACATAAGTCTCTCAGTTTTCAAATAAAAAAGAAAATATAAAGGGATTCTTTGCAACTAATGCATTTTCTGGAACAAATATAAGTTCTTGTTTCTGGATGTATTTTTATTTATCAAACAACAATATTATGTTACCATCTTTTATGTTGTGGGTCAGGAACATGTAAGGATGCCAAGACCCATTTTATATTAGAGACTTTTGGACTGCAGCAGCACAATTGCTCCTCTCCAAGGATTAATGCTTTGTGAATCTTTGCTGCTGTGCTTTGTTTCTGATCATGTGTTAACATGTGTGCAGGGAGTGACGTACTGCGGGGAAAGCTCTGCCAGCAGTCTCACCATGGCTAATGTCCCCTGGCATCAGGAAGTGGTTGCCTTCGTCCAGCAGCTGGCTGACATGTTGCCTCAGTATGAGATTGCCTGCGAACACGAGCACTCCAACTGTTTGCTCATTGCTCACACAAAGGTAAGAAGTAAGGCTCAGGCCGAACTTACACTAATTGTTCAGACCAGATAGCCCAATATTAATGTTGGGCTTAACTTCATTATACACAACCAAATAATAAAATGTCTGTTCTAAGGTATTTATTAATTACTGACTCTGGGGGAGAGACAAGTTCTCCAACATTACTGTGTCTCTAATCAGATCCCATGCATAAATGATACTCTAGTTATACAACCAAGTTTTGATAATGAGGGCAGGGGGGCCTCGATTCACATTGCGCTCCCTGGGGGGGCTTGCCTCCACTTTGAAATCTCTGGCTTAAAGCAATTAAACATAGGAAACACTGAAACTGTAGCTCGTAATGAAAAGGATAGTTCTACAAATGCATGTGTATGTCTCAAAGTAGAACTTAAACGCTTGTCTCTGATGGTTGTTGTGCCCTCCATAAAATATTCTTGATATCAAGCATTTGTTTTATAATTTATTTTGTAGTCAAGGGCATTTTCCTTCAACAGTGAAAAATGTAGGAGAGTATTGACCAGATAAATCTAACCTGAAATTAACCTGATACAACACAGCATGGTGGGATCATTAAATAGCTTTAATAGTGTTAGCATTCACCATGTCCGCTCTAAACTGATGACTCACGCATGTTCATCAGGTGTAAGAATCTGCTGCATATTTATTAGGTGCAAATTGGTTGTTTCTGTTTTTGCATATCAACCTTGTTAATGTATCACTGTTATCAGAGAGACTGAATTAAACACCCCTTTTCACATAATAATGTATCATGTCTATATTATTTTCAGTAAAGCACACTTCCTTTATCTGTATATTTTGAAAGAAGCTTTCCTGGAGGCTCAGGAAGTCACTTCTTGTTTTTCAAACTATTTTGATTTGGTCTTGTTTTGCTCTTTATATACAGTGGTGGTCAAAAGTTTACATACACGTGTAAAAAAACATAATGTCATGGCTGTCTTGAGTGTCCAGTTATTTCTACAACTCTGATTTTTCTCTGATGTAGTGATTGGAACAGATCCTTCTTTGTCACAAAAACATTCATGAAGTTTGGTTCTTTTACGATTTTATTATGGGTAAACTGAAAGTGTGACCGAATCTGCTGGGTCAAAAATATACATACAGCAACATGAATGAGCAATTTTGTATATGTTTGAGGGAGAAAAGATGAGGCCTTTAACCCCAAGAACACCATGCCTACCATCAAGCATGGTGATGGCAGTATTATGATATGGGCCTGTTTTGCTGCCAATGGAACTGGTGCTTCACAAAGAGTCAATGGGACAATGAAGAAGGAGGATTACCTTCAAATTCTTCAAGAAAACCTAAAGTCATCAGCCTGAAGGTTGGGTCTTGGGCGCAATTGGGTGTTCCAACAGGACAATGACCCCAAACACACGTCAAAAGTGGTCATGGAATGGCTAAATCAGGCTAGAATTAAAGTTTTAGAATGGCCTTCCCAAAGTCCTGACTTAAACCCCATTGAGAACATGTGGACAATGCTGAAGACACAAGTCCATGTCAGAAAGCCAACAAATTTAACTGAACTGCACCAATTCTGTCAAAAGGAGTGGTCAAAGATTCAACCAGAAACTTGCCAGAAGCTAGTGGATGGCTACCAAAGTGCCTAATTGAAGTAGAAATGGCCAAGGGACATGTAACCAAATATTAGCATTGCTGTATGTATATTTTTGACCCAGCTGATTTGGTCACATTTTCAGTTTACCCATAATAAAGTCATAAAAGAATCAAACTTCATGATTGTTTTTTGTGACAAAGAAGTGTCTGTTCCAATCATTCTATCAGAGAAAAATCAGATTTGTAGAAATAACTGGAAACTCAAGACAGCCATGACATTATGTTCTTTACAAGTGCATGTAAACTTTTGACCACCACTCTAACTTGGTTTCCAGTTTGCCTTCTTTTCAAAATGAAGAAAAGTAAATGTCTGAGTCTCACTCACCCCAGGACGTACTGCCCATCAGTAATTAAATAATTAATTGCCACCTTGATGGAGCAAAAATTGAAGCCAACCAGACACACAAACATGAACACCATGCTTGATGTGTTATCGCATTTTATTTACAACCCAAACTGTTGGTTGTCCTCTGTTTTCATTTACTAGGGCATTGTTGTCAGATTTTATTTTATTTTTACATCCGGCTTCAAAGCGGTGATGTATTGTAATTGTCAGTGTCCGTCCATTCGTTAGGCTACCAAATATCTTCGCAACCGTTGCAGATAGAAAGATGAAACAAAAAATACATTACTTGGGTGGCCAAGGGGATGGAAATGAGATGATGACCTTGACCTTGAGTAAACTAGGTCAAGTCAAATTTCAGCTTTTGTACACTCAGGAACTGAATAAATATAGAAAGACGAGGGAGAAGGCCAGCGTGAGTAAGACCATAGATCATAGCTGGCTGGGGTCCGGCATCCTTTTTTCCTCCGCGCCACCATACTGTTCCACCCCTCATCTGCCCATCCGCCGTCTACCATCTGCTGTGGACCTGCACCTCCAAGCCCACCAGTATCACCCTTCACCTAACCATCGGCTGGGGTCCTGCTGCCTCTCTTCCTCCATGTCGCCATACTGTTCCACCCCTCATCCACCCATCCGCTGTGGACCATCCTCTGTGGACCTTCTCCTTCAAGCCCACCAGTACCACCCCTCATCTATCCATCGGCTGGGGTCCTCCTTCCTTTCTTCCTCCATGCCGCCATGCAGTCATCCACGCAGCTGTAATTGTGCCTTGAATTTACCAATGGGAAACATGTATTGAAGACAACAACCCCAATCGTCTAACTTTAACCATATTGACACTGACTCTATCTGGCCTATCTGCCACTCTCTCTTTGTCTCTCTTTCTCTTTACTCTCAAACATTGGAATAAACTGGATAATGAAATTAGGAGTATGGGAACTCTAACTGCCTTTAAAAAAGCTTTTAAAAACATGATTTTGCAATGACGTGAAGCATGGTTAAAGGACTGCACTGTTATGGCAAATTAAACTTCATGTTTTCAATCCTGTGAAACAAATGTCACTGTAACCTTTGTGCAGTAACTGAGCGCATGCAAGATGTTATGACTGCTACGAAAGTGGAAAGGCAAGACATTCCAACGGCACTTAAATCATAAAATTGACCAGAAAAACCCTTGAAAGGAATAACAAAATGAACATTAACAAAATTTGGACTCTTCTCAAGAACTGACAAAGAGGTGTGCAAAGATGCATGCCTATTGGACAAAATGGACGGATTAAAACAACAATGTACCAGAATAAAATAATTGAAATTGATTTGTGACATGCAAAGTATGAATTGGTTGACGATGTGCTGCAATGAGAGAGATGTTGTTGATCTAGGGGACGGGAACCTTACAAGCCAATGGCTTCTACCAGTCAACCCTTTTTTTTCTTTTCGGATGTTGTTGCTGATGTCTCAACACTGATGAAAGTAAAATCTGTTGTAATAACATGTCTGGAAAGAAGAAAATAAACTGAATAAATAAATAAATGTCCTTTTGATGTTTAAATGTTTGGGGTGGCAGTGGCTCAGTGGTAGAGCGGGTCGTTCAATGATTCAAGCAGGGCTTTGAACCGGTTCATGGAACGAAAACGAAACCGAAAACTTTATATTTCTTAATGTTCCAGAACAGAATTGGAACAGAAAATAATTGTAAACTGGTTAATACCGGGGGGGTTTTCGTTCTTGAAAAAAAAATTTGACCTCATGTTTCACTTCCTGTCATTCACTGGACACGGGATGAGACCAGAGAGAAGTAGCGGCTATCAGCAGCAGTTAAGAAAAGGGAGGTCTTCCAGTCACAATTTATTCATAACAGGTAAACACTGCAGTATGTCAATCTTAAAAATGTATGATTTAGACATTAACTCATTGGCTGCAGTCATTTTCAGTGTAGTGTGTTCCCGTACTTGCGCTTTGTAGCATTACTGCGCTATGGGAGAAGCACAATGAAGATCTGTTGTTCAGCAATAAATGACATGGTGGAAGTTATTCTTGTCTTATTTCCTGTAGTGTCTAAGTAGGAGGCATAAGCCTTAACTACAGTGATATAACTGTCACAAAGTAGAGGTGTAGTGCTGTGGTACTATTTACTGTGGGATAGGGATATATCTATAATTATAGTCTATAGTATATAAACTAATTGCTTTAGTTGCCAATTTAAAAGTCCTTAAGTTACCGTATTTTGCGCACCATTCGGCTCATTCTATAAAGAGGCGCAGTCTAAATAACAGTTTATTTTTGTACTTTAAGGCGCACCTTATTGTTCAGTACATGGTTGCTAATGAACAAATATTTAGGTGCAAAGCATGTTTATCAACGCATCTTCGACGTAGAGCTGTTATACATCAGAAAATAGCTGGTTTTATCTCCGTTTGTACATGTAGACACGTGTCACATGCATGACGTCACAGTGGTTTTCTCGCAGGGAAACCTTTCGTTTTCGTTCCATTAACCAGTTTAGAGCCCTGCTTTTAACAGCCGTCCTCATTGTTTTTTGCTCTCTTTGGTTCATGCGCTCATATCTCACGATGCCGAACAACAGAGTGAATTCCAGTCCTCCTTTTGAACTTATCTAACCACCCACGCGATGCCTTAAACTCCTTAAACTTTGTTTTCTTTTAATAACGTGGCAATTGTAGATGCATTACGGCCATATTCTTTGCCGAGATCAACCAGACGCATCCCTTTTTCATGCTTTTCTATTATCTCTTGCTTTGTTTGTACAGAAAAAAAAGCTCTTGATCTTTTCCTCTTTTCTCCGTCACTTTCTTGGGGTCCATAGCGAATACATTCTCTAAAAGTTATTATATTTGCGCAAAACTATCAGACTACCTCACGGGTCGAATGCCAAAGACACTGCATAAGCACCGATCTACTGTAGCTCCACACAGAGGTGGAGTGGCATCCCTCTTAGCCAATGGGATGCCAGGAAGATACGTAATAGATAATAGCCAATGACAGAGCAGCTATGAGAATGTTGCGTTCAAGAACCTGTGGGAGATTCGATTATCAGCCGATACTGTGTTTTTACCTTATGTAAGTTGAAATTTTTTTCGTAAGTAGAGGCAATATTTTCCTGCTGAGAAATTTCGTAATAAGAGACATTTGTAAGTAGAGGTATCATTGTATTTGATTGAATTCCACGTCATTATGTGCGCACATTAACTCAAGTGTTCATGCAATCTAAGAATCTGTTCCAGTTTATAAGACTGACTGCCTGTCAATTTTCAGGCCTTCAAACATGTTCGTGTTAAAAAGGTGTTTAAAACCAATTGTTCACTTTATCTCTTCATTTTCTTACCAACAACAAGAAAATAATCAGTGTGTTACTGAAGTGATTTCCATTTTTCATTCCACCCTTTCTCTGCTACCTTCTCTGTCTCTTTTTCATCTCAAGATCGTTCTCTTGCCAACACAAATATAACAAAGGCCGTTTGTACAGCTGCTTTTGGCACTTTACCTCATTAGCATCTTCTTTTGTGCAGCAGTCAGTATTTCTTCATATGCACTCTCATGTCCACATTCTCTTCATCTCTATCCTGTGCTTTCAGTCAGACTGATAGCAGCAATAGAGCTTGATGCTCTGAAACAAGATCTTTGTTCCTGTTAAGTAAGAGCTCTGGCTGAGCCACTGTCAGAGAATGAATGGTGTTTTGCACTCCCTGCATCTTTTGAGACTTCATGCATCAGTAAAGGCTTTTTCCATAAAAGCTAGAACAGAGAAGCAGCAGAGAGATGCATGCATAAACTGAAATAAAATTTTGACATAAAAACATTTGCTAGAATTAAAAATGAAAACCATATTAATTAAATGTAGATAAAATGTAGCTAGGCTGCTTTCATTTTAATTTAACAACTTCTGTTGAATTGCTTCTCATTTTTTAGCATTAATCAATTTTCTAGCAAACAGCGGGAACTTGGAGGCGTTTTTAGATTCCTCTTTTGGACAATCTGATTTTTTTTTTCTGTTAATTCTCACCTTCTCTTCTTGATTCTTCTCTTCTTGATTCTTCTCTTCTTGATTCTTCTCTTCTTAATTCTTCTCTTCTTGGATACCTCCATGCAGAACAGAACTGACAGTGTGAAATCCTCTAAATTGTAACGTAAACTAGCATAACAGCAGTTTTAAAGGCAAAGCACATCAGTCAAGTGTGTGTGTGTTGCTATTGCTCTTTGATGGAGTCTTTCATATTAGAGCTGTGTGTGAGAGAGCTCCTCCCTGCACTAACTCATCACCATAATTATGAGTTTCCCTTCCACCCTGGGTACTCTCCCATTGATGGGCATTTCTTTCTTGTTCTACCTGTCCTCCTGTTTTATACCTCAGTTTTGCTGCCTTCATACTCCTCGCTTTCCCACCCATCCTTTTTCATATTCTTGACTTTTCCATCCATCTCAGTCACATATCTTGCAGTGTGTGCTATAATGAAAATTTAAAATATCTTCCAGGAAGACATGTTGACTTACAAATGAGTGCTGCTACTAGATTTGATGTGTTTGTCAAACTTAACTTGAAATCATCCCTTTTTACAGTGACTTTTTGAGAGAGATGTGCAGTTTGTTTTTTGATAGACATGTTGCTTCATTCGCTAACTAGGGGAGACATTGTTGCTGTCAGGAATTCCCTAAGTGCCCTCCAAACCAACAAATAGAGCTAGATGGCTCACTGGTTTTCCACAGTTGACTGCAAATCAGCATAACATGGAGGCAGGATTTTTCCTCAGTGGATTTCCGTGCGCCGGTCCGAGATGTGCACCTGCTTATCCATAAGACATGGACTGGAAAGATCACAGGCTGATTGTTTATTTGCAAGCAGCCGTTCTCTGACTATCTGATGTTTCATGAAGAAAATGATCCAGTGTTTCTGCTGTAGCTTTAGTCTGAACTTATGGCCGCCTTCCTAAAGGGTGGCGTGGATTTCTACTGGGTGCTCGGTAAGACGGATACACTCCGTACCCTCTTGTTTTCAGCTCTTCAAAGCTCCTTCAGCACCCAGATAGCAACACACACATTGTGAGTCTACATGTAATTATGGAGAGTGTTACATGTTAATAAACTAACATTATAGTAGATTGAGTTCAGTGTTCAGACATGTCAAAATGTTGGATTGTTCTTTGAGCTTTCAGTCGTTAAAAAAAAATCAGTGTGTGCATAAGAAAGTAGTACTGTACATAAAAAAGTGTGTGTGTGTGTGTGTGTGTGTGTGTGTGTGTGTGTGTGTGTGTGTGTGTGTGTTCATGAGCTAAAGAACAGTATATCTTATTGGCATGTGTTCATACATGAAGGGACCTCTTGGGGCGCTCAGTGAAGGAGCTGTCCTCATTATCCTCAGTGATCCTCAGCAAAGACGCTGTCAGTAAAAACAACAGGCCATCTTGTTCTCATCCCACAGAACACCACAGCTTTGCTTTGTTGCTTAGAGACTGAAATTGTTTGCTGGGTGCCGACTGAACAAATATAATCTGTTCTCATTACCAGAAACATTAACTCCCCGTAGGTGCTGTTTTCACCCCCTCCCTGTCCCAGCCCTCATTAGCAACAGCAAGCATCTAAAGGCTAGCGCTCCAACGCTTAATGCCCCTACTGACTCAGCAGGCCGTCAACTCCAGCAGGAAAATCTTAAGCCTGTCAAATAAACACAAATCTTTCATTACTACTTTTTTTTTGTCATTTTTGAAGTCTGTTATGTGACTCTTTGCTTTACTTGCGGTTAGTCTTTTAATTCTGAAGACAGTAGCTCCAGTGGGCTCACGGGGTTTTGGTCAAAGCAATACAAAAAACCTTTTAAATGCTGAGAGATGAATCACATTGTCAGTCCAGCTACAGCTGTCCAAAACACTACAAAAAAATAAGTGTCATCCTGTCAGAGATTAGACATCAGTTGGGAAAAGATAGCTTGTGTTGTGCTGTTTCACTTGCTATGTTGCTTCTCTTTTCCACCTTCACAAACACCAAAGAATACCTGGTATTATCAGCATGAGTGCACTGTTGCATGCTGGGAAGATAAGAGGTCACTCTGCTGGTTTGGGAAAACAAGCAGGATTAGAGCGGCAGAATGATGTTTGAGGCTTTTTTTCTCACGGTCTAACACTTCAGCTGGGGGAACGGCCTCTCCGCCGTTCCCCCTGCTGCTCTCTTTAGTAAGATGGATGGAGAAATTGGTGAAGAGGTGAGAAGCTGTGATTGATAAAAGCAGAGATGTGAGGCTATAGGAGGAGGTGGAGTGAATCCTCAACCATTTACAGAGGCTGATTTAACAGGAAGTGGCAGTTGTGAGCAAGATGCTCCATAAATATTTGGTCTCCTTGATGAGGTCCATAAATTCTTTATTATTTAAAGTCAAAATATAAACTCTTTTACATGAACGTTGTTCCCCTCAGGGGTTGTTCATTTACAGACCTGATCAAAATTTTAAGACTAGCTGAAAATTGCAAGATTTCACATTTTGCACTGTTGGATCTTAACAAGGTTCTGAAAGTAGTACCTGACTAGTGCATATGGAGAAGGACAGTGAGAGTAAGACCGTAGATCAAAGCTAGTGCATAGGTTGATCAAAGCGCTAGCTTTGATCTATGGTCTTATTTATTTGTTTTGACATGTTATTACAACAGACTTTACCACCATTTTATGTGCAACATCAACAACATCCAAAAAAAAAAAAAGATAAACAGTCTATTTCAGTTTAATCTCACTCTCATTTCTTCTTTTTACATTTTGAAGCCATACTTAGAATCTTCTTAATCCCACAATGCAAAATGTGAATTCTTGCAATTTTTCAACCAGTAATACACTGTATCTGAGTGTATTACTGCAGCATGTCATCCTGTCATGTCTGACCTGATACATGATAGTGATTCATTGTAAAAATGGGACAGACACACAATAAGATTGTTCTTTCAAGTGTTCAAATCTAAGACGGCATAAAACGGTTTCTTTGTGTAACGTACTGTAAGAAACATGAAAATTAAATATGAAAATGTAACGTGAAAATTTTCTTGTTCATTACTAAATTAATCCATTAATTTGTGTCTTTTTCCCAGTCATTTTAAGATGTTTTAATTTACACTATGTCGTCTGGACTTCTGGACATTACTGCATCACTTCTTCTCACTCACCCACCAGCCTGTTTCTGTCGTCCTTCTCTCAGTTCAAGGTAGATGGTGAGTGGTGGACATGGATCGATTATGACCGTTTCCAGCAGCTGGTCCAGGTTCATGAGGAGAGTGGGGCACAGCAGAGCTTCTCTTCTTTGGACTACATAGCCAAGACCCCCAGTTGGGCTCTCTTCGGAGCTCAAGAGCAAGGTTTTGACCCGGCCGACACGCGGTTCCAACGACGCAGCAAAACCAAAGACATCTCAGGATGCTGATGGATGGGAGGCATTGATGTAGGATTAATAGAAAGTGCTGATCTCTCAAGCAACACTGAAGAAAGACAAGTTCAAGATGTTCGTGCCCAATAATCTAATGCTGGCTAGTTTTTATCGTCCTTTTCTGTCTTAATTCGATTTTTCTACATTACTACTTTCTCTATTTTTCTTTCTGTATTTAGAAACTCTAATTTTTTATTCCAGGATCAGTCAAAAGCTGCAAGGGTGATTTTATTTGCCACAGCCTTTTTGTCATTTCCATGAAGGTTTACATTAAGTTCTTTTTTTCTTCATGTATCAACACATATCTTTCATGCTGCTCTCTCTAATTTAAAGGGTCATTATAATCACAGCTGCAGATTTCTCCATGTAAAAATGTGACACCATTGGAAAAGTTTTAAATTGAGGCTGATTTTCTCTGTTTCTGTATGTCCCAGTTGTTATCTTGGCAGCTGTTTATGGTGAGATTAACCTGAGAGTACAGCCTGTCTTCATAGTCATGTGTGATATGCTCTTCCTCCTCCTTCCTCCACTCATCAGGATAGTGGTTGAATTTATTTGCACTGAGAGAAGAGCATCAAAGCTCCCACCTTACATGGAGGATCAAACTCTTTCTTGGTCTCCTCCATCGTTCTTAAATGTTTGTAGGACATTTCCAACAGTATCAAACCTTAACTTGTTTCCATGCTATGAACCAGATGAAAATATTGACTTTTGAATGATAAAATAGTTTAACAGTGGACTAAAGTGGGCAGCATTTTTTATTTAAAAAATCAGTCACAGAAAAATGTTTGCCTTTAGCACATCCCTTAACGTAATGGCACTAAACTGATTAAATGACTTTCACATTGAAATGAAAAAATACAAATCAATGTTCAGTCTCTACCCAATGTTCAGTCTCGACCCACACTGTGGCATTTGCAAATGCCACAGTGTGGGTCACATCATATTGCATCAGTCAGTCTCATAGCGACTAGTTAACAAACACAAAACTTACAACAAAGAACAGCTGCTAATATACGTATACCACATTAAAATATCATCTTACACCTAAATGACTATTGTGTGACCTTCATCCAGCTAAGACCACCATCAGGTCGGAGGCCAGGAAGAAGCTTTTACTGAATTCTATCTACTGATTGAGAATGTAACAGATCAAGTCCATTTTAATGTGTTTTCTTTTAATGTAAATCCAAATGTAAAGGATTATGTTAATTTTCATTATTTTTACAGTTCCTTAACATCACTCTGTCCAGCTGTGTGAGTAGAGATCTATTATAAATGTGTTTGGAATACTGTACTCTGATTTGTCACAATAAGTTTCCTGTTTGCTGCTGTAATGTGTATTAAAGGCAGATATGTCATGATTTGTAATTTGTGGAAGATACTAGTGTTTTTTTTATTTGATACATTAAGGCTCCAATAAGTTGTGCAAGGACCTTATTGGCTGCAAACAGAAGACTTTAAATTGGCAGAAATTCATTTTTCAAGGGATACAAGAGAACAGTAACAACAGACACTAAGTAAGAATTCACACCGACTGTAGAGACTGAAAAAGCATCTGCTCTTCATGTACAAGATTGCTGATGTTTATGGTAAACAACTCACATGAAAACAAGAAAGAACAGGTAACAAGGAGCTGTTTTGTTTTTCTAAAACATTCCTGGTGGTGTTTATTATTAAAATGAGCACTATGTCCAGGGGGCAACGTGATCGGATGTGGATATGAACATCATCTCACAGGGAGACGTCTGGGGGTTCGAACAACGGTCGGATGATCATTTATTCTGATAAATGAAATAAAAGCTAAAGAATTGTTATAGAAATTATTACAATCTTAACTCCACCCAAGATTGTTCTGGCAATTTTTTTTTTATTCAGTGAAATTAAGAGTATACAAATGTGCTAAAAATAAATTCTGAAAAGTGTGGGTTAAGAGTGATGTTAGGGAATCTTTTTTAATTAAAAACTCATGTCTTTTGTAATTCTGGTATGCAAACTGCAGTATTTTCAACCGTTTTTGTGGCTCCTTGTAGACAAGGATTGTTCCCCAGCTGTCACACAAACAGAACTCTCTCTCAACCAGTAGATGGTTTTATGCCTACAGTAATTTTTATTGTTTGTTGCAACCTGGATGAATGATAATCTCCACAAACATATTTCCACAAGTTGCTGAATATGAAATGATGACAGACTAAACAGTAATATTTCATCTTCTTTACTTTGATTAAGTCCGGCCTCTACAGAACATTGTAATATTATTTTGGTGTCTGGGTGCATCAGGGACGACATTGATCATTTTCTAAACATGTGAATACAGAGATTTCATGGAATTGAAGAAGTTTGTTTATCTCTCATTTTCTAATTCCCTTCCTGCTAGACCACAGAAGAATATTGAAATTTCAAGGAAATTACTTTTCCTCACAGTTTCATCATCCTCATCGGCACATGATCCATGTCCCGTTGTGCTGCTGGTCCAACGTGCCATCTCTCACATAGAGAAACCACAGGAGAGGAAATAATTGGAAGGATGAGTTTTCCACAGCACCTGGCATACCATTTAATCTCCAACTAAATCAGGAGAGTTAATCTTTGCATTGCACAGAATAGAACAAACATTTAGTGCCAGTGTGCAATTGGAGCTTACTGTATGCTGCTTGTGTGTTTGATGGAACCTGTAGTATAACATGTTTAGAGAAGGGCGATGTTAATTACTTCATCTACTGTGGAGCATGACAAAATGTACTGTACTATGTGCTCTTCTGTGCTCAGAGGGATGGTGACAGTAAACGTGTTGGATTTGAAATGAAAATTGATTTTTTTTTTTATTCATTAAGTAATCCACTCCATTAAAGTCACTTTGAGTATTTTAATACTTGAGGCTGAAAATACATGAATGATTCAGTGTTGATTTTTAATATGACTATTATGTATGTTTTATTCTATTCAGATTAATACAACAGTATTTGTTGAAAATTTATGGAAAATGACTACAGAGGATGTTTTATTGTTGCAGCCACATTTTCACTTGGTCTGCTTAATATTTATGGTGATAAAAAAAGCTCCTATTTATAAGTATGTCTGTTTAGCCTTGTTAAATTGTCTCTCGCTGTATTCTCTCCTATTGTTACATAGAGGAAACGCCACTGCTCCACAATGTGCCTCTATTTTCCAAACAATTTTCTGCACACAGACCACCATCCCCAGAACTGAAAGATGAATATTTCATAACGTGAATGGATGTGGTGATAATTTTTGAATGAGAAATGTGTTTTTATCAATTTCCAGCAATCCTCCCTTAATGCCAAAGAGACAAATAATTAATAGAGACCAACTGAAACATAAAAGATTGCAGTGATTATTTTCAACATAAGCAGTCTTCAGGCTTTGTAAGAGAGGCAAGAACAGAAAGGGGGAAACTTGCAATTTAATTTTCTTGCATTGGTAATGTATATATCATAACTGATGATGTTTTTCATGTCTCAGAACCTTTTAACATGTAAAACTAAAAAATAAAAAAACATGTGCCCTTGGCTTTGGGTTAGGGTTAGGGTTAGACAATGACAGGTAAAAATCTAAACATCCAGTTGCAGTTTACTTCCTTATTGTATTTGGCTTACATTAATATTGCTATTTAGAAGAAAGAACCAAAAAGTAATGTATTTTTGGCATCTAGAAAATAAATTTAAAATTTTTGAAGTCTATTTCTGTAAACGTTGGAGTCTAGGATACCTCTGGATAGAGAGGCTGACAGGATTTCCATTAAAAGTTGAACATGCGCCCACAAAGTCAGCCTAATATTCTCTCAGGGTGATATGTTTGCTGAGCAGAGGTCAGCTTTGCCATCTGTCATTAGAGCAGCAGGGCATCCACTGAGATCACAAATGGTGTCTGACCCTGAAAATGTTGAATTATAGTGGCTGGTGGTGATGTTTTTCCTGCTTTTCTCCCAGGGGTCCATTCTGACTGGAGACTGCTTTTGTGCATGTTTTCCTGTAAGACTCTTCAGCACTTGGACTCCTGAATACAAGATGTATGAATACATAAGGTCGTGTCTGTGAGTTTCTATCTCTACGCTTGCCTGATGGTTAAACAAAACAGTACGGGAAAGTAATAATGTTTCTTACAGATGGCTTTCCAATGTGTGATTTCATATTCACCAGATCAAGATGTGGAAAAAAAAAATCCAGTTTGTTTCAGTGCAGAGAGCTCACAGGCTGTTTTTCACACCACCCCCGGCAAACCATTACTCCATGCCCCTGCTTGCCTGCAGCTTCTGTTGGTCGCTATGTGTATGCGCTGTTTATAGCCATGTATTCTTGTGCATCTGTAAGTGTCCTGTAGGGCCACATATCCAGACAATCATGGGTCCAAGAAGACTTTTTTTAACCTGCTCCTGGACTTGGTATTACTCTATTATTGTTTATTGGGATTGTGTTTATTTTAAGACCATTTTAAATGAAAACAGCCTTTTTTATATACCTGTTTCAAGAATGCCCCTATATAAAAACCTGATGGGACATTATAAAAGATGCTAATTTATATTAAATGTACTAAATGTACTTAAATGTAATTGTGTGTTGGGGTGGTGGGGCCAGGAAAAGAGATATGGACCATCTTAACAGACTCATCTGCAGAGCGGGCTCAGTGGTCGGGCTGAGTCTGGACTCTGTGGAGACAGTTCTGGGGAGCAGGACCATGTCTAAATTCAGGGCCATCATGAACAACACCAGCCACCCTCTGCACACCACCTTCTCCCAGCAGAGAAGCACCTTCAGCGGCAGACTGCTGTCACACAGCGCCTCCACAGAGAGGCTGAGCTCCTCCTTTGTGCCCCGTGCCATCAGGGGGTACAATGACTCTCTCAGGAGGAGCAGGGGGGAGGTGGCGAGGTCAGCACGCGGTTAAATGGTTTTCATTTAATTTTATACTGTTTATATTTTAGTTATAGTTTAGTATATGTCCTGTTAATGCTACATGTGTCTGTTAGTGTAGTGTATGTCTAGTGGTATGTCCTGTTTTGTTTTTGTTTATTCCTGGTGTTTGGCTGAGCAGTGGATATGTGCAATTTCCTCCAAGATTATTAAAGTATCTATCTATCTATCTATCTATCTATCTATCTATCTATCTATCTATCTATCTATCTGTCTGTCTGTCTGTCTGTCTGTCTGTCTGTCTGTCTGTCTGTCTGTCTGTCTGTCTGTCTGTCTGTCTGTCTGTCTGTCTGTCTGTCTATCTATCTATCTATCTATCTATCTATCTATCTATCTATCTATCTATCTATCTATCTCTATCTCTATCTCTCTCTCTCTATCTCTCTCTCTCTCTCTCTCTCTCTCTCTCTCTCTCTCTCTCTCTCTCTCCCTCTCTCTCTCACCTTCTCTTGAATTTTGCATGTTTGTTCCAGCATAAGTAACATCCTACACTTACAGGAAGTCGTCTGCAGTATTGATGATGGTATTATTATTAGTATTACTTAACTCTGGAGGAAGTGTAAATCAAAGCAACCAAATGTAGTGGAAAGGAGAGACACTGGACATTTTTATTGAAAGGCAACATGCATCAGTTTTGTTCTGTTGTCATCATTTCAGCCACATCATATTGATTTTCTGGATTATCCACAATTTGTGTTTCTTGGGAGCAAAAGATTGGTTTGATTGTTCTTTTATCTTTGGATGGACACTGGACACAGGAATGTTCCTCTAGACCCGCCTGCATTGGAATTCAGTGGCCAACTTTTCTGCTGAAAAACAGGATGATTTTATATGGCAATGAGTTGATAAATGACTGTTTCCAAAGGGAAATTGTCCTTAAATATGTGAATGTAGTGTTACTACTCAAAATATTTTCTCAAGTTGGCAGGTTTGAAAAGGACGTGTTTTTTTTACTGGTGTGAATTTGTATGTGCGAGGGTCTGTTGTGATTACCCAAAATACCACAGTTGATTTGTGAACAGATTCTTTGGAGAGGTTGGGTCCAGTCCTGGGAACATTCAGTCACATTTTGGTTGTTATCTGGATCATTATTATCATCGTGCACTTCAAGCTGAAAGCTAGAGTTCATAAATGTTCAGATATTCTTGTGAATTTGTATCTCATGTCTGAAACGTTAGAAAATAATGCCTTGTAGAGTCGACAAACTGCCTGCGCTCATGTGTGTTTACTGTAGGTCTGCGTTTGTGTGCTCAGATGGCCGTGTGAATGTGCGAGGCTTTGCCACTCGATGCTTTCAGACATGCAGAGATGAGCTGGTTGGCAGTCTGTCAAACAAACAGCATTGAGAGGAGCAGGAACCAAATGTTAAGCTGCTCTTTGCCAAAGACGAAATAGGTGAAAAATTATGACAACAACCCAAATTGATCTAAAACGTGTTCAATTCTCATTTGCTTTAACACACTTTGATAAGAAAACTGATTGGTCAGTTTCACTGGATGCAGAGACAATACGGACTTTTCTCCAGAGAGGGTGTTTGAAAAATGCTTTAACCTTATTTTTATATCACTGATGTTTGTCTTCTTACTGGAGTATTCATCAGCCCAACTGAACTCGCTTTTCTTCAGTCCTTTCCCAGCCTATGAGAGGTAATGTGGTAAATAAATGATGTGGTGTTACACAAGCAGTCGTTTCTGAGGCAGAATTCTGTTTGCGATTGAATGAATGAATTTTTCTGCACCAGCTATATTGATGTCTCTTCCTCCTGGACCACAATTCATTTTTCACATCACTAGAAGCTACAGTAGAGCTCAGCTGCAGTTACAAACCAGCAAAACTAATGTCCTGTCAACAGACAAACACACCTGACTTCCTGCCTCGTTGGGGAATTCACTATTAATTAATTTCCTTGCTTTTGCTCACTCACTTCCAACAGCTATCATCAGATGGTCAGCTTTAAAAGCACACTATTCCAAAAAGAAACTGGGTCCCATGAGTGTGGAGCCTTTTGTGTGAGACAGGTAGCTCATGTGCTAATTCCCCTTCAAAGAAAGAGTCAGCTCACAAGATGGTTGTCAAACAAAGGCATCGCCTTGCATATTAATGTTTTATTTCCAAAGAAGGATTTGCATGGTAATGGTGTAATGAATCCCTCTTTGACAACTGATGGTAAATCACACATCAATGTAATGACTCATAGAAAATCTGTCTCAGTAATGAGTGCTGAAATGCGTTTTGGATGCAGCGCGAGTAGGAGACCTATGTGCTAATTGCCTGCTGTTTGTCCTGGACCATAAATCTTTTGCTCTGGCTTTGCTGTCATGTGATCTGTTTTACATCTTATTAAGAAAAAGGGAGAAATCCGTACAACAAGTTTTGCCCCATCAACTGCATTAAAGGATCACATTTAAAGTTAAGGCCTTGAGAATCTTCTGTGCATTTCGTCTCATTATAGATGAAATTAATCCATTGAATGCATTTTTCAGATATCCAAACTAAAATTTTTGTTTTTACCAGGAACAATAAACATGTTATCTACTCACATATTTTTAGGTCTGCATTATCTGATGCAACTCAAAACGATGATCACATCCTGGGCTACAATTAAACTATTTCATAGTTGAGCCGTTGACTCAGTTTGTTGTAAAATATGTCAATCCATATTTTTAAGGTTGACACACAGGGTTTCAATTGAGAAAAAAAAGCAGAAATCATCAACCTAATCGCATTGAGAGCTAAAAAAAAACATATACACTTTATAATCTAATTTATAAAAATATAAAAATAGTAAGCTTTAATCATGTAAGTTTTGTCCGTGAGTCCAAATATGAACAGATAAAGAATAAAAGAATGACGCTACTTCTCATCCTAAATGTGAGGATGTAAATGTCCCACAGAGAATAAATTGCTGGCAGGTATCGGGTGAAACATGTTTTAGCGTAACCTCTGTGTCCTGTGGTTTGCATCGCGCTGTTGAGCCAAGAGACTTTGATCGATTAACCGCAGGCAGAGACTAGGTCGGCCTGTGAGCTGAATCACACTGAGCTGATTATTATCCATCACACTGACAGATAAAATGAAGACCTGTGGTGCCTGAAACGACTGTGAGTGAGAGATTTTTATATTGACCCTGAGACTGAAAGGCTGCTGTTGCCACCTGTGTGTTTCACAGCTTGACCTGTGCCCACTGGTGTGATGTATTCTCTTCTCAGCCTCTTTTGCAAAGTACGATTCCAGTTCGACATGACGGTACGGGGTTAGGTGTGTGTGCTGACCGATATTGCCCCTGATGGAAGTTGAGGCACTAGGAACTGTTTGTTCTGCATGTTTTTAGCTCCACATCAGTGATCAAAGCTGCGTCCTGATCAGTCACTGGAAATAAAATGAAACACACCTAAACGTCCAATTTTCAGGAACTCTGGATCCAATGTAGCTTGTAAAAATGGGACAGATATAATTCCATTAAACCTCCATACATATCATAAAAGACATGAAATTAATTAATGTGAAAGGGATGACTTGTCATGATGAATTGAGGGGTTTCGTTTAGATTTTAGTCATTTAGCTCTGTTGTGGTTTTATTGCATACTGACTGAATGGTTCGGTCCATTTGTCTTCATGAATAGAAGGAGCTCCAGCAGCTAGAAGCTTCTGATGTCTCATTGTACTCTAGTCTGTGTGCCAAGACAGCTTCAGATGAATACTGATGTGTCTGTTGGGGGTGTAGAGAAGCAAAAGACCAACGGATTCCTCACAGGTCGGTTAGCAAAAATATGTCACTCGTCTGTTTCTGCTCCGGATCTCCTCCTGGTTGTCTGAAAAGAACTTTTCAAACTTCTCAATGACATTTGGGCCCAGGTTTATTTACACCAAACATCCCCCCCCATCTTGTTTTTTGGAGCAAAATTTGCGGTACGTGAAAGAATAGATGTACTTTATGTCAGGCAGAATACCAGGGCCAGAAACAGTCAGGCCTCGAAATCAATTCACTACCTGCTATTGAGTAAATAAATAAATAAATAAATATGCTGTCCTCATTGAAAATGGAATGTTTGAGAACTACTCTTGACATAATTCTTTACATTTTAAAAATCCAGTGACGTCAGACATGATTGCTGAGCCCACAATGGGGACAATGTGCATTTGGTTGGCTGTGTAATGCTGAAACATTTGATGTAATGTCCAATTACATTAGAAATTCAGCTGTTATGTAACCCTTACAGCTGTATACGTTAGTGTACATTATGGTATGGATGGAAAAGCTGTTGAGAGAGGGATACTCATGGGAGTTACCTTTACACTTGCTAACCTTTTCCTGAACTTGTACAAAACATGCTGAGGTGTATTTGGCGGACTGCTCTACGTGTGTGCTTGTGTGTGTGCTTGTGTGTGTGTGTGTGTGTGTGTGTGTGAGTGTGTGTGTGTGTGTGTGTGTGTGTGTGTGTGTGTGTGTGTGTGTGTTTGTGAGACACATACAGGCTTGTTAGTTTTCCTCCTAAATACACTGTTGTCACAAGGCACAAACTGTGTTTATGTAAATACATGGCTTATAGCCTCAGAGCCATAAATAGTGATTTTACTGCATGTAGGCGTCTGCAGCTTGACCTGTCATTATTGTGCAGGTTGTCCACGCCTCATTGGTCCAGGTAAATTCACACTGTGAGCCAGGGGCTGTAGCTTTACCTCTCAACATTTCTTTGTAGATGTCTCACCAATTAAAAATGGATTGCAGCACCTTAATAGGAGTTAATAACCTATTGTTTTACTTATGGTGAGCACGGTGGGTCATCAGAGGGTGACTGCAGATTGTGGTTTTATTCCCTAACAGTTTATGAGGCTTCAGACCTGTTGAACAATCACATCTCCAAAAATGTCATTGTGTGTAAGTTTAAATAAAAACTTTAGATAACCCTGAACCCCATATTTAATTAAAAATAGCATAAAGACAAAATATTAGATGTTGTTAATTATATATTTTTCAGTTTGGTATTATATGTATCCAACATTGTTTGAGTAACTGTGTTCATTGTTGTTTAAATAGAGATGAGATCTTCTCCTGCAGTCTGTTGCAGCTGTAATGAAGCAGTTTGTGTTTTAAAACATGCTCCTTGGAGTCTGTTGTGTGAAAGCGTGACAACGTTTGACAAGATGAATTCCCCAAATTGTCTGAAATTCCATCTCTGTATGACTGATTTATGTCAGTCACCCTTGCTGCAGTAGAATTCATTTCCCAGCATCATCTCCAAGTCAAAAATCATCTTCCTCCATTGAAGATCCATTTGATCTATGGTCAAAGCTAGCGCATAGCTTTGACCTACCCTGAAAGGTCACAACTATGCACTTGTCAGGCACTACTTTCAGGGTACCCCGACCTACGCAGGATGTTGCAGTCTCTGACTGCCGTGTTGTGTTTGCGTGTGCCAGAGAGGATACTAAGAACACCGATCCAAAACACTTTAACAGTACACACATAAATATGTGTTGTTATACCTCATTGCACAGTACATCAAGTATAATCCAATGCAATAATCTACAGATGCTGCAGTATTCACGTTTGCGCATACTAAACAACGGGAATGGGAACTCGTCTAAACAGTGGAGAATTGTGGGGTTGCTTGTGTGTCCAGGGAAATAACAGGAATCCCAGGACTTCATGAAACAATCTGACAGTAAGTCTGTTCCCAGATGAAATGCTGCAAACACAAGACTTTGGTTATTTTATCTGTGCACCTTCATTATTATCAGAACATATTAGAAGCTTTCTGTGCAGACATGCCGCAAAGTTTTGTTCAGCCTAAAAACATGCCTTTGCATTTCTAGATTTATTTAACTGTTATCCTGTGAATCGGGTGAAAGAATATCATAATTCTGTTCAATAACAGAAACACTGCAACAGCCAAACTTGAGCTACCTGAGACTAAAATAAAGAGCAGCTTTCGTTTCATGTAATTACTGTGGGCCGTGGAGCCAGCAGGAGCTACTAGACTGATACTTGACTGCCTTAGGAGACCTCTGGCTCAGAGCTGCTCCATCTCATCTTTTGGCCTTGGGGTATAGAAATTCAAGGCAGCTTTGGTTTAAGCTAGAAAGTCTGTGCCTCTTTAATAAAAACAAGAATATCAATCTTCATGTTAATATCACCACTGATGATGTTCTTCCACCTAAAGCACTAGTTTATATTTTTAGTGTGAATCATGTCACATTTGCAGTATACAGACATGCAGCATTGATTAGTGACATACAAGTATGTTCATAATTACAGCAGTGCATTAAAAAAGGTGAATAAACTTCAAAATTCTTCCAGTAAATTTTATTTTAATTTACACAAATGCATTGGGTACACTGCACAGTCGATTTCAAAGCGAAGAAATCTTTTATAGAATATTTTACAGAAAGTCAAGATATATAATGTTAAGAAAATAGCAATCTTGACATTTTTATTTACAAACTCAAAAATGCACTGCATAAACAATGCAATGCTTAAACTTTCCTGAAAATCATAAACTAATATTTAGTTGTATAACCAGGGTTTCTGATAGCTTCTTCACATCTGTGGTGCATGCAGTCGACCAACTTCTAGCGCCGGTCAACAGGTGTTGCAGACCAGGACAGCTGTACTAGGTTCCACAATTCCTCTGCATTTCTTTGTTTTGCCTCATGAACAGCATTGTTTTATGTCAGCCCACAAGTTTTCTATGGGATTAACGTCTGGGGTTGTACTGGCAACTCCATGAGTTGAATTTTGTTTGTCTGGAACCATGATTTTGCTCGTTTGCTGGTGTGTGTTTATTCTTGGATCGATTTGAATAGCCTTTTCTCTTTTTCTTCCTCACCTTTCTGGTTTTGGCTGCCATTTTAAAGCATTTTATATCATCTTAGCAGAACAGACAATCATTTTCTTCACTACTTTATAGGTTTCTCCTCTTATTATTAATTTCTTAATCAAAGAAAGCCCTTCATCTGAACAGTGTCTTTAACTACCCGTTTTACTCTGTTTTTCAAGGACAAATGCACAGCCAGCATACTTAGTGTCAGTTGCCTTGATCCTAAGATCAAGGCCACCTGTTTATCACCATTTTTTCACATAATCAATATATGAACTTATTGAACTTAGGGCTGCTATTTTTTGTCATAAATTGCTCAGTTTCACATTTTTAGAAAATTGCATATCATTCCTGTTGGGTGTGTTGGTTTTCGATACCTTTACTAAACCCTGTAGACCTGCACTGTAGAAGTTACATAAACAGGGTTTTTTCTTGCTAGTGATATGCGACTGCTATTACAGTATTTTGAACGCAACTGTATGTAATGGTGAGTTGACCTTCAGGTGGCTCTCATACTTTCATTGTGTTGGGATTTTAAATATCACTCCATTATTCCTGTGCCAGGCACTGGTTAGGATAAATTATGCATAATATAGTGAATAATTAACATCAATACTCCCATTTATAAAAATGGTCATACACTGAACTTAGTTTTAAGATAATTTTTGATGGCCCTTCCATGTGATGATAGATGCAGAGCATAAATAAAGCTGTATCATGTTTTAAGAACACATTGAACTGAAATCAACTTAGAGTGACTTTAACTGTGATATTAAGTGATATTAACATATTAGTTTGCTTACCGGTCCAACCGCTCGACTGATGATGCCATCTCCTTTGCACTACACTCAACCCTCACCCACCTGGAGACCAAAGTCTCATACGCCAGAATGCTGTTCATCGACTTCAGCTCAGCATTCAACACGATCATCCCCCAGCAGCTCATCTATAAACTGGACCAGCTTGGACTCAACACCTCCATATGCAACATAGGACAACAATCTCCATCTGAATGTGGCGAAGACGAAGGAGATTGTTGTGGACTTCAGGAGAGCACGCACCCAGCATGCTCCACTAACCATCTACGGTGCTGCAGTGGAAAGGGTCAGCAGCACCTGGTTCCTGGGTGTGCACATCTCCGAGGACCTGTCCTGGGACCGCAACACTGCATCGCTGGCCAAAAAAGCCCAACAACGCCTCTACTTCCTCCACAAACGGAGGAGAGCAAGAGCCCCACCCCCCATCATGCTGACTTTCTACAGAGGCACCATCGAGAGCATCCTGACCAGCTGCATCACAGTGTGGTACGGCGCCTGCACCGTTTCCTGCCGTAAGACCCTGAAGCACATTGTGAGAGCACCTGAAAAGATCACTGGTGTCTCTCTGCCTTCCCTTACAGGGAAGGCCATCAGGTAGGAGACTGCAGAGTCTGCGGGCCAGAACCAGCAGGCTCAAGGACAGTTTCTTTTACCAGGCAGTCAGTACCTGTGTTGTCCTGCCCGTGTTGCACTGCCTGTGTGGTACTGCCTGTGTTGTATTGTCTGTGTTGTCCTGCCTGTGTTGTCCTACCTGTGTTGTACTGCCTGTGTTGTACTGTCTGTTGTACTGTCTACCGTGGGTCAGAGAGGACTGCAATTTCATCTGTGCTGTATGTCGTGCATATATGGTACATTTGACAATAAAGCTGACTTTGACTTTGACTTTGAAGTCCAGGACAGTCTAAAATTAGATGGGAAAGAATCACTTTATGGAAAGTGATAAGTCTGTGATGAACTGGACACTGGAGTCAGCCAGACCTTATTATTTAGGGCAACTAAAGTGGAGAGACAAACAGACTTAAACATACATCTGGAGTGTGTAGCTGCTTTGAGTTGAATAATATTAAACCAGAACCAAGACAGTCAGAGACTGCAACATCCCACGACACCCCTGAATTAAACATTTTACCCTGACCTACTTGCATAGGTCAAAGATCAAAGCTAGTGCTCTGGCCTACTGTCATAGATCAAAGCACTAGCTTAATCACACTGGCCTTCTCCCTCGTCTTTCTATTTTATCCAGTTCTTGAGTGTACAATAGTTGAAATTTGACCTTGATCTATTTTTCTCAAGGTCAAGGTCATCATCTCATTTTCATCCCCTTTGCCACCCGAGTAATGTGCTTTTTGTTTCATCTTTCAATCTGCATCGGTTGTGAAGATATTTGGTGGACTAACGGCCGGACGGCCGGCCGGACGTACGGATGAACGGACGACACACGAACACTGACAATACATCATCGCTTTGAAGCGGGATGTAATAATCATCAGGTAGAGATGAGATATTTCTAGATGAAATCTCACATTAGAAAGATTGAGACACGGTTTTCTGTTCAAGTCACTCAGAATGAATTCTGAGTCCATCTTAAGGCCCTAAGGCTACTTTTGTCAATTTAGCAGAATGTCCCTGTGGCCAAGGAAAGATTAAAATAGACTTAGTCCTCAAATACAAATAAGTTACGTAACACTGAAGTGTTTGCTCTGGAACATCCGCTTTCAAACTGGGTTGTGTGCTCACTGAAATGTTAGGCGAGAAGCCTTTGTATATTTTATTACATAATAAAAAGATAATATCAAGATATCCCGCTGCATTTTCTCTACTTCTCTTTACTTTTCTTTCTAACTTACAATCTAACATGATTTTTCTTGCACCGTTATAGACTGCTGTGGTTTGTAAAGAACTTTGTTCAATGTTTTTGTTGTAAATTAATATGATGTTGTTATTCCTTAAGGGTGTATGGTAATCCCACACAAACATAAAACTTTGCTGAATTATTCAAATGTACCCATCTATATTCAGGGAGAGCACACGGGACATGCCAACCCCGGTCTCAGGCCTTGTCTGCTGAGAGGTAAACGTGAAGTGGAGCGCTTTGTATTGACAGCAGGCTCTTCTGTCAGGAACAAGGCAGCTGCAGGTAATGGATTAACAACACCTTACCTTCTCCTAAGCACGTTCAGCTCCTTAAAAAATCAGCAGGGTCTGGTGTAATTACTGGTGTTTGCTCATTCATGCTTACATTGCATTCACATGCAGTTTTATATAATTTTATCATCATGAAATGGTAAATTTAGAGCTGCTTATAAAGGAACCAATCCTTCTGCTGTGAGGAGAATCTGACATTGACCGTTAGGTGTGAATCTGTTGAACCATCAAAGAGGGATTACTGCACGGTCATAGATGCTCCCTGCCTTTCACCACTGCATGCTTTGGAAGGAATCATCCTCAGTTCTGTAAACGAGTATATGGTATTGACATGTTATCTGATAATTTGACTGGAAGAAAAAATAAAGGAAAGGATCAACTGAATTAGAAATAATCACCAGTTAGTGTGACTTTGCCTTTGAGGCTTGATGTTGTTTTAGACAATACAAGAAGGAACGGGGTCACAGCTCCTCCTAAAATCATTGAGCATTTAGCGCATAGAAATATTTCACAGTGGTGTCGGGTCAATTAAAAGTATTCCCTCTATTTGTCCCCTGCAAAGACACCAGCCAGCCAGGGGCTTTTGTCCACAGCAGCTGTCAGACTCATCAGTGGGGACTTAAATAATTTCATTACAGCACATGAGAACAGACATATTGACTCATCAGAGACTCTTCTGAAGAAGTTACACAAAACCACAGAAACAGACACTGTGTGACTCATTTCATCACGAACACACTGAACACACACACACACACACACACACACACACACACACACACACACACACACACACACACACACACACACACACCATACACTGCTCAGGCTTGCAGTCAGTCACACTAGTGCACACACACCTCATGTTGAGGAGCTTTCAGAGGATGAACTGGTGTGTGAGCAGAGCGTCGATGAGACGGGACACATGACGTGTTTGTATCTGCACACGCATGACATGTCTATGACAGGAACAGAACACGAACAGAGACACACGTTACACCCACACCTGATAAAACCGCTGCCGAGTTCACGTTGTTGATTGCTGTGGAGTTTCTCTGCAGTAGTGTCTCTTTTTTTAAATTTGGTTATGTTCATTTCTAGATCTGTCAAGGAGTTTTTATTCTCGGTGGCGTCTGTTTGATCATGAGGTTGTTTATTTGTTTGACAGTTAGCATCACATAAAAATAATGGAGTGATTTTTATGGAGTGAGTGTGTGTGCATGGTTGTCTGTCTTTGTGTGTGGCTCCGCGGTGCACTGGCGTTGTGCCAGGAGTGTCCCCCGCCTCACGCCCTATGCCAGCTGAGATAGGCTCCAGCTCCCCGTGACCCACTACGGCGGATGAAGCAGCAGAAAATGAATGAATGAATGAAACATTCAGTTTCGTTGTGATCTAGATAGGGGAGCAGATTCAAGCCATTTTTTTCTTCTTTATTTCATATACTTCTTGATGGATTACCATAAAACTGCATGGGAGGGAGGTAAAGGCCAATGAAAAGCATTTTTCATAGATCATATTTTACGTTAAGATACAGTCGAATCCAGAATAAAAGTATCAACCATTTAATAAATAGTCCTCTCCAGAGTTTTTGTCAATGTACACTAAACTTATATAAAGATAAATGATGTTATACACTCACAGGTTGTTCCAACCTAAAATATTTATCACACACACATAATGGAGCTTATCAATCAGGGGAGTGGTGTTTTTACCAATGTAGCTCTCTTCAGATTTGGATGCAAGAAGACTATAAGACTGAGACAAAACGTCACAAATGATTGATTTACCTCACACCCAGTGCTCAAGTGTTGCAACATTGATTTTTCTTCTCTTTTCATCACATGTGTCTAACCACTCAGGAACTGTTGGTCACAGATGTGTTTTTCTGTAAATTCAGCTGACACAAACTTTTGCATTCTGTCCTGAAGGAGACATGTCACCTTTTTGGATAAGTGAGGGACAGTGTGTCCTGCTTATCTCTCTTCTTTTATTTCTACTTTTGGAGTATTCATTTAGATTGTTTGTGCATCCCAATGCAAGATTCCCAGGAAGGAAAAGCTTGATCTTAATCGGACTTTCCTTTTCTGCCTTCTACAGGTCGTCAATGTCTGTAAACTTGTGGTACATCTATACCAATCGGCTGTGGTACTGCCAGCTGTATTTACTACCTCTGCCTCTGCTCTCTCACAAGCTCATCACCTAATGTCTCCAGCTTCAGAACAAACCATGTCATCATAAGGAAAGCACAGACCTGAGGTCTGTCAGTGAGCCATTCTGATTTATTCTGTCTTTCATCACAGAAATAGTGGATTCTCCATCTCATCAAGCTTGTTTCTGGCTCTGTTGGAAAACAGCCTTCTGGGGTAGGAACCACACGAACTGGGTTTTCTTCTACTATAGTGTGAGAATTGAACCAAAATGAGTCACATCACGCTGAAAATGAAGAGCAAACGAACAAAACATACCCCTTTATTCAAATGCGTTTTATTTGTATTGTAAGGTTAAACACTATTTAAGAGCAATGCTTAAGATTTGTCTTACTGTGTCTAATGGTAATAAATGTTATGTTGCCATCTGACATATGGTTTTGGTTTCTTTGACAATTAAAACGGTACTCTGACTCTCTCGAAGATGAAATGACACCATAACCCTACACAGAGTTAGAACAGCCAATCCCTGCGTTCCTTTGGACGCGCATCGCTTTGATTGGAGCGTCCCCTTCAGACTCCGGGCTGCTCCCATCAATCTCCTCGGCGAGGCGCACCTGTGTGTGTCTGGATGTCCCCGTGGAATCTCACCTTACGGCCACGGACGGTAACAGCAAACGTCTCCCTTTGACTATAGACCACCTATCTTAAATATTTACTGAAACGACGCTGAGTGAGAGAAGAAATTACAACACATTCATGAGAGTTCGGTGAGAAGTGTAACTCGGTTTCTCGGAGCGCTGCTGCTGTTGCTGGACTTCATATTCAAATAATAAGAACCGACCCGAACGGTGTGACTTGTCGTTTGTTTTGTTTTGTTTTTTACGATGGAAAGAAATGACTGCGCTGCATTCCGAAAATAAAGGAGTAAAATCTCTGTCCGCTCAACAAACACCTCGGATCGATCAACGAGGCTGATTGAGGAGTCCAACTCAAGTCTCAAACTGGATCCTTCTGTGGGCATCGATCCGCGGATTTGACTGATCACCTCCAGACACTAAACAGCCTCAAAGGTAGGTTGGGGGAAATTAGACAATAAATTGACCCCTGGGGTAAATTAGAATCATTGTTATTACTGCCTAGTGATGTTTCTGGTGAGGTGTCCTCGTTTGGATTGGTCTTGTGGATGTGCTCTCAGAGGAGTCTGCTAGAAATGTCTTTCTTTTACTGTCTGGAGAGAAGATTAAAATTGAGAAGAACGCCAGAGAGAGAAGTAGGATTTAAATAGAGAGTAAAATTCACATTTTACCACTTCGTTATCACGGGTCAAAAACTGCAGCAATACGTGTTCTGAGCTGTGTGGAAAAAGTGTCATTATTATTATTATTATTATTATTATTTATTAACCACCGACATGATTAAGATTAATGGCTATCAAATCTCAAGGCATGTCCAACACACCACACGCTGCTTTCAGAGGCAAATGAGCTCTTGTGGAAATCTTAAGCATCGTTTTTTTCCCACTCGCCATGATATGAACAGAATTCGGAGCAGAATGTCTCTCAAACAGAACACGGACACTAACGCGTGTTGGTGACGATCGAAGCTGTTCTGTCACACTCAGGACGCGCAGGAGCAGCTCACATACGTGTGTGTGTGCGTGCGCGTGGAGCTGTGAAGGGGCTCCTCGTGGCCCCCATAGTCTGCTGGCCCCTCGCCCCCCCCCCCATACGTACACCACCACCACAAGCACTTTCCACTTGGGGCGCAAAGCCCGACGCGTGTTCTTGTTCCACGCGGTGGCGCACTCCGTGACGCATGGAACGCTCTCTTTAAGAAGTGTCCCTGTCGTGTGACGCGCATTTACGGCACACCGTGCTAACCTGCAGAGCGCAGTATAAGCATAATTCTCTGTAATGTGAAGGCATTGTCCATGTGTGCGCCGCTTCCTGGGTACACTCTCAGTCTTGTTCTTTCACCCCATCAGTCATTCTCTCCTGTCAGCTCCTGTTGGTCTGTCACTCTTGATTTTATTACACCTGTTTCTCTCTTTCTCTGTCACTCTCTGTTGCTTTTCTCTCTTCTCTCCTATGTGTGTTTTGTGAGCACAGCTGCAGGCAGACTGGAAGGTAGGGCTCAGTCTGTCATTGGGACTCACTAATGAGCCCACTCTGTCTCCCCATGTGCAGGAATGTTTGCATTGTACAGTGACTGAGAGAGGAAGGGGGGAGTCAGGGAGAGGAAGGGAGGGAGGGAAAGAGTGAGGTACCAAGGAGTGGAGCATGAGAGGAGCTGTCTTACCTGCAGCTCTCGCTGCTCAAACATTTACAACAGCTTTCTTGGAACTGATGCCCCCGCTCTGGGACAAGCCCGATTGGTGGCGGCAGTCAGGCTCGGTGGTTTGTGCACAGGCAGTCTGCCAATGCTGCTAGAGGCGCCACTGCATCTAAGAGTCTGATGGAGGAGGAGGTCACAGAGCCTGATCCACAGACAGTGGAGCCCACCGGTATGCCACCGCCGGGGAAGCACTCAGAGGTAAATGGAGACTTGCCAGGCAACCCGTTCCTAAGAGAAGAGCCGATGGACGTGATGGAGAGTCCAGCGAGGGAGCCTGCTCCACTGCAGGATCCTGCTGAGTACAGTCAAAGCCACCAGTGTGGGTAAGAATCAGCCTGAGAGAGACAGACAGAAAGAGAATCAGTTGCTGCAGGAAGCATGCTGGTAATACATGCAGAGATGTAATACTTCTTTGGGATAGTCCTTTCTTTTTTTCTCAGTTTGAATAACAAACATCTGGCTCCAGTTTTTGCTCTGAATGCTTGATGAATTGTCTCAGATCACTGCCTTTTAATGCACGTAAGGTTTCTCTTCTGCACAATCCATAGCAGCGAAAACCCATCCAAGCGTAAATTGCTTTCATAGAAGGTTTAGCAATGTGATTTGTCCATGATTGTTTTCAGCTTATTACAGCGCTGTTACAGCTTCTGGTGTCTGATGTTTGTGTGTGTATCTAAATGTCTTCAAATAACATGTAACAAAGGCAACCTGAGGAAACAGTAAAAAAAATTATTTTATTTATTGAACCAAAGAGGTTATTGAATACTACAGTGCTTTACAGTGAGACAGTGAGACACATCATTTATAAATGGAGAAGTCTTAGAACAACAGTTAACCTGTCCAGAAGTGGCTGACCTTCAAAAATTTCAACAACTGCGCAGAAGTCTCAAAAGATCACAAACAAAACATCCAAACAGCTGCAGACAACTCTCATCCCAATAAAGGTCAGTGTTCCACCATAGATGGTGGTTCTATGGCTCCACCATAGAAAAGACACACAGAAACAACATCTGTGGTGAAGAGAAAGCCATTGCTAACCCAAAACATTAAGGCTGAAGTCTGAATCACAGCACAACTCACCTTAGTGAAGCTCAGAGATTTGTGCAGAATATCCTCTAAACTGATGAGTCATTAGTTGATGTATTTGGAAAATAGGGGTCCGGTTATATTTGGTATAAACCAAACAGTGTTCACAAAAAAGACTATCCCAGTGGTCAATTATGGAGTTATCAGTGTAATGTTGTGGGGATGCTTTGCTGCTTCAGGGCCAGGAAGACTCCATAAAAACGATAAGGAGAATTTTGCTCTGTACCACAAAATCCTGAAAGAGGTTGTCAGGTTATCAGTCTGTGAACTGAAGCTGAAGTTCTGCTGGGTCATGCAGGATGACAATGATTCAAAGTGCAAGAGTGACACCAACTCTAATTGGCTCACAATGAACTAAACTGATACTTTTTTAGTGGCTTTAAGTTTTTTGTGTTTACTGAGGTTTCCTTATAGTTTGATTTATATTTTGGTTAAAGGTCTGATGCAGTTTAGATGGAGATTCACACAAAATAGAGGAGACCACGATCAGACCCAGAACTTTGTCACACTATTGTATGAAAACAATAGGGACATATTTTAATTCACAAGTCAAATTAGTTTTTTGTGTTGTATGACTTGTCTTCTGCTGTTTTATACAGCACTCCTTAGGAACTGGTTGTTGCTAGCTGATGAAAAAGTAATTGGGTATTCATCCATCCTACTCATTTACTAGATGGAAAGCCTAACAATTTTTTAGTTTCTCCTCTACACGACTGTTGCTCAATATTGTGCGACTAGTCAGTTAGTTAGTGTTCAGTCAAACGTCTACAGAAGCTTCAATAGTACCGCACATTAAAGAGAATTTAAAATAATAATAGGTCAGTTATAAACAAGGTAAGAGTTTAAAATGATTGTGTCTTTGATTTGGAGTTATAACTCCCAGCCTCATGAGTTATTGTTAGAGTGGAGAATGGAACACTTCCTGCTGCATACTTAGGTGTTCTGTTAAAGTGATCACACCTGAGAAGGTGGTTTCCTTTCTTCCTTGTATATCTGTGATATTGTGATCCAAAGAAATGAACTGGAGGCCGGCAATGCAGTGTGTGTTTATCTATAAAGCAAAGCTCACCTTTCTTTTGGTGTTAGATTAGAAATGAGTAGTTATTCTTTTCCATCTCACTGGTAATGTTGCATACTTAATCTACTGGTGTATTTTGTCAACATAGATTTTGAGACCAACTCTCATGGATGTCAGTTTGTCATGATCTTTTCCACACAGCTGATTTTCTACCTGGAGGCTCTGCTTCCAGTACCCAGTCGTCCCATCATGATTGGCTGCTACAGGTTCTGAAGTGAGAAATTGCCTCTGGCCTGCTTGTCATACAGAAAGTTTTGAATGCAGTTATGATCATTTTGTCAAGTGTCACTGTCCTCAGAGCTGAGGACTGGTATTTCTGTGTCGTTGTGGGTTGAATTGTCATATCACAGAAGTAAAGACCAGCTGCTCATTTGACATGTAAAGATGAATGTATGAATCAGCGGTGGTTTAGGTGCTGTGATTGTAGATGAGGGTCAAAAAGTTTGTTCGGCCTAGCAATGTACATTTGATGTTTACAAAAAGTAGGAATTCCATATAATTTACTTTTTATATGATGAAGCCACCGTGGTGCGCTGGAGACACGCCCAGAGTGTCCCCTGCCTTACACCCGAATAGATAGACTTCAGCAACCCAGCAGACAGCGGAAGAAGAGCGTACTGAAGAAGAATGAATGAATTAATGAACAATGACACCATTATTATACTTTATTTTTGATTCATTCATTTATCGTTATTACCCAATTCATCCGTTGTCGTGGGGTGCTGGAGCCTACCCCAGTCAGCTGGGGGCGTGAAGCAGGGGACACTCTAGGCCAGTGCACCGCAGAGCCAAATGCAGACAACCAAGCACGCTCACGCTCAAACACTCACATCTACGGACAATTTGGAACGGCCAATTAACCTGAAGCGCATGTTTTTGGAGGTGGGAGGAAGCCGGACAACCCGGTGAGAACCCACTCAGACACGGGGAGGACATGCTAACTCCGCACAGAGCGGGACTTGAACCCGGAACCACTTTGCTGTGCGGCGACAGCGCTACCCACTGCGCCACTGTACCGCATTTTTGTTTTAATATGAAAAATAATTAAATACATGATTTAAATATATTTTGAATGTATAGTGTGAGTAGCTAGGACAAAAATGAACATGGACGACAAACATTATATCAGCATTTTCATTGCCGTACAAAAATAAAGTGTAATTTCACATCCGCTACAGCAGGTGGCAGTGGCGCTTTCATGTCTGCTTGTAGCGTGCCATTAAATCTAATGAATAGGTGTGGATTTTACTACACCAAAACACACACACACGCACACACGCACACACGCACACACACACACACACACACACACACACACACACACCAAAGAACGTGCTTGGTGGAGAATGGGGGGTGCAAATATTTTTTACTTTCTAGTGGGGTTTTCAGCAGCTTCCTGCCGTGCTGCTAGAGGTCACACACTCCTCCACACTGGACCTGTAAATGTAATTCATATTGCTGCTAATCCAGCGATTGCAAAGTTTACAACAACAAACTCAGCGTAGGCACTCGGTATGTAAAGAGTTCATTGCTTTGCCTCGGGTTTGTTGGCAGTGGGGTAACGCTCCCAACAAACCATAGACTAATGGTTTGTTGTTCATCCGTCTGTCTAGATAAAGGAAACAAGACCAAGAATGGTTGTTAACTTCTCAAGTTTGCAATTTTATAGAAGAAACTAGAGCAAGAATTTTTCTGTCCATTCAAAGTAAATGCTTTCGATGTCTTCCAGTTCTGAAATCCAGTTCGTCATTAGACTTCAGACATCATTAAACCCAGCTGTCATCCTCCACGCTTCATTGTTCAGGCTTTTATCCCTACAATCCATCAAGTTAAAAGAGACGGATGACTGTCTGTGTGCTGTCTACACAAATCAGCATTAAGGGCCTTTGAATGCTTCATAACAGTAGTGTCATATGAACTATTTGTGTGAAGATGCTGTACGACTGAAAAGAGATGTTGACTTTATTTGCTCTCTGTGTGTCAGGTGTGTTTGATCATTGAAATGAAATAACAGATTCTGACCTCTAGCGACCCGGCTGTCAGAGATGAATCAACTGTTGATGGTGGAACATAGTCCACGTCCATGTTCTGTGCACATGATACAACAGAACATCAGGATGCAGCAATTTACAAATGTGTTTAATTCAAAGGGTCTTTGAGTCACAAGCTGAACACCAACCTGCTCAAAGGAAGTAGCTTTTGATGACATCATCAGCTCATGTCTTCAAGGTGATAAAATCACATTCAATTTCTCTTAAACATGATCAGATTTTGTTTCAGTGTTGTGTTCATGCGTGATTTATTTGAATTTGCTTTTCTGGTCATCCTAAATGCAACTCCAAAACACCTTAGCCTCTTTATGATAAGAAAAATGTCTGCAAGCTTTGGGTTCTGTTGGGCTCTGTCTGTAAAAGCACTTCAAAATGTCTGTTGATGTGATTAAGCACTTTATAAAAAAAAGTTAATTGAAGTGATTGAATCAACTTTATTAATCCCCTGAAATTATTTTTCCACTCTAGTTGTTCACGCGCATATTTATGCATACATACACACATATATTTTTTTTCCGGTTAAGGTTTATGACGGTATATACAGAATAGAGGTTTGATAAACATCGACGAGGTCCAGTGTCTTACAGACAGCGGTGATTCTTTTTTAAATTAAGTAATTACTGTATTCCACTTTGGTCCTGAAGGGAAGATTAGCTTCAGCTGAGACCTTAATCAATTTAATCAAGTGTAATGATGCTGAAGGAGACGAGCAGCTCCGTTCCTTGTCTTCCGAGGGGGCTAGAAAGCAGTTATTTTAATGTTTAAACACACAATCACAGCTAATCTACTGCATTCATAAACATGTTCTATGAGATGTTACAGTAAAATATTATATTAAAGAGTAAATCCTGCTAATGTGCCATAACATCCCTTTACTTATTAGACATGACTACTTCTCCGATGTCACACCAGGTTAGATGGAAGTGTCTGTTTCATCAATCATCATAGAGGACAGTTTGATTTGGTGTGAAAGGCTCTGAGCTGCTGGGAGGATTCCACCGGGAGAAGGAATCTCCAAATAACCAGAAGCATTAGATCTCAGTTACATCAAAACTACCAGAATATTTCATCAGTGGAAGTATTACAGCACATGAACCACACAGATTTATTTAGGGCAAACATAAAAACATTATGTCCTGTAATTAATACAATACTGATGTGTATTCTCTGGAATTCTTTGAATGAAGATAATTGAATATTAATTCCTTAATTTCCTTAATTTATAATTGTCATTGCATTAATGACACTTGTGGTAAAGATACTATTGCTGCAGGGTATTTAGTTTGATAAGTGAATCATATGGTATCATGAGACAACACACCAGTGGAAAAAAGTGTTAATGAACAAATACACAGTACATGTCAGTGCTGACAGGCAAACTGTAACCTGTTAAAATAAATGTCTGTCAAGCTTTAAATATTGAAATTACTCATCAGTGAAACTAAAATAATTTGAATAAAAATATCAAGCAAACAAAAGCAGAAACTTTCATGTGTCACAAGATTCTTTTAGAAAGGAAGAGCCACTAAAGGAGAGTGTTCTCGTTCAGCAGTAGAGTATTCTGGTCCTCGCTGATGATCACTCTCTGCTTGGTGCTGATTAGTGTAAATTATGAAAGAATGCAGATCCAAGGGACAGAAACGTGAGAAGGCTTAATGGAAGCCTGAGTCATCCTGCGTGCTCATGCTGCACATGCATGACTGACATTTGACTTGCTTGATATGACGGCCTTTCAACTTTTAAATCACTTTGATTTAAAAAAAAAAGATAATTGTTTTAAGAAGTTATTTACTGAAAAATATGGTGATAAATTACATATACATGCTGTAAATCATTCCCAGGATAGCTTGCAACTTTTTTCAAACTGTATATTATACCTAACAGCCATATGGGTTGTAACATTAATATAGAGAGGGGACAGAGAGCGATGATCGTAATATTCATAATGACAGCTGAAAGACTTCTGAATAATTAATGAATGAGGATGTGAAAAAAAGTCCTGATAATGCCTGCAAAGAAAGCTGGCCGTAAAGCTCCAGGCATTCTGCTTTCTTGATATGTATGCTTATTAAACTGACAAACAAGAAAGATGTGGGGACCACTTTTCAATTTGCGAGGTAGCAGCTGGCTGACAGCTCCAACCAGTGAAACATGCACATTGGTAAGCACTGGACACAGCGATAAAAGCCTCCAAAAAGTGTGAATAATAGCATAAACTAAAACAAAAAACAGTACATTTATCATTATTGACAGATATTCCGCTATAAATTTCTTTAATGGTATGTTTCCATGAAAGAAAATTTAAAAAAAAATTCTATTTGCAGCTGTTGACATTATCTTAACCTCCATGTAACTCAGTGTAACATATTTATTTACATATTGAAAAGTCTAGATTAATTTACTGAGCTCAGATATAATGTTCAAGATATCTATGTGTGAAAGCTGATAACTTGCCATTTTATAATTTATGAATGTTTACTAATGTATCAGTAATGAACCTATTGATGAGAAGATTTAGGGTTGCCATGTTGAGAAGTCTTTCTGCTGGTTTGTATCTGTCTTAACTTTGTCTGACAGACAGGATGACTCATTTCTAG
Source organism: Antennarius maculatus (assembly GCA_013358685.1). Taxonomy (NCBI): domain Eukaryota; kingdom Metazoa; phylum Chordata; class Actinopteri; order Lophiiformes; family Antennariidae; genus Antennarius; species Antennarius maculatus. The sequence continues at coordinate 12,280,287 of CM023613.1, read as the reverse complement.
ATTAATACATTCTCCAGTGATAGCCCATATTGATGAATTTGATTGCTAACCTGAAACAGCAGCTGAACATTATATACATTTCAGGAGATTTGTTTGCAAAATGTTTTTTTGTTTTTTGTTTTGCAAAAAATTGTCAAAGTGGCTGCTCGGAGCTGTGGTCACAAGGCCTCTGGTGCCTGTCGCGGCGGTAACCCCCAAACCCGGTGGTGGACACCGGAAGTAAGGGATACCATCAAGCTGAAAAAGGAGTCCTATCAAGTCTTGTTGAATTGTGGGACTCCGGAGGCAGCTGACAGGTACAGGCAGGCCAGGCGTACTGCGGCTCGAGTAGTCGCGGAGGCAAAAACTCGGGTCTGGGAGGAGTTCGGAGAGGCCATGGAGGAAGACTGTCAGTCAGCCTCAAAGAAATTCTGGCAAACCATTCGGCGCCTCAGGAGGGGAAAGCGGTGCACAGCCAACACTGTTTACAGTAGAGGCGGAGAGTTGCTGACCTCGACTGAGGATATTGTCAGGCGGTGGAAAGAATACTTCGAGGATCTCCTCAATCCCGCTGCCATCTCTTACACAGAGGAAGCAGAGGCTGAGGTCTTAGAGGTGGACTCATCCATCACCCAAGCTGAAGTCACCGAGGTGGTTGCCAAACTCCTTGGTGGCAAAGCACCTGGGGTGGATGAGATTCGCCTTGAGTACCTCAAGTCTCTGGATGTGCAGGGACTGTCATGGTTGACACGTCTCTGTAACATCACATGGCAGTCAGAGACAGTACCTCTGGATTGGCAGACTGGGGCGGTGGTCCCTGTTTTCAAAAAGGGGGACCAGAGGGTGTGTTCCAACTAAAGGGGAATCACAGTCCTCAGCCTCCCGGGGAAAGTCTATTCCAGGGTACTGGAGAGGAGGATTAGATCGATAGTCGAACCGCGGATTCAGGAGGAACAATGCAGTTTTCGTCCCGGTCGTGGAACACTGGACCAGCTCTACACTCTCCATCGAGTGCTCGAGGGTTCATTGGTGTTTGCCCAACCAGTCCATATGTGTTTTGTGGACCTGGAGAAGGCATTTGATCGTGTCCCTCGTGGTATCTTGTGGGGAGTGCTTCGGAAGTATGGGGTCCAGGGCCCTTTGCTGAGGGCTGTCCAGTCCCTGTATGATCGAAGCCAGAGCTTGGTTCGCATTGCTGGCAGTAAGTCAGACCTGTTTCAGGTGTATGTTTGACTCCGTCAGGGGCTGCCCTCTATCACCGGTTCTGTTCATAATCTTTATGGACAGAATTTCTAGGCGCAGCCAGGGTTCGGTTTGGGGACCAAAGGATTTCATCTCTGCTTTTTGCAGACGATGTTGTACTGTTGGCCTCATCAAACCTGGACCTTCAGCGTGCACTGGGACAGTTTGCATCCGAGTGTGACGCGAGTGGGATGAGGATCAGCACCTCTAAATCCGAGGCCATGGTTCTCAACCGGAAAAGGGTGGTGTGCCCTCTTCAGGTTGGTGGAGTATCCTTGCCCCAAGTGGAGGAGTTTAAGTATCTTGGGGTCTTGTTCACGAGTGAGGGAAGGATGGAATGTGAGATTGACAGACGGATCGGTGCAGCTTCTGCAGTGATGCAGTCGCTGTATAGGTCCGTTGTGGTGACGAAGGACCTGAGTCGTAAGACAAAGCTCTCGATTTACCGGTCAATCTACGTTCCTACTCTCACCTATGGTCAAGAGCTTTGGGTCATGACCGAAAGGACAAGATCCCAGATACAAGCGGCTAAAATGAGTTTCCTCCGTAGAGTGGCTGGGTGCACTCTTAAAGATAGGGTAAGGAGCTCAGTCACCAGGGAGGAGCTCGGAGTAGAGCCGCTGCTCCTCCGCCTTGAGCGGAGCCAGCTGAGGTGGCTCGGGCATCTGTTCTGATGCCTCCTGGACGCCTCCCTGGGGAGGTGTTCCGGGCATGTCCTACCTGGAGGAGACCTTGAGGAAGACCTAGGATACGCTGGAGTGACTATGTCTCTCAGCTGGCCTGGGAACGCCTCGGACTCTCCCTGAAGGAGCTGGAGGAGGTGTCTGGGGAGAGGAAAGTATGGGCAACCCTGCTGAGACTGTTGCCCCCGCGACTGAGCCCCGGGTAAGCGGTTGATGATGGATGGATGGATAGTAGCTGAAACTTTCATGACGTTGCAGAAATTTGATGTAAAATTAGAAGCAGGTTGAGAAGTCCAGCTCTTCAGAGCATCCCAAAACTTATACACTGTTCTTTGCGTAATGTCTGAGTTCATTCTGAACATTTTATTCTCTCACAAAAATCCAATCCGAGTCCTCATTGAGATGAAATCCAATTAGAGGGAAGGAAGCATGCGCCCAAATCTTCCTGTGCTAGGAGCTCCTACTTTCCTCTTGTGTCTTTGGGCTTCGATTTATTGAATAGTTAATTGTCTCAGTCACATTTACACATACAGTCGCCTGTGACAGACAGACACACACACACACACACACACACACACACACACACACACACACACACACACACACACACACACACACACACACACACACACACACACACACACACACACACACACACACAAACACACATCGAATTTACCTCCTGCAATGAGCTCCGTTCACTGTGTGACATCTCATTTAGTGAATGAGTTCTACTTCTTTATCGATCTTGTTTCTGCTGTGGATCTTGAACACTAATGTGTTTGTAGATTCACCAGAAGAACAAACAAGCCCAGACAGTTGTCTGTTGCAGTGAGGTGTTTACATTGCAGTTTTTTTTCTATATTAATTCATTTCAAGTATTTATTTGCCTCACAGGTAACAAGGGATTTTCCTGATTATTTAGAAACATATGAAAACTGTTGAGCATCTTAATTAATGAATCTTATACCAAACCTAAGGGAGTAATCTCTTCATCTTCTTGCTGTGGGTTTCTGCTGTCTAACTGTCTGCCCGCTACCTCTAGGGAGAAGATGCCGTTCCACCATGTGACAGCAGGCCTGCTCTACAAGGGGAACTACCTGAGCCGCTCTCTGTCTGACAGCGACAGCGACGTGCTGGCCAGCATCTCTGTGGAGGAACTTGATGGTAAAGCCTCTCAAAATACTGTCTGGCTGTTGTCCCACCTTTAGCTTAATGCCCATTTAAACAGATTTGGCTGCCACTGACTGCATGGCACATTCCATGAGAAATGAAGATGAGCAGAATGCATTTTTACATCTAAAAGATGTTGCCGTAACACAAATAATACACTTGATTAACTTGTTTTAGCAGCATTCATTTATTTAGTAGCATTTTGCTTATTGCTGATGATATAATCAAAGTGAAGCATCTCTTTTTAAATGAGGAAGTTTTTAATTCCAGGAGGATAACACAGTGTGTCAGGTTTGCAGAGATAAAAAAGACAGTGACGTAAAATGAAAGTGTTTGAATAATGGTTTTGCATATAAAGGATATTAACTTTAGTTCCACTTCATGTCAGCTTCTACAAATTTACCATTAGTTAAAGATTTTGGCTGAAGTAGACATAGCTTAAAGTAGAGGATTGGGAGAGAAGTGAGTATTGGTTGATGTGTAACTGTGCAGCATGTTGTGAAAGAACAAGAACACAAGGACAAGAGCATAAAGCGCCTGTCAGGATCTTAAGGCCAATCAGACCTCAGAGTCTGAGCCGTGACGACTATCCGGCACACACTATGGTATCCACAAACCATAAGCAAAAAATAATCCATTTGTTTAATAAACTAGACCAGAAGGCTAAGATCTAATGGAGTGAAATATTTAATTTTGAAGAGCAAGGGCTGATTCATCCCAACCGAGTCAATTTTATAGGCAGTAATGCTGTGAAAGAAAGCCCCAAACTACAAACCAGCACTGAGCCTGGGCCAGAGAAGGGCTGTAATGTATTATTCCCTGGATGTTTTATCTTACTAGAAAAATTTAGAGAGTTTGAGAGTTATCACCTGGGTCCAAAGAACACAAACCTGTGTATTACAGTCTAGTGGAGTTAGCAGTGGCACACACAGTCACACACAGCACAAATAAAACACTCCACTCCAGTCCGACAAAATATAAATCCACTGATGCAACATTAAGCAGCCCTCTGGAAAATTGGTTGACAGCACACAGTAATAAGCTGATATTCCGTCAGGGTTGAGTTTTAATATGCATGGAGACATTTGCAGAATATGCCTTTCATTTCTATTTCAACAGGTTCATTTTGTTTGAAGAATAAGCAGCTTGTGTTTAATGAGGTCAGTTAAACACTGTGAAATGGTGCCTGTTGACTGCATAATTACTTTATCAGTGTTTACTATATTTTATATGCAACATTTTGGTTGATTATTTGGTGGCATCACACCAGTTAGAGGGTCACTGGAGTGGCTGTTTTAGACTCTCTCTAGTTATCTGAGAACTGAGTGGGAGAAATTAGTCATTCATAAGGTTCGTTCACGTTGCTTGTCATCAAGCCATTGAACCCATGAAAAAGCTCAGAGACATTAATCAAACCAGAGTGGAAAGATGTCACACAGACAGCTAGGTTCACTGCAGATTTGTCCTAGCAGTGATGACCCTGAACAATAAAAGGATTTGAAATCACATAGAATATGAAAGATCTTCTTGATCGTGCCTTGCAATCAACAAAGCAGAGCAATTGTTGCATATGGACAAGAAACATTTTTATCTTACTATTCAAATAAGAATGAGAAATATAATGTGTGTATTTCATGAATACAATTAGGTTTGAGTTATCCTTTCCTGTCATAACTAAACTCTTATTTATTCATCAATATATGGACTGTTAAATGTGGCTTAGAAACCAAATGAGGAGTACAATTATGTACTGATGCCATATGAAGGAAATATTACAGGCGACTCATTTGATAAATTTTTAGTTTGTAAACAATCAAAAGGTATTGTTGGGGCGGCACGGTGGCAAAGTCGGTAGCACTGTCACCGCACAACAAGGCGGGTCCGGGTTCAAGGCGCCCTTGAGCAAGGTGCCGTCCCCCTTACAAGTTGCTCATTTGGGTGCTCCACAAAGGAGCTCCCCACCACCCTGCATGCGTACAGGCCCCCTGTGTGTGTTTGTGTGTTCAGGGCCTGTACACACATATGTATGCATGATTCAACTAACTAAAGTGTGCCACTAATTTCCCTGTGGGGATTAAAATCAGCATATAAAATTTAAAAACAAACGAACAAACATATTTCTTCATTCTTGATTCTTGATCATTTGAATATATTGATTATTAGCTTATTAAATGACAAAAAAATATTCTTAAAAAATGTATTCAGGTAAAGACAAAAACAATGACAATTTTATTGCACCCTAATTTATTTTGAATAAACGTGTGCATGCATACTGAAAACATGCAGTAACTAAAAAAATTAATCATCCTTCCCAGCAGCGGTTATTAGTGCTGCAGCTTTGAATGTAGCGTTGGCAGTGTGGACATGTAAGCATTTAATGACACATCATTATTTTTCCAAGCATTAATAACAACTCCTGTATGTATATTTCCTACTGTTGATTCCCCCAGAGCAGCTTCCACATTACGCACAATCAGCACTTCTGCTTCACAATATTAAAGGATTCAATTTGCTGAATTTCTCCTGGTCATTTTAAAGGTTTGCTGCAGCACGGCTGTCAGTTGGTTGTGGATATGGAATCAGTCAGCTGGGATGGTTTCATAAATGTCTCGTGTCTCAGGTTGTCTTTTTAGATTTATGAAGATAACAACTGACCCTCTAGTCTGCCTTGCTATGTTGATCATACCTTCAGAACACAAATCAGTCATTAAGAGGAAGCTGGCTATATTTGTCTTACCGTGAAATAGTCAGGTGTTTTCCAGCAGCTTTGCAGCAAGAAGGAAACTAATGTGTGATCATCTGGTGAACTGTAACCTGGAGTTTTCTCTTTTTAATGTCATAACAAGTTCTTCGCATCAACAATTAACAAACTTTGTTGAAAAAAAAAAAACTTTTGGGGGCATTTCTTTATCCATTGTGGTGATGAAGATGCATCATTACACTCATTTTAAAAGCAATGCAGGGTCTCTAAACATTTTTTGGGATGCAGGATTACAAAAATTCCTGCCAATCTGTGTGAACACAGACACCAAGCCTGGCTTCAGATCTGAGCCTCTGATCTGTGATTCACTCTAGAGACTTCACTGCTGCCACTCAGCAGAGGACTGGCTGTGAAGATCGCTGGTTACAATTAAAAGATTATTATAAAAACAATGTCAAACAAAACATAGGGGCATGCATTGCAGTCCCTTTGGGGATACACTGCTTTATGATAGGGGCGTACCCTCTAAGAGGAATCTACAGACCTGATCATTTTGCTTAGTTAAATTTAATTTTTTTCATCGTATGAATGACAAACTTATGCAGATTGATTCACAATTCTCGTGTGATTTGGGACTGTTCTTACATTCTTGCACAAGAAATATAGCGAACATCACGCAATATGAAAAATAAAACAAGAACAGAGCTGCTTGTGCAAAGAGTTGGATTCCCCATTCCCACAAGAACAACTGAGGGGACAAAAGTGCTCTTAAATTGAACATGATCTCTCCTTGAATGCCTTATCTTGCAAATAACTTTAGCGACAGAATTACCTTTTACGCTTTATACAATACAATGAATACTGTACACAGGAGGGTTCTTTTTAAAAAACCCTCCTGTTCTTATTTCTTCAGTTGCAGCAGCTGCTTTTTTGTCTTTGCTATATGTTTGACTTTTGCTGAGTGAGAAGCTTGCTCTAGTTTTAAGAAAAATTGTTTAATCCTATATCAAATTTTAAACCACAACCATCATAGGTGGACAACATTGCTATACTCTCTATCTTTCTTGCAGTGGCGTTATAATAAACCATTGTGAAATCATCAGTTCATACACATTACAACTTATTTATTTACATATTATTTAAGAGTGTAAATAACAAGTTCCATGGTTAGTCGACATGTAAAGTGTGTTTATCATTTGCACTGGTTTATCTCACACCACATTGTTACAGATATACATTTCAACCTGTTAAAAATGGTGATGATCAACTGTGTGTCTGTATATGAATAACATACTACATCCAGTGAAATCCCCTATAATTTAAGGTAATATATATTCTCATGCAGTAAAGTTATAGATATGTTTCTTTTTTTTTTTCAATAGTTTGCTATCAGAGCCAGAATTGGCTGCACATTAAGTAAAACCTGAGAACAGTGGGGCATGAATGCTTTTTTTGTGTTTGGACTAAAAAATAACATCATTATTTTCACCACAGGTGTTTGATGAGTGCAGTATTTTCGGTGCTTTTCGCAGTGTGTGCTCTATGCATTATATACAGTATACCTGGATAGTTTTGATGGTTGTAGACATAAAAATTGAGGGCTCCAGTCTGGCTCTGACAGCTGACTGCATCATCAGCACAATGTTCAACAGAGTCGAGTATCCACACACTCTCCACATGTTGAGCTGAGAATGTTTCCACAGTGGTTGTCCAGGGTGAATTTGAGACACACTTCACAATATAGAAATCCTGGACAGGCTTTAAAGCAAAAATAGGATTTTTTTATTAAAGGCTCAGTGAAAGGGCATGAGAATAAATCCTATAGCAGTTTTCTCTCTGTGAATGCTGAGCTGAACCAGATGGCAGTAAGCCTGCAGAGGGTTTATTTCTGCCCAACCCAGCAGCGTTCATTTTTCCTTGAAGCAGAGCAAGAAGGAATCGGAAAGCTAGCAGGCACCGGTGTTCAGCAGTTTGTTTCCAGCTCCATGGGCATGTAGTAGACAGTTCCCTCTTGGTAGCTTTTGGACACAAGTTGGGTTGACAGATTTGATGGATTTGGAACCAGCTGCTAACTGAAACAGCTTCTCTCAGCACTAGTTTGGGGAGGGATCTGGTATACTGCCAGATTTGTGTCAATCCTGCTGGAAATTTAACAAAACATGTAGTGAAAAAGGATTCCTAGAAATTATACAAAATGTAAAAATGCGATATTATCTTATCGTAAAAAATATTCTCAATATTATGTATATGGGTCCACATGACCTAAAATATTTAGTTAAATATTTCAACAGTCAAGAGAATTTTTTTTAATAACAGCTGACTTTGGTTGTGACATGGGTATGTCCAATTTTCAGTTTATCACAGGAAAACATGAAAGACAATATAATAATATAATACAATAATATACATGACTTTAAACTGAAACAAAACTAGAACCAAAGTAGTCAGACATCCCTCAACTTACCCTGATCTACTTTCAGGGTAGGTCAGGGTATACTGATAGTACCTGACTAATGAATAGACTAGTACATATGGTGAAGTCCAGTGTGAGTAAGACCATAGATCAAAAGCTAGTGTATATGGTCTTACTCACGCTGGCCTTCTCCCTCGTCTTTCTATCTTATCAGGTTCCTGAGTGTACAAAAGTTGAAATTCGACCTTGACCTAGTTTTTTCAAGGTCAAGGTCATCATCTCATTTTCATCCCCTTTGCCGCCCGAGTAATGTGCTTTTTATTTCATCTTTGTATTTGCAACAGTTGCAAAAATATTTGGTGGACATCTTAACGGACGAATGAACGGATGACAATTACAATACATCACCGCTTTGAAGCGGGATGTAAAAACATTTTCTCAGGTCTTGTTTTTATGTCCTGTCATTGTTTCTGGTAGGTCTTACTGGATAGCACTTTTATATTTAGATTAGTAATGACATTTAAATGACCTTATATGGTGATTATAGATTGAAATTCAATAAATAACAACTTATGAACAATTCAGCGTGCGAACAACCTCTCTGAACCAATTATCTTCCCGGCTTTGGGGACTACCTGACAGAGCTCAATCTAAATTGAAGTGATGTTCAATTTAATGCATGGGTGAGACCCTCTTCCTTTGTTTTGGGTTCATCAAAATTGTGTATGTATGTCCTAAAAGTCCGCAATGCACTGGCGTCGCGCCTGGAGTTTTTCCCACCCCATGCCCTCAGCTGGGATAGGCTCCAGCTCCCTACAACACGCCACAGCGGATGAAGCAATAGATGATGAATGAATGTCCTTAAAGTATTGTTTCTCAAGTATTGTTAGAAATAATGAAGATTAATTATTCGCTCAGTGCTAAATATAAACATTGACTGTCCATAGTTTTGAGTCAAGTTATAATTGAAGCTGCATTCATGGTTTGTTGTTTTAACTGTTTTGCCAGCAGACAGGTTCAGGATAGGAACAGAGCAGATGATAAAATGAGCGATGGTCCATTTCTTAAAACTGTTATTTGCTTCAGTTTCTGGGTCAGGCAGTTGTCAAATTCTTTGAGCTTGTTTGTTCCCTGACAAACATGCAAGTAAAGCATGTCTCACTTAGTTGATTTCATCTTCTTGTTATTTCTGTGATATTTTGCTTTTGGCCTCCGCTGCATTGCTTCCCTGTACTTGTGAGAGCACTGCATCAAATTCCTGGAAACTGACTTTCCTTTTTCCAGTATTGAAAAAAACAAACAAACTCTCAAACAAACTTGGACATGAATGAACTCATAAACTGTAGTTGGTCAAACTTTTGGCTTTGACTTTGACTTGCAAAGATCCATGTCCCATTAAAAACTAAAACGCAACCTTTTATTTCCTGGGGAATGATTGAAAGCCGTCCCTTCCAGTTTCCACGCTCAGATTATTCAGTGCTCAACAGTGAGCTCATGCATGTCATGCAGTCAGTGTTTTTCAGAGGTGACATTCCATCTCTATTTAAAAACACCAGATGCCTGTCAGTCGCCCTTCTCTTGCCATACACCCTCCCATGTCTGTAGGCACACTTGTGAAATATGTATTTATGAATACATATTAAAGCCTGCTGACTTTCTGCATTGACATCTTGTTCACACACTAGTGACACAGCTTCTTACTGGATGGTGTATAAATGAGCCATTTTTCTCTATGCTGTGGAAGTGACTTAATTTAGTAGCACTTAGCATCAGCAGGACAACATATAACATGTACATGTAGCTGAAGACCAGATTTCACACCTTACAAGCCCTTTCTCTAGCTTGCAATCATTTTTAAGGAGGTATAGTGAAACCTGAGCCTGTGGAGTTGTTATGGACATTTTATGCTTACATCTAGTGCATAGTCTTAGCAGGCCTGGTGAGTGTGTGGCGTGCTTCCTTCCTAGCCACAGTTCGTAGCCTAATCAAATGCGTGCATAGTTTTCCATGTGCAATACACAGATCAGAGTACAGTTCTCAGAAAAGTAGACCTTCAACTCAGGCTGATGTGATTTTAAAAATCAGTATCATCCAAAAATGTTGTCAGTGTCCTCAGAAATTAATATCATACTGTCATCTCATGTAATGTTATGCTATGCTATTCAATGTTACGCTGTACTATGCTGTGCTTCTCTGAGCTATGCTATGCTTTGCTTATTTCTTTGCCAACTGAAGTTCTCCGTCAGGTTTCATGGTTTGATTGTTTTTAATTGAATTATATAAGATGTTATTTATGATATGGCATTTCTCACTGGTCAGTAGAAAATATGAAAATTTTACATCTTATTTTTTTTATAAATAAAGTTGTAATTTGTCTCTGTGGACAGTTATGGAGATGTGAAAGATTATGTGAAACCTGGTAAATGAACAGGACAGCAGTTCTCTGATCAGAGCGTCTGATCACTGGGAACCACATTCTATATTATGGAAGACCTTCATTATCCTGAAGGTCACAGGCTTATTAATCCCCATCTGTCACTTTCCAACTGTCTGAATGTATCTTCAGCTGGATGATCAGCAATTGAGATAGAAAATATCTTTAATATATGACAGAAAGACAAAAGCCTAAATGTTTGATCGTCTTTAGGGGACTAGGGAGGGATGGTAGTGACTGTGACGGCAGGTGGAAAAGAGCAATCAGTAGGTGGAATTGATCTTGTTAACTTGAAGCAGTGATGCGAGACCAATTCCTTTACAGGCAGCCAAAAGCTGGGTCAGAAAAGAAGGGAGAGTGAGAGACGTAGATGGAGGTGTGCAAATGATAATGACTAACTTATTATCTGCAAGAAGAATTGAAAATTGTGCCAAATAATGTGAAGGATGTCTGTCAAACTAGCACACAATAATGTAAATTAATTTAATCATTTGTTTGAGAAAGTACTGGCCTTTGCTTATGCTGAGTCAATTTCCTGTTTATCCTGGCAGAGATCCGGGAGGCATTTAAGGTACTGGATCGTGACGGAAATGGGTTTATTTCCAAGCAGGAGCTGGGAATGGCCATGCGCTCTCTGGGTTACATGCCCAGTGAAGTGGAGCTGGCCATCATCATGCAGAGACTAGACATGGACGGTGAGTCACATGCACACACACACAGGTTTATTGTGCAGTGTGTTCTGAAGTGGCTTATGGCTTACTTCATGCATGCAAATTAAAGCAAAAACTCTCTGAAATAAGAATATAATTACCAGTATGCTTATTCTTATTATGCTTATTCTTAAATACATAAAGAAATACAGTAAACAATATTTTTCCATCAATTCTTGTTACATATTCCATCAAAATTCTTCATGCATACCTGAGTTTGGACTCATTTCAATGCAAAACACTCACCGTTTCTTGCTTAGTACCACAGAGACACTGATGCATAACATAAATTAATGAGATATGTCAGGTTATTGAATTGGATGCATGTCAAGGTGATGGGGTAATTATTTATACAGAATGCATCACAAAAATGTGACAGAATAAATTCGGAATGCTTATGATTTCTGCTGTCTAGGGTTTTTATCCCTAGTATCTTTACCAGTGACCTTTTTGTCCTTTGAGAGGAGTGAAAGATGCAAACGTCATCTATCCTTCTGCTTGTAGACGACATGCATATATGCAGAGTCAGGTGTTAGGCTAAGCCATCTGCATTAACTGTGACAGACATTACATAAAGAATTGGAAGTGGGAAATATAATGGAAAAATATATGCAAATGTCAGATCACGTGGAAATATTGAAATTCTTTACACTGCTATTGCAGCCTTTGATAAATGATCTTCAGTTTCACAGTTGAGAGAAAAAATCCTACAAATGTTCCAGGCTGAATATTAAAGTTTAAGAAGTTGGACTGCCTTTATTCCTGTTCTGACTCATCTGTTTCAGAATCTCAGGAGACCGGGGCTGCTTGTGTGCCTCAGGATTAAGTCTGATGCAATTTGAAGAAGCATGCAAGACTCTTTAAAAGCTGACTAAGGTCACAGCAGCTCTTATCTCAGAAAGTGGGAAGTGTAATGTTGTTTATTTATTCATTCACATAGTTCTTATTTTTCTTTCTGCCTGTGTGTGACAGATGTAAGATGGTGAGAACAGACCTTCACAATATTTTTAGTGTGGGTGATAGATAACCACCAGCAGCCTTTCCAAATGGCGCCGTTGTTGCAAGACAACTATTCCCTAATGTTTTATATTTGGCTTCAGTATTATGATGGGCCAGAGTCAAATCCTGGTTAACTGAGTTTTGCTACTCACAGGTGGAGTAGGGAGAATATTAACTACATGCTGGGTTTGAACACTTTCCCTCCTTACACTTGAAATATATCGACTGAGATGCCCGTTGATAAAGCAAAACGTATACGTGACTTTTACGTTGCCTGTTAACAGGGGGACTGCGGTTCCTTTATTCCATCCTGACATTTTGTAGAAGGGTTTTAAAGGCATGAAGGGAAGTCTGTGTCGGCACCACCTCAGTCACAGCAATGTAGGTAATGACGGCACCGAATCAGAATCTGTGTAAAAAACCCGAGCTGGTAAGGCGGTAGGACAGGACTGAGGTATGATGTTTTGGCACCCTACTTAAAATAGTTTGCTAGTATTTAGCGCTAACTGAAAGAGAAAATACAAATACGAATTCTTTCATGAAGGAAACGTAATACAGATGATGAATGATGAATGTTTATGCCGTGTTAATACATGTGGACAATGACATACTAGATGCTTGATGTTGTTTCCTTCGACATTGTAAGTCCTTTGCCAACAGATGACAGGGGTTGCTTCTAAAATTGCATTCTAAAGCAGCATTGTGTTGCCACTTGAGGTGCTGTTTTACATGACCTGTGTACAAAGGTCACAGAGGACAAATATAAGCAAAGGTGATATCATTTTTCATACCTATTATAATGTGTATTGAAAATGATCAGTTTAAGCAAAGACATCCTGTCATGTATAAATTAGCGATCAAAGGGAGGCTGCTTCCAGCAGAGGCGGCGCATCGGCAGGTGAATTATGTGATAGTGATTGTATCTTGGTGATGTGGCTGCTGTGAGGATTGTTTTCTTGGTCTCGGTCATTGATTGTTAGGCCAGCAGCCAAGTCCATCTGATGTTAGAAGATAGTGATGGATTATTCGTTCCGCTTTCTCCTCTGTCGAGACAATCCATGTGTTTGTTGGGCTCTGTTTGGCCTTCATGGAGAAGTGTGACGAGTCTCCTTCGTTCCAGATCCCAACATTAAACCAGAATATACTTTCCTTCTTTTTCTCATGGTGGTTGATGAACTAAGATAGTACAACCTCTCATTTTTAAATAATTTTCTTAATACGCTTTCGATCTCTTTTCAGTAATTTGTTTAAACTGAAATAAGATTCAGGGTTTTGTCATAGCACAGTTTGTGTGTGTGTGTGTGTGTGTGTGTGTGTGTGTGTGTGTGTGTGTGTGTGTGTGTGTGTCTGTGTGTCTGTGTGTGTGTGTGTGTAACTTTGCTTACATCCAAAAGCTCTGTAAACATCTCCTTAAAAATCCCCGAACAACATTTGTCAGGTTCAAACAACCAGCATTCACTGACACTTCACACCTGCTTTGTCAGATCCCTTTGAATTTTGCTCTTCTTAAAGATAATTTTTATGTCATTTTCATGTTGAAAGTTTTAGTCTGTGTCAGCAAATATTGAGTTTATCCTAAAGCAGTTTCAGCTTGGAGCCTCAAATGCAAAATCTCAAACTCAGCAGTAAATCAATTTTGTACTGTACATATGCCATGTTTTTAAATCTAGCTGCACACTTATTTAAACCTGCATAATGAAAGACTTCTGGATTCTGTAAAATAAATTCAGTACTTTAACTCAGGTAATAAGTTCACATACCTTTTCTTATGTAACTACGGGGTAAAAAATTTCATAGCAATGTAACAATGAATTAATACACAATAATGAATTAACCTCACTTGTTGCCAGTTTGTTGTAAACTTCACAATCAGAAGCAGATTCTTAAATAAACATAAATCAGAATTATAATTTATAAATAGGTGTAGCTGCAAAATGGATCGAGGCTGTTAATTGTTGATTCTGTAATTTATTGCTGCTGGTCAGATATGCAGTCGCTTTCAGATATTGGATTTCAAGACAAAAAACCTTCACCTAGTGCGACCTGACACAGCTCACCTGGTCATAGTCGATACAAAACTGCTATACTTCATCCCCTCTTGCCTTGAGTCTGTTTATTTACAGTAGTTCCCCTTCATCTTTTCTGCCATCCATCCTCTCATCCTGACATCCTCAGATTTCACTTGTGCACCATCTGGCCTGTGGCCCTGCCTTCGCCCTGCTGAATATGCATGGATAGAAATGCAGTCAATAGCATTAAACGATTCAGTGCCAGCATCCTCCAGAGTGACGATCACAGTCAGAGCAGCCGCAGAGGTGCTGCTGTTGTTGGGGGCACATTTAGTCACGCTGAACGGGTAACTTTCCACTGACAAAGTCCCAGCTTGGTGTGTAGATACAGCGCAAGCAGCTGACGAGATGAGAGGAAGCAACATCAACACATTTGTTAAGAACGAAACACAGTGGAGAATTTTTTGCTGTCAATTTACCTATTTTCTCTCACTGGTGGTTTTATCTATAATTGCTTTGAATTAGATAATTTTGAAGTGTGTCTTCATGGATCATTATTTAGAAATGTCAGGTCTGAATACTCAACTAGGTTTGCTAAACCCTTCCAGCGGTTATTTTAGATGCCCTGTAATCTACAGGAAGAGTACGCAAGTGTAGCTTTAGTTTATGAAGTCATGCATATAATAAAACAATATGGACATGAACAAGGGACATAAACAAAGCTCAATCAATACGGTAAAATAAAAGCCGAGAAAAGCATTCAAGGACTTTTTAATCAGCTAAATATGAACCAACGAATACGCTGTTGTTTTGAATGTGTTGCATTTGTGAAGTTAGATTTATCTGCTGCTCTCAGATCAGTGCTGGTGGAATTGACTGGAATCGTGGATCCGTGAGTGAGAGATCATTGTCTCAATAGTTACTGGTGGAGTGAACACATGTGATTTGAAGCTAACAAAAAAAGACAAGTATTTCCCTGTAAGCCCAGACATTGTTTAATATTTTGTCTACAAAATTCACAGAAACCTTCTGCAACCTTTAAGGCTTAAATTACATCTGTACCATAAACCCATTTAATTCAAGGTAAAAGTCATTGTTATTTCCTTTTTCCATCAGCGTACGGAGCACTATGTAGTTTATACCTTGACACTAAAGCTGATAGTGTCAAGCTATAAACTATAGAGCGCTCTGCTCAGGGGCACGTCAGCCCGACCTGTTCAGGACACAAACATCATTTGTTATTCGCTAAGTCTCGCCCCTGGCTCCAAAGTAATCAAGAAATACCATCAAGGTTGTTGTCATGCTGTGTTTATCATTTTCGCAGCGCTGTGTAGTGACAAGAAGACAAACTCAACACACAGATTATTTCTGTGAGTCGTCACTGTTCAGAAAACATCATCATCATTTTATCAAATGGAAGAAAATTCAATTAGGATGACCAAGATGATCTATCTCCATCAGGGCGGTAAATAAAAAATGTTCAGGATTGGAAGTGTCATTTAAAACCAACAGCTAATTTTACAAATCAATCTTTTGTATCGTACCAGGTGATGGACAGGTTGATTTCAACGAGTTCATGACAATCCTCGGACCCAAACTCCTGTCGTCTGAAACGAGAGAAGGCTTCCTGGGCAGCACAATAGATACCATCTTCTGGCAGGTAAAGCTTTATTTTCTTGAACGCATTAGCACTGATGACCTCGTTGAGAAATGAAAGCTGTTTCATTTGCAAGGTAATGACCGAATTTGAGCTGGAAAATAAGAAGAATGATTGTCATTATTTTTTTTTACTGCAAACCTTGTCCTGAGATATCAGAAGCCTTTTTTCCCATTGAACACTCTGATTGTCTTTGGTCCAGGGCCCAGTTCAAGCAACTTCAGCTGTTCTCTTGTGCCTCAAATTGTACCGTGCGTAAAACCTAAAAGCATTCACCACTCTGGAACTTTAATACAACATATCGTAGATGTGTATGATATATGTTTAAAACCTATAAGCCTGAAAGGAATATTTGGTCCTGAAAAAGGATCCTGACTGCAAATCTCAGCACATTATTTTCACATTAGTTTGGTCACATCCACTTATGATAGCATGATCTATCCACATGATCTATCCACATCAGTGTAAGGCTTTGGAACGACATATACTGCTGTTCAATGTTTCCTCTGCTGCCCAGCATTCATTGAACATTGTGGACGTGCAGTGAGCTGTTTGTTCGTTCACTTCCGTTGTGAAGTTAATGGTAAACAGTCCCAACTTTTTTTGTTTTTGTTTTTCGATCTGCTGCAGGCATCAAATTCAGAATGAGAGTACATTACCATATAAAATAAAGAAAGTAAGTGACTGAAATAGAGAAAATGTGATGAGAGGAAAGTATGCCCCAAGGTCACGATTGTTTGATGAATGACCTTTTTATATATTTAAACCAGAACAACTTTTTTTGAGTGTTTTACTGTATTTTACACTTCCACATGATTTTACTTGAAGCCAGCATGTGAAAACGACATGTGAAACATGCTCAACGGTCTACTCATCAACTTAATTAATTTGTCTATTAATAATATATTTTCATTATCCCACATAATGAGAATTTCATCTATACAAACTAATAATGCACAAATGGTTAACTTTAGATAAATTCACGCTCATATTCGCCACATACTTTAAGATGCTCATGTCTTTAAATTTAAGGGAATTGCATGTTCCTGAAGAGGAGTATTTCTGCCTAGAGGGACAGATTGTGGCCACAGACTGAAGCATTCCCTACCCTCTAATCTAACGCTATAAATCATGTTAAAGAAATTCGAGTCTACTAAATTCAGTTTTACTATGTCAAACAAAACAAATCCTTATTATACTGTACCTGGCAGCCTGTATATATTGTGACTGATGATGTAACATGTGATCTGAACAGAGGTGTCTCTGTACAGATGTGCAGCCATGTTGCTCTGCAGTAATCTGCAGATAGAGTGAAAGAAAGTATATATGTGACAAAGATCGACTGAGTGACACAAAGAGCAGTAGATGTGGAGACAACTGAAAGAGTGAGAGCGCTTGGATGGTGATGATGTCAAACTGAGCAGGTGTGAGGGAAAGAACAGGTCATTTGGCTCTGATAGTAACACTTGGCAGGCTCGTCCTCTTGATGTAATGATCAGCTTGTCCCATGGATTTTATAGGGAGCAGGCGCTTGAGGTTTATACCGTGAGGACACAAGTCTTTAGAGGTTGAGTGCAGGCTGGGCCGACGTGCTGCCAGCTCCATTTGGCTGCTGCTATAACCTTGGCTTGTGCAGGAAAGCAGTTGGCTTGAATGTTTTTTATTTTTACTCTTCCAAATCAGGCTGATGCTTGTGGGTTGAGGTTGGTGAGTTCTACAAATCCAGATTTCTTTCTGATGAATTCATGTCTAGAGGTGTGAATCAGAAATGAATGCATCATCTTATATGTCACGCATCTTTAGAGAAAAAAAAAACTTGACTGAACCAAGATTTGTCTTGAGATTTTCTCAAAATGTCTCACAGATGATTGGTTGCCTGATATACTTCAGTTTTGCCTCATTTAGTTTGTTAATGGGATGTGGTGTGTGACTCAGCCTCTTCTGTTCTGTTACTATACTTGAAAATGTGTTGTGACGTAAACGTGTTTCCAAGCTTTAGAGTAACAGATTAGCTTCGCATCTGGTAAAGTCTCCTTTTTTTTAGGTATTTCTGTTGTTATTACGACATACATTGAAATGAAATGGTAATAAAATATTTGCTCGGCATGTCAGCATAAGCAGGGTAATGTTTGTGTGTGGCCAGAAAAGTGGAAAACATCTTCGTAATTCAAACAAATATGAAGAATATTAAACTGCTGTAAAGCTGACCAAACAGTTCAGCAGACACTGAATAAACCATAGAGGCCACCTCATGGTGTTGGCTCATTATGTGCTGCTCATCAACATTCAGAAACTACACTGAATCCTAAGCAACAAATATCGAATACTTACAAAAGCTTTCTGGAGCTTTTCCACTTTATTCTTTACAGAAACAATCACAGAGATCAATTCTTGAAGCAGTTCTTTCGTTCATTTTCATACATTTTCTTTTAAATAATATACAAAACCTGACAATAACTTTCATCATATTGGGATTATTCTTTTTCAGCTACTTCCTGCACAATATTTACTCAAATGCCTCATCTTGGAACTCCATAGATCATCAAATGCTGAGATACAATCTCTTTTTAAGGATACAGGTTCCTAATCCTCAAATAATTATTCATAGACATGTGTAAATAGAACATCACTTTACAATATAATTTTTTCTCACCAGTCAGATACTCTGTCACTCATTTCTTGTGTCATGAAGCAATGACAAACTTCACCGACATTTTGCAAAAACCTAGCTCTAGCTCAGAATATGGCTCCTTGCTTTCCAGTGAGACTAAACAATGTGTGCTCGCTAGTTACTCTCAGGGATAAAAAAAGTACACCTGAGCAGGTAAAATCATAAATCAGTAGGTGGTGAGTAAAACAATCTTGAGAAATGTCATGAAGAGAGAGATGGAAGGGTTTTATTTTACAGACACTCTCTAAAACACAGAGGGACTAACAACTACCACTTAGTGATTCTGGTGAGTCAGAGAAGAAATAATGGTGATGTCTAAAGTGATTGAGACTTTGTGTGAATGACTTTGTCATCATGGTTGAAGTTGTTTAGCTTCTTTCAGCTTATACAGTATTTTTGGTTCTATGACACATTTGTTGTCTGGGTCAGTATTCTATCATTTCAGCAGTTTATAAATAAAATATATTAAGGCTAAGGTCAACAAGGGAGGAAACCTGTGGGACTTCATAATGTGTAGGATTTGGTGAATGAGTGAACTTGTGTCTACACTAGATTTGACTCCATTCTTCAATAACCTTTACTGTAGTATTACATAATGAGAGCAATTATAATATACTGTAATCTTAAGACCCTGTGAAATGTGGAGCCTAAATATTAACATCGATCATTCAGGTCACATTTGACTGGATCTCTGACGAATTAAAAGAACCTGTGAGTTCTTCGGTTTCAGAATGATGGATTCTTTTTTCTCCAGATAGCATTTTGTTGAATGTTATGAAGTATTAATTTTCCTGTGCTGAGTTTGTGTGACGAGCGCATTCTGGCTAACTCCTCTGAAGTACATATTATATTTGGTTCGGTCTCATTGAACCATGGCAACAGTTCAGTTCCCGTCTGCTGAGAGATTTCCTCATTCTACTAATGTCAGGGAAAGTGTCAAATCCTCACCAGCTGGAGTGATGGGATAATGATTCACTTGCTGTCACACGATCACCTTCCTACTCACTCGTTTCTGCTCTTGAACAGTTTGTCAATGCATCTAGCCTTTTTTGTGAGGGTCCTTATGAGCTTCCATTTGAACAAATGTATTATGTGATCTATATTTTCATGGAGATAAAATTTGATCTCGAGTTAACTTATATTTCTCTTTCTTTCTTTTTTTCTTTGCCAATAATTTGTTCACGGCTTCTTTGCTTTTGAAGATTACATTTACATACCTTTGGTTTGCTCGTCACCTATGAGGGCTTTATTCGGTGTGCGATAAATTGAAGCATATTGTGGACGTGTGGAATATCAAGGCTTCTCTGTGTGCTTTTAATTACAGGTCAGTTCCTCTTGCGCTGTACTAATAATCCCCAAACCGAACTCTGGCTCATCGTAGAGATGTTAACTTATGACAAGTGATTATAGGGTTCTAAATGAAACTGGAAGACATGCAGATCAAACTATATGAGTACAGTCATAATTAATAACGTGAGAAAAATCATAAGCCTTCACTTGTCAAAAGTCATAAGTCATAATTTGTCAAACACAGTTTGTGCCATCTCTGTGTGCTTGAGATGCATCACATGACATACTGTAGCTTGTGGAGAACAGAGTGAGCTGATCGAGGATTATGGTGACGATCCTACTTATCCTTATTCTCGATAGGCAGAACGCAACATTATATAGAAAACACAACAATGTTTGGTTGTCTGGAGCACACTATTCTCAAATTAATACTGGATGCTTGTAGTAGTAGTAATATTTCATTCAAATGTATCTTACTTAAGAAATGAACCCACAGACAAACTGAAGCCTCCTTGTTTGCCACAGGCCATCGTGAAAGGAGTATCATGAAATAAGGAAATGCTTTACAAAACTGTAAACCAAAGGAGTGAGTGAGGAGAGAAACAGGTGAACAAAGTGAAAGTTAATGAATGAGTAGTTCTTTACCTATATGTAAAATGTTTACGTTTTCCTGTAATACATGTAGATTTCTGGGTGTGACAATGAAATTCAGCAATAGTAATTAATTGATAGGAACTCTTTTTCTACCTTTAAAGTGTTTTTGATAATAAAATCACATGATGATAAACAGATTCAAGGACTGTACACAATCATACTGGGGTATATGTAAAAAATGCAACTGTGACTTAGAATCACTACATTTAACCTCTGTCTTTCTGTCTTTCTTTCTGTCCCAACACTTGAAGACATTTTCAAATGCAACATAGATTAACATGAACAGAACAAAGACTTGTGGAATGTCTTTGAGCAGTGCTTCCTGAAATGGGTAATCACACTATTTAGGTTCTCAGCTTTTACTGGCATGAAGGAGAAGAAATATTTATAGAATGAATTTAAGACTGAAATTTTGTGATTACAAGTTAACAGTACAGCATTATGTGAGGAGCCAGAAATAAAATGCGAGAATAAGGGGCAAATCTGGGGTGTGTTGCGTTAGACCTGTACTTTATATTATATTATATGTACAGTATATGTGTCTAAATGAGTCTGTTAGTACTTTACAGTCAAGTTCAGTTTCAATCCAGGGGGTTTCCTATTGAACGTGGGTGTTTTACTGCCGTGCGACTCACTATAGCATGTACATGATTATATAATACCTGAATGTGTTTAATTTGGGCTCCTTGACAGATATGATGAGAAACCTGCCTGTAGGATGTTGTATAATTCATGACCACCTTCATCTTTTTCCCTGACTTCTTTTTAGACTTTGGTGTTGTGTGTGGTTTGTTATTTTTCCTTCAAGCCATTTATTCCATGCTATCAAAGTATACCATGATGCTATGTCAGCCACTGCAAGTGGTGCTCTTAAATTTTGCATGAATCTATGCATTAAATGTTTAAAACCACAGATTGAAGGCAAAGTTAGATTCTTAAAATCAGTCTGTGATGCACTCGGAGGTATACTTTCACCCTTTTTTTTTGTTTAAGCGTTGCAGGTTTTCTTTGCAGTGTAATGGTTTGAAAAATGGGCTTTCAAATATGCAATGTTTTTTTTTTAGACCTGTGTGGCTGTGCTTGTACAAAACTGTGTGTCTCAGCGGAGTATTTGGTATTCCCAGCAGCATCATGCTTATTATTTAGTGCTGGCTTTAAAAGCTGGCTTATTATTTATGTCCTCACTTGTGGAGAAGAACAAGCCAACTTTTACAAGGTTTTTTTTTTGAGAAAGAGTAAGAGTATGCGGACTTTATCCAAAACACCAAATACAACCATGAATTAAAAGATGGAATGCCAAGATATTTTTAGAACAGCACATATTGATCATGTTTCTTCAGACACCTGCAACCATCAAGTGCTTTCTATTTTTATGGTCTTTTATTATATTTTGCTGTCCCTCCTTTCTTTAACACGTCCCACAAAGAAGTTTTACTATAAAATCTTGCAGATATTTTTTTGTAGCTGTGAGGTTTTTCAGAGACTTGTTTAGAATATTGTCTTACATCTCATTATTTATCATTGTTCTATACCAGTGTGGAGATGCACAACTTGAAAATCTAAACTGGTTTCTATCTTAGAGAGCTTGTGGCATTTCAGCACTTTATGTTTGTGCCATTGTCAAACTCACATCATTGCAAGGTCAGCTGTGTGAGTACTTTATTCCTTGCGTACTTGTCCCTGTCAAATGAGGTGGTTGCATTACCCACAATGCAACTAAACCCACTGTTTGTGATGTTAGTAGTATCTACTGCAGCCTTGAAATGCTAACAGTAAGTGGAGATGAGGAGCAATCCACAGTATAATTATGCAGTAAATGTCCGCAGACTCAAGCAAAGGCTGAGGTGATTGTTGATGCCAATTATATATCTCTCATAAATATTGTGACGCCCCCCACCAACAGACCCCTCACTCCAGGAACCTGATTCGTGGGGTTGAGTTATTAGAATGACTCAGATCAGCTGGACTCACGTCGTCCTGGACAGATGACACAGTCAGCACCTTGCCCATCTCACCTGGCTTCAGTACATTTTGGTTTTACTCGATTTGTCTATAAGTTATTTTTTAGTTTTATGAAGTTCTTCTGAGTTCCTCACCTGTGAGATCTATCCTCCTTCGTCAAGCCTTGAGCATGGTTTAAGAAACCTGACAGCCAGGAGCAATGTTTTATTAACGGACGCCTTCGCATGAAGCATGAGTAGGTTTATTCAGGAGCCGTTTGCATCACAATAGTTCTCAAATTACATATTAGAGTATAGACTAGCTGTCGAGAGAAATATTCATTACTTTACTAGCTCACAATGAGCCATTTTAAAAAACAAACAAAATGTTTGTGGTTGTTTTATGTAGGACTTTAGAAGAGGCTTATGTGGAGAAAGAATCATAGTGAAATTCATAGAAACAACATGTATTTATTACAGCATTGTGTTTTTGAGGAGTATTACAATAAATTAAGATTTTCAAAAATGAGCAGTATTGAATTGAAATCTGAGTGTTAAGCAGCATTTATTGTTGTGCACGTTGTTCATATAGTTTATTTAAAAAATATTGCAGTTCTGGATATTAAAAGCTCAAGGAAACCCAACACATTAATATGTAGTATGTAGTTTACAGTGGAAAGATGGATTTTCACTGTAAACACACATGCTTAATATTATTTATAATAATAATTAATATTAATAATAATAGCAATATATGATATTATTATTATTATTGTTATTATTATTATTGTTATTATTATTATTATTATTATTGTTGTTGTTAGTGTTGTTGTTATTATTAACAATAACAACAATGAGAATTAATACAATAGGCTAACAGAAAAAAATTACCTTTCTACCATGATAACTTCAGGATCAGTAGATTATGTACACCTGAAAGTCGGGTGTTGAGGTGTTTAGGTATTCTCACATGTTGAAAACAAGACAATATTTCATTGCTCTTTCTTCCTTATATGTACATCTATTTCACAAAACAATCACGTAATCTTCTTCTGAAGCTGTCAGTACCAGAGATGACGAGCTGGCCTTTTTTTGTTATTATTATTTAGTTAGTAATAATTGCACACAGACAAAGAGTAAAACAATTATTTACTGTAGCTTTTCAAAGTGTATGGGGGTTTCTCTGGCCATCATATACTTCAGAAGCAGCATCCAAGTCATTCACAAATCTCCTGAGGTCAATGAATATAAAATCAGCCAAAGCATTTATGCATCATGTGCATAAATATATCATATATAAATATAACAAACCATTACACAGTAAGATTTTTATAGAGATTAAAGCTGCAGTTATTGTAGTCATTATGCTGAATGCTGTGTGGATGTGAATTCATTCAGTGAGGCTGCTGAGCGGGACAGAACGTTCTCCTTCCAGAAAACCAGAACGATGCTGTGTGAAGTTGTGTGGTTGTAGAGGAGCTGCGGCAACATGTCAAGTTTCCTGTGAAGAAAAGCACATTTCTGTTATCATCCTACTTCCTTAATCATAGTGGGACACCCTAAATGATTTAAAGGTACATTTCCTTTGGTATTGTGGGATTTTTTTTATTTGTCCACTCCTTTTTTAAATCTTCCATTTGGCTTTAATTACACGTGGCTCAGCTTTTCACCTCAATGATTGCCTTCATTACAGATAGTTCTCATGCAGGCTGCAGCACTGAGAGGTGTCAGCAACACGTTAATGCATATTCTGCACTATGCTGACTTGGATGCACACACTCAAACATTCACAACAGAGGATTGTTTAAGCTCGAGTGCCCAAAATTGAATTATGTATGTGTCAATGAAACTAAAAGCCTCTGACTAAATCATACTGACATGCTGGATTTCTTAGATGGGAGCTTTTTCATTTCTATAATCATACGATAGAATCCTATTTAGATGACTGAAGACAATTTACTAAGTGCTGTTGAGTGGATGGTCTGTTTTCAAATATTTGGTCACTTTAGGATGTGTTTGACCGTATGAAATTGCTTGAAGGGGGCTACTTATTTTTCATGTAATTAGTAAGTCATCAAGCCTGACGACAGCAAAAATTTAAAGTGAATGTGAATTTCTGTCTTTGTAACACGTCTACCATTAGCTCATCATTCATCATTTAATGCTTTAGTTTTGAATGAGATGGTAGGACCTCACAATTGTGCCAGAGTTAACAATTTCTCCTCATTTTTAACTGCAAGCTTTCAGTACTGCAGTCCTGGACCTGATGTGGCTTTTCTGAAAAATAAATAAATAAATACATAAATAAATGAAAAATGAATGTCAAATATGTGAGCAAGCATGCATTCTGGATGCTGTGTATCAGGACTCTGTGACACTTTTTGTGTCTCATCATTTCCATGTCATGTCTTTGACAAATTAATATTTAAAAATATCAAGGTGAATAAGCTGACTTGGTTCAAATCTTCTGAAAGCCAACTGGGGCTGTTGCTGGCTGTGTCTTAACTTAAAAGAGTGCTGTCCACTTATCAGAAGGTCAGAGGTTGAAGCCCCAGTCCTCTTGAGAAAGATTCTTAACCCCAACTTGCTCCCCGGAAGCCATAAAAGGGTTGTCCACTGCTCCTGAGGGATGGGTTAACTGCAGAGAACAAAGTCCCTTGGCAGAACTTCCCAAACAGGATAAAAAAGAAATAAAACATGAGAGTGAGAGGAATAGCTCTTGAAATACTTTCTCTTTAATGCTTTTCACACCCCTCTCCAAAGGGTGCTGGCGGGGTTACCCTTGTCTGTACAAACATATAATGAGAAGTAGTCTATCTACAGCCCCTCAAAAACTCATGTGGTTGTGAATTCTCCTTCAGCCACTCAGGAGGCGCATATGCAAAGTATGCGTGAATATAAAATGAAACTTGTTTGCTCCAGGGAGGATCACGATAAGAACATAATTGAAGTCAGACCAGAGCCACACTCCTCCTGGAACAGACCCTACGACTGTCATGTTTAAACTTAGATTGCTTTTTTTCTAAAGTCAATTTACATTTTGCGGCTGACCTTGTCCACAGCAGGACTATGCTCATCTATTGCATTTAATAATAAATAAGACTGACAAAGGATGGGTGACTCCCCCTGGATAACAGCGCTTAGAAAAAGGGGGTGCTGACTATTTCCAGGTTTCGATTGGTCTGCGGTTCAATGTCAAACCATCATACTTGTTCTCATGAACGGTCTCTAACTCTTTCCATCCATCAGTGTATTTGTTGCTGTCCTGAACTAATTCTTCCATCTATGATCTCTTCGGCCTCCGTTCCCTCTTTTGAGTAACGATGATGAATTGCATGCAGCAGTGCATATAGAGCCACTGATTTCCACTAATGAGTATTGTGACCCTCAGGCAGCTCCTTTGCGTTATTTGATGGGAGCAATTTCTTCACAGTTAATCATATCAATGGAAATTGGTTATTGATAGGTGCTTAGTGTTTTCTTTTTTCTATTACACATTCTTTTTTTCACAAGATCTCCTCTTAGTTAAGTGCTCTTTTGATTTCAATTTGCTGCCACCACTGATATTTCATTGTGCTTGCAGTAAATGGAATGTTAAGTGAGTAAATGCCTTCAAAGGAGACCGTTACCTTCTGAACTGAGAGTCAAATATATTTCCCGAAGGATTCAGAGACTGTTAATTGAACTGTGTGACCATTTATCCATGCTTCTCCGGGCCGTCTTTCCAGTGGTTGCTTCTGATTGAGGTCACAAATTTACTCTAGATGAAAATAAGTGTGGCTTCATGGTGGGTTGTTTATATCAACTATTTGTCAATCACAAGGAATTAACCACTTTAAAGTGTTCACTGAAGCTCACACTCCAAAGATCTGTCTGCTCTTCTCAGAGTCTAAGCACATCAGTCTTCATTGGTGCCCCATGGGGTCAGTATTTCTGTCACTCCCAACACTGTTTCAGATATATCCCCCCTCCCTGCTGTGACGTTCATGGGGCATGTTATGGTCTCTTTTTTCCCAAAAACTTTTGATTCCGCTGACGGCTGCATATTGCAACAGTAATGATCCACGTGAAGCCTCTGGGGCGGATTGATTTCGATCGCATTTTACACGTGCAGGTTCTGCAAGAGCAGAACGTATGAGGGCCACTAGATGGGTTGTTTTCCTGAACTGATGATCAGCTGTAATCGTAATGCTGCCTGCTACGAGAGGAAACCACAGGTTCAGACATTTGGTGCATGTGCTTGGCTGAGGAACCAATAGTGTGAAGCTACCATCTGTGGGATTATGAAACGCTAAACGCCTCTAAGTCAGGATCCCGCCTAGACGTAAGGATAATGACTGTACTAAGATTAGTCTGGCCTTATTACCGGAGCCGCGCCAATAGAAATACATTCCAGTCGATGCAGGCATTTGAATGTCAGCCTTGTTAACATTTCTTATTCACTTACTTGACTTTATCCAGGATTTGATGCATATTTAGGGAGATGCAGGTCACTCTTCTATAATGAATAATATTTAGAAAGGAAGATTAAAGATGCTGGAATTTGATGACATTGTTGCTTTTAGTTTCAACAAATGATTGGCTGTCATTGGGAGCTTGTGAGGCAAGAAGAAGCAGACATGATGGATTGATGGATGGATGGATGGATGGATGGATGGATGGATGGATGGACGGACAGACGGACGGACGGACGGACGGATGGATGGTGTCTTCTTTGTTAGAGGTCAATGAAGACACCATTCAAGCATCAGCCATCTGCTTTTCAGGCATAAAGTGATTTCATTATTTAGGAAATGCAGCCGACCGAATTGCTCAGTTATTTCACTTGGCTCTTTCTTAGTTGACAATTCAGTGTTGCATGGATGAAGAGAGTTTTCTAAGATAACTATGTTTGCAGACAACAGGACATTAAACACGGAGAACAAAAATTCAATTTAGATTTTGGATTATGTCTAATTCAGTAGATCAAGGTTGTTTTTCTTTTGCTCATGTACCCTACATGAAGCCTGTAAGAGGATGCCATTCCTAAAGTGAAAAAGCCAAGATAACTTCCTTAAAACTGAGAAGTGTTAACTTGGGAAAATTCAGATTCAGATGCTGTAACTAATTTTAGGTAGTGTAAAAGAACGACTTTGTAAATAATAAATGTCCCAGCACCAAATACTGCCTGTCGTAAGCAGTATAAAGGTTTGAAAGATTGATGTGCTGAGTGGAGTCGAGTAATGACTTGTCTTCTCTCATACAGCAGCCGATGAGATCAGCGCTTACAGCTGTCGAAGCCCCAGCCTGTTGACTCTCATTGTTTCTGACAGTGATGAAGGGTAGCATCACTGCTTAAACATGACTACAGATATTCAGAAGATGAACAGTGATAAAATAGCTCCATTTATGTTTTTTCACAACCGAGATCTGCAAAAGACCTAAAGGAAAAAAATTAGCTGAGAAAATAGCTGCCAGCATAGTTTTTCAAACCCCACATTTTGTTCTATTTGTATTATCACATACATCATTCTTCACATCTAAATCTGTTCTTGTCAGCTTTTTCCTTCTCCTAATGGACACTGTGTTCCCTCGAGACAGAGACGAGTGATCTGACAGGATTCAACACTTTTCATACAGCCACTGGGTGTCTTCGCTTGTTGTAGGTTTGTAAATTTCTGCTGCCAGATTAAACACCTTTGATCTTCTCACACAAATATGGGATTTCTTTAGCTGTTGAGCTGAAATCCTGTCAAAACTGTTTATTGCTGATAGAAACTTCTACAAGTTATGTTGTTACTTTTGGTTTACAGTTAGAAAATCCTTGCCAAAAATCAAAAAGTAATTGGAAAGGGAAGTAATCAGATCCTGGACTTGAATTGACTCTCAGAATGTGGGGTGTGTTCCTCACCTGGTGTTACCTTAGAGTGAGTTTTGGTTCTTTCCAAGACAGGCTCAAAAAAGGGGAACCAAAGCCCACAGTCTGGACTTTTGAGGAGATTATGAACTGGACAAAGCATCTTGTCTAAATGAACAGAGCTAATTGCTCTGCATTCATCTGGAGACATCAATTTGTCACGTTTCTCTCTGCATGAAATGTGTTTAACATGTAAAATTTGGCTGATGGATATGAACATTTTGAGCTGGGAGGATAATGTTTAGTGTCAGTATTTCTGCTATTTCAAATTAAAAGGCTTGCCAGGCCATTACTTTAAAATTTAATTAGAGAATATAGTTAATTTTAGGGGCGTGCAGAGCATTATCTGCAGCCTGTATAATTAAGCTGTGTTGCAAAGGGCTGGACTCAGCAGATGGATGGATGCTGTCTCTTGGCACCTTCACACCGCCTGTGTGTGAGAGCAGCTGAACACGCCTCATTTATGAGTGAGGAGAACAGAAGTGTTTTCTCTGTAGGACGGCAGCCTTCCTCCTCCTCCTCATCTTCAGTGCTGAAAGCAGTTAGCAATGGGAAGACAAAAGATAGAACTATAAATCCGAGGGCCGTGTCCCTGCCAGTTTGTGAGGTCAATTGATGAACTGATCAAGCAATCAATCAATCGTCTTGACTGATGTCCAAAGGTTGAGCAGTCTAAAGTAATTATAGTTTTGTTTTTTCAGAAAAAGTTTAGAACTACAGTCTTCTGTTAAAGATCTTTTTGATTGTAGACTTTTCACATCCATAGGTCACTCATTCCAACTACCTTATCTCAAATAAAGGTCATTGCAGTCTTGAATATTACTGTAGCCTGAGAAAGCTGCAGGATGTGTCAGAGAAAATAAAATGACTTTTTCTTATCTGCCACGGAAGCCCAAAAGGGAAAGGAATCCATCCTCAGGCCCTTCTCTCTTTTCCCTGGCTAATGATGTTCAAGCTGTCTGCTGACGTCCTCCAGAGATGGCATCACTGGCAGCAACAAGGTTGTAAGAAGGTCAGGTAAACACAGTTCAGCCCCAAACCTTGCACAGAAGTGACAGAGCTGGCTGTACTGTGTCTGATGTTTTCAGGAACACTCCAGGTGGCCCTGTTTGGGGTGGGGCGGTGCTTCATTCCAGACGAGAGAGGAGATAAGCAGAGCTCTGCTGTGTGTGGGACGTTTAAATCTGTTTCTAAAGCAGAAATAAAGCATGATTCACACTCGCTCACATGATGCATGATATCACATTGATATAGACAAGCGTACTCAGAGCTCCAGTGAACATCTCTTGTCTGTGGACACGGAAATCGTTACCTGGAAGTGTGCGCCAGCTCATTATCATCACAAACTCATTGGAGGTATAACATTTATTAACCTTTTGACACCAAGAACTGAATAAACAGACATGAGGGATTTTCACAAATTTGATGAAACAGTAAATCCATTTCAGGTTGGCTTTTGAATATGGTTGAGGTGATTTGTCAGTCAGGAAAATTGGAATAAAATCAATATATAAAATCAATATATTTGGAGTTTAATTTTGTTTTTGTGTTCTCCTGGAGGCCGGACAGATCAGAGGCTTAATAAAGTGAAATACTGCGTAGAAGTAAATGTTTAACGGCTGCTGTAATATACACTCATTGACTTATGAGTTATATCTTTTTGAATGTTTACTCTTTTTTTTAAAGCAATAACCCATATTAGTATGTTACTTTTATCCAATCATGTCCTACTGGGATATTCATACAGTCTACTTTCGTGACTCATGGTTTTAATGTCTCCATTATTATAAATTTTTATTACATCCTGTAAATGTATATGTTACATTATTTTCTCCTTTGATTAAGTACATGGCAAAATGAAGCTTTAATAACTGCTTTAATAACAAGTGACTGGCATGAGAGTTCTTCAGCTCCCTCTGAGGTGGACAGATGACAAGTGGTTATCAATGTAAGTGTGATTTATGCCCAACAATGATTTATGCTGTTATCAGTGTTGCCAGGAAATCCAATGAATGTTCCCCTCCCAGGACATGCATCATTCATCACAATCCTGCACCGTGTTACAACAGTGATTTAAGATTTGTAAATAAAGAATGAAATGTGTTGAAAGTCATGTTTCATTGTGAGGAATTAATATTATTCTGTGTTTTTCCATTTCTTTCGGCCAGTCTTATGAGCTTGCTGAGGTTCTCTTTGGGAGTGACCAGGAAGGATAGGATCAGGAATGAGTACATCAGAGGGACAGCACATGTTAGAGGTTTTGGAGATAAAGTCAGAGAGGCCAGACTGAGATGGTTTGGACATGTCCAGAGGAGAGATAGTGAATATATTGGTAGAAGGATGCTGAGTTTTGAACTGCCAGGCAGGAGGCCTAGAGGAAGACCAAAGAGGTGGTTTATGGATGTAGTGAAAGAGGACATGAAGGTAGTTGGTGTGAGAGAAGAGGATGCAAAGGACAGGGTTAGATGGAGGCAATTGATTCGCTGTGGCGACCCCTGAAGGGAAAAGCCGAAAGGAAAAGAAGAAGAAGAAGGAGTCTTATGAGCTTTTTAAAAATGTCTGGGCTGTGTTTTATTTAAATACATTTCACACTGCAAAGGCGACCTGTGTGTTTGTTAAGCTGTAAGATTGTCATTTTTTTTAAAACTGCAAAGACCCATCAAAGTCACTGACGTTACAGTAGAGACTTCATCCTTAAGCTCAGCCCGGCAACTATTACAAGGTCACTGAAGGAACAACACTTCTGCTGTATTTGTAACAGGATTGCTTATCTATGACACCGCATCAGAGATTGCCTAAAAAAAAAATTTCAGACCATTAGAAGAATTGAAATTTGAGATTTAGTTAATATTAATGTTTGGCCTTGAGTCACTGTTGTCAGTCTGTATTAAATATAGCTTCCAAACTATGATTTGATTTTTTAAATGAGCGCGGATGTCGTTTGTCTTTCAAACATGTTGCTAGCATTTCAAACAAGTGTCACTTCATTCATTAGAAAATTTGAAAAGGTATCATTAAATTGTTTCTTTACTTAGTTTTGTTTAATAAATACAGACCTGATCTTTGCCCTCAATGTGTGATCAGTCCTGATGTTGCTCCTTTTATCGTCCTCTTTCTGGTACAACTTCACATTTCCTTGTTCCGTTATTTGTCAAGTAAAGACTCATTGACATCAAGTGCTTCTAGATTATGTGCTGAAAGCTCTAATTCAGATAAACTAATTTGCTGCAGATGACATCTTTTTCTCCTGTATTAAAATTCCAATCACTTTTTTCATTTCACCCGGTACATCAGAACATATCATCAGTGGCCTGAAAGAAGGAAATCCTAAAACTGTCATAGGAAAACTGTTCAGAGAAGGCGGGGACCCAGGTGAAGAGATGAAAAACTAAACACAGGTTTTTAACAACAAAGTTCAACAGAAAGTCACCGTTCAGATTCAAAATACAATTAGTTAACAGAGTATCAACTGAGGATCTACCACGAGGGGCAAAGTAATAAATAAAGATAAACTCCACCAAGGGGGATACTCAAAAAATCCAACTGGATTTCAGGTAACACAAAACATGAATACTACTTGAAAAACTATTGCTTGAGACAAAAGGATGCACAAGACCACATGCGGACTGGGAAGCAAGAGGAAATCTTTAGGCTTGGCCCGCCTCCTGCCACAACACAAACAGAATCATAACAAAAACTTGACCAAACTTGTTCATAAAAGCTAAGAATTTGTTTTTTGTTTTCAGTGTAACCTTCATACTTCTCAAATGCTCCCAAATAACATTAAATCCATCACAATCATGTTATAACTGCAACACACTTAATCATTTCATTCGTGATGCTCTAATGAAAGTGGTGTCAGAGAAACGTAGGTGGACGTCACATGGATGTGCATGATGAAGATTGTGATTTATACTCTTTGGGGTTTTTCTGTGCAAAGTTTATTATTTATTTTAGTAGTTTACAGCAGATTTTTCTGCAGCATGGTCGAGTGTGACTAGTTTTAAAGTTGATTTGTGTTGTTTTACTGGAGCTTGAACACAAGTTCAAGTGTTTGGGCTTCCAAACTGCAGAACTTTATTTATGTGAGGAGAAAATGAAAAAACAAAAATCAACAAACCTCTCCTCCTGCAGTTTGACATGCAGAGGATCACACTAGAGGAGCTGAAACACATCCTCTTCTATGCCTTCCGTGACCACCTGACCATGAAGGACATTGAGAACATCATCATCAACGAGGAAGAGAGTCTGAAGGAAAACGCTGGGAACTGCCAGACAGAGTTTGAAGGAGGTGAGTGAAAGTCCCTGAACTGACACATACACACACACACACACACACACACACACACACACACACACACACACACACACACACACGCACACACACTTGCCTTAGTAGCAGATAGACATTAGAGTGCCTGCTGGGTTTGTAGAGAGAGATAAAGTAATCTATGCTGGCAGGAGGAATTTGAGATGTACAGCCAAAAGAGTCACAGCACTCCTGCTGATTTATTGATTTGGGTCTGGTGGGTACCAGCGTCAGCTGGTCACCAGCTCAGAAGTAGCAAGGATGAAATATGTATGACTTCACTCTGCAATAGTAGCCATCCAAGATTTATGGACCATAGGGTATTTTAGGACATGTTAACTGTCTTTCAAAATGAGAAATTGTTTATTTACCATCGTTTCAGGTATTTTTGGTGCCCTGCTGCTGTTTTTGGTCCATATTCTATTGTTGACGGAGAAAATTTTGAACTGAGAAAAATGTGGAACGAAACTGACTTTAAGTTAAACATATGATTTGAATTAACTTTGAGTCCTAATTTTAAAATTTCCGTCTCTTATTAAGGTCAGAAACATAATTATGGAGATTAAAGGGGAAAACAAAATTCCATATTTAAAAATTATTACATATTTGGAACTCGTAATCTTGAACTTGATAAAAATCGAGGTCATGATGTGTTCAGAACTGTTTGTTTTCAGACAAATATGAAATTTCACAGTTAAGTGGAAATGTTCCCGTACATTATGCTTTCAATCATAGAAATCTGAAAACAAGACATTCTAAGAATGCACCAGCATTCATTCCTTCTCTCATTATTCACATGTATTTGATATGCAGGACATATAATATCCTAAGTTGTCATATACCCTGATGGCAGTATGTTGAAGCTGGACCGATTCTTCTTCTAATGGCGCAAACTGTTTGCAGCATTCATACACCCTATGGGGGAAATTTTGGAAAGTAGACATTTTTTTACTTGTCAGTTGTGTGTATTTTTTTTCTGGGCTGACATACAGAGCCCAAAGAGCCCTTCATGGTCCTCCATCAGACACAACCTGCTTGAGAGTCTTGTCTGTTAACGTGGGATTTCCCTGGCCGACACTGCTATCAATAAGGATAGGATTGCACCTGCACTTCCTCAGCATGTTAAACTGGATTTGAGTAATGAGAGCACTTGGTTTATGATGAAGACCAACAACTACATTATCACACAAAACATCACGTCTGTTGGTCCGTCCTTGAGTGCTACCTTCCTCAGTGGGATACCAAAATGCGCTAAGTCAGGGAGAAATCAATACTATTTGTCAAAGTGCAATTCATACAGAGTTCAATTCATCATGCTACTCTGGTGCTTACTGCATCAGCTTGGTGATATATGTGGTAGCATAAAAGGGTCTTGATTTCCCTCTGGCTTCACCTCGCTGTGCAATCGATTTGGTGCAGGGTAGAGAAACAACAGACTAAAGAATGTAACCACTGATCCATAATAGTTCACAAAGTACTGATTCATTGCTGAACAAATTGCAGCAACAGAGTAAAGAGTAAAGGAACATGCTGGAGTAGTAGCCGTCTGGGGAGAGCCTGTCTCCCAGGTAAAAGAACCGGCTTTGATTCATGAATATCACGGTTGTGGTGCACGTGAATCGACCTTAAGCCCCATCTGAGCAGTTTGTAGTCTGAAGTTGTGTGATGTACATCTTTATAGTGTTATTTGGTAAGTATTGATTTTTATATATGCATGAAAACCAATTCTACTGCTCCTGTTCCAAACTCAGCTAAATCCTTTAAAGCACAAGCTGTCTTTAACATAACAATATTGCACTGGATCTTTTTTTTTCATTTGAAAAAAGTCAATGAAACCTTTAGTTTTGTTGGAATTTAGATTTTATTTGACAACCCTGTTTTGTAGAATAAATAAACTTCAAACTTTAGCCTACTTACCTTACAATTTGTCTGTTATTATTTTTTAAAAAGTATGATTTTTAGTCATCCTGATATTAGCAGCCCAGAAACAGCACACACACACATACACTTCATTACCTTCATGACCACAGTGGTCTCTGAAGATGTGGTGGTTTATTTACAGCTGAGGAGGTGTTTTATTGGGTTGAGAAATATTATCAACTAAACCCATCACAGCAGTTGTCAGCAGCTGAACACATGATTCTGTGTTTTATATATCCTCCAGATAGATCCTTTAAATATAAATACGACTAAAAAAACTTCTAAATACAACTTGAAGCGCTTTTCTATACGCCACCTTTTTCTTCATACAAGATATGTAGAATTCTGCAAAAATCACCACCTATATGTAACCTTAAAGCAGTTGGATTCACTTGTTTTAAGGACATCAAACTCATACTAAATGACTGGGCAGGGCGAGCTGTATGTATGTATGTGCTATTAAAGTTAAGGATACGGATATTCCTAATATATCAGTCAGACCTTTAAGTGGAGACATGAAAAACCTACTACTTCCTTAATTTCCCCCCTCTAGTTCAGTGAGGCTGCAGCTTACTGAGCAGCAGTGGATGGAGCACAGCCCCGCTGAAAACAGATGTTCTTGATAAATTCCCTTTCAAATTGTAAAACACCCAGACGTCGACTGTTGTGCACAAAAACCAACTAAAATATCATATTGTCACATATTTTTATCTCAGAGCTCATGAGCTCATTCTACACAGCCCATTTGGCTATAAATAACCTCATATGTCTTATATGTTGTAAGACTGTGAGTAATATCTTTCAGGAATGAAGTTTCTACTAATGGCACTGTCTAAATGCCCTAAAGATGTACAAATCTCAACCTTCCCTATGCATTTCCTGTGAAACAACAGCCAAACAGCATTTTTTGATGACTTAGCGCTTTTTGAATCGAGTTAAAAATAGAAGGAGTCAGAGTGTGAGCCGTGTGGCTTAGGGCCATTGGCCCAGCTCCTCTAATTACAGATCGGTAGAGCAACAACTTGCTGTTTACCGACTTGCTGCAGGGAGAAGGAGCTTCTGAGTCATTGGCTGACCCAGAAAATGATCCTAAATAGCTAAGACCTCTGTTTAATAAATGTGTGTCTGGGTTTCTGTTTATTCTGCTTCAGCAGTGTCATTGATTTTCATTCACATCTTTCATATGAATAAAAGAGAAGTGCCCATCACAAAGAGTACACTGCACTATGTATATAAAACCAGTAGAGTGTGGTTGTTGTTTTTAACACAACAGATTACAATACTTAAAAATAAAAGTTGGGATCACACCTCTGCTGGGTTTCCTTTGGCCCTGACCAATATGAAAGAAGTGGAAAATAATATTTTACAGTTTAATTAATGTCATACATGGTCCATTGACACTGAATGTCACCTAAATGTAAAAAACCCCAAAACTTTGTGTAATGTTTGAGTTTCTCGTCTATTTGTGCAATGAAGTGGAATTCACTGTGGTTTTAACAATAATTATTGTGCTTAAAGTTTCTGCATCCAATGCTAATTTTTACATTTACTATTTAAATGCTAATTTTTACCTTTTAACATTTGTCATTAATAAATATGTAGTAGAGTAAAGTTTCTCTGCCAATCCTTTTTATCGTTCTACAGTATGTATTCCATTTTTCACTAAAGAAGATTCGTCCACAGAGGACTTTTGGCATTTTAATCCAGATACCTTATAAACTTTTTATGGTATTATTGAACTAAAGAAGTAACAGAGAAAAAAAAAAACCTCTAAATACTAAATATTCTTGCCATCAACAGAGCCACTGCTCTTTTCTTTGTTTGAATCTTTTTTAAGAACATGGAACAATAAATACAAAGGTGTCACAGACAAAAATGTTATCTTTTAAACCGATGTGAGGAATATTTTCTCTATACTGTTCTGTTTACTACTTTTTTTCAGTCCACCCTTCAAAGAAGAACCGTCAGACGTGTGTGAGAAAGAGCCTCATCTGCGCCTTCGCCATGGCATTCATCATCAGCGTCATGCTCATCGCAGCCAATCAGATGCTGAGGAACGGCATGGAGTAGCTGTGCCCACTGTGAGCGGGGAACAAACCAAGCCCGCATGTGCATGCAAGTGGGTTAGGTCAAATCCTTGTTGACTGAAGAAGAGCTACAAGGAACAAACCCAAAATAATCAAAAAAAATCTTTTTTAAAAAATTATTATTATTTATTTTTAGTTTTCGAGCAGGTGGCACCTTTCCACCCAGTGTTCAACAAAGCCAGCATGAGGGGTCATGCAGGACTCCTTCCCACTCAAGGGCTGACATTACACAAATTACCCTGATGCAATAAAAATTATTTGCATGCATGAGTTCAGAGCTGCTCACTTTACCAGCAGGCGAGATGAAAGTGTGTGTCTGCAGATCCGTCACCCACCAGGAGTCTGAGGAGCTGGGGGGGTGGGGGCTGCAGTCTGGCAATTGTCCTCTGGTTATGGTTCCTGGATGTCTGATGGCAGAACTTGTTGAAGTGGAAGGATCTGAATGTGTCACAGGTCCTGGAACTCTCGTGGCGCTGCAGCTTGCCAACTTCTGCCATCATCTGCTGTGTCTGTGGATTAATGTGAGGAGCCGGCATCAGGTCATCACTCCTACAAATAAGGAGCGAAGAGAAATGATGACAGTGACTTCAGGCTTGAGATATTTAAGAATGAAAGCAGGAACTCTGGACGTTTGGTGAGGGGTCTACTTTCTCCTAGACATAACCAGTACTTTATTTGTCCTTGGGACATTTTCTTGGGAAAATTCTTTTTACACTTCACACTCACATGTACATATATGTGTTAATTACACACGGGGGTTACAGGTTACAGGCCCCTGAACACAGCACACACTAGGGGCCTGTAGGCATGCATTAGTATACAGAGAGGACAGACAGAGGTACAAGGGAAGTGGAGTGACGGGTCGCGCATGAGAGTCGCGCCCCAATGAGCATCTTGTAGGGGGGACGGCGCCTTGCTCAGGGCGCCTCAGCAGCAGCCTCGACACCTCCCACCGTCATCTCACACTCCGATGGTTGTTCTGGCGGGAGCGGGATTCAAACCCCCAATGGCTGGGCGATCCTGTCTTCAAGACGATTGCTCTACTGCTGAGGCACCGCCACCCCATGGGTGAATGAAAGGGTTTCTATGTCCTGTTAGATCAGAAAATTCACCCTTTAAAAACTCTCACACTGTTACTGATCCCTTATCTGTGATGTTCAGCGTTACTTTTATGAAGTGATTTAATTCAGCGTTATGGTGTATCACTTTCTCTCAGTCTGCCTACGTCTGTCTTGGTTTGCCACCCCACCCACACACACACACACACACACACACACACACATTTCCTAAACTTACACAGAGAACAGATGTTGCGTTCAGGTGTGAGAGAGCAGCGGTCAAAACAAAATAACTTCACAATCTTTGTGCTCTAAATCCAGCGTGTCTTGGGTTTTTTGACTGATTCCTCATCATTTACATGTAATTGGTGTTTTACTCATTTTTCTGCTCTCATTTTTCTGCTTTCTTGAGGTGGGCTCTGAACTCCTGCACTGACTGTTATGTTAATATGTTGAACCCAGTTGGGGGGTCAGAAACACTCATTTTATCAAGCGCACGTGATCAAGTTTAGTGTTCAGTGTCATCTTTAACCCACTTCTAACATCTGTGTCTGGTGTTCAGTGTGTTTTTCTGTGCATGACTATCGGTGCTGTCAGCTCTCGGGTATAGAGGTGGTGGGGGTGGGATGGGGGGAGAGCCAGCAGACGGGGTCGCTTCATCACAAGGACTTCAAACACTGGCGATGAAGGCGTTTTCTGCTTCCTCTCGATCCTCTAGCCAAAGCCATAGAACTCTACAAAGGTTAACCAACTTTATGTAGGATTTGGTTTGTTCCTGTCATTCGTGAACTGCATCTGTCACTCATTCCAGTACAATGAACAGGAGGGGAGTGGTTATGTGTCAACATGCCATGGAGATTTGTTGGTCTCCCATCAGTGTCTGTATTCCTCACTCTCTAAGCACCATAGAGGATGTGGTGCCAGGCAGCATCCTCTTCACCGTGTCCGGCAAAAGTTGAACTGAAATGTTAAAATATAGTATTTATGTTTAATGTGTCTGCTTATGTTGATCTACCAATGATGCAGGTGGAGCTGCACTTGTATATGAACTCATTTAAAATCACTGTATTTATGGGACTCAGTTTCTTGCCTATGGCAGAAAAAGACCTTCTGAACCTGTAAAAGGTTTCATTCACAGATGACTTACCAACATCATCTTTTACTAAAACCTTGTAGGTCACACTGGTTTAGATTTTTTTTAATCTTAAAAAAAAAAAGAACATTACTTTTGTTTTCTAATCTTGGAGCATTGGTGGGAAATGAATAAGAGATTCACTGCGAATCACTGCTGCCATGTAGTGGTTAAAGTGGGGAAGTGCTTTACTTATTTGACAGGAAAAGTCTTTTAAAAGTGGAGTTTGAGTATTTTTTGTTTGTATTTTGCTTTTTTAGGGTAGGGGGTTGTTTTTGTTTCTATCTTAGGTTTTGGAGTTTACAGTGTTGCTGTATTGAAACTGTTCCTCCCCTTAGAGAGCAGTTGCATGTCTCGATCGCTGAAATTGTGTTTTATTTTGGAGGGTAACCACAGAGTCTCATCAGTAGCATGGTAGAGTCCCCCTTTTAATGTAACTTTGTACATAGCGAATAATGCAGAATATCTATTAGACAAGCACACACTATACATTCTTTGCATGTGCAATATTGAAGCAATTAGATTAGAAAGACTTTAAGTCGTACTATTTAACAGAGGAATAATTGTAAATAAAGAAATCTGTACAGATGTTGAATGATTAAGCATTGAGGCAATAAAATGATCTTTTTTAAAATGGTGTTGTTTTATTCTGTATTGTAGTTGTGTGTTTATCAGTTTCAAACCCTCTAACGCAAATCAACATGCTTCACATTCTTTATACTTTTATAGAAATTACTGACACTAACTCCTCAGTCACATGTTGTGTCAAAGGAAGATCCTTTGAATGAAGTTATCCTCATCAATATATGGGACAAAAAGGAGCATTACTTAACACTATGATGTGAAGGGATGTGAACATAAGGACAAGTTTACACTTCATGAGGTCAAGCAGGGAGGTCATTCCTACATACAAACATAAAAGATGACAGATTATTTGGAAATGATTGTGTTTGGGAAACTAGGGCTTGTGATCCAGCAGAATGCTCCTGTTTCTTGAGCGTTGAGTCGATTCTTCATCCACTTTTCTCACAAACTCGATATCCATAGGGCACTGGACCACCTGTGTTTGGACCGCCTTAGATTATTTTGGTGTAACACTTTTATAAAGAATTGGCTGTCCTGCCATTCGGAACCCAGGATGGTGTTCACAGTTGCACAAGATGCCCTGAAGCCCAGATCTGAGGGTGGAGTACCCAAATCTTTTTTTAGAGATTGTTTATAGACAAAATCTCACAGCAGGAGAATACATCAAAACCATGTAAACGGAAGGAAGGAACAACAAAAAAAAACCCAGCAGGGAAGCTCTTACACTGAGGCAATGAAACACTTTAACATCTGAAAACATCCATACTGGTATAGTAGCTCATTAACAGTAGTACCGTATACTGTATTAGTGTCCATAAAAAATAGCAGTCTTGCTGAAAGGACAATCTGATTTGCTTATTGGGAAGAGCTAAAATTAAAAAAAAAAATTAAGAGAATTCTGGGTTGGCCACCACGTTCTGACGTTAGAAAACTGAAAGAGGCAAGGACAAGGAAACCAATTGTTTATTGGAAGACAAATCTTGGGTGCAAAACTTCAGCTGCAACCATGAATAAATTTAATATGACATCTCAAAACTCACAAAATTACCAACTTTAAAGGCCTCCAGTTCTTCATATTGATGCAGTTGTGATCCTTGCCTTGATTGATTCAATCTTCTCAGAGTCTGCAGTTCGATCTCTGCGTCCGAAAGTGCTTCAGGCTGCAGCTTGTTAGTTTTGTTCATCTGCAGCAGTTATGGCACTTGGCAGGTAACAGAATAAATTGGCTCAGCTGAACTTCATTTTGACCACATGTTTGTCCAGTAGTTACAATCATGCAAGATGTATTGCTACAAGATGGTGCTACTGGATGCAATGATTAGAAATGTCAATTAAAAAAAAAAAATACAAAGGTGTCGACGACATGAAAAACCACAATTTATAGCACCCCAACCCTCAACAATGCAATTTTTTTTTTGAGGTAATGTGAAATTACTTACAATAAAATCAAAAACTACATCAAATAATATTCACTGGCAAACCCTTATTAAAATTATTCATATTATTAGTATTTACAGGAGTATTTACAGGAAAGAAAATCGCTTTGGGGCATTAACGTTTAATGAATTGTTAAACGTTTGCCTGTGGTAAGTAAGGCATGCCTTCATTTTCATGTATCTTTAACTAAAATATT
This sequence comes from Antennarius maculatus, assembly GCA_013358685.1. Classification (NCBI taxonomy): domain Eukaryota; kingdom Metazoa; phylum Chordata; class Actinopteri; order Lophiiformes; family Antennariidae; genus Antennarius; species Antennarius maculatus. The sequence goes on along the minus strand of CM023613.1, from coordinate 12,239,112 downwards.
GAACTTCTAATGAAGCCCTTTACAAAATTCCACTTATTTTATTATTTTACCCTTGAAATATAAAACTGAATAAAATACTGCATAAATATTTTATGTATGAAGCTAGAAATCCTATTTTTTGCTGATCGTATTTCAATCCTTAAACCTAAACACAGAGTAGAGGTGGGAATACACAAATTATAGCTCACAATAGAAATGTGTCAGATTCACAGAGGAAAACTGTCTTCGTGCTAAACTTGCGTCACTTTGAAAGTCCAGTTTATAAAAAATAACGCAGTTCAACAAAAAACTCACAGCTCAGATCACTTTTGAACCGTAAATCCTTTTCTTCAGAAGATGAAGGGCCTCTTCCTCATCAATTGACCCTTACCAGAGCTGAATGGACATCTCTTACAAATGGCCTCTGGTGTCATTGGTCCCAGTGAAATGGACTGGTTTACTATTGCTTCATGGTGTTCTTGATGGTCCACCTCTGTCCGGAGCAGGGCTGCAGGACCAGCAGGTGTCCAAAGTAAACGTTGGCCGGCACCACCTCCAGGCAGCGTCCCGTGGCTCTGTTTATGATTGAGTCATTCTGCAGGGCGGGAGGAGAAGCAGCGTTTAGATTCAGTTCCAACAGACGGCCTGTGAGCCGCATGTGGATGTGGTGGAAAGTAACTAGAGCCAGGCTGGAGGCACATCTGATACAGATACAGTCATGCCTGATAAAACTAGAATAAAAAGCCCAGCTGTTGAGTTTTGTTTGACGATCTGTGTCTTTTTCACATGCATCCACAAAAGTGAGTTCAATCCTTTTTTTCCCCTTCAAACAAATCAATACATTTAATTGATCTTTTTAAAATAAAAAAAATTAAGAAATAGGGTATTTATCGTTTGGAGTTCAAATGGCTTTTAGAAAGTAGTACTGGTAAAAATGTTTTACTTTTTAAATTATATGTCAGAATGTTTTAATTGGTTGAACAAAAAAAGTGTTAAATCATTTTAAAATGAAACATTTCTATGAAAACTATTAAAATATCCTCAAAAATGTAATAATCTATTTTTCAAAAGTAATCTGATTTGACTATATATTTATTTTTGTAATCTGATAATTTAATCACAATTACATGTAATCCATTGCATCCATGTTGTTGGACTCATTTCATGATGTGACATTTAATCAATGTGCAGAGTGTCATAAAAAAATGACTTTGTGTTGTTGTCTTCAGTAAAAACAAAAACAAAATAAATCCAATACTTGGTGAAAGAATCAAGAGTCATTTGCTTTAAATGATGTAAAAATTTCACTGTATTCTTTCTTTTCTCTCATGTTCACATCAGGATTTGTGATTTCAAACTCACAAAAAACTAAATGTGTTGTAATGAACAAACAGAACCAAACTGAAGGAAACTCAGAATAAAAACGCAACATTTAAAAATCTTACTGTCAATGCCTTTGACCTGTCCCACTCTGACTCTGATTGGCCTGGCTTGATAATGACTTATTTTCACACAGGTCCCACCTGTGGGACCTGTGTGAGAATTAAGCCAATCAGAGGTGGAGTTGAACGTGTCACCGTGTTACATAGTAGGAGTAATAAATCAACATTCTTCCAGATTAACCTCTAAATCTAATCAATAGTTCCCTCCCCTAGTTCCACAAAATGCCATTTAAGAAAAATTAAAAACAAACTAAAATACACCTACAAAAAACAAACAAACAAGAAAAACAAACAAGATCGTAACCTGAGAGAAATGCCACGTCTTCTGCTTAATGTTGTCCACTTTGTCACAGTTGAGGAGTTGAGGAAAGCTACTGATCTGTTCATCCACCACACAGCGAGTGTCCTCACCAGTGCTGCCCAGAGGGCCCAGGAACAGCTGACCGTCTTTGGTATAACGTCCCAACTGAAGGAAGACACAACACACACACACATTTCCCACTGAGTACACACCAAGCTACTGTGCCTTTGTTTTTTAATAACGTTTGATAACCCTTAAATACATACAGAGTGAATATTGTAAACCTCAAGTCCTCAGATCCAATGTCCATGCAATAATTTATGGCATCACGCAAAAATTTATGACATCACATTTTCTTGTGCAGGTGATTTGATTACAAAAAGTAATGAAAATCTTACGTTTTTGTGCTTGTCTAGCTGAACCCATTCAATAGGTTAAATTATTTTTAGTAGTATTCTCTCCAACTCATTCCACATATCTGTAATAAATTTCTGACAGTCTGCTAATAGAAACACTGATCGAATGTGTGTTCTAGGAAAAAGTTTACAACAGCTTGTTGAGCTTCAGCTCGATTCAATTCAGTCTTCATGTTCCGCTTGTTGTTTCTAGAGGATAATGCTGCATCTAAAAACATTACGCGTGAATGAACCGCTGCACTAATAAAAGAACTGAGACTTGCTATTTGATTTGTCAGATGGATAACACCAATACAACTTAACAATGTGCTTTAGTTTGGTTTAGATTTTCTAACTTTTAGTCCTGCAAACAACCTGTTTGCCAACAGCGAGCTAATAAGAGACCCGTGTGGGGTGAAGAGCTGAGGAATCAGCACTGGCTGTCTCTTGGATTCAGAACAATACTGTGCAACTATTATTCTGACAGAGGAACTTTTTTATGAATCCTGTGAGAATTATGTCAAATTAAAAAAATTGTATTTTCAAGAAGAAAGATGAGATGAGTGATGCAGCCTCCTGGTCCATCATGTACCTGAGGACCCCATCCATGGCAGGGGTGCAGGGTGGCTGTGTGGTTCTCCTTCATACCCTGATCCATGCACAGGTGGTTCACTTTAGAGTTACGAATCTGAAATGGAACACCCACTGACAAATATTGTCATCCACTTTCAGCAAGCACAATTCCTTCTACAAAAACAGTATTCCCAAATAGCTTCTTGATACCAAGATGTGACTCCAAATTCAAAAACGAAGTTCTCTTTTATTTCAGTCACACAACTCAGACAGTGTGTAGGTGTGTATTCACTGAGTGCTGTTTCTTGTCTTTTTGTTTGCTGTTAAATTTTTTTATAACCCCCTTAGGATTTTTATTTCTTACCTATCTGTCACTGTGTTTAATGCAGACGCACCATGCCTCACATGTGCAAGCTTCTCCCTCAGGTTTCTGTCAGCTTGACTGCCTACTCACCTCCCCATAGAAGAGTGTGTTGTTGTACCTCCTCATCTCCGGGTAAACATTGTCAAGGTACCACTCGAAGCTTTTACACTGCAGACTCTTCCTCAGTGCAACCCTTTGAGAGATGTCTCCATAATCAATGCCATGATTCTACAGCAGAACAAGAACTTATTAAGGGATGTGTTCACACATGAATACCTAAAATGACATTACTGAACACCATCTATTTTGAGAAACTGTAATGATGGCATCCACTTTGCCAAGCACCAAGCAGGACTAGCAGCCCCTCACCTCTATGGGGATGTTCCACGCCAGGTAGACATTTGACTTGTATTCATCCATCCACACCTCGGCCACGCGTAGAGCGTTGCGCCGCGTGTGGAATGCTATGTTACTGTGGTAGGGTTTCTTCATCCGAGCGATGTGAGCCACCCTTGAGCAAGGCAGCACCTCCATACTGCCTCCACATAGCCACACCTGCAAATGGTTGAAAAGACAGCAGGGAATATCATTTATGTGGCAGGTGATATTTCTTTGTCCACTAGAGGGCAGAGCACATCAAAATCAGGCAATTGAAACACTGCCACTATGAAGGTTGAGGGTGGTCCCAATGTTGAAACAATTTAAACGGCCAACAGCAGACTAGAACCACATTTGTAATTTTATTCATTTTTCCAATTACTTTTCATTGGATATTCAAATTATTCACTTTGGTTTTAATAAAGTTCCATTTGGCTCTAAATGTTCCACTTCCTGTACTATTTAACCCTGACTGTCCTTTTGTACATGGTGGGTGTGGTACAGTTATTTTATCGCAGCATTTTGTTTGAAACATTCTAATGAATGGTGGGCCTGACTCCATTACTCCAGTAGAAACTGTTTTAAAAGACATCATACTCATCACAACCTTGCAGAACAGCTGACTCTTCAACCTCTCAAGACATACAGTAATAAAGCCCCCAACCCTCCCTCTATGTGACCTATTTGTCTCCATTGCCCTGCTGTGAGCTGCTCACACAGGACCGGTCCTCCAGGACTCTTAATGGGGCCTCATTTTTCAGCAGTGCCATGCTACAGTGGCCACAGCTCTATTTAAACCCACAGGGAGGAGGAAGGAGCAGGAACAGGAGGAAAAGTGGGTGACACACAAACCCTGATGCCCAGTTCGATGTTCTCCCCTCCATAAACATCCATGCCAGAGTCCAGAAGACCAAGTTCACCAAAGTAGTTGCGGTTTGCAACAAAGGAGCAGCCAATCATGGCAGGGGTCCTGTGATGACAAAAAAATAAAAAATAAATAAATATGAATGGAAAGAATGTGTGTGTGTGTGTGTGTGTGTGTGTGTGTGTGTGTGTGTGTGTGTGTGTGTGTGTGTGTGTGTGTGTGTGAGCGTGCGTGCGTGCGTGTGTGTGTGTGTGTGTGTGTGTGAGGACAGATTGTAGAGGACAGATGTAGACATCCTGACAGGTGTGTGATCATTACGCTGACTTCAGCTTGCCTGATGGGAGCAGATATGTCCCCCGCGTCCCACCACTGTTTGGGCGGGTTAATGTACATGCACCACAGCTCCCAGTTGTAGCCATGGCCGGAGTTCTCGTAGCGCTCCACCTCAAACGTGTCGTGTTTGATGTTGTCGATGGAAGGCAGAATAATCTTTCTGTGGTCTTCTTTTATTCTAGCCAGAACCGGCTCGGCCCTGATAAGCGAGAAAACACACACACACACACACACAAACACACATCAGCTGACTTTACAGACACAGCCTAAAAGTAGAACAAACTTTATTACAAATTCTATTTGCTTCAGCTCAGTGCAGCTCTGGAGGGCATATCTGTTTATGCTGAGTGAACTGGCTTGTGTACATTTTTTGAAGCTCACACTGAACTGAAAAACAAATGGGACACAAACAAAAAGGTGTTGGGTTATTCAAAACATGTTGTGCCATTAGGCTTTTAATTTTTATTATTGAAATTATTCAATTAAATGAAAACACGTCTGAACAACATCTTCCTTCATCCACTGCTTTATGGTGATTTTATTATTTGACAGGTACATATCATAGAGAAGGTTTACTTGATTCTACGGGCGCCGCCCTTCTGCTCTTATCTCAAAAACACCTCTCTGGGATGACGTGTAACAAATGATAAAAAAATAATTTTCAGAGTTTTTGAAATCATTCACACTGTCTCTACTTGAATGAATGGCTGTCAATAATTTTTCCATCTCCCATGCTGGACTTACTCACCAGGACGGGGTGAACTCCACATGGGCATCAAAAAATCCCGTCACCTCAGCGGTGGCCACCTTCCAGCCCTCAATTCTGGCTCGGATCAGTCCCTCTCTCCTCTGGTTCCTGACTATCTTGACCAGGCCAGGGTAGCGCTTGTTCACGTATTCTTCCAGCGGTCCTTTCAGCTGCTCTGCACTCCGTACAAAAACGATCACAACCCAGAAAAAAAAAACCCTAACACATAACAGTCAGATGGGCTTTCCTCACAGCTGACCACAGCTGACCTGTTTGCCATGGGAGACCTTACCAGGAGCATAAAGCCCCCAACAACATAGCTCCTTCGATCATTCAGAGACTCAAACTCCCCCACCATGATAGGGTGGCAGTTCAAGGGGGAATCATTTATTCATTATTTAAATGTGCTTTATGTTATTTTTGCTGCACTAGAAATCACTCATGATGTCACTGCACCTGTATGTGATAGTTCAATGACCTCATTGTCCATGAAAGCCTTTCCCTGCAGTTCAGATTGTCATTATCAGTCTGACATGTCAAGGAAAACATTTCTCCATTGCTGGTTTTCTTCAGCGTTTGGATAAAGAACTGTTGTAAATAAGCCAGATTTACCCCTAAACTATCATTTGTTATTTCCCAGGAGTCAATTCTGTATGAGCCGTAAGAATTGAAACAGTACATATACTAAATCTGGTGCTTTCATTTTTACCTTTTTATGTCACACCATCCAGGGCACAACATGCAAAACGACTGTGTAAAAGCATTTATAACAACTTTTATTGCCACAAGGCATTGCATCACAGCACCAACCCCTTAACACAGTTGGAGGAAGAGAAAAAGTGATACACAATCCAGATCTGTAACTGGATCCGCATCATAAGTTAATCAAATTCGCATTGATCCAAGATCCAACAAAACCAAATTTTAATCAAAATCAGATCAAATCTTTTTTAGTAATCTCTAAGTATTCTCTACCACTGCTGCCTTAGAGCAATAACACACAACCTGATCGTCACAAATATTAAAAAGCTTCACAACAGTTACTCATCCTGTCCATTAGATAATTATCCCATCAGACTACCATTGAGCTGTTTGATCACACTGTCTGACAAAAGTAACTAAACGTGAAGCTTTAACTCACACAAACATTAAAACACAAGAGTTTCTCAAACACACACAGAGACGACATAAATCTGGCCTCCGACTTCACTGCAGAGCTCCTTTGAGCTTCAACAGACTTGCAAAACCGTGACATCTGTGGCTTCCTGAGCTTCACCTCTCTTCTATATACATCAACTCAGTCTTTCCCATCGAGACCAAACACACCCACAATCCTTCCTCCTCTGAATGACAAACACATGCTTGAAAAATTCCCCAAAACAGAAACAAATGTTTCACGCTCGGTTTTCTCTTCCTCCCTCTCTTCTATCTCTGCACTCCCGATCACAGGCTCATTTCCCATGCTGTTTCTTTTCTCTCTCTCATACACGGAGAGTGGTGAGTGTCATTTCTTTGCTTGCCTCACCCTCTGCACTGCTGCAGTCTCTAACGCTCCTCGGTGGAGTGCTGGTTCTAGGTTTGTGTGACATTTCTGAAAATAAAATGATCTTTTAAGTAGGACCCAGTGTAGCTGAGTGACAGACTGGGACAAATACAATAACACTCAATCTGCAATCATCTGTCTCTTCCTGTTTCATTGTTATTTGCTGTCAGCCTCTCACTTCAATCTCTGATGCCTCTTCATCACTGTTTCACTCTTCCTCATTCTCCTTTTCACAAGAGCCTATTACTATCACCCTTACTCTCTTAATTTCTTTCAAACAACACTCCTCACTCTATCTTTCTGCCACCCTGTTCCCCCTTTTCTTCATGGTTTCACCTCCGTTTCCATCCTCTTGTCTCTGTTTCAATCCTTTCATCTCACAAAGGCCAACTTGGCAGCTCTTCCCCATAAATAAGGGGGACATCTCCCGTGACATCCCATTATAATGCTCCGCCTCTGTCGGCCTGTCTGCCATGCAGAAACTCAACGTCACCCCTGCGAATGCTGTTCCTCAGACGCAATGACTGCAACTTCCATCAAGGAAATACCATACTTTCAAGTGTGATGCCTTTATCTAATTTAAGAACACTTAGCAGATTAACAAACCATCATCTGCATGAGTAATGTTTGCAGCGTGGTTTTATTCCTCCTCGTCATGAACTACTATTAATCTTACCAAGATGAGAGCAGTTCCATTTTCCTCATTCAAAACTTAGTAAGATGCATAGTTGTGTTCCCAAATCATCAAGTTATTCACTACTATAAGACGAAATAAGTCGATTTCTGTATCTAACTGCATAAGCTCTTTGTCAATGTCTTTCAGATTACCTGAGAATGTGAAATCATGCTTTCCTACTGACCATCATCGCTGTTGTCATCCACCAGAATGATTTCTTTGAGCAAGTGAGCCGGAGTGTGATTGACAGCTGAGTGGACAGAGCGCAGGATCACCGACAGAGCCTCATTGACAAAGATGAAGATGAGGGACATCTGTGGGAGGTCTCTTGGGTAGTTGACCTTCCTACATCTGCACAGAGACACAAATAAACCTCATCTGTAAAAGCTCTACTTGTCTTCCATCATTGGTGTAAAAGACCAGTCTGCCTACGTGGAGGCTAGAAGATCAGAAGGCTAAATTACATGTTGCGTTTGACTCAAGCAAACAAATTGGCCTATTCACCCAATATCTGCAGGTAGAAGCCTTAATCTTATTTTTAATCCAATTCTAATTACAGGAAAAATTATTATACATTGAGAGGTTAATGAAAATTACATCAAAAATGTCTTTGAACTTCATGAATTTTCAAGTGGTTAGAAGATACGTTTTGGGGCTTTTTGGCAGGAAAACCTAAAAACAGATGCCAACATGGTGGATTAATGATGAGTGGTTCACTATTTCATTTTTATTATTTCATTTTTTTTCCTTTAAAGCAATGTGACATCAGGCTCTGCGACTTCAGATAACTTGATTTTTAGAAAGAGCTTCTCTTTTACTTACAAATATTAGATAGAAGAATATGTGTGTTTGAAACATATTCACATACTTTGGAACAAAAACACATGAAGTTGTAGATAACAAGCTATATTTGAATTGGTAAAATGGCCTCAGGGAGTGAGCCGACACATATCACACTAATATCCAGGAGATACTGTATGTACATAATGTACAAGGGAAAAGATGCCATTGCAATTATGGTAATAAGAGGAAAGCACAGGAGGAGGCAGAGGCGGCACAAATCAGTGTAACCAGGCACAGCGGTGTGTGCTGTAAAAGATAGAGGAGATCAACGATAATGATTACAACTGTGAGAATTTATCACATTCAAAGTACAGCTTCATTGACGAGAAAAATTGGCTCTAAATGTGCCTTTAAGATCCAGTTAATCTTTTGCTACACTGCAGTTTCTTGTCATGTTCCCTAAACCCACAAAATACACGTTTTGTATTTTTGTTATCAAATTATTTTATTCCAATTTCTCTCTCTCCCTCTCTCATCTCTCATTCTCTTTTCAACACCACCTCTGGCATTGCATAGTAAAGGGACCTTCATCCTTACATAGGAGGATCCTCAGACTCCAGCTCACAGGCTCTAGCTACGCCTCAAGTTATCACACCCTAACATGCTTCACACACACTTTGATCCCTGACACATAAAAAAAAAAAAACCCTGAGTGACAATTGTGAGTGTTGGATTCTGATGCCTTCTCTCCAGCAAGACACGATCACATACACACACCCACACACACACACACACATACACACAAACACACACATACATACACACACATGAACAGACTCTTCAGATGTAACATTAAAAAGAAATCCTGCACAATGCATGCACATATAGTGCACAGAGATATCACAAACAACACACCTTAATGTCAACACACTCAGCTTAATTTTTAAAGATATGCATGTAAAATTCAAAGTGGAGTCTTCTATACATGTTGACCCAAAGACACTGTGTGCTTATATGCATGTACTGTGTGTGTGTGTGTGTGTGTGTGTGTGTGTGTGTGTGTGTGTGTGTGTGTGTGTGTGTGTGAGGCGGGGGACACTCCGGGCACGATGCTAGTGCACCGTGGAGCCACATACAAGACATACAAACACACACACACACACTCACTCCTACGGGCAGTTTGGGACCAGCCAATCAACCTGAAGCGCATGGGGAGAGCATGTGTGTGTGTGTGTGTGTTTGTGTGTGTGTGTGTGTGTGTGTGTGTGTGTGTGTGTGTGTGTGTGTGTGTGTGTGTGTATATATATATATATATATATATATATATATATATATATACCATCTAATATAATACAATACATATATATATATCCCAGCTGACATACATATATACGTATATGAAGATCAATTTGCCATCTAATAGCACACCTTCATCAAATGTAAATATGAAAAAGAGATTGAGATAAATGGGAGTGGAATCCTCCACACAGGCAATACATCATACAAAATATAATATTGTATACATATATTGTGCTGCAAAAAATGACTGATGCCATGAAAAAACTAAGTTTAAATTTGTCCAACTCTCTGTGCAAATCTCTCCATTAAGTAAATGGTTCGTGATTAACATTCATCCATAACGGCTATTATAAAAGAGAAGCCTAATTTTGAAGGCAATCATTTTCTTGCACACACAGACAGTAAACAAACACAACACACAGACTCTGCAGATACAACAAATTTCCCTTAATAATTTGACAGAAAGATCAAACAACAACATTAAAAAAACAAGAGAAAAGGAGCATATTTTGGTGGTGGAATGAACTTTGACTAAAAGCAGTTAGTTGATGCAACTCACACCCACACACCATAATATGATTGGATGGATTGAATGATTGCCATACAGCTGTGGATGATCCACTTAATGTGAAGCATGAATGAACTGGCTGATGCCAGTCAGCTACTGTTCCATGCTCTACCTCCACTAATGCTTCTTCTTCTTCTTTTCCTTTCGGCTTTTCCCGTCAGGGGTCGCCACAGCGAATCAGTTGCCTCCATCTAACCCTGTCTTCTGCATCCTCTTCTCTCACACCAACTACCTTCATGTCCTCTTTCACTACATCCATAAACCTCCTCTTTGGTCTTCCTTTAGGCCTCCTGCCTGGCAGTTCAAAACTCAGCATCCTTCTACCAATATATTCACTATCTCTCCTCTGGACATGTCCAAACCATCTCAGTCTGGCCTCTCTGACTTTATCTCCAAGACTTCTAACATGTGCTGTCTCTCTGATGTACTCTTTCCTGATCCTATCCTTCCTGGTCACTCCCAAAGAGAACCTCAGCATCTTCATCTCTGCTACCTCCAGCTCTGTCTCCTGTCTTTTCTTCAGTGACACTGTCTCTAGACCAAACAACATCGCTGGTCTCACCACAGTTTTTTACACCTTTCCTTTCTTTTATCACACATCACACCTGACACTTTTCTCCACCTGTTCCATCCTGCCTGTACACACTTCTTCAACTCTTTTCCACACTCTTCATTGCTCTGGACTGTTGACTATAAGTACTTGAAATCATCCACCTTCTTGATCTCTTCTCCCTGTAACCTCACTCTTCCACTTGGGTACCTCTCATTCACACACACGTACTCTGTCTTATTGCGGCTAACCTTCATTCCTCTCCTTTCCAGGACAAACCTCACCCTTTCTAACTTCTCCTCCACCTGTACCCTGCTCTCACTGCAGATCACAATGTCATCTGGAAACATCATAGTCCATGGAGATTCCTGTCTAACCTCGTCTGTCAGCCTGTCCATCACCATAGCGAACAAGAAGGGGCTCAGAGCTGCTCCCTGATGCAGTCCCACCTCCATCTTGAACTCCTCTGTCACACCTACAGCAAACCTCACCACTGTCTTACAGTCCTAATACATGTCCTGCACCGCTCTAACATACTTCTCTGCCACTCCAGACTTCCTCATACACAATTCTTCTCTGGGCACCCTGTCATAAGCTTTCTCCAGATCTACAAAAACACAATGCAGCTCCCTCTGGCCTTCTCTGTACTTCCTCAAAGCAAATACTGCATCTGTAGTACTCTTTTTGGCATGACACCATACTGCTGCTCACAAATGCTCACTTCTGCCCTTAGTCTATCTTGAAATACTCTTTCCCATAGCTTCATTGTATGGCTCATCAGCTTTATTCCTCTGTAGTTGCCACAACTCTTCACATCTCCCTTGTGCCTAAAAATGGGCACCAGCACACTTCTCCTCCATTCCTCAGGCATCTTCTTGCTATCTAAGATCCTGTTGAACAACCCAGTCAGAAACTTTACTGCCACCTCTCCTAGACACTTCCAAACCTCTACAGGTATATCATCAGGATCGACTGCCTTTCCACTCTTCATCCTCTTCAGTGCCCTCCTCACTTCATCCTGGCTAATCTTTGCTACTTCCTGGTCCACAGCAGTCACCTCTTCTAGTCTTTGTTCTCTCTCATTTTCTTCGTTCATCAACTCAACTCTTCAAAGTACTCTTTCCATCTTCCCATCACACTACTGGCCCCTGTCAATAGACTTCCATCCCTATCCTTAATCACCCTAACCTGCTGCACGTCCTTCCCATTTCTGTCTTTCTGTCTTACCAACCTGTATAGATCAGTCTCTCCATCCTTACTGTCCAACCTAGCATACAAGTCATCATAAGCCCCTTGTTTGGCCTTTGCCACCTCCACTTTCACCTTACGCTGCATCTCCCTGTACTCCTGTGTACTCTCCTCAGTCCTCTCAGTGTCCCACTTCTTCTTAGCTAACCTCTTTCTCTGTATACACTCCTGTACCACCTCATTCCACCACCAAGTCTCCTTATCTACTTTCCTTCAGATGACACACCAAGTACCCTCCTACCTGTCTCCCTGATCATATTAGCTGTAGTTGTCCAGTCATCTGGAAGCACCTCCTGACCACCCAGAGCCTGTCTTAGCTCCTTCCTAAAAGTCATGCAACACTCTTCCTTTTTTAGTTTCCACCATTTCGTCCTCTGCTCTGCCTTTGTCCTCTTCATCTTCCTCACCATCAGAGTCATCCTACACACCACCATCCTATGCTGTTTGGCTACACGCCTACCACTACTTTGCAGTCACTGATCTCCTTCAGATTATACCATCTACACAAGATGTAGTCTACCTGTGTGCTCCTACCTCCACTCCTATAGGTCACCCTGCCTCTTCTGGAAGAAAGTACCTCCACTAATGCTAAGATCTATTAAAATCAATGATTCACCAGAAACATGTATTTCCATGTGAAACATGTGAATGCTACTTCTGGAATAGCAATGACTCCTGAGCTCTTTCAATGTCGTTCAAAGAACCGCAAACATTTATTAGCCAATCCATCATACTGGGTAAAAGCAGACAAAGATTACCCTGTGATGGATTTATAGGACGAGAAATTAGTTTTTGTGAGGCAATCGTGATAGTGAAATTGAAAATGTATACACCCATGTGCTCACTTGCCAGGCCGGTGGTCTGGTATGGTCCGATCCAGAGAGATCCGGTCACTGAGGTAGGCACTGTAACCGTACTTCTCCCTCAGGTATTTGGCGTCGCTCTCCTCAGCAGGTGATAGCGTGGCAGGGATGCCACCTTTACCTCGACCCCCAAAGCCTTCGAGTAGACCCAGAGATTTTGACAGACCTGAGTGAAGCAGGTCAGATTACATGTTAGGATCGGTTAGTCTGGTTGGGTTACCCTATCCTCTCACTGATGTATTCTGTACCGCTGTATCACAGCTCCAACGTCTTATAAACAAACAGCAAGTGGATCTCATACATGGATATCTTCTGAGAAGAATCGCAACACATTGGGTTGTTGTACTGTTATTGAGATCAGGTCCTTAAAAACTACATGAAACACTTTTTGTGATATGACAAAAGTCTAAAAGAGTTTACTTTCTAGGCTGTAGAATGCTAATAAAACTTAATGGCTTTAACTCTTTCAAATTAGCCTTGAAATAAGATTCTTCTCAGAGTGGCTGTGTGTTTGTGTGTGGCAGCTTGATTAAAGTGGCTATTCTGCTGAGTGAAAAGCCGTATTTAAGCCTCTCCGTTGGCAAACATCCTGCTGAACCCCTAAAAGCTCCTGCTTCTGTTGACCTCTGACCACCCCGGAGGAGGAAAGTCACTCCTTCAGGAATTAATCAGGTAGAACAGGGATCTGAATGACGACATCTAAAAATAAACTCAACTTTTGTCAGTTAGAATGTAGCCATTTACTTTTTTTCATTGTCAAATATCATCTATCATTCTGTTTGTTTTTTTTCATTTCTATTAACAGGATAATATTCCCTACACATCAACTCTTAGTGGATCCTCTTCAGAACCTTACTCGGTACTTGGTACCGCCATCAGCACGTCATGAATGACGTCAGGACGCAAAGACTTTTAATTTTTTAGAACTTTAATTAAGGAAAATCAGATTGACGTGTTCATCCAGTTTAACTACCATCCCTGCTCTTTACCGTTTAATTGTCGGTACACCACATCCTCCAGTGAGTTGAGCCTCTTCAGCAGCGCCTCATGGCTGATGCTGGACCCCTGCGCGGTCCCGTTCCCACGGGGCCTCTTCCTGTCCAGAGCCTCCGGACCACCGGCTTGGACTGTGCGTGTGTTGCACTTGGCCCAGAATGTCATGAACCCAGCAACAGCAAGCACATTCAGCACCAGTAAAACCCTCCATCTTCTGAACACAAAAGCCATTAAAAGTCACCGGTGTCCAGGCTCCGAGTGGTGAGGGGACAGTCAACACAGGGGCCGCAGTTGTCACGGAATCCGGGCCCCTTGGGTTCAAGAGGTACGGGCTTAGGAAGAACGAGCTGAAGGGAAAAAAATAAACAAAACACCAATAATAGAAACGTGAATCTTCAAACCTAACTGAAGAGCAGCACATTCCAACAAGAATGGTTTCTAGTCATCAAGCTGCTGTCTCACCATTTGGCACTGAGGTTATTTTAAGTTGCATCCCTTCGGAGGAGATTTGGGGTCTCATCCGCGATAGTCACCTAAAGCTCGGCTTTAGTGAAACAAAAAATATAGTGAAACAAAAAATATATTGTTTCACTATATTTAGACTCCAGTCTACGTTGATCTTGAGGAACAGATACTCCTAAATAATTTAACAGTGAGTAGACGATCGATTCCCTTTTTCTCCTCCTGCGCGTCAAACAGCCGGTGGTGATGCGACCGACCGAGGAAGGATCGGGCTCCAACAAAATCCTTGCAGTCACTTAGGAAGAACGATCTTGTTGCTGCTCCCAGAACGTTTTGCACATCGTCTCCCGCCCGTTTCAGACGTTGCTGTTTTGGGGGGGGGGGGGAGATGCAGATGAGGAGACAGCGCGCATTCACGGATCGCAGCGGTTGGAGCGACGCAGCATCATCCGACGGAACGAAGGAGCAGAAGCGAAGAAACGCGTCCTGATTTCCCGGCTTCCGTCACATACTCCCGTCGTTCAGTCATCCTGTCATTCCACACGCCCCTTCTTGTTAGTTGTGTTTTTGTAATTTCCTTTTATTTCTCCTTAAAATGGCGTTTATTAGCAAGGGCGCAATGAAGAAGTGGGGGGTGGAATCCACGGCGTTTTTACTTCATAGGTCACGGGCGGTGGGTGGGGTGTCTGCGCACTGACACCCAATTATCGACGCGGAGGATATTAAAATATTTTACAGTGGATGCCACAGCCAGATCCAAAGGGATTTTTCCCCCCAATAAACTGTGTTCTATAATGAAGATCACCATTTAGAGGAGGATGTAAATGAAGCATAATAAAGTACAGTTTGTTAAACTTTGTCGAGCATCCTCAGACAAAAATTTGACTAAATGTTCTCATTCTCATTAGGGAAGTTTTTTTTTCCGGTCTTTGATTTGATACCATCTGGAAGCTCATGGACGTATAAAGGTCCACTGACCTATTTCCAGAGGTGAAGCAGCTGAGACACACATTAACACACTTTTAGTCCTAACCTGTCTCCATAAATAGGCTGTAACGTTCTGCACCCCAGCGCGCACACAGCTTGTTGCCCTTTCCGTTTTTCAGGCTTCCACTCGCAGCACATAAATGCTGCAATATATGCAAATGCCTCTGGGTGTTTCCCTCATAGGAAGATAATTCAAGATTTAAAAAAAAAAAAAGGCCTGTGAAAAATGATGGGTGGTTTAGGTTCCTTATAGGAATTATCTTGTTGGATGAATAGCTGTTGTCATAACATGACGTTAATAAAAACAATGCTATAGAAAAAAATGTATTTCATTCCTGCTGTTGCATAGAACGTGAAATACTAAGGTAAATTTTTATATTTCTGATGCTTAGTGGTCTAACCAGCATCAGGATTGATAGACTGTAAGTTTATGGTGGTTTTTTGATTAATGCAGGCTTCTTGAATGTAATCTTATCACTTCCACTCTCAGTTCTGTTTGCTGACTATAAAGCTAAATGCAGCTGTATTTCAGCTGTCACTGTGATCTGATATCATAAAGGCGAAACATTTTGTAACACCAGTGAGGGGTTTGGATTTTCACTTCTTGGGTATGGGTCCCTGGGCCGTCCTTCAAATAGACGTGTACTCCTACATAGCAGAATGAGAACAGAGGTCTGAGAGACTCCATTCACTTCTATAGCAGGAGAACACTAACATGTTGGTAATGTGGGTATATTGTATAACTGATGTGGTAGAACACTCTGCAGTGCTTCATTTCAGCTCAAAACTATGTGACTTTGTGCAAAAATGGGTCACCCAGATAGTGAGATGAATTCCAGAGCTCGAGAACTCTCCAGCTTACTGACAGACATGACAGCATTGACTTGCAGGCAACTCAAGTGGAAATAGACCATCTGAGTGTGTGTGCAAGAGAAAGACAAGACATGCTGAAGGAAAGAGAGGTATACGGTGATCAAAACCAAGACTAGATTGTGTGAGATGAATCAAGAAACAGAAACATCAAGGGGAGAGAGAGAGACAGACATGCATGGAGGCAGAGATGCTGAGAGAAAATGGAAAGTGTCAAAAAAGATGATAGGAGAGTACAGACACTCCGGAAGAATCGAAACTTAAGTATCCAAAAGAAGTAGATAGACACTACATGATGCAGCAGAGAACAAAAGAGGGAATGTAAGCCAGAGAGATTGCGTGACAATAGCACAGAAGACAACTGGGTAAAAAAAGAAGTAGAACAGTAAATCTGAACTGATATTTGTTTAAGCGGTGATCGTGATAGTCTTGTTCCAACCCTTCAAGTTGCTGCAGCAGAACTCATTGAGTGGTGGACAATTCATGTGGAAATCCAGCAAGATGAACTTTGTTCTCTTCAAACTCTGAGGCAGAGTTGTGTATACTGATCCCATTAAAGCTAACATCTAAAAGGATACATTTGAATTCTGGTTGGTTTTTAAAGTTGTCATTGTCACGAGGATCAAATCTGTCATCACATTGAAAGAGAGATGAGTGTATATAGACCCATGGAAGGATGGATGGATAGATGTATGTATGTATGTATGTATGGATGGATGGGATGCAGTTATAGTTGTAGTATAGTTGTGTTTAGCCCTGTGATGAGCTGGCGATTTGTCCAGAGTAAACCCTGTCTATCACCTCATGTCAGACTAAGAACAGAAATAGTTCTCTATGAAAATAGGACAATTTTATCTCATCTGACATTTGTAAATACAGTAGTCCAAACAGATTTTATGAACACAAAGTTTGTTTCACTATAATTAGTGAAAAAAACAAAAAACAAAAACAAAACAAAACGGTGCACTAGTTTTGGGTTCATGCACCTGACATTACATTTTAAAGATGCTAGATATGAGTGCAAAACTTAACTTTCACAATTATTTTATACCATACACTTTCATCTATGATTCAACCTCAACAGCTGAAGGCAGGGCAACTTGCATCTTTATCACTGCTGTTGTTATTGTGAGATCATCCTGTTAAACCAGAACAACTGAAGACTCACTCATGGGTGTGGATGTTTGATAGAGAAACAGGAAGTTCCATTAAGTTCCAGGATGGTACAGGGAGTGGAGAACAAAGTCAGGATAATTATAAGTGGGAGGGTGAGAGTGAGCTGGGGTGTGACAGGGGGAATTTCATGGGATTATTCTGAAAATAGTGTGGCGAGTT
Source organism: Antennarius maculatus (assembly GCA_013358685.1). NCBI lineage: Eukaryota > Metazoa > Chordata > Actinopteri > Lophiiformes > Antennariidae > Antennarius > Antennarius maculatus. Next base: position 12,221,554 of record CM023613.1, on the reverse strand, counting down.
CATTTAGTCATCAACAGCAGCGTGAAACTCCGGCAAACGAGTGATTAAGTATTTCTAAAAATTAGCCCTGGGTTGATACCTCTGCACAAGTTAATGTCATTATCCGCAATCCTTTATGAGTTGCCTAGCAGGATTTTAGAAATATGAAGTTAAGCAGTTCGCTGTTGGGAGCTCTGGCTCCGACTTTTACCAAAAGCCTGTTTGGCTAATGCGACGGTACAGTGGGAGTCCATTGTGATTTTAGTCGGCTGTGGGACATGCAGAGACAAATTGACCTTCATGTTGGATTAAGTGGAGATCAAAGTTGGTATGCAGCACGTGGCAGAGGGGTGGTATTCCTCCACTCAGCTCAGCCACAGAGCTGAGGGGCACTTTAGGTCAACATGAAGTTTTCATCCCACCAACTTGTCCCTGTCTGAGGGCCATCATGGTGCGTTTGTTCAAAGGCACCCCGTTGAAAGGATTCAGATTAAACATTGTGTCTCGAAGGAGTCTTTGCACTCAGTTCCATGCACCATTCTCTGTAAGATTATTTTTTATGCTCTTTGACAGACTTATTGTTCTATTTTATTAACTGTGACAATCATTTTAAAGTTGTATGGTTTTCCCCATTCATCCAATAGTGGATACAACAGCTGTACTCTAGTAAAACTACATAAAAAAACCAAAAACAAACTAGTAGTTGGACAGAGTAATAAAACCACTTAACTAGTAAGGACAGGTAAAAATACATCTAGTCCTGTGTAAATATTAAATACATTTAATTTTGGTGTTTAAACAGCACTTAATGACCAATAACAAGTCCCCTGAGGGTGACATGTACCCCAGCCCCTGAGTATTACCTGTTGGTATGTACAGTTTGTGAGATGCTCTCATGATTACAAGCAGA